>JAAXNY010000010.1:2400000-3000000 GCA_013420905.1 Collybia mongolica
ACATCCCCAGGGGCCAAATACAAACCAGAATCATAAGTCATAGTTCATGAACAAAGCAGCCATATTTTAATTAGGGAAGAGTTACAGTCAGGACAAAGATGTAAGTTCAGAGCTGATTTAATGCCTGTTATTCTATGATAGCCTAACAGCAAACCTTCAAAGGCCCAAGGTAGCCTTGAGAAAAAAGTAAATTTACCCAAGTCAGTATTTTGTAATAAAAGATGATTTAGATCATCTATAACCTCAGTGATATCCTCCAAGGAATAATCTGTCATGGAAACTCCATATCTAGACTGGCTACAGGATGCACAGATTTGGCCTGGAGCCCATTGGGTTTTGTCTCTATATTTTTCCAAATAGCTATAGATAACATCTGGTGGAAGTACAGTTGGCCAGTTGTGTATTATATCTTGTTCAAGCTTCAAATTATAATCCATCTTTTCCTGTCTTTGTACAGTATATAGATCCCTTCTGTATTTAAGATGGCACTCTTCAGGAGAATAAATCAAATGGCCTACAATGTTTTGAGTATATTCTAAGATCAAAAGATGGTAAATGGATTCTTTCAAAGTCAATGATACTGGCTGTACAAGCAGGGGATCCCAACAATGAATGTATCATAAAACTGAGAAGAAGTACAAAGTGAGAGGTGAAGGCATTGCTCTTGAAAACTTACTAGGATTATTTCAGTCATACTAGCATGTGTATTCTGAAAGACAAATATACATGGCAAACACTTTAATAGATTTCAAAATTTTCTTAGAGAACACTCAAGATCTACTTTTGATAGGGCAAGGATTCAGTTTGCTCAGTTTGGTAAATGAGTTGAATGGTTCTGTTTGTTCACAGGATGTATTTGAATTAGTTACAAAATTTTCAGGAACCAAGATGGCAGATAATGTGGATTCACCAAATTTTGCAAGAAAATAATTGTAGAAGAAAGGTAAGGGTCTGTGGAGAGAATTTTTAGTAACCTGTGATATCAGTTGGTGCCTAATACATAAAAACTGATGTAGAACTTGTTGTGCATATTTAGACTTCTTAGCAGGTGTGGTTGAAAGACCTAGAGATGCAATGCTTCTTGATCTTTTACCACCACCATCCGACCGTGGGAATTTGTCCCTCCTGCACTAGGTTGTCCCTAAACTACCTAATACCTCATCCCTAATCAAGATCACCTTTCATCAGACCATTCTTTTGGCCTGGGCCACTATCTTTTTACACCATATCCAAATTTTTAACTTATCAGAGCTGATCCTGACTATCTGCAGGGTCATCTCATCTTGCCTGTACTGGGGGCTTCACTAATCTGTTCACATCCACCTTATCAACTACCAGGCCACATGAGGACACCACAACTCTCGTACTCTGCTTTGCACAGATCCTTAGGGAGCATCACCGCCAACATTTTTGACAATTTTTTTTGTGCTCGCTTAACCACTACACCCAAATACAAAAGGAGGAAGGGGTCTGGCCCCCAATCAGCTACTGTCCCTGCACAGAGCACACCTCTTGGGGAGAATGCCAGTTTATTGTCCAATGGTGGGATTTGGCGGCCTCATTTTTGAGGGGAGTCATCACTTTGGGAGAGCAGTGTGGAACAGGGGGACAAGTAATAGGGGGACTCAGGAGAGGGGGAGCAGGTTCAAGGTATGGGTTGTTCATTTAGATTGGACAATTATCTTTGACACTGGGGGGGAGTAATGGGTTTCCAGGGTGACCTGAAAATACCAGGGGGGGAGTGGAACAGGGTACCAATGTGAAGGGAGGGGACCATGCCCTGACAAGTGAAGGCAAACCTTTAAGGCATTGGGAGGTTCAGACATGGTACAGTACAATACCATTGGACTGCAGGTATCCTCAGTCTTTTTTTTTTTTTTTTGGTTCAACATTTTATACAGTGGCTCAAAAAACTGCCCCAATGTTTGTACATTTTTGAAAGATCAATATGGTATGAAGTGCTGACATAAGCAGGGGACCTGGGGTAATTATGTAAGATACTATGACATCGTGGCTTTCCAATGGACCCTGGATCATGTGATTTGGATCAATATCCATTAAGCTATAAGCCAAACAAAATGGTTACTTATTGGGGCAGTTTTTTGACCCTTATCTTATTTTCCATTATTCTGGCATTTATGATCCAATGCAAGAACATTATGGACTGTGGGAAGAATAAACAATGTCATGTGACTTTATTTGTATCAATTTGACATGTTGGAATTGGTTCAATCATCTTCTTGACCTCTTACCACCATCATGAAAGCCATTTCTACTGCTCAGCACAATACTGTTGTTTCTCTCCTCAATGAGGGCTATTCTCAGCATCAAATCAAGGAGAAAACTGGTCTAGGGAAGGGTACCATCAGTAGGATCAGCAAAGATGTGGATGGAAACAAAGAAAACAACCTTGGTGGCCGCCCCTCCAAGCTGTCTGTTCGTGACAAACAGTCAATTATTCGTCAAATCAAGTCAGGGAAGCTTGATAATGCAGTTCAGGCTACCCAATTCATCAATGGCATCATCCCCAATCCTGTCACACCCCAGACAGTCAGAAATGCACTCAAGGAAAATCAATTTTATGCTGCTACAAAGAGGAAAGCTCCTCTTCTCAAACGAGCCCATCGCATCCGGCGTCTCCAGTTTGCAAAATATCATGAAAGCTGGACTGTGGAGGACTGGAAAAGGGTTCTATGGACAGATGAGACCAAAATCAATAGGATTGGGTCAGATGGAAAGGTTTATGTCTGGAAACAAAGGGGAGAACCACCATCTGATAGAACAACATCACCTACTGTCAAACATGGAGGAGGAGGAAACCTCATGGTATGGGGTTGTATGGGGTGGAATGGAGTGGGAAAGCTCATAGAGGTGCAGGGGAACATGGACAAGGTTCAATACTGTGAAATTTTGGAGAGTGGAGTTCAGGAAAGTTTTGAGAAGTTGGAAATGGTGGATGGCGAGCGCTACTTTCAGCAAGATAACGACCCCAAACACACATCTGGACTGGCCACACAGTGGTTTGAAGACAACAACATTCAAGTCCTTGGCTGGCCTGCCCAATCCCCTGACATGAATCCAATAGAACACCTTTGGGAACATCTCAAGCGCTGTCTTAAAGAATATCCGACACCACCCAAAGGAGTACATGAGTTGTGGGATAGATTGGCTGAAGAGTGGGGTGAAATTCCACCAGAGGTATGCCAAAACCTGATAGAAAGTATGCCCAGGCGGATACAAGCAGTTATAAAGGCAAAAGGTGGTCATACAAAGTATTAGATAGAAAATTAATAGAGGGTCAAAAAACTGCCCCAATGAGTAATCATTTTGTTTGGCCTATAGCTTAATGGGTTTTGATCCAAATCACATGATCCAGGGTCCATTGGAAAGCCACGATGTCATAGTATCTTACATAATTACCCCAGGTCCCCTGCTTATGTCAGCACTTCATACCATATTGATCTTTCAAAAATGTACAAACATTGGGGCAGTTTTTTGAGCCACTGTATACCAACTGTACATAATACATGTGCTGGTCACTACAAGTAGTAATTGGGAAAGGGGGGAGAGGGGGGGCAGGGGACAAAGCACTGCAGGGCTAGGGTGCTTGCCCGACCAGGGTCAGACTAGCAAATGGAGCCAGAGCTCATTGTACACAGGCTGGAAGGGCCAATCTATGCCAGGGGGTGGGCCCCCTGCTGCGGCGCTCCGCAGCAGGTGGTGGCTTCAAGTCCACCGATTATCCAGGTTTGCATGTTTGGGCAGGGAGCACCCTATAGCCGTCACTTAGAACACTGAGTACCGCCCCTAGCCTGTTTAGGACTAGGGAACATCGAACGCAAAAGCACTTTCGTTCTCTGAGAGGAATTCAACCAGCCACGCATAGTGCAGCTGGCAGCTGGGCTTGTCTTCCCGTCCGTGTTGTGGACAGTCAAATAGGACGTGTTGTATGGTTTCCAAGGGAGCACCGCACCTACAGGAGACAGATTCTTCCTTGAAGAATTGCGATCAGAACACCCCAATTGGAGCGTGTCCAGTGATGCATTGCACCAAGCAGGCAGTCAGAGCATGGCTGTGACCAGTCTTGCAAATCCACGGCCCATTATTTACATGGGTCGGAGTGAGCGGGGTGTCCTTTTTTGCATAGAGCATCAGGAAATTGGAGCCAATGTACTTCTTGGACTGGAAGAGAGACTTCCAGCCGTCAAGCATGCGTGTAACTGCTTCGCGTCGTGCAAAGTCAGCAGATATAACCGGCGCTCCACCTGCCTCAACACAAGTTGAGACGGCGCTGATGTGTGCCAGTTGGTGGTCTTCAATCTCCACACCACTTGTAATATGGTGGAGGTGAACCTTGTGGATGGCACGGAGCTGCAGCCAAGGCAGCAGCACATCGCACACTTTGAGGGCTGGGTATCCTCAGTCTAGACCCGTAATATGACCTGGAGAGCAACTTAGTGTACAGCTCCACTGTGATGGCCCATTACAGATTACTTAGTGGTAATAGGTGTTTATGCCTGCATGTAGCTGGGTCAAACCCACATGCACTTAATATTATTATATGAACCCAAAAAAAAAAAAAAAAAAAAAAAACCTAGAGATGATAAACCTTGCCTGAGATCAGTAAGAAATAACTTTTGCAGTGAAGCCATATAATGACTTCCTTGGAAAAAAACCAATGAGGGTGGGCCTCATTAGTACTAAGTGGCAGAGAAATAAATGAATCCAAAAACAATAGAGGATGAAACCGAGAGGCAGATACCTGGAAAGGTGTAAGAGATAGTTATGACTCCAATTGTAAATTGTATACTACAAAAGTACCTGTGTCAAAGGTGTGAAGAATGTATGTTTCTTATCAGATGTTATCAAGAACAAAGAGGATATCCATGTTGAAATAAGCAGGATCCTGGTTTTTTTTTTTTTTTTTGGTCAAATAATATTAAGTGCATGTGGGTTTGACCCAGCTACATGCAGGCATAGACACCTATTACCACTAAGTAATCTGTAATGAGCCATCAGAGTGGAGCTGTACACTAACTTGCTCTCCAGGTCATATTACTGGTCTAGACTGAGGATACCTGCAGTCCAACAGTATTGTACTGTACCATGTCTGAACCTCCCAATGCCTTAAAGGTTTGCCTTCACTTGTTGGGGCATGGTCCCCTCCCTTCACGTTGGTACCCCGTTCCACTCCCCCCCTGGTATTTTCAGGGCGCCCTGGAAACCCATTACTCCCCCCCAGTGTCGAAGATAAATGTCCAAACTAAATGAACGACCCATACCTCAATCCTGCTCCCCCTCTCCTGAATCTCCCCTATTACTTTCCCCCCTGTTCCACACCGCTCTCCCAAAGCGATGACTCCCCTCAAAATGAGGCCCCCAAATCCCACCATTAGTCGATAAACTGGCATTCTCCCCAAGAGGTGTGCTCTGTGCAGGGACAGTAGCTGATTGGGGGCCAGACCCCTTCCTCCTTTTGTATTTTGGGTGTAGTGGTTAAGCAAGTACGAATAAATCGTCGAGAATGTTGGTGGTGATGCTCCCTAAGGATCTGTGCGAAGCAGAGTACTAGAGTTGTGGTGTCCTCATGTGGCCTGGTAGTTGATGAGGTGGATGTGAACGGATCAGTGAAGCCCCCAGTACAGGCAAGATGAGATGACCCTGCAGATAGTCAGGATCAGCTCTGATAAGTTAAAAATTTGGATATGGTATAAAAGGATGGTGGCCCAGGCCGAAAGAGTGGTCTGATGAAAGGCGATGTTGATTAGGGATGAGGTGTTAGGTAGTTTAGGGACAACCTAGTGCAGGAGGGACGAATTCCCACAGTCAGATGGTGGTGGTAAAAGATCAAGAAGCATCAAGCAGGATCCTGGTCTGGTTGGTGTAGGGCAAGCACAGGATGTTTTTTATGTGAGATATCCCCTTCAGAAGGTAGTTTGGTAAAATGTAAAATTTGTAATAGACATTTGGTTTATAGTGGACAACCACTGAGATACGAGCAAAAGCAAAGTAGAGGTGAACAATTGTATAACAAGAGTGGTTGAGTACAGATAAGGATAAAGCACATCAAGGGATGTCAAAAGATCACACCCTGGAAAAACAAGGTCATGTGACAAATATTTTTCTTGCAGATGGTTGTATGAAATCTTTTTGATAGAACCCTCTCTATTACTTATGTAATAGAGTCAGGGAACACTGGGGAAAATATCATATAAAAATTCTAAATTCTTTTGGAATTGTCCCTTAGTTTTTGCTCAGGGAAATTTTACTTTTTCTGCTATGCTTTCTATTAGAATAGATAACTATCAGTCAATGTAGAATGGGACTAGTATTTTATAGACTACCTATTGGAATAGATAACTCTATGGGTATGGAGTCAGTAAGGAGTTTTGTAAGTGATTGTAAATAAGGGTACACACCTCAGTCAACATTCCAGTGCAACTGAGTGGTATGGACCTGTTTTGACTGTAATTGGCACCTAGTGGTCTCAAGGATCCCAAAAAACCCCAAAACAATCCTATAGAGGATATGTAGGGATTGTACCACTCTCATTTAGCAACATCCCAGTCCACTTGGTATTGTCAGTATAGGTGCTCCCCTTACACACAGCCAAATTGGCATGGGCTGTAACAGGCCATGTGCCAATTGGTGCTTATCAAGACTAATTCTTCCCCCAAGAAGATGTGGCTGCCTGCAAGTGTGGTGCTCCACTGGAGACTGTGTGTCACATCCTACTGGACTGCCCCCTTAGGCAAAGGAAGTCCCACCCAAGGACTAGGGTGAGCTATCACTGGCTTGTCAAGTTTCTTGAGGACAACCCAGGAGCATTCTCATTTGATGTTCCCTAGACCACACACTTACAGTAGATGAATAAGGTGAATTCAGCTAGGTTAAGCTAAAGAACTAACTATGCTAGAGTATCCCTATATATATGTATGAGTTTGATAAGCATAGATAAGCATGGTTTATGCTATTGGTCATATAGATAAGAGGGTTTAGTGCTATTGGTTATATAGATAAGGGGGATGAGTAAGCATGGGATAGATAAGACTAATGGAGAATTGTCTGAGTAATGTAAACTGATATTAGTAATTGTAAGTAAGCAACAGTGAGTAAGAAGAAAAAGATAGATAGGGTGCATGATAAGGGAATTTGTAACATTACCCCCATTCTATGATTGAAGCGTCCCAGCTTCAATGACCGTTCCAAGATTTCCTGGAGTGATGTTCCTCAACTTCAGAAAATCCATAAACATCTTGATAACCATCATAGTTCCATGTTTGTTTCTTCACAGACGAATTGGTACAACGTTTCCTTGAGTATTGGAGGACTACTTTTGGGCAAAAGGAATATATGTGTCCAGGTTTCTTTTCTTTGCACCCTGGGCATTTGTAGTTTGGGCAGTCTAGTCTCATATGATCTTTGGACCAGCAGTGTGTGCATTTGAAGCTATAAATTGAATCACATGGATCAGATATAGGGTTGGTTAGGTCAATGGGATTTTGGATGTCTCCTTTTTGGTTGAAGGATTTGGTGGTAATTTTGCTGGCCTTCTTTTTGGTTTCTTTTTGATTATGGACTTTGTTGCTTTTTGTCTCTTGGTTTGTGTCATAACAAGTGATGGGTCTATGGATGGTATAGGTGTTTTTGTGGTATTTGATTTGGGAGATGTTGAGCAATAACTTGGTGGTTCTGGCATTTCTGGAATGGGGAATAATGTTCTTCTTCCAGAGGATGTGGTTTGAAGAGCTAAGGATGTGTCAAAAGGAATTGATGTGATAGGTGTTTCATCAATTTGTTCTTTGTTTTCTACAATGATTTGTAGTGCTTTGAATTCTAGAGTGGAGCTAAGGTTTCCTGCAACCTGATCCATGAAACTTGTGATTTTGGCAGTTTGGTTAAACAGTGTGTCTTGTATCTGTTTATATCTTTCATACTGTTTCAAAAGGTCTTGACTGGGGGTTTTATCCCAAATTTCTGTTATTGTTGATTGAAGGGTTTCTTGTGCAAACTAATTTTGGAATTTGCTGCATTGACAAATGCAATTGACGTAATTGAGTTTTTATCCTGTAGTGTTAGAGTAATAATAGGAATGTGTGTCAGCAGAATTGGCTGATGTGAAAAAGGAGGAAGTCATTGTTTGTTCAGGAGTTTGTTTAGAGAATGATCTAGAGGCAGTGTTGCTTCTGGTAGAATTTGAGTATCTCTTGAGCTCCTTTAAATGGTTTTTGGGTTCCCATGTGTTGTGGGCTGATGAGTAACCTTTCCATTTCACAAGGTAGGGGAAGCCTTGGCCTTGTTGTCAATGATTAATAATTCCTTCTACTTCATACTCTTCTTCTTGGTTCATGAGGTCTGGTGGAGGTTCTAAGAAGTTGGGTCTGTGGGTGTCAGTTTCCTTGTATGGTGTGAGAAGGGATGCATGAAACATGGGGTGGATCTTCCATTGTGATGAAAATTTCAGTTTGTACATTACTGGTCCAAGGACTTCTTGGATTTTGAAGGGTCCTTCTTGTTTTGGTGCTAGTTTCCTTGAAGGATAGGAAATTCAAAGGTTTGTTCCTTCTAACCAAACATGTTCTCCTTGTTTGAATGGAGTGAAGCCTTGTGTTATCCTTTCTGCAACTTTTCTTCTTGCCAAGTCATGTGCTGCCATGGCTTCTTCTTGTGCTCTATTGAGTTCGATCATTTGTTGCTCTACACTTGGAATGTTTGCCTTTTGGAATGCTGATGGAATCGCTTGTGGTTTGTATCCCATCATAAGGAAGAATGGGGATCTTTTTGTTGTGGAGTGTGTTCTTTGATTATGCACAAATTCTGCAATTAGGTTAAGATCCTTCCATATTGCTGGGTTGTTCTGACAGAACATGTGGAAGTAGATTTCGAGTTCTTGATTAATCATTCTGTTTCTCCATCTGTTTGTGGATGGTATGCTGTGCTCATTACAAGCTTGATTCCAAGGAGTTTTCCTAGTTCTTTGAAGACTTTTGCTGCAAATTGAGGGCCTTGATCAGATAAAAAGGTGTCAGGTAATCCAAAGCTTTTGTAGACATGTTCCAGGTAAAGGTTCACTGTTCCTAGAGCATCAATTGTTTTGGTGCAAGGGATAGAAATTACCTCCTTCATAAGGCCATGATCTACCATGACTATGAGACTGTCTTATCCATTGTTTTCTGGAAGGTCTGTGACAAAATTGGCTGTGACAAATGAGAAGGGGTGTGGTTCTCCATTTGTTGCAATCAGTGCTAAACCTGGTCTTGTTGGGTGCATGTTGACTTTCATTTGTTGGCATGTGGCACAGCCATCAACATAATTCTTTATGAATACTCCCATTCCTGGCCACCAGTATTCTTGACTGATTAGTTCCTGCGTTTTGTATTGGCCAGGGTGTCCTCCTGGTTTTGTGTCATGATGTCTTTGCACTATTTCTCATTGCAGCTTTGTGTCTGGTCCTACATAACATCTGTTTTTGAAAAACAGAAGTCCATCTTCAAATTTCCAATCAGACAGATCTAATTTGATTGGTGGTGTTCCTGTTTCTTTTAATGCTTCAATTAAATTTGCAAACAACTTGTCTTCTTCAACTGATTTCTTTAGATCTTCTTATAAACCTATATCAATCATTTTGATGAAAATGTCATCTGGTAAAAGGATCCAGTCTTTGTTGTCTGTGTCTTTGCTACTGACATAATCTGATCTTTTTGATAGAGCATCAGACTGTATCATTCATGTTCCAGGTGTGTGTATGAGTTTCAGATCAAATTGTAACAGGAACAAGCTCCATCCTGCTTGTCGTCAATTCAACTTCTGTGCTGTTCGGAAATATGTCAGGTTCTTGTGATCTGACAGAATCACTGTGGGGAATTGTGATCCTTCAAGGTAGTGTCTCCATGTTTTCAAGGCTCAAATGATGCCTAATAGTTCTCTGTTGTAGATTTCATAGTTTCTTTCTGTTTCCATAAATGAATGTGAAATGTATCTGCATGGATGCCATTCTCCACTATCATTCTATTGTTGTAGTACCATGCCTATGGCCCATTTCAAAGCATCTGATTTGATATGGAATGGTTTGTTCTTGTCTGGCATCATGAGGATGGGTGATTTCAAAAATTTCTGTTTTAATCCATTGAATGCTTCCTGACAGTCTTGAGTCCACTTCCATTCAATGTCTTTTCTTGTCAGATTTGTCAATGGTCTGCTAAGTTCAGCATAGTGTCCAATGAACTTTTGGTAGAAGTTTGCAAATCTGAGGAATGATCAGACTTGTTTCACTGTTGTCAGGGCTGGCCAATCTGCAATTCCTGCCAATTTAGTCAGTTCCATACCTATTTCATTCTCTCTGATCACTAGTCCGAGGTATTCAAGTTCTGTGGCTTCAAATACACATTTGTCCAAATTCAGGTACAAGTTGTTTTCCTTCAGTTTATCTAAGACCTTCAGGGTCTTTCTTTGTAGATTGTTGATGTTGTCAGAGGAGATAAGGATATTGTCCATGTAGATCAGGATTCATCCCTCATCAATCTCTTTCACATAGATGTCGTTCATTATGTTCTGGAATGTTGCTGGTGAATTGCATAAGCCAAAAAACATAACAAGGGGTTCAAACAGTTCCCTGTTTGTTTTGAATGCTGCTTTCCATTCATTGCCTTCTTTGATCTGAACATTGTTGTATCCCCATCATAGGTCTAGTTTCGTGAAGTACTTTGCTCCTTTTAGTTTGTCAAGAAGCTCCCCTACAAGTGGTAAAGGGTATGCATTCTTTATTGTTCCTTCATTTAATCTCCTGTAGTCCTGAGTTGGTTGGAGTTTTGCTGAATCTTTCTTTGATACAAAGAAGAAGGGTGATGCTTGTGGGGATTTTGATGGTCTGATGTATCCTTTTTGCATGTTTTCATCAATGAATTTGTCCAGTTTTCCTTGTTCTGCTGGGCTGATGGGATAGATCTTACAATCCTTTGGAATGAAGTCAGGTTTTAGATCTATTGCATGGTCCCATGATTGTTGTATTGGCATTCTTTCCAAGTTTGTTTTGTCAAATAGTGATGCATATTCTGGGTAGAATTCTGGTAGTGTCTTCTTTGGTTTTTGGTCTTCAATTTCTGCCTTGTGTTCCAGTTCCTGTGATATTGATGTCTTTGCCTTAATCCAAATGGATTCTTCTTCATTACCTTCTGGGTAGATGTATGTTCTAAGTAATTTGATTTCTTGTTCATCATCTTCTTCATTGGTTCCTAAAAGAATTGGTTGCCAATTTTCAAGGGGTTGATTCCTTGGGATTTCTTCTGGGTATCCTTCTTGTATTTCCATTACCATTGCCTTGGGGTATTGCTGTATTTGCTTCATCTGTTGGATTTCTATGTTCTTTTGGATTGCTTCTGATAGAACTCCTTTTCTGATGCTTGGTCTGAAGTTAAGTGTTCCTTTCTCCCAATCAATCTTGGGGTTGTGCCGTTTTAACCATGGTAATCCAAGGATGATGTTTTCCTTTCCTACTCCACTAACTAATAGTTGGATTCTGATTTCTTCATCTCCAATTTGAATCTTGGTCCATACACAGTCTGTGATGTTCCCTGATTTGTTCTTCATTCTGTCTACATTCCTGATTGAGATTGACTTTCTCAGTGGGGTTGTCTTTATTCTGTTTTCTTCAACAAATGTTTTGTCAATGAAGATTCCTCCAGCTCCACAATCAATAAGTCCGATTGCTGGGGTTTCAACATTTTTCTGTTCTTCAATCACCGTAATTGGAATAGAAAGAGATTGTCAATACATTTCTCCTAAAATTACAGGTAATAGTGTAACAGAATAAGTCTCGGCAGGTACTGATGTTGATTCAGGCCGCCACTTTAAAAACCCTCATCTTCCATCTTCTTTATGGCAATCTCCTTCTCTTCTTCATCTAATCCTGCTAAAAGGGATTGGATCTTTGTATAGGCATCTTTGCCTTTCATTGGTACTTTGGGTTCTTCCTTTCATGGGGTCTGGGGAATAGAGCCTTCAGCTCTATGGTCTGATGCTTGATGTCCGTACTTGTGACATTCAAAGCATAATCCTCACTTCATGTGTTCATCCCTTTCCTGGATAGTCAATCAATCTATATCCATTGTGTTTGGGTCTCTGGCATTGTTTGGGACATATCAGGGATTGTTTTGCTGGAAACTGTATTTCTTTCCATTGTTTCCTCCTGCAGGTTTTCCAGTGTTTCCTCTGATTTGTGCTACAATTGACTTTGCATGTCTGAATTGGGTGTCAAATATAGATGCTTTCTTGTACCAGTCTTTGATGGTGATGGGTGGGTTGTCCATTATCAAAATTTTCTGCATCAAGGAGGGTGGTATTCCTTCCATGAAGTACTCAATGAGTGCTTCATCTTCAGTGATTTGGCTTTCTGATGTGGCTGATTTGAACTCTGCAATGTAATCATCTGCTGTTATGTTTCCTTGCATACGCAACATTTTCAGGGTCTGTCTGGCATCTCCTGCCTTGTTGGCTGCAGAAAACGCTTCTTTGACTGTCATCATAAAATCTGTGAAAGTGCCTGGGTTTTCACTTTTCTCTCCATACCAGGACTTCTTCCATGATCCTGCTGTTCCTCCTTTCATATATGAAAGCACATAAAGGATCCTCTTCCAATCCATGTCATAGATTCTGTTGTTTGCTCCCAAGTACATCTTGCAATCAAGGACAAAGTCCTTCATCATCTTTCTGTTTCCATCAAAAATATTCAGTGAGCTGAGTTTGATCTCAGTGGGTCTTCATTTGTCTGCCATTTCTATGTCAGAATTGGGTGGTATTGGGGAATCTGGTGATTTGGGTTTTGGTGGTTCTTCAGGTTCCTTTCTTTTGGAACTTTCTGCCTTTGGTTTTGGTGTCATGGGTGTTTCTATTGTCTGTGTGACTACTGCAAGTCTTGGCTGTTCTTCTGTGTCTTGGAAGTCTTTGTTGCTGAAGGCACTCTGCCTACTGCTGCTTCTGCTGCTACCACTGCTGCTCACAGGGTTCAATCTGTATTGTGCTGGTGCTGTTGCATCTAAACCCTATATGTAGGTTAATGGTTCTAATCAGCTTGACCTTTTGTTATGGCTGTTTAGGCCTTATCCTCTAGATCAATCTTGTTTATCATTCATTCGTCTTGAGACCATTGACTCTATAAGTCCAACATCTAATGACTCCCATTAGAGGGCTAAGTTAGATCATTCATTCAATGATACACTACTCCCTTTGTAAGGTGAGTAGGATTAAGTTTGCGTCAAGGAGTCAAGGTAGATGAATAAGGCAAATTCAGCTAGGTCAAGCTAAAGAACTAACTATGCTAGAATATCCCTATATATATGTATGAGTCTGATAAGCATAGATAAGCATGGTTTATGCTATTGGTCATATAGATAAGAGGGATTAGTGCTATTGGTTATATAGATAAGGGGGATGAGTAAGCATGGGATAGATAAGACTAATGGAGAATTGTCTGAGTAATGCAAACCAATATTAGTAATTGCAAGTAAGCAACAGTGAGTAAGAAGAAAAAGATAGATAGGGTGCATGATAAGGGAATTTGTAACAGTATGCAAAATTACTAAGCATTGCCCATCCCCATTTGCTAGGTCAAAAAAGAACATTTCCCTCCAGTGTAAGTGATAACTAACCCCATCTCCCCTCTCTCTTTATCCTTCACTGAGCTCTTTGCCAACTGCATACTACATTCTATGTCTGAATTCATCCCATCACCAACTACTTAAAGCAACAGTTCACAAAAATTCACCCTCTAACAGCTCATCCACCCATTGCTAAGCCTGTAAATTGAGATATGTGAATTTGTTTTTTATCCAGGTGGCAAGAGGCAAGCACAGCAGTGGAACCATCTCTACTGATTGCAGAAATGATGGAGGCTTTCCAGCATTGTTTGTGACAGAACCACTCAGAGGAAAATTTTCTAGCCTTTTGATGCAATCATAATGATGTATACATGATAAGATGATATCAATACCCAATCTATAATCTGACTTTGTGACTCAGGTGTGACTAACTTGGTCAGGCTGTTTGGATATGAAATAGAAAAATGAGGATTCATGAAGTTACTAGTATATAGATCTGGTTCTTATGGACAGATTGCCCTGCCTCAATTTTTTTTTTTTGGGGGAGAAAATGTGGCAGGTTTTGACCAAGATGACAGGCTTGATTTCAGCAAATGAGATGTGTATTGCTTATTTTTGTCACTGTTGTCACATCAAAAATCAGGAAAATTTCATACCCTGAGGGGTGTTGTCTCAACTGCCAAGCCAGGAAGCCAGGAGCATCTGAAAATGTAACGAAGATCCCTGTCACTCTCACCTCTGTGAACAACAAATCTTGAGCCTGCCATGGCATCTAACACTCTGTACCCTTATAAATGTGTAGAATAGAAGCTATTGATATATAGAAGGCTTTGTACCCAACCAATTTCCTGTGCCCTTTCCCATAGTTGTGCCACTGACTATCAAAAGACAATACACTTGATCAAAGTCACCTTCTCGAGCCTCCCCATAGAACTCAGGACATTTATTTGTTGTTCCAAGTCAAGGATCTTATTTAGATAACCAACATCAAGCTATGGTCTTTTTTTTGAGGCAAACGGAGCTGTGGAAGTGGCCAAAATGAAAATAAGCATTACACTGCCCATAGGCAATGATGCCCAGTGAGAAATGCGTTGACGCCAGGTGACATATTCCGGCATGATGCGGCTCACCCAAACTAAATCAGATAACGTCACACCAAGCCAACCAGTTGCACAGATATTGTTGTTATCTGATGCTATCTGATTATTGAGGTATGACAATTTCACAGCTATTTAGGTCAGAAAAAACTGATGCCATTGGATGCAATATGACTACAATGCTACCCGTACTCCTTCTCCCACCCCCGATTCCATCTGATAGCCCACAGCAAAAATCTCCGCTTCGCCAAAGTCACGATTGCCTCCGCTGCCATTCCGTTGACTGTCACTGCACCCTACCACTGTCCGTAGTACCATTTCCTCCAAGGTGCGAGTCGCTGTCTATGCGTGAGAGAGATTACTTTGCCGATTTTGAATTGTTCTATAGGATTCATCAATGATAATATCCATAAATTGAGTCTATCACATACAAGTTGCTTTGCACGATCTTTATATGCCTAGCAAAATATTAGTGCAAGAAAGTCTCTTACAGAAGAATGAACACTACCTGCAATTTCTCCTTGTCCTGCTGAATGGAATCCCAAAAATTATTGAAGTCTTTCATGGTTCCTTTCGGATTCGCCTCTTTCCAATCACGCACTGCTTCCCACCTAAACAGGGAGATAAACAAATGAGATCCGCTCCGATAATTGGCACTTACTTAGGGGAAATAATGTCAGGAAGAATCCACAATCCGCTCCCTCCTTTTGAGGCTTTTCCGGCAGGTTTCTTTGTGGCAGGCTGGGGTGCTGGGTCTTGCAATGTTCCGACAGGGACAGCACCTTTGGGAGCATCTCGCTGCTTGCAGACACTGAAAACATCGAAATTGTCAGCAAAGGAGCGAACCTGACATAAAGAGAAATCATAGATACCTATCAATAGCCTCAATGACACGTCCAACCTTTCCATTAAGAAGACCCTCATCAACTTTCCGGTCACAAACGAGGTGCTCCAGGAGCCGGACCAATGCAATAAGACCATATTTACCTCGTGTGACGAGGGGGTAGATATCAGGAACATTATGTGGGATAAGGACATTTAGTCTCTGGTCCCATGTTTCCCAAACATCAACGTCATCTGTGATGTCCTTTGTGAGCTCCAAGGAATCGCAACAATATCCTGCGAGAGGACTGGTCTTCTTCGCAGTCGGAACTGATTTCGGTAGAGTTTCAACCCTCTCACGTAGCGTCTTCAATATCGTAATGGGTGTCGTACTCTGTACAGGCAGAATAGGTGGAGACTTCAGCACCGCAGCAGGAACAGCTGAGGGTAGTGTCAAGGAAGGGCCGGCAACGGATTGGGTATGCAATACTGAGTCTACAGATGTCAATAAGCACATGTTAGTCATGAAGCAAGGTCATACTGTCATTAGGATCGTGATTCAATAGTGTTGTGTTGATAAAAAACCCATCCCTACAGAACACATCAGATACTTCTCCACAAATACATGAACCTTACAAAGGATCCTTTGATGTCTATATTACAATCAGTGCAGTGAGGTTACAATGATACAGAACAAAAACCTTTGAGCTAAGGGTCGTGTTTTTGAGTTGAGTCAGGCACTAAAAACAAATTAAAAGTGATTGCAGTAGCAACGGAATGAGTGACAACAAAAGATAAATAAATGATGGAATTGCCATGCACTATAGGTATATCCTGCTTCTCCTATCACCCAGATTGACCCCTTTGTAATGATTAAGTGAGTGTCAGCATTCAATTGACGCACCTTTCGAGACTCACTCATGGCAAGAATGGAGGCCATGCCCATCCTAGTTTTTGTTTTCTTGGGTTGATGGGCATCAGGTGATGCCTCCAGCTCGTCAGGATTCGTGGGCTCCACTGGCAGAGACTCCTCTTGCTTGCGCTTGCCGCTATTGCTAGAGCCACCAGTATCGAGCAGTGGCTTACGAGCTTGCCTAGACAAAAGGGACCGCTTCCAACTGTGGTAATTCTTCTTCCACAATGCCTCGGCCTTCCATCACCCAGCACAAAGATGTAGGAATGGAAATTTCTCTTCAAGTACATCTCGGAATTTGTCGCAAAGGGTGGTGCCTGCAGAAGACCAGTTATCGGGAACATTCTTTGCATCAATGTTGTCATTCCAGAAGCCTCGGAGTTCAGCATATAGTTGTTTCCTTTCGCAATGGTCAATAACCTTGCCATTTTTGTCTTCAAGGAAAGCCAGGATGCCATTTTCTCGTTTTTTGGTACCCTCGTCATTGTTGGAATCACTCTTGCTGTCGCTAGAATCAGTATTATAAACCTTGATGACAGAAAATTGAGCCGCGTCGTTCTGCCACCTCAAGAATTCGGCACCCATTTCTGCCATGATGACCCACCCATCCATTTGATTGGGCCATTCCTACTGTGTCTGCCATTCCGAAACAGAACCAAGGACATGTAGTGAATAGCGCCTGTGTCGAAGCATCCCAGATTGGTAAACCAAGTTTTTGGCATGCGGAGAGGTGGGTGAACATTGGAAAAAGGAAGGAGTTGTAATGTTTAGGGACATTAGGGCCTCCAATTACAAAGGTTGGCAGGACCATCTCTTTCACATGGCGGATTTCAGGGGCAAAATCAATGAGGGTGGCAATGCCAAACCATGTGTCTGACTCTTTGTTTTGATAGAGTTGGGCACCATCCATCAAGAGAATGAGGAGCATGTCGTTATCACAAATCTGACTAGTTTTGACAAGATCCAGGTATTCTGAACCACAGCAAACATCATCAAAATCTTGAATGCCCTCATTGGTGTGACGCTGGGCTAAAAGGATTGCAGTGCGTTGCAGGCAATCTCGAAGTTTTGCAACAGAGACAGGATGTTGCCACAAAGCTTGTAATTGAGGCCCTATTGGAAGAGTGACGAATTGATGACGAGGAATTTTGCGGTCAACGTCATGATGTTTGTATTGACGTTCTCCACAGAAAGGACATGAAGTGAGGGGGGTGAAGGGGCCGGTATACGCAAGGCAGGTATTGACACACATATTGAAGTGCAACGGAAGGATGCCTGTGATCCTTTTCAGTTGATTTCGGACCTGGTCAAACAAGAGCATAGTACTGGCAGGATAACATTCCTTGATACTTGTGCAAATTGCTTTGTAGGTTGCCTCAGAGGAATGGGCAGAAAGTGATAGATAAATTTGGAAGGACAGACGAAGTTGTGGATCATCCAAATTCCATGGTTCCTGCGTGGGATCTAAGAATGCGTCCAGTTCGTCTTCATGCCATTGGCTTTTCTCATGATTGAATGAATAGTCTCGGATCTGCAAAATCATAGACTCCATCTGCACAAGATCTTTGAGCATCACATGTCCTATTTGACTGTCCAAGGCATGGACGGGAAGACAAGCCCAGCCACCAGCTGCGCTATGCGTGGCTGGTTGAATTCCTTTTGGAGAACAAAAATGCATTCGCGTTTGATGTTCCCTAGACCTAAACAGGCTAGGGGCAGTACTCAGTGTTCTAAGTGACAGCTATAGGGTGCCCCCTGCCCGAACATGCAAACCTGGATAATTGGTGGACCTGAAGCCACCACCTGCTACAGGGCACCGCAGCAGGGGGCCCACCCCCTGGCATAGATTGGCCCTTCCAGCCTGTGTATAATGAGCTCTGGCTCCATTCGCTAGTCTGACCCCAGTCGGGCGAGCACCCTAGCCCTGCAGCGCTTTGTCTCCTGCCCCCCTCTCCCCCCCCCTTTTGCCCAATTACTACTTGTAGTGACCAGCACATGTATTACGTACAGTTGGTATATAAAATGTTGAACCAAAAAAAAAAAAAAAAAAAAAAGATCTTTGAGCATCACTCATAATTGGAGTTCGTCCGGTTCGCAACTTGCAGAAGACTCAGAAGGGTCTTCCAGATCGAAATCAAACTGACTGTCTGGTTCAGAACTACGGTCATCGAGATCTCCAGCTCTGAAATGACTTCAATCCAATATCTCAGATAAATTGGAAGATGCAAAAACAGCACTCACCCGTCCATCAGCTCAAGGCCATCTGATTCCGTTGGGGAGTTGGGCTCATGGTGGTTTGGAAGCGGTATATCATCATCAAGGTCCAAGTTGAGGCTATTGGGGTTCTAGAAGTTGATTGCATGAGTGATCTCAGAAACATCATAATTTCGTACTTGTAGTCGACGACGACGTTTGCCCTTTCTGATGCGAGATTTTTGAGTGTCAACCTGTTCTTGAGTCATTTGTTCTTCCAAATTACGCTGGGCCGCATGGCTATACCAAGTGCGTATCGGAATGGCCTTTCCTCCGGGGGGTGCTTGACAGAATTTCTGACAAGTGCAGAGAGCCGTCTTCGTCGACATCGAACGCAGTCAACTTGGATGCGCCAAGTTCAACTTGAATCATGTGACATCGCAGTTACCAAAAATAAATCCACTCAGATGACGTAGGTAAATTATTGAAGTAGGTAACTGAGCTGTTAATCAACAAACGCCTCGCAGAGTCAGTTTTTCACCATTCGATCAGTCCACGTTGGATTGGGTCACCTGGGATCAACGCATTTCTCACTGGGAATGATGGGCCACTGATAGTAGTGGTAAATTTTTCCTGACCAAATCCTACTGTACTGAACTCTACCGAAACCCGGTTACCGAATAAGCCTTTATTTTCCTCAGACCAACCCGCCCACCTGACCTCGGGCTTCTTATCACAAAGCGACCAAGGTCCAGATAACATACGCTTCACCAGCAATAATTTAAATTATATGCAATATTTTACGAATGAAAGAGCATTAAGTTGGTTATGTTCGTCTCATGTTCCTCTTCCCATCTGCTGAATAGCTTTCTAAGGACCTGCAATTATGCCTCCAGATCCATCCTCACACATCGTTGATGAGCTGGCGACTCTTGATTCCCAAACCAGCCTTCAACACGAGATTGCTGGTTCCTCAGGATAACACCTGGTTTTGTCCAACCGGGGGTTGTGTCTCCTCTCACAATGTTGAGCTTCGATGCCGATGACTGTGAATTCTGGCTTCTAACATGCAATGTACATGCCTCTTGGCGGAGGTTGAGCAGCATTCGGGCCGTAAGCAGGGAGTGGAGCACACGCTGAATGCTAAACAATATGGACAGGTTGAAAAAAGTGAGTTTCTACGAGTATTGCCTATGATATCGGGAACGCACGATACCAGATATGCCTAAATGGAAGTTTAAAGGTCAGCACGAAAAAGTGTAGCGGAACCAGTTGTAATTTACGGATTCTTTGTGGAGCATAACAATGTTTGCTGTGGACAATGCTGTAGTATGTGTATGAGCGGGAGTTTCATGACCAAGGGAGTTGGTCCTAAAAGACTCACCAATCATTACTACGTAATAGGATACACCTGTTTTTGGGTTGCGATAGAGTCTGCATACATACAAACAGAAATAAAGCAATAGCTTTACCGTCTTTGTAAAACGTATAGATTAACGATGTTTTATACGATCCCATCCGATCTGGGTTTCAAAAATTAGTACAGTTGTGAGGTACCATGCATACATACATACAGTGCTGAACGCCTTTCACCACAGTCATTATTGAGATCACTGCAAGACTGTCAGTCTCAGGGAAGCGGCAAGCAGAGAGAGGCCAAGGGATATATAGCTCACTCGTCTGATGCACTAGGAGTGCCGCATACGCCCACTGCAACGCCGTAATAGTATTTTTATCAAAGCACGCAGGGACAGTTGGGACGGGGCTGGCCGTCTTGTTCGCTAGGCAGAATTTGGATCAGTGAGCGCGCATGCATGCTATATCATGGGGTGTTTACGTATTAGAGAATGAGTTCTATAAAATATGTATCCGATTATGCCGGCTAAAGCGTTAATAATGGATATCACAATTAGGACGATCTTGATATTCCGGGTTCGCTCCCAGAGAGCCCAGACTCGTATGGTTAATATTACTGTTGGAACTTGTGAGCTTCAAATATAGAGCATCGGGGATATAGTATAAAACATTCAGCAATAATTATTCCGAAACTAATCAGCCCTGTGATAGGAAAGTCAGACTTGTGCATGCGCGTAGATATTGAAATGATTTACATCCTTCGATTGTGTACAGAGGAGTACACACATTGACAGATTCCGCAGATGTAAGTTGTCCTAAGCACATCGTTGAGTTTGAAATAAATTAACCCTGGAAATATACTCACGGTATAAGGAAATAAAAGTGTCGATAAAGACAAGATATCTAGTGAGAAAGAAAAGGACCGTGCCCATGTTCCAGGGAGGGTTCCACGCATAGGCGGCCTCAAGCTCCAGGGTGAAAAACCAGTCAGTGACCTATGAGATAACAGTCTGATTAATGCTGGAGAACGAACAACAATTCTTCATGTGTACCAAAAGAGCGGCACTAGATACTGTAATACTCTGGTCAGTCAGAGTTGTATGAGATGCACTTCATGCAAAAGCGCTCAGACCATGTATATACTGTGGGAGAAGCGACACCAAATGAGAACGGATCCAATGAGAATGGTTTAACAGCGGGCTCGCTCACCGTATATGCCTGATATTCGACAAGTAATTCCAGACTCATGTTAGCCAGAGGTAACGCCGAGAAATGAACGGAATGAAAAAGGAGAGGATTATGTGTGGCGGCTTGCCCAGAAACAAAGTATAGAGAACGAAGAGCGGAGGAAAGAAGGACTGTTGCGACGGCGCAGTATCATTGGTATGATAAGGGAGTCATGGAATTTTCTGTTTTAGTTGATATCAAGATGTAATGATACAGCCGAATCAGGTCCTAGGAAAGAGCAATGATTGCTATGGAACTAAGAGCTGGTAGGGGATAGGACCTAGGGACGGGGTGAGAAACCTGTCTATATGTTTAATCCGCATTTTCAATGTCGGGCGACATACGCAGTAGCCTTAGAGGGTTCCCCACCAATATTCAAGGTTCCTAGGACAGTCGTTCGTAATTCACTTTGATGACTGATAATCAGTGAAGCGCTATATTGTGCTACTTTAGGAAGCAGATGATCACCAGATCTTCCAGGGTTTGATCAAATGTGCCAGATCTTCTAGGGTTTGATCAAATGTGTTGTTGTCGAAGCTCCAAGAACAAGGTCAGAACATACATGGGTGTTTGTGCCTGCGAAACGTCCCGAAGAAGGCCGCTCCCATCATATACACCCCCCAATAGAACCAGGCGATTTTCCTTCACCCTGAACTTCAAAAAATTTATGATTTCCTAGGGTTCAACATTCAATATTCATTAGTGATCACCCGGCATTATCTGTGAAAATGACTTTGATGCTGCATCCAGGGCTCTTGAAGTACAAAGCGCATGATATGCAGTATAATGTGATGATCTCGATCCTGCGTTGCGTCCGGAGTTGACGTACTAGGTTGCATATTGAGGCTGAGCATGACGCAGATATTTTTTCTTCCACTTCAACACTTCAGTTGACCTGATCCGGCGGCGAATCTTGCTAAAGTTGGCTTAATGCCATCGACCTGGTTTGGGACTTGAATGATCACTGCCTGAAGCTTTCTGACCAGCAGGACGAGTATGTGTCCAATTCTGTTCCTTTCCCAGGGGCGATCGCTGACTTCTGCTGTATGGCCCCAGCACACGGACACGAGTCACCTCTACAGCTGCCACAAATGGCACCTCAAGTCCAAGGCTCCAATAAGCGCCTCCGCCCCTTGATTCACCGGGTTGTGCTTCTTGTGCTGTGATGACCAGTGGTTCACCAGCAAAGACAGCTGGAGCGGCCACTGCGCGGACCACCCTGCACATCTCGAGATGCTACCTATCCAATGCAACCCCTTGATCTACGCCAAGAATCTCGCCGCACACAAGATTTGCTTCTGGTGTCTTGGCGACATGAGCCTTCATCCTGCCTGCCGTATGCAGCGGTTCATCACCCGCGCCCAGTGGCAGAAACACGAACAAAAGCACCTTGCAGAGTCATCCAACAACGGCTACAAGATGCCGGTCTGCCCACAGCCACAGTGCACAGGGCCATTCAGCTCGTCCAGAGACCGGGACTTCCACTTTCAGCAAGCCCCTCAAAAAGACCGGAAGGGGCACTCAAGCGCAGCCGTTCCGAAGAAGAAAAAGGACAGCCACTCAAACACGCAAGACAGGCCGGTGATGTGGGTCGATGTAGAATTCCCATCTGAGAGCTATTCCTTTGTGGACCGGACGACTGTCGATTTCAGTGATTTGAAATTTGTGCTTAGCTCGTTCCACCTTGGTCCTGGGCCCGATTGGCTTTTGCGGCGTCAAGTTCTCCCGACTCGTCGGTGTTGGCAAAATGGTCAATGGACGTCTGCACGCCAGAGCTTTTGGAAGCCAGCTTGTCGACCAGCCGGTTAGACCTTCTTATCCTCGACAAATTTATGTTCCTCCCACTGCTGTCGGGGAGGCATACCGAGGATGACAGCGCTCTTAACCCCAAATTCGCAGAGGCCGGGATACCTATTCAGCAACAACGGTGAGGTGCGCATTGGATCCGCTCGAGGAGCCACCAGAACGGCGTGGCGTAGGTCATATCAGAGGTCTTGGTCTTACCAGCACTGCTAGTGAGCATGCCACCGATGCGGCCGTGGATGTCAGCGATGATGGAGCCTGAATCGCCGGGTTGGAACAACTCTCCAGACTCAGTGTTGTAGTTGATAATTGCCCACCTCATGGAGGTTGTACTGATAGACATGTTCCCAAAGAAGTGTTTGCGAACGATGGGGTGCCGTTCGCGCGGCCGAGTGTGGTGCCAGTGGCACTGCCAATCTTGACGACTAAGAGGCACGGTTCGCCGTCTTGGTCCCTCATGTAGGAGGCGCGCATGAGCTTATCGGTGATGGAGCCTCTAAGCGGGAACAGACGATCTCGAGGATATTTAAACCGCCAGTTGGCGTCCCCCACAAAGGTAGCATTTAGTAGTGAATGGTTGTGGCGTCAGCTTGGTTCCTAGATATAAATAACGTTTAGACTAGTAGGTCAGATAGCTAAAACGCACCAAGATCCATCATATTGCCTTGAAACGTCACCGAGCTTTGCGCGGTCGACCTAGAAAACGCCCCAGTCTTCAGTGAAACGGTGCTTGTCGACGCCGGTTCTCCAATCTCGAGTTTGATCGAATCGGTGAGGCCTGCATTGCCAAGCAGGAGGACGCTCCTACAAGACACACTTTGGTGGTGAGCATAGTCGAAATTGCCCACATTGGGTCCAAAGAGTATGTGACAGTACATGAGTCCCAGGAGTCTATCGCTATCGCCACCCTCGGCGAGGTAGACGGCCATTGTTCCCTGAGCGTTGGGCCTGGCCCTGGTGACGATGGAGAGGCCGAGGGCAGAAGTGAAGGGACTATTGGAGCGGGTGCAAGTCACTAACGTGTCTGCGAAGCCGAGGACCGATCTCGCGCGTGTAAATGGACTCGCGGAAGTCAACATCAACGTCGGTGATCTCGTAGCGCTTGAAAAAGGGCTAAGACGTCCTGAGCCGCCTTGGGGGCAGCAATGGCGGAGGTACGCCAATCTAGATGGTGACGTGACTGACAACCGGTTTCTTTGACTTCGGTTTTGCCATTTCTTCATCGATGTCGTCTTCGTCTTTGTTGTCTCTTCGTCTGAGGGCGATCGTCGACCTCGACCGTCTTAAAGCGGACGACGTCAATGGTCGTGATGGTGATTTAGAAATCCCAGTTATCAAGTTCTATAAAAAGATGTATGCCTTGTGAGACCTCATAATATTGTCAACCTCCAAGCCTGGGCCGTCGTTCCAGAATTCCGCAATCCGATAGTTAAACACCTCCACAGCTCCTTTTGATGGCGCTGGGCCTCAGATCCTTTGGGCGGAAACCACTTCTCGCCCGTGCGGTACACCAACATGGGCTCGGAAGGGAGGCCGGTGTAGTAGGGTAGTGCCTCCTTCCTGGAGACAGCGTGCTGGTCAGAGAAGGAATGTAGGGAATATCGCTGGACGGGGCGCCGCGGCCAAAGCCTACGGCGGTGGAGGTCGAGGAGATAGGAGGACGCGACGTTTGAATTCCTGGATAGTCCCTTTGTGATCGAGGGGGGTTCAGTGAAACAATGAAGCCTGGCTAGGTTTGCGTTTGTGAATGTCGGCGAGAACCTGGTGGACCGGACCCTAAAGCCACATCAACAGGAGCAAACACAGCTGCAGGCACGATGCACATACGGTGAAAACGTCGCGTGCGACGCCCAACGCAAATTCGCACAGGTCAGATCTGCAAGGAAGTAGTGAACATCTCAGTAAATATCTCGAAAACAGTTTTTGTCTAATCGCACAGCGAACGACTTGTAAAGGCATTTATTAAACTAGCACGGTACGTGATAAGGTAGATAGATGAGAAAAAGGCGAGATGGAAGGTGTGGTGCAGCCACCAGGTTGTAAAATGGTGACATGGCATGTCTGAAATTATTTTACAAGCGCTTTGCGGCACGTTCAATGTTCCAACAACTCGTACTAGATCAAACTCTCCTTTTCGACTTTGAAATCTCCTCGCTGCCGGTATATTACACAATCTCTACAGGTGTTTCGGTAAAGCTTGTCCCATGTGCGTTTGAGCGTTTTTTTAATAAAATAAATACAAAAAATACAAAAAATCGACGGGCGTCGTTCATGACGTACAACACCCTAGAACCATGGTATTTCGGCGTATAAGTGCTGATATGAAGCAGCGTATACTCCAGCTTGTTGACGAAGGGTGGCAGATCGATGATGTTGCGGCAATCTTTGGTGTCTCAGTTAAAAGCATTCGACGCTGGGAGGAGAATTACATTACACACGGCAGCGTTTGTCCACCCAACATCCTTCAAGGTCGACCACATATACTGAATGCAGCAGCTGTCGACAGTCTTTTCAACTTGCTCCATGAAACACCTGCTCTGTATCTCGATGAGATTCAAGAGTGGCTACTCCTTTTCCACAACAAAGCAATCTCAAGAACTGCTTTACATGATAATCTGCAAGATCTTGGGCTTCAACATAAAATTCTACAAAAGGCAGCCTCTGAACGAGATGATGCAGAGAGGTCTGAGTGGATGTACCATGTAATGGACAATTATCAGGCAGATCAGATGATTAATCTTGATGAGTTGAGTAAGGATGGCAAGACACTACTGCGCAAGTATGGACAAGCCCCTCATGGTATAGCTCCTGTGCTACATACATCCCTGAATCGAGGAGTATGGTATAGCATCTTGCCAGCTCTTACACTAGATGGTTACATTGCAGTCTGTGTCATTGAAGGTTCCATTGATGGTGCAGAATCCTATGACTTTGTCCTCAATGACCTGGTGAGTCAGCTATCTACCAATGTGTTCATTGGCATCCTAACATGACTAGTCATTAGGATCCCATAATGAATCCCTTTCCAGGACCTTAGAGTGTCATTGTTCTTGATAACTGCTGCACTCATAAAAATATTGCAGTGCGAGAGCTTGTAGAGTCAATTGGTGAGTTCTTTTGTGTTCAAGTTGATGTCCTGAGCCATGAGCTAATCCTGGTTGGATATTCCAGGATGTATACTTCTCTTTCTTCCACCATACTCACCAGATTATAGTCCAATTGAAGAGAGTTTCAGCTGCTGTAAGTCACTGATGCATCCCCATACCTATATGAACCCTTATTCTGGTATATAGTAAAGGCATATCTACAGCGCCATTATCAACACTTTCAGAACTCCCTCTTTCCAGAGCAGGATCTCATTGAAGCATGTTTTGCAGCAATTACACCAGAGAAAGCCAGGGGGTGGTTTTGAGACTATGGCTACCTTTCTTAATGTGAGACAATGATTGTATTAAGGTAGAAACAGCTACGAGGATGGGTATCTAGGCCAGTACATGGAGATTAACCTGTTGTAAAGAACAAAATCCGAAGCTGGGGGGGGGTATTGCATCTATAATAAAAGATGTTAAATTAAAACTGTAATGTGGAGCTGAGGACATTGATATGTTGGTCAAGAAAATAGGATACTACATCAAGTTAATGATGTGGTTTGTGTCACTTTACAAGCAGCCTTGATACAATGAATGTGAAATGGCCCAAGCCCAGCCCACTGCCACATTTCAGTATCAACAGCTTCAAAATCATCTCCAACATGGAAACCAAGCTTTACTAACCCTTGATGTTCATTCTCTCCAAGCCCATGTTTGATACACCATTCATTCAGTGATAGAATACTTGGTGGGTTGTATGTAGATCCCAACAGAGTCTGAGATGGACCTGAAACTGGTGTTGAAGGGAACTGGGACTGGAGTGGTGGTGGTGTATTCATGTGTGAAACATTGTAGAACTGGGATGGTCCTGGTGTTGCTGGTGGGTGCATCAAATATCCATAATGAGGAGGTGGTGTGAATGGATAGTATTGTGAATATGGTGATGGTGGTAATCCAAACCCTGGAGGTATACCTTGATAGGACTGTATGTGATGCCCTGGATTTGTGCTTGATAATGCATGTGGGCTGGTCATTGATCCACTATGAAGGTCAAGGCAATCTTTCATGGTGAAAAGAGGAGCACCAATTGGAGGCCTCTTGAAATCACTTATTTTGCGCTTCTGATGTCCATATAAGTCAAGTGTGTAAGATGAGTTTGAACAATAAAACTGGGCTCACAATCCCATGGCCCCAGGCCTTCAAACGAGGATGAGTGAGCTCAAAATGCCAATTAGCATTAGGACTCTTATGATTGAAGTAGTGCAGGTGTGGGTGAGTTCCATAGCTTCCTACTGGATAGAGATTTTTGAGATTTTTGATAATGGGTTCAAGCTGTTGATCAAGAGATAGCTAGAAATAATTTAGAACAGGAGGAATAGTTTCGTGGCATAGGATACCTTTTGACCCCACTGGGAATCATCCTTGATTGAGTCTGATTTGTCCTTGATGTGCTGTTGGTTTGCTGGACACCTTGGCATTGGTAGCATGACATAAATTGGTGGAACCTTCTTGATAGCTTGTAATTGTTTTCGCATTTCCCAAAATCCAGCATTATTAGTAAGTGGTAGGTCATCTTTTCTTTTCAATGATAGGGCCCATTTCATCTCATTAATGAGGAGACAGTCCAGTGGTATGCCTACTGTATCAGAGATTTTGTGTTGCAAGTCTTCCCATGTCATTTTGCGTGTCAAGGTGAATGGCCCTTGCACATCTGGCTTCTGCACAACTAGCTTGTCACCCTTACTTGTCCTACCTCATACAAGCTTGTGAGGAATTGCAATTTCAATGTAGACAGCAATGTGAAAGCTGCAAAATTTGGCTGACACCAGGATTTTCTCTTTCCTGGGTTGGCCACGAGGTTGTTTGACTGGTGAAGCATGAACCTCATCATCACTGGTGCAAGAACCTGCATAGGTGTGTAGCTTCTTGTTTTGATGTTTGTGTGATTTCTCAGAGTGTTGCTTTTGATTGTGAGGTGGCTTGGATGATTGGGAGGAGTGGTTTTGGTGGGTGGAATCCAGCAATGGTCCATGATGAGCAGGTGGTGGAAAGGGGTAGCTCATCATCTGAGCTATCAGAGTCTGGGTGTTTGTGAGATTTGTGCTTGGATGCGGTCCTCACACCTTGTTGCAAACATGTTTCCAAAATATGCATGAGCAACTCATGGTCAGATGACTCTGAATTCTGCTCTTGCTGTTTTGTTTTCTTAGCAGGTATGTGGATCTTGAGTTTGGCCTGGGTTGCTGCAGCACGTCGCACTTCTTCTGCACTGCATATTTTGGAAACACGTTTGCAACAAGGTGTGAGGACCTGATCTTGCAGATTATCATGTAAAGCAGTTCTTGAGATTGCTTTGTTGTGGAAAAGGAGTAGCCACTCTTGAATCTCATCGAGATACAGAGCAGGTGTTTCATGGAGCAAGTTGAAAAGACTGTCGACAGCTGCTGCATTCAGTATATGTGGTCGACCTTGAAGGATGTTGGGTGGACAAACGCTGCCGTGTGTAATGTAATTCTCCTCCCAGCGTCGAATGCTTTTAACTGAGACACCAAAGATTGCCGCAACATCATCGATCTGCCACCCTTCGTCAACAAGCTGGAGTATACGCTGCTTCATATCAGCACTTATACGCCGAAATACCATGGTTCTAGGGTGTTGTACGTCATGAACGACGCCCGTCGATTTTTTGTATTTTTTGTATTTATTTTATTAAAAAAACGCTCAAACGCACGTGGGACAAGCTTTACCGAAACACCTGTAAGCAATATCCGGCAATTCGGTGGAGTCCGCCTGAGAGGAAATTGTGGTACGTTGCCCAAACCAGCCGTCGCCGTAAAATTGGATTTCTATGGGAGGCTGCGTTGCCAGGCGTGCATCGTACGCCGAAAGGGAGTGGCGCGGACTCTCGACAGCTGCAAATCGGAGGTCTGTCACGGGTTCGAGGGTATTGTATACATTTCGGTCTGCCGTCTGGCGCAAGTGCAGTAACATCCGTGCGGAGAGGGTCGAGAGGGTGACAGGCAGCACCCTACAAGGATACATTAACCTCATGGACTAGGATCTGATTTAAGGCATACTCTAAACTGGCGCATATATATTCGTTGTTCTATATAAACCCTAACCTAAAACTAACTAAAAAGTTGAAAGGGTAATTGGGAAACCATAGCCATACAAAAGACAGCTACGCACGATGCTGGACACCTTTTATGACAGTTAAAATAAAGATGACTTTCTGTTGGTGGCACCTGATTGTCTGTGGGGGAAGCTAAATGAAAGACTCACGTGTCTGGTGTACCACAACCGCAATGAAAGGGATGGTCATCATAAAAGGACTTTCATGGGAGCACACATCAGGGGCTGTAGACAGCTTTCCGAGAGCTAAAAGTGCTTGAACGGTCACTGTTGAAAACACACCAGTGTTGTAAAGGTTCTCACATGTGAAGGACGACAGAGAGAAAGAAATAGAAACGACGGAAACTGTGGTACTCACAGCGAGCGCTGAACAAATGAGGATCTTAACACTCATACGCCTTTCCCACAAAGCCCACACTCGAATTGCCATAACCGCTGTCGGGGTGAGATGTGAGCAACTATGCTGTGTCTCACAAGTTGAGATTGACTGCACTTTCAGCGATGACCACCACGAAAATGCTCAAAGCTTGACAGGAAAATGATCGCAATTAATTGAATAGTTCAACGGCGAATGGGCATGACTTACCAATTCTAGTAATGTATACTTGGCTACACAAGTATGATGAAAAGAGTTGTGCTGTTCTGCTGTGTAAGCACTGATCATATCGTATGTGGATAGAGGCACTCACTATATGCTCCTAGTGCTACCTCGAGGAATACTGGGTATCTGGTAAGGAAGAAACGAACCTTTCCAAGTTTCCGGGGACCCTTCCAAGCATACTTCACCTCGGTATCCAGTGTAGAAAGCCAATCCACGATCTGGTCCATGGTAGATGAATTTGAGATCAATCATAAAGCAAAGAATAAGCAAATTAGAACGCATACCAACAATGTAGCACTTGATGCTAGGCCGGACATATCATATATGATTTGGCTTAGAGGTAAGCTAGAAAAACACACCATAAGAATACTGGGAGAAAACAGGACACGTTAGGTGTGGATAAGAAAATATGGGCCACTCTGAGTCAACTCACGGTGGGTATACGGGAGTCCACTAGCGTCTTCAAGGTTTCATCTGTGATAGTGGACATGGAGCTGGATGTACGATTGATGCAGCAAACCCTCCTGGGGACTATGGGGACCAAGGGCTGGTGGAGGGGGGGGCATAAGTGTGACAATACAATGTATTTATGCACCACCAACTGTAACGGTGACGGACGTTGAATGATAAACAGAGTTGAATCGGATGTGGTGCCTCGGAGCCGAACTTTGAAGTAAGGCGTTCTTCCTGCTAGAGTATGTGACGACTAACCCCTCACTTGGAAAACCTCGACCTCATCTCCCGAGGGTATCGTAACATTTTGATGCGTGGGTCGTTCTTCTCATACTGACTGTCAAGTTTGATTATGATGTCCGGGGAGTTCCAGCAGGGGGACGCGTTGGTGGGTTCTGACATATGGGAAAGAGTCTCCGTTCGTGTCGGACTCTGTTGAGGGTTGGAGTATAGGGGCACTGAGAAGTCTGCAAACGGCTATCACATGCTGGTATTTGGGGGCGAAAAAGGACAGTGCAGGAGCAATGCTGGTGCTGTGATCAGAAGCCGCAGTTTCAGTCCTCGGGAGGGGAAAGCTCTCTTGAGGGCTAGTTCTGCTAGTCCCGAATCCGGTGTACCTGTCTGCATCACCCGAGTGTTAAGGGCCAGATATGCGTTTCGCCGAGTTGAGGGCGCGCGCCGATGCTCGAGTCGGGCATACACAGCCAGATATTTAGCGAAGTGGAAAGCTGGAATATCGGATATCATCCTCAGAAAAGGGGGCTCGTTGATCGCAGGATTGTCCATCTAATCACGATTTGGAAGACATTCAGTGAAAAAACACGAGATACCGATTATTCGGCCGGTGGCGACGGAATAAACACTGGGATTAAACGGAGAGCATTCGTGGTCTCTCAAGCATCTCTGACGTGGAATACAGGGAGAGTGCATCAATGTCGAGGAAATAGTGCGGGAACCTAGGGGAGATGGTCAATGTACACAGGTATGACATCCAGGTGATATTCGAGAGGAGCGCTGATGAGGATCTAGACGGTTCTATTGAGGGTATGGCGACACACGATGACATAGGACCGTTGACTGGATAGTACAGAGGGTCTGGGCTCGGGTAGAACGGGCCGTGGAGCCACGTCAACAATGGCAAACAAGTTGGAGCGGATAAGAATCTTTGTTTTAAAAGAAATTGTAGAATTGCAGGGGGAGAAGATGGGGAACGCAACGTCCAATGCGAATCCACAGCGCAACTCCACGCTTTCGCCCCGCCAGTCGCGTCCAAATTCCCAGTCTCCGTCCACATCGCCCCAGCCAGGACAGCCACACTCGTCGTTGAGGCGCAAAAAGGGCTCCCTTGAGCTTCCAGACCTGGCATCGCTATCGATCTCCAACTCTCGTGGTAGGCAACACACAACCCCTCCAAAGTCGGCCTCTATCCCTATCCCAATCGGCCCACCAAATCTCGCCATCCCAGGAGAGGCTGGCCGCACACGCCCCCCACCCACCATACTTTCCACCGATCTCCTGCTGACAGAGCCCTCCACCCACATCCCCTTCCCCCCACCAACCCGTGGTCGTCCAAACTCGTACTTTCGCGGCACCCCCCGTCCCCCAAACTCACGCCACCAGTCTCATGCTCGCCAGCAGCAGCAGGCTGCCCACATCCAGGGCCTCTATAATCAGTACAATCAGGCCCAGGCCCCACCACCCTCGCCCACCGTAGAGATCCACCAATTTGTCCCAGAGACCGTTCACTCCTCCATCCCCATCGCCCTCGGCAAGGCCCTTCTCGCACAGCTCGACGATGCGGGTATCCCTGTGCCTGAACCTCTACGCGACGATGCTGGCCCACCCGAACTCGTCCCCGTCCGCATCACCTGGCGCGGCGGTGGTAAGACCGTGCTGCTCGCCCGTGCCGGCGACGACGACTGGCAGGGCCGCCAGGCGATGGTCCCTGACGAGCACAACCCCGCTGTCTTCCACGCGAGCGTCCGTCTCCCCCCGGGCACACACCATATCCGCTTCCTCGTCGACGACCAGTGGCGCGTCGCGGATGATCTCCCCACCGCTGTCGACGATCAAGGCTCACTCGCGAACTATGTCGCCGTCCCCATCACCTACTCCCCACCTGCACCCGCCGCAGGCGCCCTCCCCGCGTCTCCACCTCAGCAACCCCCCGTGCAGAAGCGCAACCCCGGCCAGAGCTTCTGGAGCGCTGCCTCGTCTACAGATGACGAATCCGTCGACCACTTACAGGGCCCCGGTTCATCGCAAACGCCCCAACAGCCTCAGCATGCGCAGCAGCGCCACCATCACCACCACCAGCCGGCCTGGACCTCCGTCTACCCGCCCGAGCTTATAGAAGCCGCCCGCGAGGAGGACGCGTATCTGTCCGCGTCGTCCGGCCAGCTTGACCGTGCAGGCGGGAGTACGACCTACATCAGCGGGTTCGTCCCCGCCCCCAATATCCCGCCCGCACCCAACCTCCCACGCCACCTCGACAAACTTATACTCAACTCACGCGTCGTTACTGGGGGAGCCGGCGGTGGTACTGCGGGGTCGACGGCGGGCAGCGGGAATGGGAAGAGCAGTAGTGGGAAAGGAGGCGGGTCAGGGAAGCATGGTGGTCCGATGGCAGCGAACAGCGTTGGGGGGAGGAGTAAAGGCCGAGAGAGGGATCGGAAGGAGAAGGAGAGGGAGGAGAGAAGGAAAGAAAGGAGAGGCGGTGGAGCGCCGCCTGCACCCCCACCGAGCGAAGACGGGACAGGCCTGGAGGTGGTGGTGACGGAGGCGGATCCGGTGAGCCCGACATCGTCCCCTGCCCTGTCGCTCTCCCCGTCTGTCTCAACTACACCAACGCCTGCGTCCACTGCCGCGACGAGCGCTGCAGCCACGCCCTGCTCGACCACCCCAACGCACGCCGCCGACGTGGTGGCCCCAGTCCCGGTACCTGCCACCGCATCGATGACCGGCGCGGGGGCGCGCCCGCTGGGTCTGGAGACGTCGTCGAACACGCCGATGACGGACGACGGGTCGGTGTTGCCTGTGCCGTCGCATGTGGTGCTGCACCATTTGAGCACGAGCGCGATACGGAATGGGGTCCTGGCGGTGGGGAATACGACGCGGTATCGGGAGAAGTATTTGACGACGATTTATTATAAGCCGACGGAGGTTCAGAAGAAGGAGAGGAGAGGGGGGGGCAGTGCTTTGGATGATTGATTTTACAGTGATGTGATTTTTGGAGGATTCTTGCGATGCTTGACTTGACGACACCCACCCCCCCCCCCCAAACTCGTTCATCCGACCGAAAAATGTATCCTACTCGTGCGGTTCGTCTTTTCGTCCCCAGTCCTGCTGTTGCTGTTGCTGCTGCTGCTGTTTTTTTTTTTCTTTTTGGTTTGAAAACTTGATTTGGTTTGATTGATGATTTCCGTGATGTCAGGATACACGCTACTTGTACATGTACGTTATAGCCTCTACGTTTTCCCTTTATTCTAGTGTTTTCCGCTCTCCTGCCCACCCCGCATTTTGTGATCTGTCTTTTGTGTTTCCCATTTTATACTTTTTTTTTGCTTTCTTTCTTTCTTTTTGGGTTTGACAATCGCCGTGCGTCACCTTTTTCCTTGTCCTTGTCCTGGTTGCCCCCCCGTATTGCCCACGTTTCTCCCCCGTTGTTGTTGTATCAGCCAAGTACAGGTTACAGATCACTTGCGGATTACAGTTCTAGTTACAAGTATGCTACTGCTCATGTGTTGTTTTTTGAATATATATATTATTCTACCCCTGTAATTCTCTTCAATTTTTTTTGGATTTGGTGAGCTATATGCTGTGCGTGGGAAGCTCGAGTGTTGACGTTGGGGACGTCTTTTGCCACGACCATGATATCGACGCCTCACAATCCACACTTCGCACTTTCTTTCCAGGCCCAAGGAGCCCCGCGAAAATGCTACCGTGACGCGATCACGTTACGGAGGCGACCGTGTCGCTGTCAAGTTCCAACACCCCACATAATCACAGCCACACGATGACTGAGCTCACCGTAATCCTCGCGCTCCCTTGTTTTTTTTTTGTTGGTGTTTATAATAGATTCCTCACTGACGCTGGCGCCCGGGGCGTTTATCAAGTACCAGTGCCTCCGTAATCCTGAATACGCGTCTCGATGTCGTGGTTCCCCTATCAATGATCAATGTTCAAACGCGGGCACGGATTGCAGGATACCCAGGGGGCCCACGGGTGTACACATCAGGCTGCTTCCCTGGGCTGATTGGACTTGTGTGCTTGGGCGCTTGGGCGCTTGGGGAGGGCTAGATGGGATCGTGCTGGGGATGGAAGAGAATGGAAGGGAGGCGGTATACAGATGTCGACACTGTGGGATTGTTCTCACCGGCCCAAATTAATGAGACTCCCACCCCCCCCCCCCCCCATGTGGGAGCCTTTTTGACGGCGAAGCTCGATACTCAGCATTACAATGTTTGATTGAAATACGATCTTTGTCGTCGAGCTTGTCGGGCTATCTTTTGGTTCCGGGTTATAAGGACTGTCTGGATCATGGCGAAATTCCTCCCTCCGCTCAGCCTCGGATGGGTGTCGTCTGGTTGCCTCAGGAAAGACCATCCGTGCATCGCCCAATCGACTTTCACTGGATGTTATGTTCCAGATTCTTAGTTGCTAAAAGTACGGCTCCCACCGTGTTTTCGCGAGTCACTTCCGACTAGATTCGTCGGTAATTATGACATCCCAGTTTTCGCCAATATGGACAGGTGCAGAGCCGTGGCCATTATCGATATTACAGCGAGTGTTGTGACGTTGAGTTTGTTTTGCGCTCACATTTATCGTCAGTACGAGTGTCATGAGTATCCTCTCAGGATACCCTTGACGTAACCCATCCATTGAGACCTCGCGATATCGAACTTCCCAGGATGCCTCCCCTTCGATCTAAGATTGTCTACTGCACGGCACATCACTAATCAATACCTTTTACCGAGACGGTTATGTCGTGCCTTGTTGGGACATACGAAAGTAATATCATCGTATAATCAAGACATTGTATGTTGGCCGGTGAGATTCTGAGATCGGGGCCAACCACACATTCAATATTCTAGCTTCCTCGGTCGGAAATCTCACCACGACTCGTGAACGGTCTGTAACTGATTTATTATCGCTTTTCCTGTGTATACTTGGGCTAAATTCTATACTGTTTTTTTGTAAAAGGCATGATCATTTTATATTTTATATTTTATATTTATTTTGTACGTATCATACTTCTCTGTCCCGGAAAGCAAGACTCTAGCTCGCAGACAGCTTGCGGCAAGTCACCCACCTCATCCACTTTATCCATTTTTCCCGGATGCTGCTACATCTACGACAAGGAGTCGACACCCGTATCCCTCGAAATTTGCGACCACCGAGAAACAGCGATTTCGGAATGTCGGTAACTGTGTCTCAGAGTCGACTGCCAGAGAGACACGAGATATCTAATCATGGCTTGTTTGGCCAAGAGGAAGCCCATCGCATCACACTCACCGGACCCCGGGCTACGAGATGAAGCGTAGTAGGGATCCGTCTTGAAGTGTTTGATAGGCTTGGACGCGTGTGATAACCGATCCCTTAACCGGCTATTACCCATTCATTCAACCAATCAACCAACCAGTCAGACATCTTCCCATGTGTTGGCCCCGGCCCTTAATTTCCCTTATTGCGCCTTGATTATCTCGAGCTGTGGTGTCATTGTCCCCGCCTCCCTCTGTCACACTCATGCCTACGTCTACTTCTGGGACGAGCGCTGCGGTCATGGAGAAAGGGGGTACGTGGTTGGAATAGGAGAGGCAGAAGGGGGATGCTGTGCTTTGAGGTGTAACGTGGTACTGGAGGATTCCTTGCGACACTGACTACCGATCTGGCCGGCTACCCGACTACGACCTACCCGCTTACTCATCTTCTGGCTTGCTTAACCGCACATGCATCCTGCTTTAACGGAATGGAGCATGTACATGCATCCTGGCATGCGCGAGTTACATGTCCTTTTGTCCCCGATTCTTTTTTCTCTCTCTTTTTGTTTTTGTTTTTGCATACTCCAATTGATTAATTCAGTCATCAGACATTCAGTCATTCTTTGCCGGGAAGCACGCTATATGTCGCTTCTATACATTCATATCATAGCCCCACCTTGCTCCTGTTTCGGTTTCGACATGTTTTATGTTTCCCATCTCCATATTCCCGGTTCATTATCACGAGCCCCACCCTTCTATTTGCTTTCCCAATTTACTGGCAGCATTGGTGGTTTGTGAACCCGGTACATGCCCCGACAATCTGAGGACATCCCGGTTCCCCGATCAATTTCGATGTCAAGTACCAGAGCTGGGAGGGTGGAGTCCGGGAATGGGGGTAACTATTCAGGTTGGGGTCTGCGCGTAGCCATGAGCTCTTCGCAGCACCCCTATCTGAATCTTCATTATGATGTCGCGAACCTCGAACCCTTCCTTTACGAGACTGACCTCAGATCCGGCACGTCTCCGTGAATTTTTGCAATCATCGTCCCATGGCATCGATCCTTTCCGCCCCGTTATGCAATTAATACAGGTACTGCCCCATTGGCAGTGCAGAAGCCTCACAGGCTTGTCATCGAGTCCTTGACGCTGAGGTTTTCCTTGACTAAAATTAGGACCGGCGGGCCATGGTTGGCCTGATGTCGACCTCATTCATGTCGGCCGTCTGGTCGCTTTGGCTGGTATCGTGGGATGCCGGCGGGGGCCGTTGGCAAATGTTTTTGGCGAGGCGGATCTGGGTCAGACGTAGCGAGACTTCCATGTGGGAGCCTTCTAATCTTAGCATTCAATTTTTTTTTTCGTCAAGAACATGTAGTCTCAAGCTGTCATGACTTGTCGAATTATCGGTTAGTCCAGGGTTATCAAAAACGCTCGGAACACATTGCTTTAATACTCAGCGGCCCCAGCCTCAAACAGCTGCCACCTGGTTGAGGAATTTTGGAAACCACGCCAGTACCTTCTGCCATGTCAAGCGAAGCCATAGGCATCGTGGACAGCCTCGCTGGCCACCCCATCTCACTGGTGAGTAGTGTATGAGCAGCGATGAAGGACGGCAATTGACAAAGGCTTTTCTTCAGTATTTGCATGGTTCGAGTATTCTTATCTCAACGCTGTCAGTGCCACTGATTTTGTACCGCATCTATCAAGCATCGGGCCCTGCCCTTTTAGTGGGTCCCCAGTCTCCCCATCACAAGCACTGCTAACAATATCCATTATAGCTCGTTGATTGGTTGTCCACGCTAGATGTAGAAATTACCTATGCGTGGAGTGGACCCTGGAATATTGGAAGAATCTTTTATTTTCTTACGAGGTACTCTGCGTTCCTGAGTGCGCCAGTGTGGCTGTACTGTGAGGGCCAGGTGGCTTTCTCAGGTGTCTTTTGTGCACTACTAAATTTCTCGCCGTGTTTAGGTAACACCGCTTTTGCAGTTCCACTGTCCCTCTGTTCTCGTATATATTTCGTTTGTAGCCGTAAGCCTCTTCACGCGTTGCACCATAGACCTGACTAACTGTTGCATTGTAGTCTTATCGATATCTGGGGTCATAATCGCCGAATGTATGATTTACTCTTGTTTTTCCAGACAGTCTCTCACTGAATCCCTCAGTGATCATGACAATCAGAGTTTTCGCTCTATGGGGAAAACATAGAGCCATAGGGATCCTTCTCCTCACAATGTCCATTATGGAATTTACAGCGAGCGCTGTGACGTTTAATTTATACCGCGTGCAACTTCGTTGTAAGTACGAGTATTGCCATTATCATCCTCAAAACATTTTGACCTAGCCACATTAGACTTCCCAATATCTAACCTCCCAGGGTGCCTTACCTTCGCTCTGAGTGTGAGCGGGTCACATTCGTGGCCTTATATTCCCCTTGTAGTCCACCAGACGCGTAAGTGTTCGAAATCAATTTCTCCTATCACTAATAACAAAACGCCAGCTTCTAGTTGTATTTACGTTAACAGCGATCAAGGGCTTTGAACATTGTGAGCAACCTCAAATACATTGCTGCAAGGCTTGGCTGATCTATTCAAGACCGTGATGGTGTCTATGGCGTATCACTAGTAAACACCTTCTACCGAGACGGTACGTCGGGTTCCGTTTACATGTGCGAATAGTATCTCATCCTACGAACAAGGCATCATATATTATGCCCTGTTAACCAGTAAGATTCTGAGATCAGGTCCAACAGAGGACCCTCACTCACTGGCATACATTCAACGATTTAGCTTTCTCCGTCGGAAATCTTGCCATAACCCATGAACGATCGGTAAAACATTTCTTTTCCTGTATCTATTTGTACTAAATTACGCTTGGCTTGTGCATAGGACATGACCGTCCTTTACTTTCTTGCCTTGTGCGTATCCATCCCTGCTGATCCAGGGACCGACTTTGATCAATAGATACTCGCTGCTCAGCTTTCAACAAGTCATTCACTCCATCCTTTCTTCTCGGATGCTGCTACATCTTCGACAACAAGCAGCGTCTCCAAGCAGCGTCAGTTCTAGTGAACCGTCATCGCTAAACTTTGCATCTATCGAGGAACAGGTGATCTCAGAGGATTCGGTAATGACGAGTCAGAGTCAGTTGTCAGAGGAGCAGGGGCTGCATAATCACGGCTGGTTCGGGCGAGAGGAGAAACCCCTACATCACTCACAAACTTCCGTGCTGCAAAACGAGGCGTAGGGAGGCAGCTTCAAGTGTTTCATTGGGCTTGGCAGTGCTCGGTGACGGTGGCTGGGACGGGACACTCTATCCTCGCTGGCTACTAGCCGTCACCCGCAATCAACTGACCAGTCGGAAATCCAGAGGCCCCAGTGCCCTAAGCCTTAAATCCCCTCGATGCACATTCTTTCCCAATCCACTAGCACAGATCCCCGAGTGCTTCGTGGCTCTGGTAGACGTCTTGACATTTTGAGGATATCCTAATCAATATTCGATGTCGGATGTCAAACACAGAAGGCAGGATGCGATATATCTTAGGAATCGCTTGTATCAGGTTGCTACCGCGGTTGATTTGGCTTGACTCTTGAATGATTGAGCAGTGGCAGGATGGATCAGGGAATGGAAGGGACTCCTTACACCCTGATCCGCTCCCCACTAAACCCCGAACCTTCATCATGGCTTCTACGAACAAATATCATGACATCGATATGTTCCGCTCTGCGAGACAAATCATTTGTGGGCACTGCTTCACAGGTAGCGCCGAAGCCCACGGGCTTGTCATCGGGTAGTTGACGCCAGGGTTTTCCTTCTGACTAAAATTAGCATTGAGGGACTATAGCTGGTTCTGTGGATTTCGTTCGCGCCAGGTCACTGTCGATTGCATTAACCAGGTAGAACCAGACGTAGGGAGACTCTTGCATGTGAGAACCTTCTGACGGCGACCCTCGATTCCAGCCAATTAGTGATATTCTTTTTCGTAGAGCAACGATGATATCTCAGGCCTGTCACGGCTTCTCGATCGGTTCTGAGTTGTCAGGACTCCGTAGAGCACAACACAATGTTATCCCACTGCCCGGCCTTAAATAGCTGTCATCTGGTTGCCTCGATAGCATCCGGAAGACGATGTCCATGCCTTCTATCATGTCAAGCGAGACCATGGGCATCGTGAGCAGGCTCGCTGGCCACCCAATCTCATTAGTGAGTGATACCCTCTCGATGAAGGCTGCGGTTCACAAACTCTTACCTCCAGTATTTGCATGGTATGAGTATTCTTGTCTCAGCGCCGTGTTGGTGCCACTAACTTTATGCCACCTTTGTCAAGCATCGGGCGCTGCCCTTTTAGTTAGTCTTCCAAGTTCCAGTCCCCTCATCATAATTGCCTCTGATGGCGCCCGTTATAGCTTGTTGATTGGTTGTCCACATTAGATGTGGAAATAACGTATGCGTGGAATGGGCCTTGGAACATGGGGAGAGCCCTTTATTTTCTTACGAGGTACTCTGCGTTCCTGGGTACACCACTATGGCTGTACTGTGAGTACCAAGACGGTTTCCATGATCCACGATGTCTTATACACACCACTAAACATCGTATCACGTTTAGGCAACATTGCTTTGGCGGTCCCGCCGTCCTTGTGTTCGCGCATTTATATCGGTTGTAGTGGTAAGAACCCATACACATTGCGCTATTAAACACGCCGATCATTGTATGCCAGTTATTTCAATATTCGGGGTCATAACTGCTGAATGTACGGTTCACTCTCGATTTCCAGGTCGTTTCTCACTAAAGTCTGTCAGTAATTATGACGATTCGAGTCTTCGCTTTATGGGGCAGGCGCAGAGATGTAGGGATCCTGCTTCTCGTGATGTCCATCATCGATGTCACAGTGAGCGTCGCGTTGTTTAACCTATTTCGTGTGCAACTTCATTGTCAGTACGAACACTGCTAGTATCCTACCGGAGTGACCTTGACATTGATCCTCCATTAGACTTCACAATACCGAATCTTCCGGGGTGCCTCTCCTTCGCTATGAGTTCCAGCGGGTCGCATTCTTGGCCTTACATTCCTGTTATCGTTCACCAGACGCGTAGGTGTTGAATCTCAAATTTTGTACCCTGGATGACACAACGCCGGCTACTAGTTATATTTTCACTGACAGCGATCAAAGGCGTTGAACACTGTAAGTGTCATCAAACACATTTGCCGCAGGCTTCGCTGATGTATTTCAGACCGTGATAATTTCTATGGCACATCACTAATCAATACCTTTTACCGGGACGGTACGTCGCGTCCTTGTCACGGTCCACGAATGGCATCTCACCACATGAACAAGGTATTGTATACTATGCTTTGTTGGTCGGTGAGATCCTGTGATCGGTTCCGGTTGAGGGGACATACACTCATATACTCAATAAGCTTTCTCGATCGGAAATCTTGCTACAACTCATGAACGACCTGTAACTTATTCATTGTTTCTTATCTGTTTCTACCTGCGTTAAAATGGGCTGTGATTGGTGCATAGGACATGACCATATTATACTTTCTCACATTGTGCGTATCAAACCCTACTGTTCCAGAAACGGGCTCTGACAAATGAAAGTCGCGACACAGTTTGCAGCAAGTCATCCACTCCATCCTTTCTTCCCGGATGCTGCTACATTTACGACAAGAATCAGCATTCCACAACGATTCCAAGAAATCGACATCCCTCAACTTTGCGACCGTAGAGAGACAGGCCGTTTCGGAGTCGTCGGTGATGGCGACTCAGAGTCAGTTGTCGGGGTGGCCGCAAATACCTAATCATGGATGGTTTGGGCAAGAGGAAAGCCCGTCGCATTACTCATAAACTTCAAGTTCTGGACCCCATTCACCCATCGACTATCCAGTCGGAATATACCTCAAGCCCTTGATATGCTGCTAGTTACCAGTGACTTTTAGGCCATACGCTCCTAGGATAATGCTGAGTGTTGCGAATTCTTCAAGTATTTTTTTGGAGTGTCGCTATGATTATCGCTGGGATGAACTGACCATATGTAGTCAAGAGATGATTGATGAGTACTGTATGCGTGGAAAGGAGCGTGATGCGTCAGCCCGCCTGAACAGGCTTGAACAATGACACACCACAAAACCATAGTCACCGCCGGAAGCCTATGTCGAGGAAATCTGAAAATTTCTCACTGTCCCTTTGCGCCTTAAAGATGAGTGTGGTCGTCCTGGCTGGGGTGATGTGGACGGAGACAAAGACGTTGAACGCGAATTCGCATTGGACGTCGCATTCCCCATCTCCCTTCAACTCTACAAATCTATAAAACAAATATTCTCTTATCCGCCCCAACTTGTTTGCGACTATTGACGTGGCTCCACGGCCCGTTCCACCGGATCCTAGACACATCCACTACCCAGCTATGTCTCACTGTACTTCCATAAACTCGAGGAAATTCAACGTGCTTCCAGTCCTTTGGGTCCTATGTCATCCCTTCTTGGTCACGGTGGGTCTATTCCAGACCTCAGGTCTCCTTCCAACACCCTATATATGTATATGTTGGGTCCAACCCATGCTCATGCTTCCATATCGGTCTCTCTCTCACACAAGGCTGGTTCTCAGAGCTCAGCACGTCACATCACCAATGAACACATATACCAATACAGAAAATATTGAGGTCGAAGATCGAACGAATGAACGGATCACTGAGGCGTGTCGGCGTACCCTCAATAGAACCTTCCAGATCCCCACCAGCGCTCCTTGCAATTGGTCTTTCGCTGACGGAAATCTGATACCGTCTTGTTACAGGAATTCCCTATCATCTCCTCCTAATGAATATCCGGATGCCATGGTTATCTGTGTATATTGACGGTCTCCCCTACTTCCTGCACTTTTTCCTCGAGAGACCACGAAGACATCCCATTTGAGGTAAGGCCATGGGGCCCACCAACCCGCCGAAACCCGAGTATCTACGAAGAAATACATATACGCGTGTGTCAAGGCCCACCGATCTCATTGCAGTATTTATTCTGTTACCGCCGGCCGAATTATTGGTATCTAGTGTTGTTTCACTGATCATGGGTGTCTTCCGAGCCGCGATTAGATGGACAATGCTGCATTAACGAATGCCGTTTCTGACGATGCTACCAAATATTCCAGTTTCCCCTTTTCCCATAATATCTGGCTGTGTACAACATGCCCGACTCAAGCATCGGTGCGCCCCCTGAACTCGCCGAGACGTACACCCTCCCCCTACTGATGATCCACACTCGGGTGATGCAGACAGGTACACCGGTTCGGGACTAGCAGACCCAGCCCCCAGGAGAGCTTTCCCTCTCCCGAGGACTGAAACTGCGGCTTCTGATCACAGCACCAGCGTTGCTCCTGCACTGTCCTTTTTCGCCCCCGAATGCCAGCATGTGATAGCCGTTTGCCGACTTCTCAGTGCCCCTATACTCCAACCCTCAACCGAGTCCGACACGAATGGAGACTCCTTCCTTTATGTCAGAACCCACCAACCCGTCCCCCTGCAGGAGCTATCCGGAGATCATAATCAGTATGAGAAGAACGACCCACGCATCAAAATGTTACAATACTTTCGGGAGATGAGGTTGAGGTTTTACAAGTGAGGGGTTGGTCGTCACATACTCTAGCAGGAAGAATGTCTTGCTTCGAAGCTCGGTTCCGGGCGTCACATCCGACTCAACTCCGTTTATCATTCAATGTCTGTCACTTTTACGGTTGTGCGGTGCATAAATGCATTATATTCTCACACCTATGCCCTCTTTTCCACCAGCCCTTTGTCCCTATAGTCTCCAGGAGGGTTTGCTGCATCAATTGTTATATTAAGCTCCATTTCTACTATCACAGATAAAACCTTGAAGATGTTAGTGCACTCCTGTATACCTACCGTGAGTTGACATTCTGGCAGGATCGGGGTGGCCCATATTTTCTTATCCATACCTAACATGTCCTGTTTTTTTCCCAGTATTCTTATGGTGTGTTTTCCTAGCTTACCTCTAAACCAAACCATATATGATATGTCCGGCCTAGCATTAAGTGCCACCTTGTTGGTATGAGTCCTAATTTGCTTATTTGTTGCTTTATGATTGATCACAGATCCATCTATGAGGGGGGGAAGGAGATTGCCTTGAAGAACATGGAAGATGAGGGTTTTTAAAGCGGTGGCCTGAATCGACGTCAGTACCTGCCAAGACTTATTCTGTTACGCTATCACCTGTAATTTTAGGAGAAATGAATCAACAATCTCTTTCTATTCCAATTATGGTGATTGAAGAACAGACAAACGTCGAAACCCCAGCAATTGGACTTATTGATTGCAGAGCTGGAGGAATCTTCATTGACAAGACATTCATTGAAAAAAATGAAATAAAGACAACCCCACTGAGAAAGTCAATCTCAGTTAGGAACATAGATGGAACAAAGAACAAATCAGGGAACATCACAGACTGTGTATGGACCAAGATTCGAATTGGAGAGGAAGAAATCAGAATCCGACTATTAGTTAGTGGAGTAGGAAAGGAAAACATCATCCTTGGATTACCATGGTTAAAACGGCACAACCCCAAGATTGATTGGGAGAAAGGAACACTTGACTTTGGACCAAGCATCAAAAAAGGAGTTCTATTGGAAGCAATCTGAAGGAATATAGAAATCTGACAGATGAAACAAACATGGCAATACCCAAAGGCAACGGTAATGGAAATACAGGAAGAACACCCAGAAGAAATCCCAAGGAATCAACCCCTTGAAGATTGGCAACCAATTCTTTTAGGAATCAACAAAGAAGATAACGAACACGAAGTCAATCTACTTAGGACATACATCCATCCAGAAGACGATGAAGAAGAATCCATTTGGATAAATGCAAAGACATCAATATCACAGGAACTGGAACACAAGGCAGAAATCAAAGATCAGAAACCAAAGAAGACACTACCGGAATTCTATCAAGAATATGCGTCACTATTCAACAAAACAAACTCGGAAAGAATGCCAACACAACAATCATGGGACAATGCAATAGATCAAAAACCTGATTTCATCCCAAAGAATTGTAAGATCTATCCCATTAGCCCGGCGGAACAAGGAAAACTGGACAAATTCATTGATGAAAACATGCGAAAAGGATACATCAGACCATCAAAATCCCCACAGGCATCACCCTTCTTCTTTGTATCAAAGAAAGACTCAGCAAAACTTCGACCAACTCAGGATTACAGGAGACTAAATGAAGGAATGATAAAGAATGCATACCCTTTACCACTTGTAGGGGAGCTTCTTGACAAACTGAAAGGGGCCAAATATTTCACAAAATTGGACCTACGATGGGGATACAACAATGTCCGGATCAAAGAAGGCGATGAATGGAAAGCAGCATTCAAAACTAACAGGGGATTGTTTGAACCCCTTGTTATGTTTTTCAGCTTATGCAATTCACCGGCGACATTCCAGAACATGATGAACGACGTCTATGCAATAGAAATTGATGAAGGATGGATCCTGATCTACATGGATGACATTCTGATTTCCTCCAACAACATTGATGATTTACAAAGAAAGACCATGAAGGTCCTGGATAAACTGAAGGAAAACAACTTGTACCTGAATCTGGACAAATGCATATTCGAAGCCACAGAACTTGAATACCTCAGACTAGTCATCAGAGAAAATGAAATAGGTATGGAACCAACTAAATTGGCAGGAATCGCAGATTGGCCAGCCCCAACAACAGTGAAATAAGTCCGATCATTCCTCGGATTTGCAAACTTTTACCGAAAGTTCATTGGACACTACACTGAACTTACCAGACCATGAGGTCTTTACACTCCCCCACATCTTCCAGCGGATTCCGAGCGGAATCCTCAATTCCGACAGGAATCCGCTCGGATTCCTGTCGGAATTTTGGCTGCAGAAGTAATAGAAAATGGCTGTAAAAATAGATAAAAATTCCGAACGGATTCCGCTCGGATTCCGAGCGGAATGAAATTCCACAGGAATTCCGGCTTCAGAATACTGAAATTCTGACAGAGTCCACAGGAATTCTATCGGAATTCCTGGATGGAATGCCGGAGCGTTGTGACGACGCGTTGTGGTCACGTGTTTGATTACTAATCAGATTAGTAATATAAATTTTATTTACACAAATTATATATACTATTTGTTATTAATAACATCACATAACGGCGGTGAAAAATTTGCATCCGACTAGGTTCGAACGTGTACAGGCACGAAAATTACGTAATATGTTTGGCGTTCATAACCGTTGGGCAAGGCGGGCATTTCTAGCTGCCGGCTCACTGGCCTCAAGTCAACAGACTTAGGTCACATGATTATGAGGCATGTGCAACGGTCACATTACCGTTGCCACGTCTTCGTTGGTTCTTTTCAACCACATCAACGACGTCCACCAAACCGCCAATGCCGACACCAACACCAACGCACCCACGCCGCCAACGCCAACGCATCAAACGCCAACCGACGTCGACATGATGACGCACAAGACGGTGTGGGGAGAAGGATAGAAACGGACGCGGAACGAGGGGACGACGAGGAAAGGGCACCCTGAGGGGCAGAACCAGGTGAGTCATACACCGCCGCTCACCCACACGCTCACCATGCAGCACGTCCCCCTCCCCCCCACTTCAGGAACTCAAGACAAACGATACGGCCGCCAACAGCAATAGTGAGGAAGGCGGCAACGACAATGACAACGACAACGACGAAGACAGCAACAGCAACAGCAGCAACAGTGCCGACGAGGCCTGCGGCAACGACGGCAACAGCAGCGGCAGCGGCGGCACCAACAACGGCGCGACAACAACAACAACAACTACAACAAAGACGACCACCACCACCACGAGGACGGCGGCGGCGGTGGCGGGGACGGGGACAGCGGCAAGTAGAGCGGCCAGTGCCGTCGCCGCTGAAGCGCAGGCCACTGACGATGTCGCGGGGGCCGACGAGGACGACGGGGGGGCGGGGGCGGGGGCCCCGCCTATATTAAATTTATCTTATCATATATGTATTATATTTAGTAATAATACATGTTTTATCCTATTAATTATAGAGTGCTTTTTTATCATACTCAACAGATTTTAAAAAGACAGGCTGAAAGAGAGTAATTTAGTACTTCAAAATGTTAGATATACTGTTGACTTTATTGACTGTTTTGACTTAAAACTTATGATTCTGATCAGAATCCGAGCAGAATGTTGTGGAATTCCTTTGAGAATTTTCTTCTTCCACACTTTGTAAGAAATTCCTCAAAATTCTGCGGAATTCCGATGATTTCAATCAGAATTCTGTGTTCTGAGCGGAATCCGAGCGGAATATTGCAGAATTCCTCAAAGGAATTTTCTGTTTTAAAACTTTTTCAAAATCTTCCTGCATTCCTCTGGATTCCGATCAGATTCCTGTCGGAATTCCGGATTCCGATCGGAATCCTCTGCAGGATGTGGGGGAGTGTGAAGTACTGCACAGGTGCGGTACTACAACAACAAAATGACAACAGAGAATGGCATCCATGCAGATACATTTCACATTCATTTATGGAAACAGAAAGAAACTACGAAATCTATGACAGAGAATTACTAGGCATCATTCGAGCCTTGAAAACATGGAGACATTACCTCGAAAGATCACAATTCCCCACAGTGATTCTGTCAGATCACAAGAACCTGACGTACTTCTGAACAGCACAGAAGTTGAACTGATGACAAGCAGGATGGAGCCTGTTTCTGTCACAATTTGATCTGAAACTCATACACACACCCAGAACACGAATGATACAGTCTGATGCTCTATCAAGAAGATCAGACTACACCAGTACAGAAGACACAGACAACAAAGACCGGATCTTACTACCAGATGATATTTTTATCAAAATGATTGATATAGGTTTACAAGAAGACCTAAAGAAATCAGTTGAAGAAGATGAGTTGTTTGCAAAATCAATTGAAGCATTAAAAGAGACAGGGACACCACCAATCAAATCAAACCTGTCTGATTGGAAATTTGAAGATGGACTTCTGTTTTTCAAGAACAGATGTTATGTAGGACCAGACACAAAGCTGTGACGAGAAATAGTGTGAAGATATCATGACACAAAACCAGGAGGACACCCAGGCCAATACAAAACACAAGAGTTAATCAGTTGAGAATACTGGTGGCCAGGAATGGGAGTATTCATAAAGAATTACGTTGATGGCTGTGCCACATGCCAACAAATGAAAGTCAACATGCACCCAACAAGACCAGGGTTAATACCAATTGCAACAAATGGAGAACCATGCCCTTTCTCATTTGTCACAGCTGACTTTGTCATGGACCTCCCAGAAAACAATGGAAAAGATAGTCTCATGGTCATGGTAGATCATGGCCTTACAAAGGGGGTAATTTCTATCCCTTGCACCAAAACGATTGATGCTCTAGGAACAGCAAACCTTTACCTGGAACATGTCTACAAAAGATTCAGACTACCTGACACCTTCTTACAGTATCTGATTGAGGCCCTCAATTTGTGGCCAAAGTCTTCAAAGAACTAGGAAAACTCCTTGGAATCAAGCTTGTAATGAGCACAGTGTATCACCCACAAACGGATGGAGAAACAGAACAATTGAATCAAGAGCTTGAAATCTATTTCCGAATGTTCTGCCAGAACAACCCAACAATATGGAAGGATCTTAACCCAATCACAGAATTCACTCATAATCAAAGAACACACTCCACGACAAAAAGATCCCCATTCTTCCTTATGATGGGATACAAACCACAGGCAATTCCATCAGCATTCCAGAAGACAAATGTTCCAAGTGTGGAGCAACGGATGATCAAACTTAATAGAGCACGAGAAGAAGCCATGGCAGCACACAACTTGGCAAGAAGAAAAGTTGCAGAAAGGACAACACGAGTTTTCATTCCATTCAAACGAGGAGAACATGTTTGGTTAGAAGGAACAAACCTTTGAATCCCCTATCCTTCAAGGAAACTAGCACCAAAACGAGAAGGACCCTTTGAAATCCAAGAAGTCCGCGGACCAGTAACATACAAACTGAAACTTCCATCACAATGGAAGATTCACCCTGTATTCCATGCATCTCTTCTCATACCATACAAGGAAACTGACACCCACAGACCCAATTTCTTAGAACCTCCACCAGACCTCATGGATCAAAATGAAGAGTACAAAGTAGAAGGAATTATCAATCACCGACAACAAGGCCAAGGCTTCCAATACCTCATGAAATGGAAAGGTTACTCATCAGCCCACAATACATGGGAACCTGAAAACCATTTAAAAGGAGCTCAAATGATACTACAATCCTACCAGAAACAACACCACCTCTAAACAAACTCTCGAACAAATGATGATTTCCTCCTTTTTCACATCAGCCAAATCCGCTGACACACATTCCTCTCACTACTCTAACACTATGGGAGAAAGACTCGACTATGTCAATCGTATTTGTTGATGCAACAAATTCCAAAATTGGTTTGCACAAGAAACCCTCCAATCAATGATAACAGAAATTTGGGATAAAACCTCCAGTCAAGACCTTTTGGAACAGTATGGAAGATATAAACAGATATGAGATATGCTGTTTAACCAAACTGCCAAAATCACAAGTTTCATGGATCAGGTTGCAGGAAACCTTAGCTCCATGCTAGAATTCGAAGCACTACAAATCATTGTAGAAAACAAAGAACAAATCTATGAAACACCCATTACATCAATTCCCTTCAACACATCATTGGCTCTTCAGACCACATCCTCTGGAAGAAGAACATTATTCCCCATTCCCGAAATGCCAGAACCACCAAGCTATTGCTCAACATCTCCTGAATCAAATATATCACCATATACCACAAAAAACCTATACCATCTATAGACCCATCACTCGTTATGACACGAACCAAAAGACAGAAAGCAACAAAATCCATAATCAAAAAGAAACCAAAAAGAAGACCAGCAAAATTACCACTGAACTCCTTCAACCAAAAAGGAGACATCCAAAATCCCATTGACTTAACCAATTTTACACCCGATCCATGCGACTCAATCTATAGCTACAAATGCACACACTGCTGGTCTAAAGATCATATGAGACTAGACTGCCCAAGCTACAAATGCCCAGGATGCAAAGAAAAGAAACCTGGACATGTATATTCCTTTTGCCCAAAAGTAATCCTCCAATACTCAGGGAAAGGTCATACCAATTTGTCTCCAAAGAAGCAAGCACGGAACTATGATAGTTATCAAGATGTCTATGGATTTTCTGAAGACAAGGAGCATCACTCTGGGAAATCTTGGAACGGTCATTGAAGCTGGGGCGCTTCAATCATAGAACAGGGGTAATGTTACAAATTCCCTTATCATGCATCCTATCTATCTTTTTCTTCTTACTCACTGTTGCTTACTCATACTTACTAATATCAGTCTGCATTACTCAGACAATTCTCCATTAGTCCCATTTATCCCATGCTTACTCATTCCCTTTATCTATATAGCCAACAGCATTAATCCCTCTTATCTATACAACCAGTAGCATAAACCATGCTTATCTATGCTTATTGGACTCCTACGTATATATAGGGACATTCTAGCTTAGTTAGTTCTTTAGCTTGACCTAGCTGAATTCACCTTATTCATCTACTCTTGACTCCTCAATGCAAACTTGATCCTACTTGCCTTACAAAGGGAGTAGTGCATCTTTGATACAGACAATCTGACTTAGCCCTATTGAGGGAGTCATTAGACGTGGGACTTACAGAGTCGATGGTCTAGAATGAACAAACAATAAACCAGACTGATTTAGAGGATAAGGCCTAAACAGCCATAACAGAAACGACCAAGAAATAGGACAACATACCTTGAGTTCATTTGCTGGCTTCTCATTCAGCATTGCCCCAGCCTCTTTTGATTCATCCTCATCCTTGTACCCTCCAAAATCAAATTTACTAACAGAGAGTTCAATAGAAGTAACTGCTTTGCCTCCAGAGGGAGTTGGAGTTCCTGTTAGACTGGCCTCAAAATCAGTTGTATTGGGTGACGATGCGTTTGAAGATGTAAAGGAGCTGCTCCTAGAATGTGTGTTTTCCCAGCCAGGAAGAAGGCCTCGAGGTTGATTTGGTTGAAGTCCAGGGCCTAAGGGTGAAGGCTTTCCTTGTTTAGTGCTGCAAGGTGGCTAGTGAGGGGATTGTCCACTGTTAGAATAAAGTGCTTACCTGGGTGCAAATGTGGCATTGTCCAGTGGTGGCTTGCATTTGATTCCCACAGCAATGCCTCCATCATCAGAAATATCTGCCTCTGCATCATGCGCTGGAGATGTGATCTCCAACCTGTGTTTGTTGATCACCTGGTGAAGACCCTCTGGCGTAGGCAGTACAACCTTTTTCTTCTTTGACTTCAGTTTGACTGGAGTCACAACCACTTCACCAGATACTTCATGGATTGTTTCCTCTTCATAACCATCAATATATGCCTCATCATCACCACCAGGCTCAGCTAGACCATAAAGAAGTCAGATTGAAAGAGCAAAGTTTGAAGAAGCAATCACCATCATCTGCTAATGGTGCAACCTCTCCCCCATTGCTCTCATCTTCATATGTCTCAGCAGTGGAATGCTGATCTTCAACCACAACTAGAGTTAGGTAAGTAATTGTACTTTCATGACAAGCTCTATTCAATTACTTACCTGTTGGCCTAGGTATCTTCATTATAAGTTTTGGCATTGGCCATGCAGCTTCTTTGTTCGACTTGATATTTTCAAGTTCCATTTTGTTCTCAAACCAAGCTATGTCTTGCACACTGTCTACTCTACATTTGACACTGGCAACCACAGCTGCTGCCTTAGCTTTTTTCTTTGCTTGGGCTTCCTGCTTCAAAGTGACTATTTCTGCTTTAGTTCGCTTGTGCCTGGGAATTGGACACCTCAATGTCTCTTCATCTATGTCAGGCTGACCGGGATGTGCATCTTTGTTGGTTGCCTGAGTTTGAATGTGCATGGAAGCTAGAGGAGTTTTCATGATATCGAGGATGGGTTTGAGAAATGCTTGGGATGTGGCAACTTCTTCAACTTAGTGACTTAATGGAAGTCTGCTGGCCATTTCTGCCAACTCTTTGAACTGAGGCAAATTATCAACCAATTCATTTGCTGGTTCAAAACTGTGCCAAATCTTAAATTATTTGTTGGCCCCCATGCAGGAGCCTCATTTGCAAAAGTCAAAGATTGGTTTACAATTCAGTGTGTATTTTTTTGTGATAACATAAAGCCTTTCAATTGAACTAAATGCTACAGTTCTTCTCTGCTTCCTCACTCTCATCACTACCAATCTACACACTTGCTTTACACTGCTACCCTACACCATGCTCACAAAAACACAGCTCAACAGCTTTCCCACTCCTTCATACCTAAATCTTATGCCACGAAACAACCACAAGCCTCATATCTTTGCATGCATCCATGGAACAATGCCAACATGCAAGAAAGGTTTCACAACATTGAGCAGAATGATGTGTCACATCAATAGTGCTCATCAACAGATTCAAAACCATTATGTACCTTTGTAAACTGATCAATCCCTCCCTGCAAGCCTTCACATTCCAGTTGAAGATGTTATCATGGATTGTGGCAATGATGAGCAACAAATACCAAATCACACTGGCTCACACACTCTGTATCATCCAATTCTCAATGGTGAGTTGTCATAAATACTTAAACATTGATTGTGTTGTCATGAAATAGAAATAGGTACACCATGTGATTCTAATGGAAACGATCTGCCTCCTGGTGCACCTGCTCCAGGCTATGTGATGCTAGACCTATCATCAGACAATTGAGATCCATTCTCCACTTGTGTTGAATTTGAAATAGCAGACTTCTTATACCGACGCAATCAGATGCCAGGAACACACATAGATGACCTACTTGATCTTTGGGCTGCCTCTCTTGGAGCAGGGGAAGAACCACCATTTTTGAGTCACAAAGATCTCTATAGCAGCATTGATGCCATACCATGTGGAGGCAAACCATGGTCATCATTTGCTATCAAATACTCTGGTGAAGTGCCTGAAGACGAGGCGCCACCATGGATGGTAGCTGATTATGAAGTATGGTATTGCGATCCAAGGGCTGTCATTCGGAACCAACTTGCAAACCCTGATTTTAAAGGTGAAATTGATATGGTGCCATTACAGGAATTCAGCACCAATGATGAGTGTCTTTGGTCAAACTTTATGAGCGGAAACTGGTCCTGGAATCAGGCTGATATCATTTCAGAGGATCCCCAGACACATGGGGGGGTCTTTGTGCCAATTATTCTTGGAAGTGACAAGACAACTGTTTTGGTTGCAACAGGACAAAATGAATATTACCCATTGTATGCATCTGTGGGAAATGTTCACAATAATGTCTGACGAGGACACTGAAACGCCATCAGCATCATTGGTTTCCTTTCCATCCCAAAAAGTACTTTCCTTACTCTTATCACAACCAATATTTCTGACCCCAAGCACTACAGCTGACCAACAATATGCTGATGACCCAACATTTTGGAAATTCCAGCACCAGTTATTCCACTCATCTCTAGAAACCATCCTTGAACCACTTCATGCTGGTATGACTGTTCCTGAAGTGACCCAATTTCCTGATGGACATCTCTGCCATGCAATCTATGGTCTTGGCCCTTATATTGCTGACTACCCTGAGCAAGTCCTCTTGGGATGTATTGTTCAAGGGTGGTGTGCACAGCGAGTCAATTATATGAATTCAAATCCATGCAATCATTGACAAGTTACCACAGATGTACAGCTCATCAGGACTGCCTTGATGGTAGAGCTGGGCAACAATCTCATGCACACACTCAACTACTAATGAAGAGTCTTGATTATAAAACACTTTGGGAAGAGTATGGCATTGTGGGTGATGTCATGGTAGGCACATCCTCTGTTCAGTTAGATTAAATCTTACCAAGTGCATTATAGCCATTCACTCCCAGCTTCCCTCGAGCTGACATTCATGAACTCCTTGCACCAGATCTGCTTCATCAGTTAATTAAGGGAACATTTAAGGATCACCTTGTAACATGGATTGGTGAATATCTTGTAAAAACCCATGGCGAAACTCATGCAGCCACTGTCATGGCCGACATTGACCACTGCATAGCAGCAGTGCCTGCATTCCCTGGCTTGCGACATTTTCCCCAAGGCCGGGGTTTCAAGCAATGGACAGGAGATGATTCAAAGGCACTCATGAAGGTTTACCTTCCAGCAATAGCTGGCCATGTACCACAGTCAATGGTTAAAGCTCTAAGGGCTTTCCTTGACTTTTGCTACCTTGTACAATGTAACATTATTACCACAACTACTCTGGGCAAAATCAACAATGCTCTAGTGCAGTTTCATCACCATTGTCAAGCTTTTGAGGAGTCCGGCATCTGGTTAGAGGGAATCTCCCTCCCACACCAACATTCAATGGTCCATTATTGAGAACTAATCGAGATGTTTGGTGCGCCAAATGGCCTTTGCTCCTCAATCACAGAATCCAAACACATCAAAGCTGTAAAGGAGCCATGGCGGCGTTCAACCATTTCAAGGCCCTTGGCCAAATGCTGGTCACCAATCAATGACTGGATAAGTTAGCTGCAGCACATGTCGACTTGTGGCCTGCCACATGTTAGATGGTGCATGTCTTGCTCCTCACATCCAGCCTATCTCACCTCCACTACTCCTGATAACCACTACGGATCCTGACAATGAAGCTGTGGATGGCCCAAGAGTTGAGGCAGCTGTCTCCTTAGCAAAGACACAAGGTATGGATATACAATGCTTATCTATTCCTCATTACTCATCTTCTTCCAGCATGAAACTATCCTTCTGGGGCCTGTGAACTCGGAAAACACATCAAACAACCTCAACTCCTTGATAATATCAGGTATTTCCTGTATGACCAACTTCACCCCAATGCTGCAACAGCAGCAGCTGATATGGAGATCTCTGAATGCCCCATGTTTGATGGCTGAATATTGGTCTTCCATTCAGCTGTAGCTACCTATTATGCCCCAAGTGATCATTCTGGGGTTGGTGGGATGCATTGACAATGAATACAATCAGTGCCAATCTGGCAAAGTGGTCCAGCACAGCATGATTGTACCTTCCTTGAAAAAGACCCACTGCAAGAGGGCATACTGGGCCTGCATGTTGTCAAGGTGTTACTATTCTTCTCATTCACATTCCAGCAGATCCTGTACCCGTGTGCCCTCATTGAGTGGTTCATTCATCCAGATGGCTGCAATGAGCCATGTGAAGAAACAGGAATGTGGATAGTAGAGCCAGAGTGCGACGAGGATGGATGCCACATAACAGCTGTTGTCCATGTGGATAGTATGGTTCGTGGGGCACACCTAATACCTGTCTATGGTGACCAGTTTCTTCCTCGTGGATTCAAGCATACGGATTCACTCACTGCCTTTCAATCCTACTACATTAATAAATTTGCTGACCACCACATGAATGAAATTGCTTTTTAACTGTCTTTACATTGTATTTAACAAGTCCATTTGTCTTGGTTGTCTTTTTGAATAGAATGTCTTTCTGTAATGTCTTGAAGCTCATGAACCGAAAGATCAAATAAGACATAAGACGGTGACAAGGCATCAAAGTCGAAGGAAAGAGACCGAAGACACGTAAATACAGATCAGACAGAGTGTCATTTTCCTGATGTCACGTACCCTGCCGGTTTAATAAATGCCTTTACAAGACATTCACTGTACGATTAAATAAAAACTGTTTTACTGAGATGTTCGCTACTTCCTTGCAGATCTGACCTGTGTGAATATGCGTTGGGCGTCGCATGTGATGTTTTCATCGTATGTGCATCGTGCCTACAGCTGTGTTTGCTCCTGTTGATGTGGCTTTAGGGTCCGGTCCACTCGGGCCCGAGCCGAGGTTCTCCCACTCGCCGACCATCACAAACGCAACCTAGCCAGGCTTCGTTGTTTCACTGAACTCCCCTCGATCATAAAGGTACTATCCAGGAATTCAAACGTCGCGCCCTCCTATCTCCCCGACCACCACCGCCGTAGGCTTTGGCCGCGGCAGCCCGTCCAGCGATATTCCCTACACTCCTTCTCCTGACCAGCACGCTGTCTCCAAGGAGGAGGCACTACCCTACTACACCGGCCTCCCTTCCGAGCCCATGTTGGTGTACCGCCCGGGCGAGAAGTGGTTTCCGCCCAAAGGGTCTGAGGTCCAACGCCACCAAAAGGAGCTGTGGAGGTGTTTAATTATCGGATTGCGGAATTCTGGAACGACGGCCTAGGCTTGGAGGTTGACAATGTTATGAGGTCTCACATGATCAGTTTAATAGGCATGCATCTTTTTATAGAACTCGATAAACGGGATTTCTAGATCCCCATCACGACCATTGACGTCGTGCGCTTTGAGACGGTCGAGGTCGACGATCGCCCTCAGACGAAGAGACGAGAAAGACGAAGACGACATCGATGAAGGAACGGCAAAAACCGAAGTCAAAGAAACCTGTCGTCAGTCCCGTCACCATCTAGATTGGCGTACCTCCGCCATTGCTGCCCCCAAGGCGGCTCAGGACGTCTTAGCCCTTTTTCAAGCGCTACGAGATCACCGACGTTGACGTTGACTTCCGCGAGTCCATTTACACGCGCAAAGTCGGTCCTCGGCTTCGCAGACACGTTGGTGGCTTGCACCCGCTCGTCAATGTCAATTGAACCCTCACTTCTGCCCTCGGCCTCTCCATCGCCAACAGGGCCAGGCCCAACGCTCAGGGAATAATGGCCGTCTACCTCGCTGAGGGTGGCGACAGCGATAGGCCCCTGGGACTCATGTACCGTCACATACTCTTTGGACCCAATATGGGTAATTTCGACTATGCTCACCACCAAAGTGTGCCTTGTAGGAGCGTCCTGCTTGGCAATGCAGGCCTCACCGATTTGATCAAACTCGAGATTGGAGAACGCTGTATCGCGGTTGAACGCTGGCGGGAGCAGATCGAAGGGTTCGAGGAGAGGGAGAAGGGTACCGACTGTGTTGAGGAGGCTAGGAGAGACCATATTGAGACCCAGGCGTTGCTGGACAAGGCAGAGAAGGCGAACGAGGCACTTGGAGAGCTCTTCGGTCTGGTCGACAAGGACTGGAGCAACTTAAAACCGCGTTCTTTGCTCCCCAGTCATCAGTCTCGGCGTCGACAAGCACCGTTTCACTGAAGACTGAGGCATTTTCTAGGTCGACCGCGCAAAGCTCGGTGATGACTTCCAAGGCAATAAGATGGTGGGAGATGTATATGATGGGGACGGCCTTGGGGACGTTTCGCAGGCACAAACACCCATGTATGTTCTGACCTTGTTCTTGGGGCTTCGACAACACATTTGATCAAACCCTGGAAGATCTGGTGATCCTCTGCTTCCTAAAGTAGCACAATATAACGCTTCACTGATTATCAGTCATCAAAGTGAATTACGAACGACTGTCCTACCTTGAATATTGGTGGGGAACCCTCTGGGGCTACTACGTATGTCGCCCGGACATTGAAAATGCGGATTAAACATATAGACAGGTCTCTCACCCCGTCCCTAGGTCTCATCCCCTGCCAGCTCTTGGTTCCATAGCAATCATTGCTTTTTCCTAGGCCCTGATTCGGCTGTATCATCACATCTTGATATCAACCAAAACAAAAATTTTCATGACACCCTTATCATACCAATGATATTGCGCCGTCGCAACAGTCCTTCTTTCCTCCGCTCTTCGTTCTCTATCCTTTGTTTCTGGGCAAGCCGCCACACATAACCCTCTCTTTTTTCATTCCGTTCATTTCTCGGTGTTACCCCTGGCTAAAATGAGTCTGGAATTACTTGTCGAATATCAGGCATATACAGTGAGCGAGCCCGCTGTTAAACCATTCTCATTGGATCCGTTCTCATTTGGTGTCACTTCTCCCACAGTATATACATGGTCCGAGCGCTTTTGCATGAAGTGCATCTCATACAATTCTGACTGACCAGAGTATTACAGTATCCAGTGCCGCTCTTTTGGTACACATGAAAAATGGTTGTTCGTTCTCCAGCATTAATCAGACTGTTATCTCATAGGTCACTGACTGGTTTTTCACCCTGGAGCTTGAGGCCGCCTATGCGTGGAACCCTCCCTGGAACATGGGCACGGTCCTTTTCTTTCTCACTAGATATCTTGTCTTTATCGACACTTTTATTTCCTTATACCGTGAGTATATTTCCAGGGTTAATTTATTTCAAACTCAATGACGTGCTTAGGACAACTTACATCTGCGGAATCTGTCAATATGTGTACTTCTCTGTACACAATCGAAGGATGTAAATCATTCCAATATCTACGCGCATGCACAAGTCTGACTTTCGTATCACAGGGCTGATTAGTATCGGAATTATTATCGCTGAATGTTTTATACTATATCCCCGATGCTCTATATTTGAAGCTCACAAGTGCCAACAGTAATATTAACCATACGAGTCTGGGCTCTATGGGAGCGAACCCGGAATATCAAGATCGTCCTAATTGTGATATCCATTATTAACGCTTTAGCCGGCATAATCGGATACACATTTTATAGAACTCATTCTCTAATACGTAAACACCCCATGATATAGCATGCATGCGCGCTCACTGATCCAAATTCCGCCTAGCGAACAAGACGGCCAGCCCCGTCCCAACTGTTTCTGCGTGCTTTGATAAAAATACTACGGCGTTGCAGTGGGCGTATGCGGCAATCCTAGTGCATCAGACGCGTGAGCTATATATCCCTTGGCCTCTCTCTTCTTGCCGCTTCCCTGAGACTGACAGTCTTGCAGTGATCTCAATAATGACTGTGGTGAAAGGTGTTCAGCACTGTACGTATGTATGCATAGTACCTCATAACTCTACTAATTTTTGAAACCCAGATCAGATGGGATCGTATAAAACATCGTTAATATATACGTTTTACAAAGATGGTAAAGCCATCGCTTCATTTCTGTTTGTATGCATGCAGACTCGATCTCAACCCAAAAACAGGTGTCTCGTATTACGTAGTGATGATTGGTGAGTTTTTTAGGACCAACTCCCTTGGTCATGAAACTCCCGCTCATACACATACTACAGCGTTGTCCACAGCAAACATTGTTATGCTCCACAAAGAATCCGTAAATCACAACTGGTTCCGCTACACTTTTTTCGTGCTGACCTCTAAACTTCCATTTAGGCATATCTGGTATCGTGCGTTCCCGATATCATAGGCAATACTAGTAGAAACTCACTTTTTCCAACCTGTCCATATCGTTTAGCATTCAGCGTGTGCTCCACTCCCTGCTTACGGCCCGAATGCTGCTCAACATCCGCCAAGAGGCATGTACATTGCATGTTGGAGGCCAGAAATTCAAGTCATTGGCATCGGAGTTCAATATTGTGAGAGGAGACACAACCCCCGATGGGACGAAACCAGGTGTTATCCCGAGGAACCAGCAATCTCATGTCGAAGGCTGGTTTGGGAATCAAGAGTTGCCAGCTCATCAACGACGTGTGAGGATGGATCTGGAGGCGTAATTGCAGGTTCTCAGAAAGCTATTCAGCAGATGGGAAGAGGAACATGAGACGAACATAACCAACTTATGCTATTTCATCCGTAAAAAATTGCGTGTAATTTAAATTATTGCTGGTGAAGTGTATGCTATCTGGACCTTGGTCGCTTTGTGATAAGAAGCCCGAGGTCAGGTGGGCGGGTTGGTCTGGGGAAAATAAGGGCTTATTCAGGGGAGTGTAAAGACCTCAGAGTACTCCAAACATCTAAATAAAGGGGAGTATACTGTCAGCTTGAAGGATATAGCCTTTGAAAGAATATGACCACTCACTCCTCAATGTTGAAGTATGGGCGCAAATTGAGGTGGCTTAGGTTTACGGTGCTTATAGAGATCATAACACTACTGAATAAGCCCTTATTTTCCCCAGACCAACGAGGTCTTTACACTCCCCCACATCTTCCAGCGGATTCCTGTCGGAATTTTGGCTGCAGAAGTAATAGAAAATGGCTGTAAAAATTGACAAAAATTCTGAACGGATTCTGAGCGGAATGAAATTCCACAGGAATTCCAGCTTCGGAACACTAAAATTCTAACAGAGCCCACAGGAATTCCGGAGCGTTGTAGGGACATGTAATAGACGCGTTGTGGTCACGTGTTTAGTCACGTGACTTATCGGCTACCTCATCAATCAACAATGGGCACATCGTCAACCTCAACCACACCGAGGCCCAGCAACCCAGCACCCAGCAACCCAGCAAGAATTCTGCCAAAACATGATGTCAACCCGCAAAGCTGCTGCCACTGCTGCCACTGCTGAAGCAGCCGAATGCCCGATGACAAGGAGCAGCCACATCCGTGTGATGCCCCTGCCTTCCACCCATGGTCACAAGCATGCCACCTCAGCAACCGACAAGGACAACAAAGCCCGCAAGTGCACAAAAGCCACCACCACCATCAAGGCAAGTGCTGCCAAGCCGAAGGCAGGGTGCATACCAGGCCACTTCTTATGCTCTTTCCTACTCACACTGCCTGCAGCACCAGAAAGGCCACCAATCCCCATAGGAAGGCCACCACCCACAGTAAAACAGGTGTCAAGGGCAAGGCCAGCCCCGCCTCACCTCACCTCACAAAGTGAGTTTTTTGTTCAATTTTCATTTCTTGTTCTCACAAAAATGGCCTCCCCCCAGGACCAAGCGCATGCTTGAAGAAAGCAGCATGCCAATTGCGCCACCCCCACATGCAGCTGCTGCCGTCTCCTGGGGGCCTCAAGCCTCAAAGCCAGGAGGCACTGGTTGTGCCTGCCAGGTGGCACCCCTGACTGCTAGCGACAGCAAACCAGAGGAGCATGAGGGGAAAAAGGAGGGAGGAGTGGAGGACGGAGACAAGGATGGGAGCGGGGATGAGGTGAGCAGGTACAAGGTGAGCAGGGACAAGGCGAGCAGGGATGAGGAGGATGGGGATGAGGCAAGTGGGGACAAGGAAGATGGGGATGAGGCCAGCGGGGACAAAGAAGATGGGGATGAGGAGGATACTGAGGAAGACCAGGATGACAACAAGAACGCCCAGGGCAGTGACAACAGCACTCATGCCCCCTCCACCTCTCATGCCCCCTCCACCTCCCATGCCCTCTCCACCTCCCATGCCCCCTCCACCCCCCATGCCCCCCCTGGCCTCTCCGCCACAGCCTCTCATGCCCCCTCCACCTCCCACACCGCCTCTGCCCATGGCCCTCCCTCCCATGGTGTCTCTCGCATTCTGTTGGCTGCCCCATCCTGTGCCGTCTCCTGTGCCCCGTTGCCTGCTGGTACTAACAGTAAGATTTTATTTTATAACACCTGTTAAATTTATTCTGATTCTACAAATCATATGTTTAGTTTCTATTTCTTTAGGTCAATCTTTTGTGGCTTTGCCCCCATCTTCTGGTCTTGGGGAGGCTCTACCCCCATCTTCTGGTCTTGCGGAGGCTGTGCCCCTAGTTTCTGTGTCTGGGGATGTTCTACCCCCATCATCTGAGAATGTAGTACCATGTACCCTGCCTAAGCATAGTGTAGACATAGAAATGCAATCTCCAGGTGGTGTTGAGCCCCAGGATATTGATATGTCTCCTCATGGTGCAGATTTGAGTTTGTCTTACACTGTAGGTGGAGACTTGAATTCTCTGTAGGGTGCATCTTGCACTGTGGGTGGTTTCATTTGTGGTCAGGCATTGGGGAATGCTATGAACCATGCTGATTTTGAATATAACCAACCTGTTGCACCACCCAATGTCAAGGGTGTTGTTCATGTGTATAAGTCTATGGAATCTGAGCATAGTAATCCAAGGGCTATGAAGTCTTCTATGACCATCCAGATTCCAGTTAACAGTTCCCTTGGTCCTGTTCTTTACAAATTGGGCAATCTATACTCACCTATTAAGAATGACAATCACCGGATTTATGTATACACAAATCAAGAAACTTGGGACATTAAGGGTCGCTACAGTGCTGCACTTTCAGATGATGATATGGTGGATTGGAAGTATGATGATCATGGATAGGTTTTGCATTTATTTGTAAGTTTTACTACTTTTATTTATTGAAGTATATCTCTGATAAAAATACTTTTAGACTGAATCATCTGAATCCTCAACTTTCACACAAGTTCCAACTTCTTCTGTTCCAACTGTTTCTGTGCCTTCTAAAACTGAACCATCTACATCAAACAACACATCTGAGTCTGACATAGTTGCTTGCTTCACATCTGTTCAGCAATCTATGATTATGCAGTTGGAGATTGAACACTTCTATCTGGATTGTGGCAACCATACTTTATGTTATCAAAGAATTCTGTTGTGCTAATACAGTGATGAAGAAAATGAAGGATGCTCTCACCTGGAAAGGTGCTGCCAAACTGGCTGATTTGAAAGGAATCTTTGCTTCAACCTCTTATTTCTATTCAAATTATGAACCATTCAAGTTTGTTGAGAAATATCCAGCTCTGATAGACTGGTTGGAAAATACTGAAGACTGTCTTTCTGATGAAGAAACTTGGGGATTTTCTGCAAATGATTATAACCTTGGATCACTGCACAAGTTTTTGCATGGGCAGGGGGAGGATTTGAAAAAGTCCAAGGATGATGAAAAGGTTGAAGAAGTGCAGAAACAGTTTAGCAAAAAGAAGGGCAAGTCTAAGGCTGTGGAACCAAGTTCTGGAGGGCGTGATGCAGAGAACAAGCCTAAAGTGGGGAAGAAGGGTCAAAGTTCAAAAGCTGTGAAACCAAAGAAGTAGTAAGTTGATACAATTTGATAAACTTTTGTTTGTATTTTTGTTTAACTTTTAGTAGTATATTACAGGCCTTGTATGTGTTCTGTTCTTCATGGCTAGCTGTGGCATTCTTTTGGCTCTGGACTGAGATTTCTGCTTGCATTTTGATTTTGGATCAATTCAAATCTCTTTGGATCATTCTGGCATTGACATGGCTACCAGTCACTTGTGCTTATAATCCTGAACAAAGGTTTCCTGATATTTCATTTCAGGAATTCAGTATCTTTGTATCAGAGAATTTCAATTCTGAAATTCCACTGAGTACTGTACTCATGGCTTTGCTCACAATGACCAACAACACAGATTTGCTTAGTCTTCATGCTAAAGATATGACATCTGGTCGTTTATCTTTCACTGGTTGGATGACTTCTCTTGCCTTTATCATGATACAATTGCTAGGCAATGATGCATCATTCCTTGTGGTGTTGTGGTAGCTTGAACAAAATTTGCTTGTTCTGAATCTCCAACCAATATTCTCAACTTTTTAAATAAAGTTTATCCTGAGAAAGAAACTCGATCATCCTATATCTGCATTGACAAAGCTTGCTTGGTACTTCAAACTGCTCTTGCCAATCCCATTTACAATGATTGGCTGGATACATCAAGATTAATTGTTGATGTTTATCATTATAAGAATCATTGTACTTCGGATTACTTGTGTCAAAAATGGTGTAATCCAGCACCCTTGAATGGTTCTGCACCAAATCTTGTTGTTGTGTCTCAGGACAATCAAAGCAATCCTTACTACAAGCGTGCATTCAATACACAAGTAAGTATTGTTTATACACACTTTAATATTTATTAATTTTAAAACAGGCTTGTGAACAACTCAATGTATGGTTGGGTGGATTTGAATCTATCATGAAAAGAATGACTGGAGAAAACTTTGATTGGTTTATCCATGTTATGCTTTTTTATCATACTCAACAGATTTTAAAAAGACAGGCTGAAAGAGAGTAATTTAGTACTTCAAAATGTTAGATATACTGTTGACTTTATTGACTGTTTTGACTTAAAACTTATGAATTCTGATCAGAATCCAAGCGGAATGTTGCAGAATTCCTTTGAGAATTTTCTTCTTCCACACTTTGTAAGAAATTCCTCAAAATTCTGCGGAATTCCAATGATTTCAATTGGAATTCTGTGTTCTGAGCGGAATATTGCGGAATTCCTCAAAGGAATTTTCTGTTTTAAAACTTTTTCAAAATCTTCCTGCATTCCTCTGGATTCCAATTGGATTCCTGTCGGAATTCCAGATTCCAATTGGAATCCTCTGCAGGATGTGGGGGAGTGTGAAGTACTGCAAAAGTTTATCAAATTGTATCAACTTACTACTTCTTTGGTTTCACAGCTTTTGAACTTTGACCCTTCTTCCCCACTTTAGGCTTGTTCTCTGCATCACGCCCTCCAGAACTTGGTTCCACAGCCTTAGACTTGCCCTTCTTTTTGCTAAACTGTTTCTGCACTTCTTCAACCTTTTCATCATCCTTGGACTTTTTCAAATCCTCCCCCTGCCCATGCAAAAACTTGTGCAGTGATCCAAGGTTATAATCATTTGCAGAAAATCCCCAAGTTTCTTCATCAGAAAGACAGTCTTCAGTATTTTCCAACCAGTCTATCAGAGCTGGATATTTCTCAACAAACTTGAATGGTTCATAATTTGAATAGAAATAAGAGGTTGAAGCAAAGATTCCTTTCAAATCAGCCAGTTTGGCAGCACCTTTCCAGGTGAGAGCATCCTTCATTTTCTTCATCACTGTATTAGCACAACAGAATTCTTTGATAACATAAAGTATGGTTGCCACAATCCAGATAGAAGTGTTCAATCTCCAACTGCATAATCATAGATTGCTGAACAGATGTGAAGCAAGCAACTATGTCAGACTCAGATGTGTTGTTTGATGTAGATGGTTCAGTTTTAGAAGGCACAGAAACAGTTGGAACAGAAGAAGTTGGAACTTGTGTGAAAGTTGAGGATTCAGATGATTCAGTCTAAAAGTATTTTTATCAGAGATATACTTCAATAAATAAAAGTAGTAAAACTTACAAATAAATGCAAAACCTATCCATGATCATCATACTTCCAATCCACCATATCATCATCTGAAAGTGCAGCACTGTAGCGACCCTTAATGTCCCAAGTTTCTTGATTTGTGTATACATAAATCCGGTGATTGTCATTCTTAATAGGTGAGTATAGATTGCCCAATTTGTAAAGAACAGGACCAAGGGAACTGTTAACTGGAATCTGGATGGTCATAGAAGACTTCATAGCCCTTGGATTACTATGCTCAGATTCCATAGACTTATACACATGAACAACACCCTTGACATTGGGTGGTGCAACAGGTTGGTTATATTCAAAATCAGCATGGTTCATAGCATTCCCCAATGCCTGACCACAAATGAAACCACCCACAGTGCAAGATGCACCCTACAGAGAATTCAAGTCTCCACCTACAGTGTAAGACAAACTCAAATCTGCACCATGAGGAGACATATCAATATCCTGGGGCTCAACACCACCTGGAGATTGCATTTCTATGTCTACACTATGCTTAGGCAGTGAAAGGGGGCTCCTGGGCTATAAGTGTGCTGATGCTATGAAATGTAATCTCTTACACACACACACACCAAACCTAACAATCAACACACAAACAGTAGGACTCGCCTGTTTTGAGTTCAGGTTCAAGTGCTTAGAAGCACTAAGCTTTGAATATTACTAGTCAAGGCTCTTTCCAATGATCTCTTGACGGGTTTGATTCAGACAAAGCTTCAACACAAGTTTAAAGCTTGCTAGGTATATTTATAATATCTCTCGATCCAATAGACTGAGTACCAAGTGTACATTCAATTATTAATGATCCCAAGCGGATCTATAAGTCCAAGCAACTTATTAAACAAACAGTGCCAAGTGCACTAAGGCCAAGTGCCTAGTAATTCCAATGGACAATGCAGTACTAAGTTCCAAGTGAACTAAGACTCTTCAATTCTGTGATCTCTTCAAACAATTCCAATCAAGACAACTTTGAAGCAATCTGAGCCTTAATTTGGGCATGCAATAGTGTTTTAACAAATGTGATTTGTATACTCTATAGTAGTGCAAAGTGGGGGCAAGATTCCTTACCTTTGCACTACTCATCTACAGTCTATTTATAGTGTACAAACTAAATATCATACGGAATTGTAAATGTTTATATGGAACTGCGCTCCCCTGTGCCAAGGATCTGTATTTAATGCTGACGCGTCCTCTACAACTTGGCACGCATGCCATGTGTGCCAATTATGTTGTTACTTGTTACTTATCAAATATTGAAAGAGCTGGCTAAACTCTTATCCAGTCCCGACCATGCGCTTTGTTATTCAAAACAGCGCGGCACTGTCATTTACTTCTCCTGATCATCCCAGTTGTTATTCACGGTGTCCCGTCTTTTCCGGTAGTTAACACCAAGTGCCCCTGACTAGGATCAGGTTGTGCAAGTCCCGAATTTACAATTACTTCTCCTATTAATGATGATCCCTGGACTAATGATATCATACTACAATGGTTACTTATGGATTAAGATACCAAGGTTGTAACTGAGCATGGTGAATAGGACTAATAATAGACCATACTCATAGTCCTCTGTACTGATAGTGTATTATCCATTAGACTAGTTCACTCTGATTAGCCGTCTTGGAGCTTGACTCTAATCCTTTATTACCGTTTACTTGGTTATTAGAAATGATACTAATAGCCTTACTTGTTGACTTTATAAGTGCAAACAATTTTGGGCCCTATCATCTCCCCCACACCACAAATGTAGACTGTCCTCAGCCTCTCTCTGCCAGCATGTTAGTCCAATACTTTGGGTCTGCATGTGTCTAATCATTCAGTACAAGGTCACAACGGTTCCCGCTTTTAGACAGGTAGGCATGCAATGTCAGGATTGAGCCCAAAGGTCTACTTTCCATCAGGATTGTGACAGTTATATACGTCTCCTGAGAGAGTACTTGACATTTGGACATTGCTTTACAGATATTTCAGTCATCTGAGCATTTCTCTCATTATGTTTCTGACATTTCAGCAAGAGATTGGTGCTCCTGCTTGTCCTTTAGAGCTTTGCAATGCAGGGTTGTGCATTTTAAAAAGCTCTCGCTTTTGCTAAGTTTTAGACAATTTGGACTTTACAGCCCATTTCTAAATTTCTTTGCTATTCACATCGCTCAACTGCTCCAACCCTTTCTTAAACAAATATGTCTTCTACTTCCACTTCTGCCATGGCTCATGCTCTGCGCTGTCCCTTTCACTCTCCAACGTGATTTTACTGACTGAGGGCCGTTCCCCCACTATGGTCTATGTGGACCAGCCCATCCCTTTGTTTTCTGATCTCCTTGAAGATGCCGAGGGCGACGTCTTTGTTGCCATGGAGCAAGGGTGGATCATTATGGCCAAGGAGCTCACACCCCATATGGACCATCAGGGGCCCCTTGACCTCAATGATTTAATTGACTTCGTCAATCACTGCTCCTTGCTCATTGTATGCCCATCTTTTTCTTGTTAAAACCTTTTACTAAATTACTTATTTACTGGTCTCAGGACACCATCACTGGCGTGGTCCGTGGCGCGCACTTTTCACTGCCATACCTGGCCATTCTCCTCCTGCGCGTGCTTCACCTTCAGGTGATGTGCCTCCCGGCTGAAGCGTGCGAAGCCTCATGGTCTTCCTGGCATACAGTCATATTGGCTGACCTTGGAAACAATTCCATCCTTTTGGTAAATGGCTTATGTTTACTCCTTTTATTCTGTCCTTGTTATACTGATTACTTTTTACTTTAGGGTCAGGCTCCCATGGTGGAGCAAGTTTTGGACCAGGTGGGGTCATGCTACAAGCGCAACAACGGTGACAGTATCTTCCAAGATACTTTCCTTGTCCCCCCTTGCATGGTTGGCGTGCCGCACCATTACCATCAGTACTGGGACAGTCGGTCTGCCTCACCCTTGCCTGCGCACTCCCCGGTTTTGGTACCTGCAGTTTGTTGATCGCTACTTTTATTACTTTTCTTCTGTTGTTGACTTATTTCAATAGCCCCTTAAGAGGAAGCGTAATGCTGGGTCCAAGGGCAAAGGCCACGCGGTTCCCCAGGTATACAATCCTTTACTACAAGAGTTTTACATTATTCCTGACTTGATTTCGAAATTCTAGTCTGACATGTTGCGCACCTGGGGGGCTGGCATTAATTCTGCGCTGTGTCCCACAGAGGCAGGTCCCGTATGTCTCCTTTCTATTTTAAAACCCATTTACTTTTACTTATTTTTATCTTTTTAGTCCTCAGGGCAGCCGCCGGTTAAGGTTGAGGTCCCTGAGCTTCAGCTCTTTGATCAAGAGATTGTGTGCCAGCTAGCTCAGGAGGGATTCACAGAGTTGTTGCCTCCCGCGGCCCTTTCTCCTTGTTGGTCATGTAAGACCACTCATTCTAGGGATAGGGTTCAGGCGACATGCCGTAAGCATGCGCTGGTTCCCAACTGGGAGCCTACGCTGCTACGGTCTCCTATTACATCCCTGCTGGCTGACCTTGCACCTCGGCACTCTACTGTATGTTTATCACTACTTTATTTCTTGTTACTGATCATTCTTACTAGGTTGGCTATCCTTGCACAATGTGTGCCACCCGCAGTGACATTGAGTGCTCCTTCAACAGTTGAGGTAAACCGTGCATTGAATGCGCTACTGCCAAGAAGGGGAAGTGTAGCTTCAGTCTCACTCCCCAGAAGCGTGCTAGGCTCCAGGAGGATCTGGGGCCTATGCTTGGTGCGGGCATTTCCAGTAAGCCATTTTCTTTCTGTCTTTTTGTTTACTAATGATTTTACTTATTCTACTAGTGGTTGCTGAAGCATATGCTCAACTGGACAATGTGGACACTCTTGCTGTGGAGGTTATTCAGGCCACTAACTGCACGCTTGAAATGCGCAACTCCTTGTTGGCACGCATAGTCAGCACCATTGGTAGGTTATACAAGGAGGAAGGCCTGGAGGGCCTTCAAAACCTCTTGCTGACTACGCCAGCCATGGAGAGCACTCTCCTCTTCTACGTGGAGTTTCAGAACCTCCCTTGGTCACCCTTGGAGGTTGAATCAGAGGTTGATGACGGTTCTTCATCGTCAACCTCCTCTTCATCCGCGCCTGATAGCAAGGAGGAGTAGCCGCGCCGCGCCCCCCCATCTATTTTTTTTATCTACGTGTGTTTTCCCGGGCCCCTGTGCCCTTTTATTACTGCTACCTAAATTCCCCCGCCTTTCGTTGGGCTTCAATTTTATTAATTGCAGTCCAACACATGTCTTTACATACAGTCCCCTGGACTATAAACAATACAATTGGTTTTACCATTGTTCTATTGTTTTCATAAGAAAGCTTCCACCCTTGCACCGGCTACTTAAGTTATAAATAGTACAGTTTAATTCTGGTGCAATTTTCTCAATCATTAAGACCGTGGCGCGATCACTGACTTTTTATAGACAATCTATTTCAATCCTTGTAACCTTGGTAGGTTTTTCCAAATTAATTTTGCTTATACCCATCTCCCCCTCAACACTGAATACAACTGTCCCAGTTGTCATGCAGACACTGCCACACTCCACATGAATTTTTACAGAGCTCCTTTTTCAATTGGGCTCAGCATTTCAATTAGGCATGCATCTCAGACCTGTTCAATTGAAATGTACAGATTTTTCTGGGGTAGAATGCACGCAACAAATGAGAGGCTGGGTAGCACTTTCCTAATTGTAGAGGTATAAAAGGGCATTGGCCGCGCTATTTTTCCAAAGACATTGCCAGACTCTATTATACTCTCTTTACAATGTTCTGTTTCGAAAAACCAATTTCCTCTGCATTATTATGACTAGCCTCCCCAACTATTAAGACATCGAGAACTTCAAGATGGTCCAAGCTCAGTGGAACACCTTTCAAGCTCGTTTATCAATGGACACCCTTGTTGAACAAAGGGTCAGTGTCTGTAAGTTAGGCAAAACTGCGGTACACTTTTTACCAATTAAACCTTTAACGCCATTATCATAACCAACTTTTACAATTTACAGCTACTCCTGACTGAGTCCAAAATGGTTTTGACGGAGCAGTACTGGCAGAATGTTATCTTTGGCGTCTGTAAGGCATTCCAGGGACTACAACACGTATACCCCAAGTTACTTCAAGAGCCCGTCTACCATAACATTGTGACTCTTACTGCCACTATTCACCATCACTGTGAAAAGGTCCGCACTGAGCACCTCTCTCAAACTGCGGTGCATGCTTTTTACCTTATCTTGTACTTTACTGTCCTTAAACTATGGTATTCTGGTACTAGGTCCCTGCTACTGGTGGCGACATGGATGGTACTGCTATTCCAGGTGAGGTCATTGCTGGTGGTGAATATGATGGTGACATTGAAATGTCTGGTACTGACTCGGTATGTTTCTTTTTAACTACCATGCTGTCAGTGCGCAACATACTCAATGGCGTCTCTTCTTTACTCAAGACTCAAGAACATGGTCATTGATTCCGGTGCTATGGCCAGTGCTGCTGTCTCTGGACCAGCAACTAGTCATCTCCTCAGTGAAGGATCAATCACCCATAGTCGAAAAGAGAAGGAGAACATTAAGGTTCCCCATGTCAAAAGGACTAAGGCTGAAAAGGCTGCCATCAAGGTACCTGTTCTTGTTTTTACTCTGTCTATTACTTTGTTTCTTATTCTTACAGGATGGTAAACGTTCCAAGCTCAATTGCGGCAGCACTCTTTGTCCCAAAAAGCATACAAGGCAGGACACCCCAGATGAAGATCCAAAGGCATCTGCGGAGGGTACGTTTTCTAATAATAGATGATTCTAATTTTATACCGACTGTGTACAAGATACTCGCATCTTTATTGACTTCCATCCCTCCAAGGAGCATGATGTAGTCTTAGCGCAGGCACGCTTGATTGCTGATGTGGGCAATCCCATGTCGCACATCAAGCAAGCCCTCGGTAGGATGCTTTTAAACTACCGCGCTGAGTTGGAGGAGATCAGTCATACAGTGTCCTTCTTATTGAAGCATCATGATGCCACTATGGACGAAGTCACTCACCTTAATGGTCTAATGAATGAGGCCACTCTGGAGGGAGGCTCTGACGAGGCTGCCACTGCGAGCACTACCAAAGTCCATGACCAGGATGACAATGACAAGGAGGAGGTAGCTCCGGCTGACGTGCCCTTGCCCGAGGTTGAAAACGACTTCATATCTGCTTGAGGGCAGTCCAATTAACTTCCTCCTTAGTTATGGTGTCCCTCTCCATGCTCCTTTGTACTACTGTCTTTACTTGGCTTAACACTGTCCTTACTGCTTAGCTTTGTTGCTTATACTGTCTTTACTGCTTTTGTTTCCATACTGATTTATCACTGATGCAACTTCCGGTGTGACTTAGTAGTTTGTGGTAGTGCTGGAGCTATCCCCTCCTCAGTCTTCTCACTAGAACTTGACTCTGAATTGGACTGATCTAATTGGACTCTATCAAAAGTATAGTCATGCTCCTTGTAAACTTGTCCATTAGTGGGATCTTTTGATTCCACTAAAGCATTTAATGTTTCACTAGAGATGTCTATTAGATCTTGCAGATTGTCCGGCAGTTAGATTGCACTCCTAGCAAAATAAGGAATAACCCTAAACGCCCCCACTTTATGTTGCCACACTGATCCATCCATTTTGCAAACAATATAGGCTCCCCCGCGGTTTTGTCTCAGGACTATCATTGGTCCAAGGTACCATGGTTTCAGCTTTTTATCAAGCAAACTTTCGACCTTGGTATTTCTAACTAGTACTAAACTTCCTGGTTTGAAATTATAGTCTCTGATGGTCACATGGTGATCCTTCTCATACTGTAATAGTCTCCTTCGTTTTTCTATATTGATATGTTTCCTCATATTGGCCACATGCTGGACATGCTTAGCTAGAGCTTGCACTCTAAACCCAATGAGTTCCTCTGTAGTCAATATTTTTCCTGGTAACTTTACTAACCAAGTGGCTTCAATGATATCTAATGGTAAGGTTGGGTGCGCGCCCGTAATCATAAAATAAGAGGAGCAACCCGTCCCTTTCCATATAGTAATCCTGTCAGCCCACATTACATGGTGAAAGAAGTAGTACCACTTCTTTACATCACCACCTGTAGCCTTGAAGACAGCTTGACGCACATCCCAATGTGTGTGCTTGGCAATCCCATTTCCTTTGGAATTATATGGTGATATACTTGTACCAAGGGGTGCTCCCCCGCGTGGTCAGAAACTCCAAAACGTCAGACTCATGCACTGTGTTCTTCGACATTTATGATTCTTGTGGAGGAACCCACCTCCGCAGCCTTTGGAACAAGAGCTTCATGCTCGGATCCCAGTCTTTGACCATCCTGCCTGCTGACAAGCAAATAGGGGTCCCTATCTGCACAAAGTGCTGGAGGTTTGGCCACCGCAAGGAGGTCTGTCCCTTCAGAGCTCAACTGTGCTCCTACTGCAGCGGACCTCATGACGCCCGCAATCACTGCAACCTAGCGGCGTGCTGCAAGGCCGCCCCCAAGGCCACCCCACCAAGACTTGCAACACTGGCAGGTCATAAGTGCCCCCACGCCTCCCGATGTGTCAACTGTGGCCTTGCCCATGAGTCTGACGACAGGAAGTGTTCCTTTTGGAAACACCGCTATGATGCCAAATGGCTAGCGGCCAAGTACACTGTCCAGAAGGTAGGCGACGAGCTCTTACGCTTCGCACCATCTGCTAATACCCCCTTCCCCACTGTTACAGGAGACAGGCTCCGAGGACGCAGGGAGGGTACTTGAGCGTTTCAACACAAAGTTACTTGATTAATGTCTAGTACAACTTGTAATGTAAATATGCTCAGAACCTACTGCCAAAATGTCGGGCGCAAACGACACTGGACAGTTGACCTGTTAGAACGCCGCAAGGACGTCACTGACATTCTCTTCCTGCAGGAGCCGCCATGGGCCACTGTACGGTATACAGCCTCCTTGACTGAGAAAGACGGGGCCCCCATCAGGGGACCCCCTGTCCACCTGGACTGGATTCCCATGTTCCCCAAAGGGTTCAATGTGGCCGAAGATCAGCCACATGTCATGGCCTATGTCAACTGAGCTACCCGCTCGGTGAAACCTAAGCTCCGATCGGACATCATTAACCACCGCAATGTCATGCTCATCACTGTTCAAGGGCACCTTGGCCCAGTGCATTTGATGAATGTCTACTCAGATGAGAATGGATCAGCAGTCCGATTCCTCGAAGACCACCTGGATGAGTTCCCCGATGTTAGCTATATGGGGGGTGATTTTAATTGCCCCTCAGCGCATTGGGATGCTACCCTCAATCATGAGCACCCCATGGCCAACAGGCTCATGGAGTGCACAGCCGCCCTCAGCCTTGAGAGGATTGCCCCCCCCTCAGGGCGGGTCACACATCAGCCGTATAATGCGGCCCTGCGCGGCTTGGTCCTTGACCTAGTGTTTGTCCTGGCATTCCGGGGTTACACAGCTGACCTGACGATAGGTGATAAGGGTGAACCTGATCACTTTCCTCTACTCCTAGACATCCCCCTTAGGGTCGAGTTCCCCGAAGGGAAGATGTCAATCAAAATTGACTCCAAAGAAGAGACCACTTTCCTCGCGGAAGTGTGTTCACTTCTCAGGCTCATCCAAATCCCTGACGTCTCATCAGCGGAACAAACTCAACTAGTTGCTTGGGCAATAGCTAAGGGCTTTGAAACGGCGTGGTCCCACCACGCTAAGACTAACCGGGCTTGCACCCGGTCTAAGTCTTGGTGGGACTCGGACTGCACCTGGACGAGGTCTGAGGCTATGAGCTCTGATCTCCCAGAGGACTGGAAGGCCTTCAAGGCCGCCATGCATAGAGCGAAATGAAAGCACTTTGACGAACGCATTGACGAAATTGCTAATACTAACCTCAGACCATGGGATCTCATGGACTGGGTGGGCCCATGCAAGACACCCCCAGTCAAGGCTATCTTGTACCAAGGCGTGCCATGCAGCACCACAGAGTCGCTATGGAACGCATTGCACTCCACCTTCAACTCAGCTATTGATAGGCCAATTGACCTTGACAAGTTGGGCAACGCTTGGACCTCACCCACAACGCGGGTGTGGGTCCCCTACTCTGCTGCTGAGATGTCAGATGCCCTTTCAGGCACCTCGAATTGATCCGCCCCTGGGCCAGATCACATCTCATGGCGTCACCTTAAACGGATCACCCAAGATGACCTGTGCAGCAAACTACTCTTGTGGCTTGCAAACGCTTGCCTCTCGTCAGGCCATTGGCCTGCCGAGTTTAAAACATCCATTACAGTGGTCATACCCAAGCCAGGTAAACCATCGTATGACACTCCCAAGTCGTTTCGCCCAATAGTTCTATTGAACACACTGGGCAAACTTCTAGAGAAAATGTTGTCCACCAGGATGCAGTTTGAAGCTGCTCAACATGGTGTACTCCACCCCAATCAGTTCGGAGGAGTCCGTCAAAACTCCACTGAGGACGCTGGCTGCTTTCTCACACACATTGTCCACTCAGGATGGCGTGCCAAACTCAAGACGAGCGTCGTTGCTTTCGACCTAGCTCAGTTCTTCCCATCCATAAACCACGAGGTCCTCCTACACATCCTCGAGAGACAGGGATTCGTGCCGGAAGTGGTTGCGTTCTTCAGGTCATACCTCGTTGATCGTCATACTAGGTACGCGTGGGATGATGAATTGTCCCCGCTCTTCCCATCCAGCGTGGGTCTGGGACAGGGCTCTGCCATGTCCCCCATCCTCTCTGCCCTATGCCTCGCACCCCTCCTCAAGGAATTTGAAAGGAGGGTCCGCATAGCTTCACTAATTTCCTATGTGGACGATGGCACCATTATAGTGCAGTCGGACACATTCGAACAGAACCTTGTTAAGCTCAAAGGGGCCTACAAAGTCATATTTGAGCTCACCCAGGCTATGGGCTTGGTTCTTGAACACAGCAAGTCAGAGGGATTCCACTTCTCTCAAAAACACGGCGATATCAACCCTGACATTGACCTTGGCTATGCCCCATATACTGGGGACACCCCCCTCCGCTGACAAGCATGGCCTCGCTCCATGCGTGTCAAACGGTCTTTTCCGTAACTGCACCATGACCTAGGAAATCCCCACTACCGAGTAAACATGCGCCGCCGCCGAGATCATACGGAATAACCACCGCCGGTCCCATATCACGAGTTCGCCGCCGCCGAAGTATTGACTCTCACCGAACATCATGCCGACCGCTTTCCTCAACGATTCCCGCCGTGGCTCCGTCGCCGCCGCCGCCGCCGGATATCCCTTCGTCGATCGCGCCGCCGACCACCGACTCCGAAGTCACGTCTTCATGTTCCTTCAACATGTACGTATCGTTGGTATGGCCACACCGACGTGCCCGGTGGGCACAGACACCGAAGTATAGAGTCCGCCTTGTAGTATGAAACATAACAACGCATTCCCACACCGACGTGCCTGGTAGGCACAGACACCGAAGTATAGAGTCCGCCTTGTAGTATGAAACATAACGACGCATTCCCACACCGACCCTGTATCTAATTTATCTATCTCCTCCTTCATGTTTCCTTGGTCACATCTGTAGACACAGACTCCGGCCTAGGGTACAACTTTTAGTATAAATACCTCTGTATTTTACTTACTTGCCAGATATCAACTACCTTCTCTCTCTCTCTCTCTCTCTCTCTACGGAGCTCTCGCTCTCTTATAAGACGCGTCCGAACTTTGCACCAAAGTTGCATCCCGCACCGAACCCGTTACGCCGAACGCTCGGACATCGCACCGCTGAGTCCTGTTCACCGTACAGTCGTACTGCGTCGCCGACCGACGCGCCTCCGAAGTCGTGACCACCGACTCCGACAATCTCCGACCCCCTTCACACCTGCCGTCTGACACCATTCTCCGGTATATTCCCATTGCCTTTGCTACGCTGATCTTCGCTCTTTCTGCATAGGAATTCCTCTATTATTTTACAACTAGAGGCCCGCTCGGAGTTACAAGTCTGACGACTTAACACACTCCCAGTGAACTCGGTACTGTCACCGCCCTGGCACCATTTGGCGCTACCTCAGATTCTTCTTTGACCATCCCCTCACATTCAGAGAGCACGTCAAACGATACACAAACAAAGCCCTCACCTCTGTAAGGGCTATGCTCTCCCTTGGCAACTCGGTGCACGGACTTAGGCCCAAGCACAAACGAATGCTATACCAAGCCTGTGTTCTTCCCATCGCTACATATGGGAGCAGGCTTTGGATGTACGAAGGGGCCCGCATGGCAGGCCCTCTTGATAACCTCCAGAAGATGCAAAGACAAGCATGCCTTTGGATCACTGGCACCTTCAAGACATCCCCAAACGGGGCTGGCGAGACCCTCGCAGGCATACCCCCTATCCACCTCCATGTCAGAAAGCTGGTGGAAAGGAGCCATGTCCGCTCCCGTGCGCTCCAGGCCTCACACGCCTTTCAACGCCTCATCGATGGGAACCACAAATTCTCTGTCGAGACCCTCAATGCCTGTAACCCAAGCCATAGGCTCGGTAAACTTGTATCGCCCATTGTAGAGGCCTGGTCTAACCTTGGCCTCTCCTCCCTGGATCTGGACCCTGTCCACCCACTCAACCAACCAGGCATGCGCCCCAAGGACCTGTTCCCTGGTCGCATTGTCTACAACATTGTCACCCCCCCACCTAAGGGCAGTGATCACCGCGAGGAATTCATGAAAGACCACATCACATCGCTGAAGAGCGCTGTCGATGAGGCCTCTCATTCCCCATGGAGCATCTGCATTATCACTGATGCATCCACCCCCCCTCCTCCCATGCAGTCAGTCGCGGTTTACCATGTCTGGCACAGTGGAGACTTATATGAGGACTGGTTTGCTACTGGCCTATCTACGTCTGATGACACCGAGCTGCGAGCAATTGCGGAAGGCGCCCAACAGGCAGCTGACATTGGACTAGAGGACATCCATGATGTCCACATCTTCTCCGACTCCATCAATGCCCTCAGGCGTTCCCTCGACGTGTCTCACCACTCAGGTCAAGCATCCACCCTCAAAGTGTGCGATGTGCTGCTGCCTTGGCTGCAGCTCCGCGCCATCCACAAGATACACCTCCACCACATTACAAATGGAGTGGAGATTGAAGATCACCAACTGGCACACATTAGCGCTGTCTCAACTTGTGTTGAGGCAGGTGGAGCGCCGGTTATATCTGCTGACTTTGCACGATGCAAAGCAGTTACACGCATGCTTGACGGCTGGAAATCTCTCTTCCAGTCCAAGAAGTACATTGGCTCCAATTTCCTGACGCTCTATGCGAAAAAGGACACCCCGCTCACTCCGACCCATGTAAACAATGGGCCGTGGATGCACAAGACTGGTCACAGCCATGCTCTGACTGCCCGCTTGGTGCGATGCATCACCGGACATGCTCCAATTGGGGCGTTCCGATCGCAATTCTTCAAGGAAAAATCTGTCTCCTGTAGGTGCAGTGCTCCCTTGGAAACCGTACAACATGTCCTATTCGACTGTCCAAGGCACAGATGGGAAGACAAGCCCAGCCACCAGCTGTGCTATGCGTGGCTGGTTGAATTCCTCTTGGAGAATGAAAATGCATTCGCGTTCGATGTTCCCTAGTCCTAAACAGGCTAGGGGCAGTACTCAGTGTTCTAAGTGATGGCTATAGGGTGCTCCCTGCCTGAACATATGGACCTGGATAATTGGTGGACTTGAAGCCACCACCTGCTGCGGGGCACTGCAGCAGGGGGCCCACCCCCTGGCGTAGATTGGTCTTTCCAGCCTGTGTATAACGAGCTCTGGCTCCATTCGCTAGTCCAACCCCGGTTGGGCGAGCACCCTAGCCCTGCAGCGCTCTGTCTCCTGCCCCCCTCCCCCCCACTTGCCCAATTACTACTTGTAGTGACCAGCACATGTATTATGTACAGTTGGTATATAAAATGTTGAAACAAAAAAAAAAAAAAATATGGTGATATACTTATTCCTGTAATACCGTACTTGGATTCCAGCCACGCTGAAAGGGGGCTCCTGGGCTATAAGTGCGCTGATGCTATGAAATGTAATCTCTCTCACACACACACCAAACCTAACAATCAACACACGAACAGTAGGAATCGCCTGTTTTGAGTTCGGGTTCAAGTGCTTAGAAGCACTAAGCTTTGAATAGTACTAGCCAAAGCCCTTTCCAATGATCTCTCGACGGGTTCGATTTAGACAAAAGCTTCAACACAGGTTCAAAAACCTGCTAGGTATATTTATAATATCTCTCGATCCAATAGACTGAGTACCAAGTGTACGTTCAATTATTAGTGATCCCAAGCGGATCTATAAGTCCAAGCGACTTATCAAACAATACAGTGCCAAGTGCACTAAGGCCAAGTGCCTAGTAATTCCAACGGACAATACGGTACTAAGTTCCAAGTGAACTAAGTTTCTTTAATTCTGTGGTTCTCCAATCAATTCCAATCAAGACACGTTGAAGCAATCTGATCCTTAATTCGGGCACGCAATAGTGTTTTAACAAATGTGATTTGTATACTCTATAGTCGCGCGAAGTGGGGGCAAGATTCCTTACCTTAGCGCTACTCATCTACAGTCTATTTATAATGTACAAACTAAATATCATACGGAATTGTAAATTTTACACGGAACCGCGCTCCCGCGCGCCAAGGATCTGTATTCAATACCGACGCGTCTACTACAGCTTGGCGCGCGCGCCACGCGTGCCAATTATGTCGTTTACTGGTTACTTATCAAATATTGAAAGAGCGGGCTAAACTCTTATCAAGTCCCGACCGCGCGCTTTGTTATTTAAAACAGCGCGGCACTGTCGTTTACTCCCCCTGATTGTCCCGGTTGTTATTCACGGTGTCCCGTCGCTTCCGGTAGTTAACACCAAGTACCCCTGACTAGGATCGGGTTGTGCAAGTCCCGAATTTACAATTACTTCTCCTATTAATGATGATCCCCGGACTAATGATATCATACTACAACGGTTACTTATGAACTAAGACACCGAGGTTGTAACCGGGCATGGTGAATAGGACTAATAATAGACCGTACTCATAGTCCTCTGTACTGATAGTGTATTATCCATTAGACTAGTTCACTCTGATTAGCCGTCTTGGAGCTCGACTCTAATCCTTTATTACCGCTTACTTGGTTATTAGAAATGACACTAATAGCCTTACTTGTCGACTTTATAAGTGCAAACAATTTCGGGCCCTATCAACGCTTTGGCTGCAACAAAGGCAGGACCATTATCCATTACAATTTCCATTAGGGAACCCCATCTACAGATTACTTCTTCAAACAGCCACCTTCCCAAGGTCTTGCCATCCTCAGATTTGAGGGGCATGCCTTCCATCCACAAGGACAGTGCGCACCTTCCTTGGACAATATGTTTATAACTGTTAGACAGTGGGCTCATATGCATGGTGTCCGCATGTAATACTTGGAATATAGACGGCATGTGGGTTATGACAGGAGGGATTCTCAACAAAGTTAAGAGCCTTGTCTGACAGATGTGACACGACTTCACATACCATGATACATTGCATTCCATTTCTGGCCACTAAAATCTTTTATCTATTAAGGATTTTGTTGTGTAGAAACCCCTATGTCCGACAGAGTCGTGAGATGCCTTCATCATATATGTTCAGTGATTTTTATCAACAACGAGCTGGTGTGCGCTATCAATATTTTTCCTATACATCCAGCCCTCTGGATCCAAAAAGAAATTAGACGCCTGCCTCGCAAATTTTAGGTAGGCACGGTCTGTCATTCCTTTTGGTCTCTTTTGTGGTCTTTTTAACCATTCCTTTATTAAAGGTAGGTTTTTATCCTGTTCTTGTGCCGTAGGTGTTTGTTTAGACTCGGCATATACTTCCCTTACATTAGGGTCATATTTAAACTTTTCATCAGGTATGACAGCAGTATTTACAAGTTGCTTTAGATAAGCTTCTCTTTGAATACTGAACCATCCTAAACCTAAGTGCTGTTTTATTTCCCCAATAAATGCTGCTTCACCAGCCCAAGCATTGTTTACTTCAACTTCAAAATCAGAGATTTCCTTGGCAAGTTGAAATAAATATCCACCGCACGTGTCAATCTCTTCCTTAAAGTCTGACAATTCCAAAGGGTCATCCAATCCCTCAGTTGGGTTGATAAACCTTAAAGGACCTGAGGGTTCATTGTAACCATTGTCTGGGTCCGGGTAGACAGGATCCCCTAGCCACATGTCTTGTTTTGACAGACCATCTGGGCCAAAGCCTTTACCAGCTTTATGAACCAAAGTAAAGTGGAACATAAGTATCCTATCAATCCACCTATTTACCATTGCATTAGGTCCTAGACTTGGGTTTGATAACATCCCCTTAATGTACTTTGCATCTGTTTCTACTACCAAATTCCATACTCCAATAAACCAATAATAACATGCCATTAGAACTCTCATTAATCCGAATAGCTCTTGTTTGGGTTGTGAGAAGCGCGCTTCGCACTCATTTAGAGTTATCGAGTCAAATCTAGCATAGTGCTTTCTTCTAGGTATATTAGGGTCTTCCTGATAGATATAGTAGCCTACGGCTTTCCATGACATATCTACTGACAATACCACTGGCATATTCCAGGTGTAATTTATTGGACAGAGCGCGGGGCTATTTTTAAGTGCGTCTAATAATAGCTGCTGCACTTCTTCTTGCTCAGGCCCCCATATCCAAGGTTCACTACTTCTAGTTAACTTTTGAACTGGTTGGCTTATATGGGCGAAATCTTTAATGAAATTCCTGCATACACCAATAGTTCCCATGTAAGTGCGTATTTCACTGACATCTTTGCATGGTCCCCATCTTTCAACTACACCAATCCTATCAGTAGTAGGTTTTCATCCTTCATAGGTACATCTATGTCCTACCACTAGAATTTCACTTGCACATAATGTAGACTTATATCCTGAAAAGGTTCCTCCAGAATACTTCATTCTCTGTATGACGCGATTTACATTTTGCATATGTTCCCAGAAGAAGCGTCTAACACCTGGAGCACCAGGTAGCTCTTCTTCTGTTCCATCTGGTAGTTTGTAGCGTGTTGCTGGACCGCGCACAGGTACATCATCAATGTAGGGTATTGTGACATGTGGTACCTCATCTTGTAGGATGTATGTAACATCATCATGAAATATTGGAACAGAATTCGTCCATCCCATAGGGAGTGTTACTAGTCTCAGCGCGCCAAACGGTGTTTGGAACGTGGTTAGATTGCGCGAGGTTTCTGCTAAAGGCCTCTCATCATATCCTACATACAGATCCATCATTCTGCCACAAGCACACCCTGCAAAGTGTTCTGCTAGTTCTTTGGTAGCGGGTGGTAAACCCAAGTGCGCTATTGTAACTGCATTTAGCGGCTCTAGACTATGTACAATTCTAAGTTTCTTTCCTGGACCTTTCTTTGATATGGTAAACCATCTAGACAGTACTTCACACTCCCCCACATCCTGCAGAGGATTCCGATTGGAATCCAGAGGAATGCAGGAGGATTTTGAGAAAGTTTTAAAACAGAAAATTCCTTTGAGGAATTCCGCAATATTCCACTTGGATTCCGCTCGGAACACAGAATTCCGATCGGAATCATTGGAATTCCGCAGAATTTTGAGGAATTTCTTACAAAGTGTGGAAGAAGAAAATTCTCAAAGGAATTCTGCAACATTCCGCTTGGATTCTGATCAGAATTCATAAGTTTTAAGTCAAAACAGTCAATAAAGTCAATAGTATATCTAACATTTTGGACTCCAACCAAAAGTCGTGCACCTCACTTACAGATCGGACACATCACACATCCACCATCACTCTCACACTCAAACACAACCTCAAAGTGATCTTAATTAAAAGTAAGAACAGAGTATGATATCAAGTAGTGCCCCAAAAAAAAATACATTGCTAAAAATACATCTCAACCTACACTGACCATATGCAAGCAAGATGCACACCCTGAAAAGAGAATGGTCAGTTGAAAGGGCAGAGTGTATGCTTTCAGAAACACCCAGGCTCGAGATGTGTCGTTGAGCGGTCATCTTGCAGTTAATTAAATCAGTTGGTTACAGTTAGTGGCAGGTAAGAGCAGGTACTCACCATATGCAACGGCGAAGCGCATTGGGAAAGAGGTGTGGTCAATCAGAAGAGAACCATGAACGCTCTCAGGAACACCCTCCCTTGGCGCATACGGTTCGACGGTTGTCATGCAATGGAAAAAACAAATTTATAGGGCCAGGATGAAGAGAAGGCACTCACCATATGAAACAAAGGCACAAACCGTGACAAGCGTGCGGTCATTCAATAGAGGAATAGGAACGCATCCAGGAACACCAAGCATTATGCCATACAGATCAGCGGTTGTCTTGCAATAAAAATTTTGAGTTTATGGGGCAGGGTGATGAGGAGGCACTAACTTGGCATATGACAAAATCAATCGTTCATTGTGCACATGGGACGTCAAGAAATAGAGAGTTCAGCGCATTCAGGAACCCTAAGCGTTTTTCTAAACGGCCCAGAACTCGGCACACAATGAGTAAAATGATTGGTGAGGAGATGAAGTGAGGACTTACTCACCTAGGGCCGCTCCCGGGACACCGCACATCCCACACGCTTAACGTCCGGCTCAGGGAGACATAGGATGATGAGGAACGTTAGTCATACCTGTAAAGAACATGGCATTGGTATATCAGTTAACAAGACTTGCGGTAGAGGGCCATTACTGGCAGATACGAGTCCTTATGTTTTTTTTTTTGATTAACTTTTCTTTATATTTCTAGAACCAGGTTGTTGCAATAGAACTAGCTATCCAGAATCTCTTCAACTTTATATTACTTTTTTTTGTTGATAAGTTTGGTTCTGGAACACTTGTCAGGCATTGTCCTAGAATTAGATTGTAGGGTACAGGGAGTAGCTTGATATCATGGAAGGCCTGATGGATACACAACATGAAGATGTAATATGACCACACATTTGAGCTTGCCAAATACTTGTTGCACTTCTGTAAGGGGTCATGTTGCCAAGAGGCTCAGACAGGGATCAGTATACACAGTATGAATAACCATGCAGGGAAGGGATGAGCATAGAGCACTAGAGGCTTGACTATGAGTAGAGAACACAGCCCAAGTCTATTGCAAAGGTGCCCTTCCATGAAGAGGAAGGGGCACCTTATATACAGTACATTGTACCTATGTCTCAAATAACAACAGAATCTGATATCAGTAACTCTACTGATGTAACAATACATCTGTGATATGTTAGTCCAGAGTAAACTACTATCTGTCAAGGGGTTAAAGCAGTGTGTGTCAGAATAATAGATATAACAGTGAGGCTATGTGAGCTGTGCAATAGTGATTCTGATGGCTAGATGTGGACAAACAAGTGATCCCCTTACAACTTCACCCATATCCATGGTTATGCCAATAGAAGTTGGTGTTTATAGATCCTATACAAATATCCACCAATAAAAGGTAACAATATATATCTAGGCATTTTCCTTAAAAACAAGTCAGCTAGTAAAGTGGGGACTCAGACTCTCAGAGATGGACTATGTGAAAAAATTAACAAACTTGGAAATGTAGATCCATATTTGTATATTCCAAATATACAACCAACTCAGTAGCTTCTTTGGGGACTTTATGCTGAGCTATATGGGCCACACAGACCACACAGAAAAATGCAGGTGTCTACAGTCTGAGCTCAGACCCTGTTTGGCAGGGAGCCCTGCTTAATTGGCAGTCTGCATCTGAGCCAAGTCAAAGCTAAGTCCATAAATCCACACTGTTACTTGGATGCTCAGACTCAGTTTGGAACAACTCCTCATGAAGTCCATGCAGACTGTCCAGATTGCTTACTTAATCATAGTTACCATTGCTTATTTGATGCACAGAAATGCAATATTTTGGAGAGTCAAATACAAGGCCTCAAGGTTACATGTCATGTGCATAAAGCATGCAGATTAACCATTTGGTAAGTCCAAGGTGCTTGTTTTTATAATGACCCCTGCTGCCTACTCTTGGCCATTACTGGCAATGGCTGAATATTGTTGATAGGTACTACTTCACCTGTCAGCCTTGCTGTCAACCTCCACCACTACATTCCCAGCTGCCCCACCCATCACCTCCCTGCCATATGATTGTGCACAATACTGCCAAGTACAATGCCATGGATACCACCACCCTCTCTCATACCCACCCCTCTTAGTGAAGATAACAACTGCAAAATCACAACAATAAGAGCTGCAGCAAGAACTACAGAGGCACCTGTCATATTACCAGTGACTGCCTGACCACATCTGCTAGTGAGCAGCTAGCATGGTGGACATGGATGGTGCAGTAGTGTATTCCATATGGTAGAACCATCACCTGGTGGCTGGGTGTGCACACCTGGATGTGCTGTCTAGACCAAGTAGTGCCAATCACCCCTGTGCCCAAACCAGATGTGTGTAAGGTGAGTGCATATGTGCCTCACATCTAGTTGCTCAGATATACCTTGTTCTATTGTATATGCACCTATACAGTAGGTCAAAAAACTGTCCCAATGTTTGGTCATTTTATAATGATTTACTTATAACAGAGTACTGGGGATTAATATCATTCTGAGAAAAATATATATGATACTACACCATATTAGCTTTGAAATGAGCCCTTACTTTCCTTATTTGAATAAAAACTCATTTCGTAACAAATTGAACAAAATAATTACTCATTGGGACAGTTTTTTGACCTACATCTCCAAAGTCTCTATTTACACAATTAATACTTGGTATGACCACCTTTTGCCTTAATAACTGCTTGAACCCTTCTAGGCATGCTTTCTATAAGTGTCTGGCATGTTTCTGGCGGAATTCCATTCCATTCCACTACCACCCTATCCCACAACTCATGTACTCCTTTGGGGGCTGTTGGGTATTTCTTAAGTGCCTTCTTCAACACTACCCAGAGATGTTCAATGGGGTTGATGTCAGGGGATTGTGCTGGCCAGACCATAACATCAATGTTGTTGTCTTCAAACCACTTGGTTGCCTTGTTGGATGCATGTTTGGGGTCATTGTCCTGCTGAAACATCCTCTCTCCCTCTGGCATCTCCAGCTTTTCAAAGCTTTCCACTACTCCCCCATCCAAAATCTGGCAGTATTGGTCTGCATTCATAATCCCCTGGACCTCTGTAAGCACTCCTACTCCATTCCACCCCATACAACCCCACACCATAAGATTATTTCCTCCTCCATGTTTGACAGTAGGAGTGGTGGTTCTGTCAGAAAGTGGTTCTCCCTTCTTCTTCCAAGTATAAGTCCTTCCATCTGACCCAATCCTGTTGATTTTGACCTCATCTGACCATAAGATCCTTTTCCAATCCTCCACTGTCCAGTTTTCATGGTATCTTGCCCATTGAAGATGTTGCAGTCGATAAGCCTTTTTGAGAAGAGGACATTTTCTCTTGACAACACTACAAAAGTCATTCTTTTTGAGTGCATTCCTGACTGTTTGGGGTGTGACAGGGTTGGGAAGAGTTTGGTTGATGAAATGGGTGGCCTCTACAGCATTATCAAGCCTTCTAGTGGTGATTTGTTGAATAATTGACCGTTTGTCACCAGGAGAGAGCTTAGAAGGACGTCCCCCCCTGTGGTTTTCCTTGTCCATATCCAGTTCCTTCTTGATTCTCCCAATGGTAGACTTTCCCAGAGTGGTTTTGGACTGGATCTGATGCAAGGTATAGCCTTCTTGAAGAAGGGAGATCACAGAAAGGCATTGGGTAGAAGATGTAGGTCTCATGTGATGATGGGGGAAGGAAAGAATGATTGTAATGATGGAAACATGTTGAATTTATATCAACATGGTCACATGACTTTGTTTATTGTTCCCACAATACATCACATGATGTTAAAGCTTGTTGCAGTAAAGATCTTGCCAAAATTAAGCATAGGTCAAAAAACTGTCCTAATGAGTAATTATTTTGTTCAATTTGTTATGAAATGAGTTTTTATTCAAATAAGGAAAGAAAGGGCTCATTTCAAAGCTAATATGGTGTAGTATCATATATATTTTTCTCAGAATGATATTAATCCCCAGTATTCTGTTATAAGTAAATCATTATAAAATGACCAAACATTGCGACAGTTTTTTGACCTACTATATGCTGCTGTATACCTTGAGACTACCTTGGTGTAATTCTATCTACCTTGTGATATGTTCTTATTCCTTTTACAAATATTAGTTTACTTCTTACTAATACTTTACCCCTGTACTATTTGCACAGCTCTAGTAGGCTGATATAGACTTCTGGTACACCCACAGTATTTATCCAATGTACCTATTTATAGATTGGACTACCCAATTGTGAAACTTAAACTAATTGTTTAAATTTTAAGACAATTAATAAACAAAGAATATACCAAATAGTTAAATCACTAAGGAAGTAATATTGATCCAAATGCCTACTTGGGTGGAGTGGGCCAACACACTGTGTGGCTCCATTCCACATTCAGGAAGTTGTAAATGAGTAGAAACAATGTAGATGATAGTTTATAGAGGTCATGTGACCATGGGAAATGTTACCAAGTAAACAAGCAATACCTGTGCACAAAACCCAATGCCATAGCTTGCCTGGTTATGGAGAAAACACAAAAACCATCAGAACTAACTTTTCTCAGGATCATGGACACTAATAAGCATTCAGATTGTTGTCATGTATTTGGTATACTTATATGGTGGAATAGATCATGTGACATGTGCCAATAAATAGAGAAATCAATCTGATTTGTATTGCAGGTAAATATAGTAGTAGTTGTTGATTATTCCAATGTTTAGTGTAATTTCCCACAAGGGTCATGTTTGGTAAGGGTCATTGTTGTTATAAGATGTTTGTTCACCCCTGACATAACACACAGACCTTCAAAACTAGCTGAATCTGGACATTTCTAAAATTTCACTCAAAATGGACTGTGGGAAAAATATGCTCAACAAGGAAATTGTAGAGCCATGTTTGTACATTCCAAACATATAAAAACAAAGTTAATGGCTTTACTGGTTATGGAGAAAAACACAAGATAAATTTTGAAACTTGAGGTAGAGGGCCATTACTGGCAGATACGAGTCCTTATGTTTTTTTTTTGATTAACTTTTCTTTATATTTTTAGAACCAGGTTGTTGCAATAGAACTAGCTATCCAGAATCTCTTCAACTTTATATTACTTTTTGTTGTTGATAAGTTTGGTTCTGGAACACTTGTCAGGCATTGTCCTAGAATTAGATTGTAGGGTACAGGGAGTAGCTTGACATCATGGAAGGCCTGATGGATACACAACATGAAGATGTAATATGACAACACATTTGAGCTTGCCAAATATTTGTTGCACTTCTGTAAGGGGTTGTGTTGCCAAGAGGCTCAGGCAGGGAGTAGTATACACAGTATGAACAACCATGCAGGGAAGGGATGAGCATAGAGCACTAGGGGCTTGATCATGAGCAGAGAACCCAATCCAAGTCTATTGCAAAGGTGCCCTTCCATGGAGAGGAAGGGGCACCTTATATACAGTACATTGTACCTATGTCTCAAATAACAACAGAATCTGATATCAGTAACTCTACTGATGCAACAATACATCTGTGATATGTTAGTCCAGAGTAAACTACTATCTGTCAAGGGGTTAAAGCAGTGTGTGTCAGAATAATAGATATAACAGTGAGGCTATGTGAGCTGTGCAATAGTGATTCTGATGGCTAGATGTGGACAAACAAGTGATCCCCTTACAACTTCACCCATATCCATGGTGTATGATATAAGCAACTGCATATGAATTGCCAATAGAAGTTGGTGTTTATAGATCCTATACAAATATCCAACAACAAAAGGTAACCATATATATCTTGGCACTTCCCTTGAAAACCAGTCAGCTGGTAAAGTAGGGACTGAGACTCTCAGAGATGGACTATGTGAAAAAATTAACAAACTTGGAAATGTAGATCCATATTTGTATATTCCAAATATACAACCAACTCAGTAGCTTCTCTGGGGGTTTTACACTGAGCTATATGGGCCACACAGACCACACAGACAAATGCAGGTGTCTGCAGTCTGAGCTCAGACCCTGTTTGGCAGGGAGCCCTGCTTAATTGGCAGTCTGCATCTGAGCCAAGTCAAAGCTAAGTCCATAAATCCACACTGTTACTTGGATGCTCAGACCCAGTTTGGAACAACTCCTCATGAAGTCCATGCAGACTGCCCAGATTGCTTACTTAATCATAGTTATCATTGCTTATTTAATACACAAAAATGCAATATTTTGGAGAGTCAAATACAAGGCCTCAAGGTTACATGTCATGTGCATAAAGCATGCAGATTAACCATTTGGTAATATGAGCTTGTCAGTCCAAGGTGCTTGTTTTTATAATGACCCCTGCTGCCTACTCTTGGCCATTACTGGCAATGGCTGAATATTGTTGATAGATACTACATCACCTGTTAGCCTTGTTGTCAACCTCTACCACTACATTCCCAGCTGCCCCACCCATCACCTCCCTGCCATATGATTGTTCACTATACTGCCAAGTACAATGCCAAGTCCCACTGCCATGGATACCACCACCCTCTCTCATACCCACCCCTCTCAGTGAAAATAACAACTGCAAAATTGCAACAATAAGAGCTGCAGCAAGAACTACAGAGGCACCTGCCACATTACCAGTGACTGCCTGCCCACATCTGCTAGTGAGCAGCTATCATGGTGGACATGGGTGGTGCAGTGGTGTATTCCATATGGTAGAACCATCACCTGGTGGCTGGGTGTGCACCCCTGAATGTGCTGTCTAGACCAAGTAGTGCCAATCACCCCTGTGCCCAAACCAGATGTGTGTAAGGTGAGTGCATATGTGACTCACATCTAGTTGCTCAGATATACCTTGTTCTATTGTATATGCACCTATATGCTGCTGTATACCTTGAGACTACCTTGGTGTAATTCTATCTACCTTGTGATATGTTCTTATTCCTTACTAATACTTTACCCCTGTACTATTTGCACAGCTCTAGTAGGCTGATATAGACTTCCAGTACACCCACAGTATTTATCCAATGTACCTATTTATAGATTGGACTACCCAATTGTGAAACTTAAACTAATTGTTTAAATTTCAAGACAATTAATAAACAAAGAATATACCAAATAGTTAAATCACCAAGGAAGTGATATTGATCCAAATGCCTACTTGGGTGGAGTGGGCCAACACACTGTGTGGCTCCATTCCACATTCAGGAAGTTGTAAATGAGTAGAAACAATGTAGATGATAGTTTATAGAGGTCATGTGACCATGAGAAAATGTTACCAAGTAAACAAGCAATACCTGTGCACAAAACCCAATGCCATAGCTTGCCTGGCTATGGAGAAAACACAAAAACCATCAGAACTAACTTTTCCCAGGATCATGGACACTAATAAGCATTCAAATTGTTGTCATGTATTTGGTATACTTATATGGTGGAATAGATCATGTGACATGTGCCAATAAATAGAGAAATCAATCTAATTTGTATTTCAGGTAAATATAGTAGTAGTTGTTGATTATTCCAATGTTTAGTGTAATTTCCCACAAGGGTCATGTTTGGTAAGGGTCATTGTTGTTATAAGATGTTTGTTCACCCCTGACATAACACACAGACCTTCAAAACTAGCTGAATCTGGACATTTCTAATATTTTGCTCAAAATAGACTGTGGGAAAAATATGCCCAACAAGGAAATTGTAGAGCCATGTTTGTACATTCCAAATATATCAAAACAAAGTTAATAGCTTTACTTGTTATGGAGAAAAACACAAAATAAATTTTCAAACATGACACTTTGAAATATTAGATATGCATAATTTTGATGGCATCATCAAAAGCATTATGTAAGCATCCCAAATACATGTAAATTATGTCACAATACTTTGTGTTTGTGGAAAAATGCTGTAAAAAGCCACAAGAGAAGAAAAATCCCATTATGGAAATATTTTCCTGCAGTGTTGAAATATGAATCAATCAATCAATCAATCAATCAATTTTTTGCCTGAAACCTGGGTTGATAAAGAACTCGTAATAATAGAAACAAGTTCCCATAGTATTGAAATGTATATCAACCATTCAACATTTAACATTTTATTTCTAGCCTTGCATCCTGGGTTAATCAAAAACTTATCAGATATGCTAAAAATAGAAATATCATCATCAAAGACAAACTTCAAACAAATGTACATATGCCTGTTAAGTGTTTTTTGTTGTATTATCACATACTATATTTAACCATACTCATATAGCTAGCCATTGTCAAGATATTGAGCATTATAGATTCCAGGAGCATCCACATTGACTTGTTTGGCTATGCTTATGGCCAAGTAATATATAAATGTGATATTAAAATAGATATAATAAGAGATTATAATCAAATTTGGAAAGGCAAACAAATATAAATATACATTTCCTGGTGTACCCCCTCCATAGGTCTAGGAGTAGTAGCAATTTCAATTGTGTCTGTTAGCCTTGTATTTGCTGAGATATGTATCATCTATGTATATTGTGGGAATTTCATTAATATTGTTTGTTTGGCCAGATGTTGGCAAAGTAATATACAGATGATATTCATTTGTAATATGTAGTAAAAAGGTTGTTGTTGATAATGAGATTTGGAAGGGTACAAACAACTACAAACACATATAAATAAACACATCATGTATTCCTTTACAATGTCCAGTAGTAGCATGTCCATCAGCTTTGTATTTGCTGAGATAAGTATCATCTATATTGTGGGAATTTCTTTAATATTATTGTTTGTTTGGCCAGATGTGATGAAGTGATATACAGACAGTATTCATTTGTAATATGTAGCAAGAAAATTGTTGTTGATGAGGTTTAGAAAAATAAAAACAAATACAAACACTTACAAACATATACATGAGGTACTACTTCACCATATCTAACACTAGGAATTTAAATTATATCCATAGGCCTTGTTGTTGTTAAGATATGCAATGATTTATATTGTGGGAACTTCAATGGTATTGTTTGTTGGCTAGCTGTGGCAAAGTCATATACAAACTTGATATTCATTTGTAACATGCTTGTAGTGAGAGAGCTGCTTTTGATCATGATGTTTGAAGGTGAACAAACAGATACAAATACATACAAATATACCAATTGGGTAGCCCTTCACCATATCTAGTGATAGCAATTTAAATTGCATCCATAGGTCTTGTCATTGTTGAGATATTCAATGTTTTGTAGTGTGGGAAAAGTTTGGCCCAAAGCGGAAGAAGCCTCTTGTAATCGTGCTTACGTTTGTCAACTACGCTGTTAGAGCTAACAGCGTAGTTGACAAACGTAAGCATGATTATGCAGTGGACAGTTATTAATTAATTCTTGAGATATCCCAACATAAGACCAATTAACTCGAAATTATAATATTGAATGCAGCTTATGTTAGCAGTTGCCTTTTTTGCTCGAAATCCGCGCGTCGGCTAATATTGATTCCCACAGTTAGAAAAATATTTCCACGACTACAAAGTGTTACTGATGTACTTCAAAATGTTTACTGATCATGTTCTAATGAAATCTCGGAACACTTCAAACTTACTGACCGTGGGAAAAACAACACTGGATCTTGTTGGGTACGCTGAATTTTCCCCGCAAACCCAGGATGATGAACGAGTTACTTATGTAAACATAAGGACTCGTAACATGTGTTCCATGTGGTGGATAGCTGGGGACCAAAATATTATGACTGCGGCAGTATTGGAGAAATTCGCGAGTGACATGTGAGTCATGCCCATCGACATATAAAACCCATGTGCGGCCTTTTGCAACCACCCAATTTTGCTTCTCAAAATGCTTTGCATACTCAAGGCCAATGACATGCATTGTCCAACCTTTTTTGGAATATCTGAGCCTAAAGAAATATTTGTATCATTAACTGATAATTGGGAATCCTTTCGATGTACAAAGCCTTTGCAGGGTTGTCCTGCTGCCATTTCACAAGATATCCCTTCCCCTTGAAGATGACTGCTGGAGGTAGTGCTGTTCCACCTGCACAAATGGTAACGAGGACTGTTATGTTCTCGCGCGTGCCTTTCTGCTGCTGATATTGAAGCTTTTTCCCCTTAGCTCCAATCACCCGCTCATAACCCTCATCACCATTTGCCTGGAAGCCCCCTTCATCCAATGCAAATGTGCACTCAGGTGCAACTGGCTCTCCACCATCACCATGTAGCTGCACATGTTCAACAATGTCATAGTATTTCGTGTTTGCATGTTCATTGACAGCCTGACCACGAGCAGTATCAAGAGGACATGCAATGTATGTCTGAAGCTGGTCAGAGTGCTTCAAGACGAAGCAGTGAGTCCATTGCTGACCCACACCAGATGCCAGAAACCTTGAACCAAGCCTCACGTGTAGAATTTCACCAACATGCTCCTTCAATTGTAGATGGTTGAGCGGATGGCCCCATTCTGCCATCTCAATGGTGTAGTCTATGACCGCTTTTGCCTCTTCTTTTTGGAGCCAGCTCCATTCAGCATTGGCTTCCAATCTCATCCTCCCGCCATTAGCCAAATTCCAGAGAGTATTATGGTTTAGTGTGAGTTTCTTGCCTGTTTCCACAAAAAACTCCTGCTCAACCTCCCTGCAGATTGTTCGAAGGCCTTCCCTCTTGCCAACTTGTGGCTTGTCTTGTGCCTGCTGATATCAAAGGACCACGCGTGCCATCAGTTGATCTTGTTCCTCACGTTGAAGCTGTGCCTTTTTGAGAGCTGGCAAAGCTTTGCAAGCCATTAGGGACAATGAAACAATGAGTAGTAATCCCACTGGATGTAGCAATTTTACAGTAAAAGATTATTAGAGTTTTTGAGTTCCGTGCATGCCAGCTGTCATGCGTGACATTTGTGACCTGCCCAAATCCCGCTTGGGACAAAGTTGGGGCTCACCTACTCTCAATACCAATAGTGGAGTTGAATAACTTGTATAGCCTTCTATCTGTATTATATTAACACTAATTGGAAGGCACTTGACAGGCTGTGGCAGCGGATAGGGAATGTGAATGCTGAAATCCCATTTTGGCAAAAGGCCCAAATTTCCATCAATCCACTGTGCCTGACGATCGACGGACAGCACCCTGTCATTTTGGCTTGTCTGCAGTACATACAGTATGTACCAATCATGGAGTATGCAGGAAAAAGTCAGGGGACCTGTATTTATTGAGAAAGAGGCCAGTGTACAAGTGGCCCACAGTGTACAACTGGACGGTCATACACTGTACTGTATTGTTGATGCACTGCCATCCCATCAATAATGGAGATTATATTTCTGGAACAAAAACATGGAGAAAAACATGTAAAATAATATATCAATGCATAAATGGTGTTTTATCAAATTTGGAAAATGTTTTTGGAATGAAAAATACAGAAGAAAACATATCATACAACATATTAATGGTATATACATATTTTGCCAATTTGGAACCCTATAGTTAGGCATAGCAATTTTATATATCAGATTCTACTCTAATTTACAGTCCTGCATGTATCACACTGTGTACTGTAATTATAGCATTTTGATGTATGAAACGAACAATAATTGCCCGACAAGGCATGGTAGTGCGATGGCGAAAACGGAACACTTGAAAGAGAAAGAAAAAGAAACAAAACAACAACAGACAAAATCAAGGATCGTGCGATGGTATCCGAGGGCAAGTGATGGTTCTAATGATACGAAGGAAGGAGACTTCAAATTGGGCCTGGAAGCATGCTGTGTTGTTGGCTGTAGTGTAGTTCTATCTAGAGTCCCTTGGCGAAATTATCTCTATAACTCGTTGTCGAAGATTTAGGCTGCCTAAAATTAATGTTTTCCTTCTATTAGTAGGTACATAGATGAACGAGGGTAAAGGTATAAGCGAGGGTGAATTAAAGCCGGCAACGATAATGTTCGGCATCTAGTGTGGTTCATAGTATGTAGATGGCAGCCAAGTCCTTTGGTATTAATATCCTATCAATATGGTGATTGTGAGATTTAACTTGGCAAGTGAAGTACATTTGTCACAGAAGGCGTCCAAGTATCAATGGTGTCGTTTTGACCGATTTGGCGAATGTGTAGCAGCATCCGAACACATAAGACAGACTGTATAACCCGTTGAACACTGGAGGTAAAATAAATTAAGGGATAAAAATCTAAAGATGAAGATATGGAGGAATGTTGGTCTCCAACGCACGAAAGTATGAGTGTCATGAATTCGATACCCTGGATGATTATTAGATGAAAACGTCTAAGTGTGGAGAAGTAGGATTGACGCACAAGCCCTATCAAGATGACAGTTACGTTCACAACGGATAAGACTAGGTGTTGCGAATTAATTCCAGGAGGTAATGAAAGATGGAAGTCAAGTTTCACTCTGCAGAATTACGTAGTACACAGCCCCTGTTGCCAATAAATAAGAAAAACATTTTCAATGTGACACGGGTTGATCAGACCTTGCAAATAAAATATGCGGATAAACGACGATGATCCGACAGAGACTAGTGTGCGGGTTGAGGCGTAGCCACATTTCGTGCTTAAGGCTTGGAACGTACCATGACGGATGCATTTAGTGAGCGTCATGAAAAAGATAACTTTTCCAGGAAAAAAAGAGGAAATTTAGCTGCTATGGGGAAAACGAAATACGTGCATTATTACGCACATGTCTGGTGAATCATTAAGGCCCCAAAACACCATGCGATCTCCCTCGGCATGCCGACATGGAAGCAACCAGTCACGAGCTTCGAGGTGTTGTTTATGCCTGGAATAGACCTTTGATACCGCAACATTGAGGGCTGAAAATGGACTTACCTCGATAACTTTTCAAGGATATCACAAAGAGAGTGGTTGCTACAATACTACAAAAAATCAAGGAAGCGAATAGCAAACCCCCAACTTTATTATTCTTGTCCCACATTGCCCATACTCGTAGCGTCATGATGGCTGTGAGAAGAGGTTGAGTTATAGGTTTTACGGCGCAACAGTGGCCACATACCTTCGGCGATTGACATTCCAAAGATAAGTAGAACTATTCGCAACGCCTTTTCAGTAATAATTTGCCCTATAAACTGACAACTTACCCCCGGTGGTCTGGAAGAGGTGGAAACACGTTTGGGATGATGGCGAAGAACTTAAATATTCTGGGATACAGTGTGTCAATTTGTGAAGACGAAATTTTCATAGACATCTTACGATACAAAAACAGGCCAGCATCAACAAACGCGCCATATCGGGTTAGAAAAAATAGATAAGTTCCTGTATGCCAAGGACCATGCCATGTATATTTGACTTCTTTATCCAAGAGCAGAAACCAATCCAGAATCTGAAAGAAAGCATAATAGTCAGTTTGAAATAATCTTCAGCTGGTGCAGGAGAACTGACAAGCAAGGCAGCACTGGCAACTAGATTTATGACACTGCTTAGACAAAAAAAAGTATGCCTGATGTTTACACGAACCATGCACGTACTAAATGCGGCACATTGTTTAGTATAGCTTTCAGAGATGAAGAAATGGCATAATTGTACTCACAGTAGTCACTTGGAGCTGTTGTATGGCATGAAGAGATATGCCGGTGTCATTGATAGCCATATTACAGGAATATATACGGGGAGTGTGTAATTAATGAGCAGTCGATTTGACTTATATCCCTTCGATTCAAGTTACCTGATACAGCATCAAGAACGATCAGAGGATACGCACAGGTGGAAGTCCATTTCACACGGTATACCTAAGATCTTTGACCAGAATGTAGAACAATAACCATGAGAACAAGAATTTTGTTGGGAGAGGGGGAATCAACTCAGTTGACATTCGGAATGCACAACGCGAAATTTGGACCAAACTAAGCTTGGGGCAGTTCATGGAGACACATCAAGATGACAGGGATGATATTGTAATCGGAATCATGATAATCAACACCGGTTTCAGTCCTTGTTTTAGTGTAGATCTCCTCAAAAGTCACTTACTTAGACTAACAGATACATATAGCATGTGTCGGCACAGGGGGGTTTGAGCTTGAGCCAGGAAGTTAAGCGTTAGAAGGAAAGTTGCCAACATACGTTTCCTCCCGCCAGGCCAGATGGTTGAGGTCATGATACCGATCAGAGAAGGGATGAATTTTGAAAGACCAACTTGGAAGCCGACGATCATCATACGTAAATTGGTTTGACCAAACAAATAACGGCCGGAAGCGAGATACGCGGGGTACTGACCACGATCCGCAACCTTGAACCGCGCCCACTCACTGGCAAATCCGAATTCATCTGCTGCTGGCTACAACATGGCCTCAAGCGATATGAAACCTTCAGAAATAACACCAAGTTTGTCAATAGACGGATCTGGCCTGGACATCCCAGAAGCAAGAGACGGATTTTTCGGATATCCCGAAGAGAAAACTCTCCAACACGTACGTTTGAATGATAGATGGAAATATAGAAACAATGTTTACCACATCACCCTGTATCACATGCCCATTAGATTGAGGAGAAATACTGGGCTCACAGACGTGGATCTGATGCGCCTTCAGATGCATCGTTTGTGGGTGGATTCAAACTATCGGCTATTCCTCCACCCACGGGAGATCCAAGCTCCCCAAACCTTGCACTTCAGGAAGAAGAAGCTCTTCTAACTGCGGAGACACACGTAGCTGGTAAGATATATGCTGTTAATATCATTCTTGTATTTTACCATGGAAGCTACAGAGGCAGCTTTAACTTCCGAATATGCGAGTCTTTTTCAGTCCTTCCAAAGATGCCTTGATTTGCGTGATAAATATATGTTCAAGTCTCTCCAGAGACTTGGGGACGATCCGAGGGATTACGATGGTCATTTTCGTGGCTTAGATGACGGCCAGGCGGATGTTTCTGGCGTGCGTCCTGATGCAAACTATACCGAACTCGATACACCCCAAGGTACCTTCGAATCATGGAAGCTCTTTCCGCCAGCGCCACCTCCTCACTGGCACTGGAAGGACCAACAGAAAATAAGTAGTGGTGATGATTACGGTGCAGGTCTCGATAGATTTTCATTCGAAAAATGTGAAATTCCTGGCGCACATCCATGGACATTTGAAATCGACGACAAGGGCGTCTATCAAGTTTACGACAACACCAAAGGTAACAACCTATCCTGGCCCCTCATGTACTCCTGCTTATGATCGGCGAGCAGCGGTGAAGAAGCCTGCATTCGATATTCCAAGCATCCGAGAATACTTTGTAGATCTCGACTATATCTTAAGTGTTATATCGGATGGGCCCACCAAAAGTTTCGCTTTTCGACGTCTCAAATACCTAGCCAGCAAGTTTACGATGTATATTCTACTGAATGAATTCCAAGAGTTGGCGGACATGAAGGTTCGTGTTATTACCTTTTGGTTCCTAAAGTTTGCTCACGCAACGAAAATATCAGAGAATCGCCCATCGGTAATTCCCCGGTATGAGTCCACAAGTAATTACGTCTTACTTTTTCTATGTCTTCAGGGATTTCTATAATGTCAGGAAGGTTGATACACACGTTCATCACTCCAGTAGCATGAATCAGAAGCATCTCTTGCGATTTATCAAATCGAAGATGAAGCGCAGCCCCAAAGTAAAGTACTTCCTTTTTCTCTGATTTCCTCCTGACCCCATCTATCAGGATGTTGTGATATTCCGTGATGGCGCTGAGCTTACGCTGGAGCAGGTTTTTCAATCGTTGAAACTTACGGCATACGATCTATCGATCGATACGCTCGATATGCATGCCCATTCGGATTCTTTCCATAGATTTGACAAGTTCAACCTCAAATATAACCCCATCGGCGAATCTAGGCTTCGTGAAATCTTTCTGAAAACGGACAATTATATCAAAGGACGTTATCTCGCGGAACTTACACAAGGTAACATCGCTGTCAACCAAATTGATATGTTTTAACGCTAGTATGCCAGAGCTAATGACTGATCTCGAACAAAGCAAGTATCAGGCGAGTCACATCAAGATAGATAGTCTGTGAAAGTATTTACTGAACGTGCAGAGCGCTGAATGGCGTATCAGTATCTATGGACGTTCTATTGGTGAATGGGACAAACTTGCGAAATGGATTGTCAACAACAAACTTTTCTCCCATAATGTCCGGTGGCTAATCCAAGTTCCGCGCCTTTATGACGTGTACAAAGCAAATGGGTCCGTCGAAACATTTGAGGACATCATGATCAGTAAGAGTCAATATCACTTCAATAATGTGAAACTATTTGACTTCTCTCGCCGTCCAGATGTCTTCCGTCCCTTGTTCGAGGTAACCAAAGATCCAACGACACACCCCGAACTGCATGTCTTTTTGCAACGTGTGATCGGATTTGATACTGTCGATGATGAATCGAAAGTTGAACGTCGAATCCACAAGAAATTCCCATATCCGAGACTGTGGGATAGTAAGAACTCACCCCCTTATTCCTATTGGTAAGTACCATAATCTTTTCGTGGCTGTCTCGCTCATGTTGTCTATGAATCTCTAGGATTTACTATATGTTTGCTAATATGGCCAGCCTGAATAATTGGCGTCGGATAAGAGGATTCAGTGCGCTATCACTGTTTTTTTGGAAAATTATGAAAGAGCTTACTATGTACCCAGGCACTTTTGTCTTCCGCCCCCACTGTGGCGAGGCTGGTGACACAGACCATCTAACCTCCGCATTTTTAACTTCACATTCCATATCGCACGGAATCCTTTTACGCAAAGTCCCGGCTCTGCAGTATCTCTTTTACTTGAAGCAAATTGGTATAGCTATGAGCCCTCTCAGCAACAACGCTCTCTTCCTGACATACGAGCGCAACCCGTTGCCGGACTTCTTCAAGACGGGTCTGAACGTCAGTTTGAGTACCGATGACCCTTTACAATTCCATTTTACAAAGGCAAGTTGGGTTCTGAAACCGCCGCATAACTCGGGTTAAACTTTCTCTCTTCTAGGAACCTCTTCTAGAAGAGTATAGCGTCGCGGCTCACGTATGGGCTCCAAATGATGTTTATGTGTCGCAAGATACTAACTACTTTATAGATATACAAATTGCCGCAAAGCTCTTTGGCAGAGCTCGCTAGGAACTCAGTCAAACAGAGCGGATTTGAAATGGAAATCAAACGGCATTGGTTGGGTCATCAATGGTATCTACCAGGGTCAGCTGGGAATGACATCAACAAGGTAACATTTCCAATGGAGCGGAATGCTCGTTCTTTTTTGACGTTTCAACACCAGACAAATGTTCCGAATATTCGCTTGGCCTACCGGCACCAAACTCTTGTTGGGGAGCTTGATATGATTCGCGGGAAAAACATGGGTCCCAGTGCAACGCCTGAACCACACCACTCGCTTCTACCAACCGCTGATGCGGTTGCGGCGCGTGAGATGGCAAAGCACTTCTAAATCATGGTCTAGGAAGTTCAAGAGTAAAACAATGTGACTATTATCTCATACATTTGTAGATTAGAAAATCGTAACCTGTAGCTGTATAATAAAAGGGATTGGTGACATACAATAGTTTGTGCGAGACGCCCACTTTCAGGCCCAGGTTGGATCGTGCGTTGAATCGACCGTGACCACATTCGATCGCGAAGCGCATGTTTGCATGTATTGAATCTAGAGCCCTTCTGAAAAAAAAACAATGATCTGTACATTCGAACCGAAATCGTGAAAACTTTTAGCTTTTTGGCGCCTTCACTGTCGCCATGCCATCAATCCTCAAGACATCCAAACCCTCAAAAGAAAAAGGGGTAGTGTCTGGAACCACAAAAAAAACGGTGAAAATGCCCAAATTGCTACCAGAGTCAACCGAATCATACTCGGGATCAGAGGATAGTGAGGGCGATGGTGTTGACGAAGAGGGCATGACGAGGTTAATGAAGGCTCTGGGAGACGATGGGATGGATGAGTTCGACCGGGTACAGCTGAATCTGGCTTTAGGTGAGGAGGACGATTGGTCAACAGATGAAGAGGGCGAAGATGCGGGGAGTGATTCTGACGCGGAAAGCGCCAATGCAGAGGATGAAGATGAGGACGGGAGTCAAGGTGATGAAGGCAGTGGAGATGATGAAGAGGAACAGGATGTCGATATCGGTGAAGAGCCCGAGGAGGAAGATGTCGCACTGGATGATGTTGGTTCTGTAGATGAGGACGTGGTGCCTCGCCAAAAAATCGAGATCGATAACAAAGTACGTGTTTCCTTGCTTGGAAATTGGAGACATATGGAACTGACAAGGCATCGTAGATTGCTCTTGAGCGAATACGAGAAACTATTCAACTTGATCCATCCTTCCCCTGGACAGAAACCTTGGTGCTATCATATCCGAACACGATAGATGTAGATGTCAATGATGACCTCAATCGCGAACTGGCTTTGTACGCAATTAAATTCACTTCTATACACAATCTCATATTATGTTGTTCAGCTATAAACAGGCTCTTCATGGCGCCAATGCGGCACGCGCTCTAGCTGCAAAACACAAATTCCCATTCACCCGGCCTGCCGATTACTTCGCTGAGATGGTAAAATCTGACTCACACATGGAACGGATACGACAGCGCCTGTTGGATGAGACTGCCGGAATCAAAAAGAGCGAGGACAAGAGGAAGGAGAGGGAGGGGAAGAAGTTTGGAAAGCAGGTGCAGGTCGAGAAGCTGAAGGAACGAGAAAAGTCGAAGAAAGACATGGAGGAGAGACTCAAGGGTCTAAAACGAAGTAAGCCTTCCTCGTTTCTTGTATCATTATTTTGTCTGATCTCCCTCATAGAACGAAAGGATGTATTGGACAATACGCAGGGCGACGACGACGCGTTCGATATTGCGGTTGAGGATGCCATCTCCGAGCGTCCGGCAAAACGCGGCAGAGGTGCAGGGGGAGGTCGGGGAGGGAGCAGAGGAGTCACTCGCCAATCCCGGGATCAGAAGTATGGCTTTGGAGGAGCCGGAAGAAGGTCAAAATCGAATACGAAAGAGTCGACAGATGATTTCGGTTCTGGCCCTAGAGGTGGCAGAGACGGTGGACGGGGTGGCGGTAGAGGAGGGCGTGGTGGGTTCAGAGGAGGTATGGGCGGTAGGGGTGGTGCGAGAGGTGCTGCGAAGCGGTTGGGCAAGGGACGGCGGATTACTGCACGCAGCAAGGCTTAATCAGTTGTCTTGCATCTATCCACATCTTTCCTTGTTATTGGACTCATCGCCCACATTCCGACATGTCGAATGCATCCTTGCGCTATGTATAGGAGCCTTGAGGGACCAGGTACGGACCCGGAATCAATATGAGAAGATCATCTCTGCGTTCATGGCACCGAGATGCGTGCGGCTGTTCTTCCTTAGTTAATCTATAGGATGTTATGTACCTATGGTGATTATGATTGGATTGAGATGAGGGCCGAGCAGTGGTCTATCTGTGTAGCTTGTTCGAACCTCAGCGAGAAGTTCAGAATAACGAGGTTTTCATAAGAAATCAACCGTACAATGAGGGTTCCAATTGGATTGCATTGTTTGATTTGAAGGAAGGATGTTTTTGCCTGTGCCCGACTTCAAACTGTTCTGGATTTAGACGTCGATCATGATTAATGATTTCCCACCAAAACATAACATCATGCTTGTTCGGCAGCTCTTTCTCTGTGACTGAACCCACTTTCTTTGCGGTGCCTCCACGTATTCGTCGACACAACATTGGACAGAGTTACTATCGACATTCCTCCGAAGCCGGCCCGAGGAGGCAATAAATTCGACCTCGCTTTCTAGCTCCCGAGCAACGTCTGAGATCGCCAACCCGCCCAACGTTAAGGAGCTCAGGTCTGTCCTTACTCAAAATGTTTGGCGACCAGGGACAAGCTGCAGTATTCTATAACAGTGAGGGCTCGCCCATTCTGCGATGTGTTCCACTTGGTACTTACTACGTTTCTTTAGTTGCGAGAAAGTGGTTTACTCTTACTTCGGTCGCATGTTCCCCTTTGCTTTTCGTCATAAATGCACCATTCGGCCGTTTCTCGCTCTCTAGCGACAGTATATTTCAAGTTGACGGTAAGTGTTGGGGGTACATTAACACCGTTCTTTCTGCTCATACGCTTTGGGCAGGCATTAAGTCGTGGATAATCATGGAACTCGTTTCCCCTATTTGTTTCCTCTACGCCTTCTTCACCTCGCCCCTTTCCTACATGTTCCCATCCAACCCTCCTATCAGTATTCCACAGGTCATCCTCGCGGGACTCTTCCTCGTCCATTACACGAACCGCGCACTCATTTCACCCCTACGCACTCCCTCTCGCTCAAAATCCCACATTATAGTCCCTCTGGCTGCTGTTTGCTTTAATGTCTTAAATGGCGCCATGATGGGCGCCTACCTTACCTCGCCCTTCGCCCGTATCTTTTTGACGTCACCGTACACCTTCCGCAGGCCAACCTTCTACATTGGCCTCGCTCTCTGGGCAGTTGGGTTCGTGGGGAATATTCTACATGACGAGATCCTCTTGAATATCCGGAGGAAGGCGAAGAATAAGGATAAGGGGGAAGTCAATCAGAATGGAAACGGTACATCCGCCCCGAAGCGCTCGCAAGAGCATTACGGAATCCCTCAGGGTTGGCTCTATAAATATGTCTCGTACCCAAACTACTCGTGTGAGTGGGTGGAATGGTTTGGCTTTGCTCTGGCCGCGGCGCCGTTGCCTTTTTCCCCATCTTCGCTCACCGTGGCATCCCTTTCCTCGTTCTTCACGGTGCAAAGTCTATCCTCCCTCATATCCGAGCCAGCATACCTATTTGCCCCAAACCTAGCGCCACCATACATTTTCCTCATTTCTGAGGTTCTCCTCATGTTCCCACGAGCGTATAAAGGACACCAATGGTACAAAAAGAAATTTGGGAAAGATTACCCAAAGGAGCGGAAGGTTGTCATTCCCTATGTCTTGTAGCATTCGAAAACGAAACGCAAAATCAATCAATATCACCTCTACATTTACGGATTTATTTAGTGTTAGATTCGAAATTGCGTGGACTTGGATAACTAAAAACACGGGTAGCAGTTGGCCCAAAAAATTCGGGTACGGGGAATCGAACCCCGAGCTGCCGCGTTCCAGTGTGATGAGAGGCGGCAATGTTAGCCGTTACACCATACCCGACATTGTAGGGTGCCCTACTTGCTGCTTCATTTTTGTATTCAGAATGAAGTGAACCTGATATCGAACAAAAAGGTAGTCTCGGAGCGTACTTCGGAAAGAAAACAAAATATTTTCCGGTACGGGGAATCGAACCCCGAGCTGCCGCGATGCAGTATTTTGGTGAAAGGCGGCAATGTTAGCCGTTACACCATACCGGATGTTATAGATCAACGAACAGCTAGATACATAAAGTTCTTCAAGGTATACATGGCCAATCCCTCAACCCCAACCCCCTGTTCATGGCTGCACACGATTTGCACACAACTCGGATATTGTTGTCAACAAGTCTACATCCTACTTTCCGTCACCTCTCGGCCAATTTCTCGCATGTACACGTCTAGATTCCCGCCAATAATGCATTCTTAAAGCGTACCTACTGCCTCCGCCGTTCTCCCAGCGCATCTTCTGCCCGAAGCCCCAATATCCTCGCGCGTGCTAACCTTCTCGGTCCCTTTACACGCGGATCTCGACATCATGTGCCGCTATGGAAGCGTTTAATGCTAATCGTTAGTGTGGGGCATGACGTTTCGCTAGGGGTCACCACCTATATTAACCATGGCACCTCATCATGGTCGAGAAGTTCTCATGCCCGCTATGTTTCCTCAAAAGCGCCTGTTGCAAGCATTTCTTGCCCTTAATATAGTTGGATCGTGCTTGGGAGCTATCGTTGAACGCGTAGAAGACCTTCCGGGGCTCGAGTATGACTTTATTATTGTTGGAGGTATGTCCGCCGTTTGGTTTGAAACCGAAATTACAATTCAACTATCGTACCCAGGCGGTACTGCGGGCCTCGCTGTTGCAAACCGGCTCACAGAAAAATCTGCGACCTCTGTTCTTGTACTGGAGGCAGGAGGCTCGTGAGCGAAGTGTTCCATTCCTTCTGACCCCAACTTGTTAAACTTTAACCTCTGCAGGAACGAAGGCGTTTTCAATACGATGGTTCCGTTTTTCAACGGGAACTTATTCCAAACTGACGCGGATTGGAATTATACCACCTTGCCCCAAGAAGGCTTAGGCGGGAGGAGTGCGAGCTACCCACAAGGTCACATTCTTGGTGGAACGAGCTCTATGAGTAAGCGGCCGTGGAATTCCCTTTCTGCCACTTCAATGACCTCTTTTTGGAAAGACGGACTGGCATACACTCGGGGTTCATCCGACGATTATGACCGATATGCAAGGATTACGGGAGACCCTGGATGGTCTTGGAACAGCATCCAATCTTATCTTCGCAAGGTACCTCGGTTATCGGTCAAGGTTGGCAGAGAATTATACTAACCGTCGGCGCTTGCCCAGAATGAGATGTTGACGCCACCCGCCGATCATCACGACACTAGAGGCGAATTTGACCCCGCTGTGCACGGATTCCATGGCATCAATGCCGTTAGCCTGCCAAGCATCATCTACCCTTTCGACCGGCGGGTCATTCAGGTAACATCCGAACTCCCAGATGAATTTCCTTTCAATCTTGACATGAACTCGGGGAATCACCTTGGTATTGGTAGGTAGATTATGTGGGCCTCCATCTAGCTCTAACTAACCTGGGCATGATATGCAGGATGGACCCCTTTTACGATTAAGGGTGGAGAAAGGAGTAGTTCTGCGACGTCTTATCTGGCGCCAAAGTACGCTCGGCGAAAAAACCTTCATGTTCTAGTACGTGCACGAGTTTCACGCGTTGTCCAAACCGGATCCAGGCATGGCGTTCCCTTATTCACTTCCGTAGAATTCTCAAACGGAGGTAAGGAGATTAGGTTAAATATTCCTTCAGTTTGGCTATTAAATGTCCACCCGCAGGTACACTCAAACGCGTGACGGCCAGAAAAGAAGTGATTATATCGTCAGGCGTTATCGGAAGCCCTCACCTTCTCCTCAACTCGGGGTTCGGCGACTCTGCTGCGCTTTCCCGTGTTGGGGTAAAACCACTCGTGCACCTACCGTCCGTAGGCCAGAATCTGACGGACCACGCCTTCGTCGCGAATACATGGCAGGTCAACGCGACAGATACGTTCGAAACGGCGATCCGCAATGCCACACTTATGGAGGAGCAGCTCAAGCAGTGGAATGAAACGCGGACTGGGCCGTATGCTGCGGGTACGTTCAATGTTGCCGGGTGGTTGCGTGTGCCGGCCGACTCGCCCGTTTTCGACAAGTTCCCTGACCCGTCTGCTGGCCCGCATACGGGTCATTACGAGTTTATCATCGCAGTATGTGCCCATTTAGCATATATTGCTTATCCACTACTTATCTTTTCCGGCAGAATGGTATGACTCGGCTGCCAGTTCCTCCAACTGGGAATTTCATGGTCATTGGCACCGTAGTCATAACACCTTTGTCACGTATGCTATTACAGTTGCGTTTTGATCCTCTTTTACTGACGGTTCGCTCAGGCGGTTCGGTCGAATTGGCCACGAATAACCCGTTCGACCTCCCCAAAATCAACCCCAACCTCATGGCTGCGGAGCTGGACATGCTACTCATGCGAGAGGCCATCCGCAGCGTTCGGCGTTTCGCCAAGGCACCTGTTTGGAACGACTACATCATCGCGGCTGTCGATACGGCTGAGACTGACGCTGAGCTAGACCAGTTCATCCGCAGCACTGCGCAGACCGTGTCCCACTCAGTGGGCACCGCAGCGATGTCACCTCGAGGAGCTGGGTATGGCGTTGTCGATCCCGATCTGCGTGTGAAGAAGGTTGCCGGGCTACGCGTGGTGGACGCATCTGTCTTGGTGAGCACCTAACTTCCCTCCAAGACGGCGAGGGCTAATCCAGCTTTTGAAGCCGTTGGTACCTGCTGCTCATACCCAAGTAGCTGCGTATGTTGTTGCCGAGAGGGCTTCAGATCTAATCAAGGCCGCGTGGGGGCTGTAGTTTCAAAGTAGTGACGGAATACTGTGATGTGTTTGTATACCAAGTTATATTATCATTCATCAAAGACCTTGCCCGACGCGAATTTATCCCGAATGCAGCAGACGCGCGCGTGATCATCTCAGCGTCTTACCTGATCTGCATCGAACGAAGCTAGCTCTTCATCGCCATAAGATATGCATACACTCTGAAACCATTCTCATCGTGATTATCTTAATATATGCCAGTCATGAGTGTACCTAGCGGACCTGAGTGGTGCAATGAAAGCCATGCTAAAATATCTCCCAAAATGATAATGTCGTTTTATCCCTATAATAATTATGTACAGAAGGCTGCCACGCTGGATATATATTTGGCTCCTCAGGCCTCAACCTTGACGATGCCGCACAGGGGCGGGTCTAAACTTAAAGACGTTCAGGTATACTGTGGGTAATTCCCTTGACCTTTAGAAATGATTTTACTATGAAGTTAAGCAGTCAGCGCTAATACATTTATAGGCCGTCCTCGAGTAACTCTTTCTGTAACTTATCTGAAAGTGTCAGATGAAACCTGCGCCTGGTGCTTCACCCACCTTTTCTGTCACTGATGACACTCTGAAATACAGGATGCAACGTATGCCGGGTTTCCTCCAAGGTCCATGGTAGTTGATTTGGGTCAGCGTGACGGAAGCGCTTCACATCTTAATCGGGCGGAGACTCTAGCTGTGTAGTTGTGCCTTTTGGGCAACGGTGCATCACGACTAAAAATAAAAAATAAAAGAACTCCTGCCACTCGCCCAGCGTATCCATCAGACAATATAATTATACAGATTTCGATTAAAAGTCCTGATTTCCTAGGTAGTTTAGAAAAGAATGACTTGACTGAACGAGTCTTAGAACAAGATACGGGCATGGTCACGAATGATCATCCTTCCCACCACTCAGACTGCGAAAGAACTCGGCATAGGCGTGGTCGACGTCGAAAAGAAGCTGGACGTGCGTTAGGTGACTGTGTTTTGTAATTACTAAGTGACGAACCTGTCGCGATTGCTCTTCCGTAATTTCTTCTGACGCTTTCATCGCATTCAAGGTAATGAGCCTGCATTGCATCAGCACACTCCAACAGGACCTAAATGACATTCAACTCACCATCCAACCATGCGGCTGCGTCCCTCCCAATCCTTGCTCCCTTTAAAGCGCGCATATCCGGTAACGAGATCCTGCAGAATTGGATGAAGTTGGTCTTTGGCTCGTAAACGAAGTTTGAGAGCGTCCATGAAAGTAATGAAGCTCTGGATGTGATGAGGAATCAGAAAGGGCAGGTATGAGAATTCGGTACACCTTACTTGCGTTGTTTCTGCAACCCATTTACCCGTTTCTGGTCCTGCTTCGCTGGAATGCTCCACGGTTGCTGGAACACCAACTTTCAGTCGGTGAAGAGCTGCTGGGTGGTCCATCTAGAAATCATGAGTGTTCAGATGATGTTTGAGCTGCCAAGTGCCACGTACCCGATATCTTTTCATAAATTCCTCTATGGATGGTACGCTATCACCAACTAGCTTCAACATGGTCTTGTACTGCGCAATGAGCCGCGTACATGCTGGGGAGTATCTCTTCGATGGGGAAAGTTTTCGGCTGAGCAGTACTTCAATGACGCCAGATATGGAGGACGTACTCAGCTGCTGTGATGGAATCTCGGACGAATGCCCGCTCTAGATAATCCAGCGCGACGGTGATCCCAAACAGCGTTGCGAGCAGGTTATACTTCTCTCTTTCTGCATTATTCGTGTACAAGCGCACTTCTTCATCCATAGACATAGTTAGAGTGGACATCGTTGCAATCAACAAGTAGCAACTAGAATTGGATAGGAGGATATTGTTGTATTGAAGTTAGAGTATGTAGGTCATTGCAGGGTCGGAACTCGGAAGCCTTCTTCTCGTGATCCACGCCCCCACGTTACTCGTGCGCGTGACTGCGGGCTGGCATCCAGCGCAACCCGGCAGGCAACCATTAATCGAGTTCACTACTAAAGTCCTCAATATGCCTAACTCTGTTGAAGAACATGAATTTCCACAGGAGATATGGCTTCACATCTTTCGCCTTGCAACCTCTGCCAGTAAAAGACAATGGGTGGAGTTAACCACGTACCAACCGTTTCGGCTTATTGAGAGCGCACTTGCTGGAAGTTGGTGGAACCAGAAGGAAAACTTCGACACGAAACGCGCCATTGTTCTTGTATGCAAATCGTGGAGGGTCCTTGCCATGGAGATTTTGTATGAAGAAATTCGCATTCGTCACAGCACAAAAGGGCTATTGGAGGGATTAGAGAGGTCGAGCCAGGAATTGGATGTAGATGGGTACGCTCACTGGGTCCGACGTATCATGATTGACCCCGTTATTCTCGACTTCGATGTATTCAACCCAGTTGGCATCCCCCCTGTCCTTTCGCGGTGTACATCCGTCGAGATGATCATCAGGCCCATAACTCAATCGGCAAACCCTCCCTTGTGCAGGACACGATCTGACTTCCCCATGCTCCCAGCCGTGAAGCGTGTCGACTGGTGGCTCGCATCAGCTGGTCCGAACAGACACAAGAACCCCTGGTCAAGCGATTTTCTCAGTCATGTACTAGACAATGCCCCCCACCTTCGCTACCTCACCATCAGTGGAAACAGGATGACACAGATGTTCACAAGTAATATCGATCTCCATGAGTATCCTTCGCACACCCTAAACCTCCCATCATTGAAAACGCTTCACTTGGATTGCGATAGCCAGGACCCTGTGTTCGCAGGTACGACACTAGAGTGCCCAAACTTGGATTGCCTCATCATGGGAGCGCCGCTTTCCGTCTGTTTGCCACTCCTGAACACATGTGGTGCACGTCTGAACGTGGTAGAAATATCTAGGCGCCATCCTAACTTCTTGTGGCCTGAAGACACACGAACAATTGTGAAGCCAGTCCTTGACCATTGCCCGAACCTGGAGAAACTCTATCTTCACATCGACCACCCCCTTCCTGGCTCAGCTGTAGTTCCTATTCCGATCACTCACTCCAGGTTGAAATACATTGGCCTACATGCTACAGCCGCCGATGTGTTCTGGGGCTTCATCGACTTGCATTCAGAATTATATGAGGGATTTTCCTTGCCAGCTTTGGAGTGCTTTGGCATTGATCCTGGTTTAACGAAATGGGAGATGGACAGCTCACGATTACACATCTTTGAAGAGAACCTACATCGTAGGAAATGCTTGCTCGAATTCGTCCGCGGTTCTGGGAATTGACATTCAAAATATACCAGAGTCGGAAGCGAGAATGACTCCACTCGTGCTTAGGCGAGGAATGAGCGTATCGAGTTGTGTGCTCCTTTATGTCCGATGTGGAAAGCCGGTCAACAACCTTAGGCATACAGTCGAATGGCGTTACGAATGATGGGGGTGAAGGCGCTCGAGACGGGTGATATAATTCAGTGTTTGGTTGTGCCAAAATGTCCTCTTCGATGCTGCAAGCGCTTAGGATCCTCGGCTGGAGTAGGTAGGATCCGCTTTACGAGATGGGGCGCCAGAAAATATTGCCGAAGACACGGGAAAACTACTGGATTCCGAAGCTTCTAACTTTAAAGAGATCTCTGAGCGCTGGCTTATTGAGGGTGATACTGACCTCAACTTTCCCAGAGGACTTCTGCAACGGTTCAAGTATCAGAGGCCTGTTCATGGGCGACTTACCAGTGGCACCGATTTCTCCTTCAAGTCTGTCTGGTGCAAGATAAGGCTCATTCTATATTCTCGTCATACTTAAATAAAAGCCGACACGATAGGGTGGATGTTAAAGCGGATCATGATCTTGAGAAAAATATAGAATGGAATTTTGTTGCGGCGTGCCGCGTGTTGGAAGGTTGAGTTCGACAACAGCTATTCTAGGATTCTAAAGCCCTAAAAGTTTACCCCCATGGATTGTACGTAGTCCGAGAGTAGAAGTCAGGCATATACATATCGTGAGACCGTCTAATTTCAGACCCTAGTACTAATAATTCCACCGCGGGCACAAAAAACTGCATCGGATCTCGGATCCTCGAGGCTCCTTACTCACTTCTACCGCCACCGCTGCGACTAAGGAATTTATGTAAGTGTGTATTATCACATATTCCTGAAACAGCCCCTCCAGCATGAAATCACCCAGACGCCGACCCCCGCGATCGAACTGAGAAGCATTTCGACGTCCACACAAAGATAAACCTAGTATTGTTTAGTATGTCCTTGAAGATACTTTACCTTGCACGGACTAATACTCCGCGGTAGTCCATGCTGTGCGTCTTTGACCCCTTAACGCGATGAGCTTCCTTAAAACAAACTAAACGCCCCCTGGGCTCCTCGGCAACGCAACGACGAAGAATCTTATGGATAATCATATATAATCTACCGCACCACACAATTGGCCAAACTTTGCAGAGTACTATAGTTCCAATGCTTTTGAAGCTCTCTTTGTGCAGGCGCCTCGTTGCATTAACCTTGGCAACGCTATCCTTCGGCGCAATCGTAGAACATACCGCAGATCTCCTAAAGGAAGATTATGACTTTATTGTAATTGGAGGCTCGTGGATTTTCAAATTTTAATTAATTGTGTATACGCTGACGGCCCACTTGTATTAGGTGGTACCGCAGGCCTTGTCGTTGCAAATCGTCTTACAGAAACGATGAAGCATACTGTTCTAGTTCTAGAAGCAGGCGGCTCGTAAGCAAAGAATGTCTTCCTCGATAGATATTTCTGAGTCAAGGTATTTCACAGACATGAAGATGTCTGGGCCACAAAGGTTCCGTTTTTTGACAGTAGCTTCGGAACGTCCTCAGACTGGAATTACACAACGGTCCCACAAGCCGCGCTTGGAGGGAGAAAATTAAGTTATTCTCAAGGTCGTATCCTTGGGGGCAGCAGCTCAATAAGTTAGTTGCTAATTATAACCTTCACTGCTACTAAAATGTACTCATTCGCCGATTTGTACTTCAGATGGAGGAGTATACACTCGAAGCTCATCTGAAGACTATGATAGATACGCGAAAATGGCCAATGATGATAATTGGTCCTGGAATAATATGTTGCCTTATTTAAACAAAGTATAATATTCTTACCTTACAACTATTCGCCATTTGACATGACTCTCAGGCTGAAAAGTGGACCCCTCCTGTTGATCACCACAACATCACAGGTCAATATGATCCTTCGATTCATTCCTCGGATGGCATTGTGTCCCTTAGCCTACCAAGCATTGCATATCCCATGGATAGTTGCGTCATACAAGCTTCGTCTGAACTCGGCGACGAATATCCATTCAATCTCGACGCCAATTCTGGAGATCATATTGGTATCGGTACGTGAAATCTACGACGTCTTTCCGGCGTTGCCCATTCGTGTCTAGGTTGGGTACAATCGACAGTAAACAGAGGTTCAAGGAGCAGTTCCGCCACGGCATATCTGGCCCAGAAATACAGAAGTCGTACGAATCTGCATGTTTTATTGCACGCTCGAGTTTCTCGCGTCTTGCAATCTAGATCGGAATACAACGCAAAGAATAAACGATACTGTTTCAAGGGCGTCGAATTCATGCATGGACGTGATGGTAGGGTACCGTTATCACTATCGCATACTCGTCATTCTCAGGCTTGGACACAGGAACACTGAGACACATTACAGCTCGAAAAGAAGTAATTTTATCGGCCGGGGTCCTAGGAACTCCTCACATTCTCCAACAATCAGGTATAGGAAATCAAAAAAATATTTTGCGTGCCGGCATAAATCCCTTGGTCCACCTGCCCTCTGTGGGCCAGAATATGACAGGACATGCTGGTGTTCGGAATACGTGGCTAGTCAACGCATCATTCACCTTTGACAACATGTTTCGCGACCCCGCCCTACTAGAACAGATAATTAAACAATGGAACGAGACTAGGACGGGACCACTTGTTACCGGAACATCAAATGTTGCCGGATCGTTTCGTGTGCCGCCCAATACTCGTGGCTTTAGTCAAATTTTAGATCCTGCAGCCGGCCCACGCACAGCACACTATGAACTTGCCTTTGTGGTAATTCTTTTATAAACATATGACCCGCTTGATCAATAAGATTTTTTTTTCCTCGTGTAGAATGGCAACACACGCGCCCCTGTTCCCTCTACAGGAAACTTCATGGTCGTCAACACGATTCTTATGTCTTCGGCGTCACGTAAAGTTATCTTTTCCAGTCTTTCATTTCTATGCTGACTTATTACCTAGGGGGCAATATCCAGCCTGCCTCGAATGTCTCATTTGAACCTCCTCTTATCGATGCAAACCTCATGGGGTCAGATTCTGACATGTTCATAATGCGAGAGGCTATCCGTGGTGCTCGCAAATTCCTCAAAGCACCGGCTTTTACAGGCTATATCATCGCTCCTATGAATCACGCCGCTTCAGACACAGAGCTTGATCGTTTTATCCGCAGTACTGTCTTTTTGTATACACACGGAGTAGGGACGTCATCGATATCACCCTTTGGCGCAAATTATGGGGTTGTTGACCCCGATTTACGCGTGAAAAAGATCGATGGTATCCGCGTCGTGGATGCATCTGTCTTGGTATGTCTCTAACCATGGCTCAGGTGGCTTTTTGTTCACTTTACTTTCCCAAGCCCCTCGTACCCGCCGCTCATCCTCTGGCTGCTGTCTACGCTACCGCAGAAAGAGGTGCCGATTTAATCAAGGAGTTGTGGTGTTTTTAATCCAATGAACTTCCACGCTGTTTACGTCTAAGAAATGATCGAATAACCATTGTCCCCGAGCCTGCCAGTTAGGTGCTCGAATCTGTTTGTAGTCCTTTAACCGCTACTTCAGCTTCTAGGCAATCATCTCCAGGTCTGATCTGTCAACGCCACGCTTATCCGTCGCCTCGTAAGCAGCATATGTGGTATTATGACTTCTTTCGGGTGGCGCCTAACGGCCCTGATCCCCGCTATTCATTTACTTAAGAGGGAACTGCTGCGTGACAAAGCGTGCTAAGCAACATTCCACGTCATGCCACATTCATCTGAAGAACTGGGATTCCCTCAAGAGATATGGCTGTATATCTTCCGCTTGGCCACCTCAGCTACCAGAAACCAGTCGCCAATCACGAAGTATATACCCTTTGAGCCCGTCCGACGCACGACGGTTGAGAAGAAAAAACGCTCATTCGACACGAAACGCGCGATTGTCCTCGTTTGCAAAACATGGCGATCTCTTGCCATGGAACTCATGTATGAGGAAATACGCATTCGTCATAGCACACACGGCCTATTAGAGGGCTTAGAGAGATCAGGACAGGAATTTGGGATAGACGGGTATGCCCGCTGGGTTCGACGGATCGTGATTGATCCCGTTATCCTTGATTTCGATGTCTTGAATCCAGTCGACATTCCCCCCATCCTCGCACGGTGCACATCCGCTGAGATGATCATTAGGCCCATCACTGCTTTTACGAACAACCCCCCATTACACAGGTCTCAATCTGCGGACTTTCCCATTCTGTCAACACTGCAGCGAATAGACTGGTGGCTCGCATCAGCTGAGCCCCACGGAGCAGGGCACGGCAACCCGTGGTCAAACAATTTCCTCAGCCAAGTTCTACAAAACTCCCCTAACCTTCTTTACTTGAATATCAGCGGGAATAGGGTGTCGCAGTTCTTCGGTTCTACTGATGTTGGCGAATATCCATCACACACCTTGAGCCTCCCGTCACTGCAAACTCTTCGTGTAGATTTCGATAGCCGGGACCCACTGTTTGCTGGTACGGCATTTGAGTGCCCGAAGTTGGATTGTTTCATTATTGGAGCACCTATTTCCGTTTGTCGGCCACTCCTTTACGCGTGCGGCGCCCAACTAAAAGTGATAGAAATATCGAGGCGTCGCTATAGCTTATTCGAGCTCGAGGACACACGAACCATGGTGAAACCTGTCCTTGATTATTGCCCCAACCTTGAAAAACTGTACCTCTACATCGATACACCTCTTCTTCCTGCTCCAGTCCACTCAGCAATTGCACATCCAAAACTGAAATATGTTGGTCTCCGCGCTGCAGGAGCCACAATTTTCTGGGGTTTCGTTGACCTTTACCCGGAATTGTTCCAGGGATTCTCCTTCCCAGCACTAAAATGTGTAGGTGTTGATCCAACTGAATGGGCTACATTCAATACACCCCTGATAGAACGTCTTCCTGGGCTTGAGGAGAACCTGCGTCATTGGGGTTGCACACTGAGATTCACTACAAGTTCAGGAGTTTTGTGGTCATCCCAACTATATTCGAAGGGTTTGCAGCTGGGCAGGCAGGAGGGTTTCACCACTGATTAGTTAATAAAAACTCGTACCACCAAAAGCAATAAATAGTTCTGGCTGAATGGCGAAGTCAGAAAACATTGGGGGTACAATATTGAACATGATGAAATTGAACAAAAACGGAGATCAGGGAAAATAAATCAGGCCTTGATCTTTTTCTCTTTTTTCTCCTTCTTTTCCTTCTTTTTCTTTGGGACATCGCCACTCTAAGGAAGTTAAAGTGCACTAGTGAGTTCACGAACGACGCCAGCGAATGCGGACTCACATCGGCGGCCTCCACCTTTGCTTTCTCCTTCTTGGCCTTCTTCAATGCCTTCTTCTCCTCTTTCGATAGTTTGACCTTCTTCGTTGAAGGCTCCTCCTCGCTATCCTCATCAACCTCCATGGCATCACTCTTCCTCTTCTTCTTTTTATCTTTCTTCTCCTTCCTCGGGCTAGGTTCTAGTGTGGTCAACACTGGCTCCTCCATATCCACATCTTCATCATCATCCATAGCGAGTTCTTCGAGCACCTTACGGATAGCATCGGCATTTTTGGAAGGCGGAGCTCCCGTCTCGAAGAAATTTAGTCGCTCCTCGACCTGAGCTCGCAAAGCTTCGCCAAACTTGGAGGTTGGGTTGTCTGCATAAAGCCGTTTAATACAAAGGGACGATCTAACATTAAGAAGGACGCACCGGAATAGCAGTCTATCCGTGATGCAATTGAGCACTTGTTTGCGAGGAAACGCGAGATGCGGCCCTTATGTTTTGGCCCTGCACGGCCTATGAACGTCGAATGATATATCAGACCATACTATAAAAAGCGAGAGTCAGGCGTCGTGTTGATTAATAGTAAAATTGGGGCGAATGCACCTTTGGTGTATTGCCTTTCGTTTTCAGGGCCCTAAATAGAGCCTTCTCGGCACCCAGGATCTGTACGGTACTCGCGGGGTATTTGCTCAGATTTGTCAAACTACCCGCATGGCTAATGAGGCGTGCACCGATTCGCTCGCCAAGAAGTGCCGTCAAACTGGGTGCAACAAGGTTCATCTTCTCCGTTAGGTACGAGATAAGTGACTTTCTGTACTCCGAAATAGAGACTACCCGTGTGGCGAAAGCAGATATATTGAGCATGTCAATTTCCGAAAGTGATGACCCCATGGAACCTCGTGCAGCGTCAAGGATATTTTGGGCAAGTGTCGAATCGTCGTCGAGGATAATCGCCAAATCGGGGAGTTTTTCCTCGTCGAGCGTATCCTTGTCGCCGATATACTGCGCAACGCGAGCGTACTGGTGATTGTCGGGAACGAGACGGACAAGCTCTGGAAAATGATATCCATACCATTCTCGTATACGCATGGAAAAGAGGTTGACATCCTTGTCAAGCTGGTCGAGGAGAGCGATGGCTTGGATAATCATGTTGTCGATACGGTTGACATTGAACTTTAGCTTGGCACGGGAGTATGAATGCCCGAGACCAAGCTGGGCCTTTTTGAGGTCGTCTGTTTGCAGGCCCTTCAAGAGCTTTGAAGCATGGAGCCGGATACCACGAATGAGTTCCTGGGACGACTCAGAAACGTCGCAGTTGATATTGATAGCACCCTTGATATTACTAGCGAGAACGCTGTCGGACACGGCGAGGATGACGGGAGATTTTTTTGACGTTTTCGCGAGGTTCAATTCCAAGAGATTTTTCAAATGGTCGTTAACGATACCTAAGTGTAAAACAATTGATCGAAAGATGTTTTCCAGTACATAATTTGCACATACCCTCGGATACATCGTTGGCATTCTCCAGGGCCTCCGCAGCGCTTTTGAAAGGAGAGAAGCTCATCAACGACACCATTTTCCCGAATTTCGACAAATCTTTAATCGACTCCTGGACCGCGATTGACTTGGCGCCGATATCCTCGATAAGTTTTGCCTCGAATATGGCATAGCCAGACGCAGACTCGAATAGCACATGTGTAACCATGGTGAGGCTCTACTCGCCGTTGCAAACGGTGAGCGTGAAGGAAGACGAACTTTTTTTCGGGGTCCGACACTTTCCATATCAGGAACTTCTTTCCACGCTCCTCCCAACTCCGAGTCAAGCCACCATAACTTGACGTATCTCATGACTCGGACCAACGTTCTATGTAACGTTAGCACGAGCCTAATCGACCTCTATGGTTCGCTTGAAATTTGATATTGCGACCATCATCTAACACGGATACAAGCACCACACTTCTTCCATGGGGTTCGCAAATAGCTTTTGGGGGTGAAAATGACACCTTGGCTCGAAGTAATGTCACCGTCGACATTCATGATTCGTGACTTTTGTAAAGCCTTGAAGCTAGAAGGCCTTACTTGCTGCGTTGATGATAACTCGGTTGATTACGCCGATGCGATATTGGTATGTGGCAGTCCTTCCATAACCGTCTAAGAAAATATTCACTTTCAAGTAGGCTAGCTGTCCACTGGACAACTACCAACATGCTTTGTCCTCGTGCCAGATTAGGCTGAAGGCATTTCTCGAGAAAACCGGCACTACCCAGCGCTAACGATTTGTATATTTTACTGAGAAGCCATGTTGATTGCTGGTTCTAGGTTATCAAGTATGTCAAGTATTTTAGAATACTGATCAACTTTCTGCTCTTCTTACCCCTGTTCCTTTGGGTGAATTTCATTCATTAGGGAGTCACGATCTTAGTAGGACACCCCCCATCCTTTGTTCCGCTGACTTGTGAGATGATCCATCTCGATGCGTAAGCCTCAAGGCATTTCTCCGAGAGTGTTTTCCCCACCCCAAACACGTTGTGCACCTTCTGATGTGCATTCCAACCCATGTTCTCGACTGGCTCCATCTCCAAACTCCGACCGTCGAAAGCGGGCCACCCAGATGTCGTCACTTTTCTGGATTGGATTGTTCTTTTGAACCATGAGCCTGCTTGAGCGGCAATTTAGCGCGCAAACTCATTAGCACCCTGGTTTGATCCAACCACCCGCGCTCCATGTATCGCGGAAGATTGAGCTTTAATTCATCAGGCTTGGCCCTATCTTCCTCACCGCAATAAGTTGTTTTCACATGCAAGAATGTATGCTACCTAGTGGGTAACACGTTATTCTTAACTTTCTGTGATTTAAACTTAGCACTTGTCTGTTTTTTATTGATTAATCGATCACAATGTGAGGGATCTGCGGTTCGTGCCAACCTAATGAATGTTCAGATGTAAATCCAATGGGCCAAGGGCGAGTCCAAGTGACTCCTGGTGAACGGTACCATATTTTTCCAATCCAATCTAACGAGAATCAAGCGGCTTTGACAAGCAACTTATGATAATTCTTCCAAGGTGTCAATCTACGCGAATCCTGGTAAAGAGACCCAGGTAGGTATTCAAGCGGAAAATGACCCTTGCACTATTTAGTGCAAGTGTATAAGAGCCGAATTCTCTCCTCACAAATGTAAAAACGGTTCGTAGCAAGGTTTCATCGATATTTTTGACGCTGGAGCATTTTGGGATAATGGCCGTTTCGCCGTGCGAACCGTATCGGAATAACATGTCTTCGCAATACCGGCACGGGGCAGAAAGTGATATCAACTCGATGTCAAGGAATCGTTGAAGTGAGGCTTGTAACAGGCACGCCCTGAATCACGTGGAGCGAGTTCGCCCCTCAATGGAATGCTCGGAAGGCGGCCCTTTTTGGATATGGGGCTCACCCATGCCTCGTGTTGAACAGGCTCTTACTGTCCTCCCACTGGCACATAAGGCTGGTTTGGAGTTTGACTCGGGGACCCCGAGGGTCTTCTACCAGACCAGGACGTCAAAAGCCCTTTGGTCGCGACCAGGTGTGCTATCACCATCGTGTTGTGAATTTGAGTTCTCAATTGGTTCGGAACACGCATCTCCAGCCAGCAATCCTTCAACTCGTGGTTAAGCGCTAGCCATTTAACGATCTTCCATCACGCTCACGTCTATACCCCCCCTGGTCTCATACCCCCATCATGTTCAAGTGGACCAAACTGCGCCCCAGCGGCCAGCCATCGACTCCCAAACTTTCCAGTGTATCGCTTCCCGATGATGGCCCCATCAAACGGGTGTCGACCCCCCAGTGGCTTCCGGATCCAGAGAAGAAGTCGAAAATCCTTTCGACGTATCCCGATGCTGGACGAAGATCCAAAACACCCCATCCGACATCGTCTAAGCACCATCAGGATATGGCAGGAGGACAAACGACTCGGATGAGGACTACATCGCTGACGAGTCGCATCACAGATGGTACGATCTTCCCTTTCAGTGCTTCGATTTAAGATGCAGAATGCGAACAAGTCTTGTGTTTTCCTTGTGCAGGGTTCTCGAAACCATCGAAAGCGAGTTGTAGTGACGACGAGTTCATCAAGCCCTTGAAATCTGGTGAGGAGCATGACTACAACCTGAACGTGATTTTTGTACTAAACCGATGCATCAGCGCCAGCACCATCGTCCAACAAAGGCGGGCCCTATTATCGTGACCAGGCAGATGGTCGTGCAGGTACAAACATGTCACGTCCGTCGTGTGAATGATATTCAAATCCTTATCACTTGATCAGGTCCACCATACAAATCAATATTGAAAGGAGGCGGGAACTCTCACCAGACGTTGAGTATGAAGCATTCGGAGAACAGTGAGCATCGTTATTACCAAGATGCGCCAAAGGCCAAAAAATTGCCTGAATCAGTACCGTATGCTGGACATCCGGTAAAACGCGGGGTGCCCCCGCCCGTTCATCGTGAGTATTTAATCACGTTGATCAATGTAGATGATTTACCCTGACATCCGAATCAGCGTCGATGCACAATAGCCATCATGGGAGACATGCGATCCCGCCACCAGTACATCGTACGTTTTCGTATAATGTAGGGATGGATAACCGATCGGGAATTCCATTCCTAGCATCATCGTATCCTGGATATACGCCAAGGTACGATATGCCACAGCCAAACCATCACCAAGGTAAGCTTCGTCTTGTGATGTGACCTACTCATCTACTGAGACGCGGGTTGTGGTAGAGCGTCACCCACGGTCAAGACACCAAAGCTTCACTGGGCACGAAGCATACGTGACGCCGGGGTCTGCATCTAGATATGTGAAGCCCCACATTACGAAGGGTACGTTTGATTCACAGGTCCATGGCGAAAGCCTGAAGCGATTCGGTCTAGTCCCACAAAAGGAGGAAGCTATAGCCCTCAGCTGGCCGCTTTTGGACCCCGCTAGCCGCGCACGTTCGGGAAGACCTCGTGTGTATTTCGATGTCGGATTTGATCCACAAACCGACCTAAAAAAACACGATGGTACACGTTACACAGCGTTCTCAGAGGAGGAACTTGCTACATCTGCTTCATCGCATTGTGAGTTGACCGAAATGATCATTGTCGGTCCAGCACCATTAGATCGATGGCCAATACATATACGGAATCCGCAAGGCATCCAGTGTTTCGATGTCTTCCGGTCAGTCTACGAAAAATTCTCGGAGCTGTTGACCGAAAATGACATGGACGCCATCGGGAGAGACTATATCGAGCGATGTGTGCGGGGATTCCAGCAGCGCTGCAAAGACAGTCCGGGCTTGACGCGCTACAACGAGAAACGCGGCATGCGACGCGTCGATTTGCTGAGAGGCAAGAGGATCTTCGAGGGTTTGACGCGCGATAGCAAATCTGCAACCTGGGCGTTACAGATCCACAACTTTCCGCCCGAACACGGGCGACATTTATGATTCCTTTATTTTCTTGTATGCCTATTAATATTGGTCAGTTTGTTTTGTCTCTCTCCTGGACAGCTGGACTGACATACTGACTTGAGAACAGAACATTTATCGTTCTTTCACGGTCTTTACCCATTCCCATCCCCATCCCCATCCCATGTATCCTTCAACCACCATCCCTGGACATCAGCTGCACTTTGCCAGTGATTTGCATCATGTTTATGACAGCATCGACGACATTATATCCCAACCCAGTTGGTTCAACCAGCATTGTATTACCTAGTCTGAGTGCTGTCTTTCGGTATTCGTAATCACAAAACGTTTCACCTATGCGGAAAGAAAAAGATTCAGCATCAAATATGCAAAGTATCTCGTATCATACATCAATATTTCTGGCATTAGCGCCATTTTGAGAGTTCCAGGGGGTCTGTTACGCCCCAAGGACTAGAGTCGACTGCACGTGCCCGTGAAAGCTATTGAGGGGAGTGATTAATGGAAGGGTGTATCGAAATAGAGACCTGTGGTGCCGGTCACGGTGATTGTATACCAAGGAACAAGAGAAATTCCGGTGCTCGAAATAAGGAATTCGGAGCCAAGGATACGGCAACGATCATGGGCGAACCCAGATGATGTGTCGAATGCGCACAGCATAGAGAAGTGAGGCAGTAGAGAGGGGCCCCATGATCGAAGAGCATGACAGCCAGGGACAAATCTAGCAGTGGAGCAGTGGATCAACAGAGAGAAAGCTCACGGAGATGTGATTAAGTGAAAAGCGAGCAAGGGAATGTCCAGTTTCGTACGACGGAGGGAAGCTTTACTGAATTCGTGGCTCAGATAAAAAAAATGGGTGCCGAAAGTTACTACCCCAAATGTTGGTGGCACACGGAAGATAATGCCATATTTAGCATGACGAGCATTAAAAGGTCTGAGCTTGGAGTCCCGGCCGTCGAACAATTTCTCTTCATCCTTGACTTTCCTGGTTAAGTCACTGTGAAATGATGCTTTGACGAAAAGCCAGTAGCTGAGAATTGCTGAAAAATGTTTTAATGTCAACGTTTTTGGGATTCAGAGTTCAGACATGAGAACCAACGAGCCCCGCCGCTTGCCGAGGACCCTAAATTCTGTCGAACGGGTGAGGAGAAGACAAAAATGATAGAACTGAGCATTAGCTGAGAGTCGTGGGTGGTGGAAGGCTGCAGAAGGCTGTTAACACCCAGTGCTGCACAGCACTCCATTTCGAGTCAGTTCTGAATCCCACGTGACCTTATTGTTGACGCGACGGCGGCGACGCGGTAGTAACATGGCCGTCACGTCACATTTGTGCAAGAAAAGGTATTTTGTTTGGGTAGTAGTAAACCACTATACTGAACGAATCAATTATCTACCCTGGTGCCCCGCTCCGGGAACTCGTGTCACGGAAGCTGGTATCCTGCCCCTGGATGTGTCGACAAGTGATTCTTGTATATGCGCCGCTGTGTCCTAGGTGGTGAGAGTTAGAACAGTATACTTGTATATAGAGGAGACGATATTTACACATAATCGTTTCTCATTCCGAATATGCCATATATAAGGAGACTTTTGTGGCTTCAACGACAGCTGTAAAATGAGGATACGTTATGCCCTCGAGTCACTTTCTGCCTTTCAGCGTGGCGACCTCCCCGTTGGAGGACTCTACCATTCTCAAACCGTGTTCCCGAGGTATGGTAAGTCTACTTGGAGGAAAATGGAGGTATACGCGTGCCACATATAATCTCAATGCTCTGGGATCCCAAGGTTTCCAGGGCATGCGAGACCCCAGCCATTCCATGTCGCATCTATTCGAAGTGAGCTCCTTCGTTACACTGACGTATGTATATAGCTCCTTGACCTCTGCATCAAACACCTCCGGGGAAAACATTATTAATGCCACCAGGAAAATGGCCTTGTATGGAGACTGTTGAGGTGAAAAATTCATCATAGCTGGCATTCTGCACATCGCCGTTAGTAAGTAAATGAACAAGAAGGAACCGAACTACATACACCGTACTTGACCCTGCTGAATGTCCAACCGCTACCCCCCGATGACCATAGAAAAGAGGAGACTTTATCACTCTCTCTATGGCTTCAGCCCATTCTTCCGTAACCTCTCGTTGACATAGTTAATGTAGGTTAGTTAAGTTTCTGCAAAGAAATACATATTGACGGCGTGATCGAGAGTCTCGAGAAATTCTTCATTCAAGACTGCAGCATCTCCGTGACTCTGCCAGTCGGGTGGCCTGGCATCCCTGGTACGATTGTGCTTCTCCTTCAAAGCCGATAGCTGAACAATTCGTGAAAGAGTTGGCTCCCATTGTTCTTTGTCTGATCAAAGGTATCCAATGGTATGGTTAGCGTCTCCGCAGCTCCCATCGCACTGTAGCTGAGACGAACGCGATCCTATACAATGCGCGAACAAGAGGCTTAGTCCTTCAACGTCGCACACTTCGGAAGCATATCGCTTTGCTGTTAGTTTGAGCCTCGAACCCTTGACGTCAAAGGTGTATGATTCAACCAAGAGCGTGTTATTGAGTTCAGACATGGTAGGGGATTGGTTGCCTAGGCACTTGAACTACAAGATGTTCTTTTAAGAGGCTCTCTGAATAAGAGTACAATGAGGACCTTGTGATTGGGAATCAGCTGTCGGCATCAGGGTGGGTGTGCGTGCTAAACCCTACGACACCATCACGTAAAGCTGTAAAAAGCTTTCTTGTCGTACGCTGTGAAGCCACATAGCTGAACTTGAGACAAAAGTCCGGAAGGCGTGGCGCCAGTCCTTCGCTCCTGGATACCAAGACCTCTACAGATGTGTGAACGATCGTGTTGACAAAAAATATATATAGAACGGGACGAGACTAACCAAGGTCTACGTTATTGTCGATGTCATAGCAGGACATCCAAATCACAAAATCTCAGTATACTTTGTATGGCGTGGTGCGCAAACCTTATGCAGCCGACATGAACGACATAGTGGCGGGAAGTTGGAATTCACAACACTTCAGGCCCCCTCTGGCAAGAACTTACCTCACTTAGACATACCTCTTGAAGCTCAAGTGCTTGATCACAGCCATGCAAAAAACAGAGATGATATTTCATTATGTAGTCCAGTAATCTGATTTTCTAGATAAATAAGTATGAGGAGGGAACTGCAGATAATGAATGTCTGTGAGGTAGAATGCGCGCAGGTATAAGCTATGGACAGATGACATGCGGGTAAGCCATGAGACCTTTTGCTGTGTAATGACGACTGCATTCGAGGAAATCACTATCAGCGACATTAACTCAAGGAAATTGAAACATGCCGAAACAAGAAACTTACAGGATACTACTACATTGAATCATCATTGAAGAGTGGATGCGGATGGGTGTGTGAAATAAGTGCAGGACAAGAGCGGACATAACGAATGAGTGGCCATACAGAAAAGCAAGGAGCGTTTTATGCGAGAGCTTGGACGCCCTCGTCCCAGTCTGCTTTCGAAACACATCCAACACCGCGGCAGATTGAACACGACACTTCCACATTGTCGCCAACTACGTTCACTTCGCCTCCTTTTAGAGATACGCGCTCCGCGGAGACCAAGCATGGCGAATGGAAAGTGTGTGGACACACGCTTGCGTCGGTGTCGGTGGACTCATGAAGGCGGATGGTCAACTGCTTCATGGCGGCCTCAGTTAGAGAAATCAGTGGCTCCTCGTCAGAGGGCCCAACGCCGCAGCTGACGTCGTAGCACCTCAACCCCGCTTCCCGTTCCCTTCTCTCAATGCGTTGACGTAATGATGGGCCTGGCGCGGGTGGCAGCGTCCACGGTTTCCTTTCTCGCGGGACACGTGGCATGAACGAAGGATGAGGAGCGTTACCGTCACGTTGGCGGGGTGGAGCATTTTGGAATGTAGGAGGGAAGGCACCAAACAGGTTGGCAAAGGGCGGCAGAGTGTTCTGTGCTTGAGGTCCAGGTGGAGTTGGCCCATTTGTCGGAGCGGTGGTATCAGCGGGATCCATAGGCGCGGGAGCAGGGGCATCATTCCGCCTGAGAGGAGGGAGATTAACACTCGCTTGTGCATTCAATGTGTTGGGATTTTGAGGACCAGCATTCGCATTAGGTGCCGGTGCAGGTGCCGGACCATTTCCGGCCGCACTTGGAGGGGTCGGTTGTCCCATAGGTATAGGAATTATTCTGCCCAGAGCTCCAGCAGGAATACTGTTGAGCATGGCCGAGAGAAAGTCCGGCACCGGTTGTAGATTAGGAGGGTTCGTATTGACCTGTGCATTTGGGGCAGCATTTATGGGTACTGATATCTGGACGGCATGAGGCACGGCCCCTGCTTGAGGCCCACCTGTAGGCGCGGGCGTTCCTTGAGCTGGAGACGGACCTCTACCACCAAACATATTTGCAAATGCATCGTTCATTGTCCTCGCTGTGCCGACCCCTACGTGCACATTTCGCCCGGCATTCATCCCTGGGAATAATTGATGGTGGAAATGACCGAATGGCGCCTGTGCGTTATTCCCCGTGGTACCATTAGGAGGAAGGGGATTCGGAGGGGGTACGGGATGTGTTGCACCGGCTTCGTTGGTGGGGGCTGCACCAGGGGCGGGCGGTTGGAGGGGCTCGAGTGGAGGCATGGCAAAGTCACCGCCCTCTCCTTGGAGGGCGGCTCCCCATGTTTCTTCCATTTCGTGGTCCATCATGTCATCATCCATCATAAAGTCCTGATCGTCGATATCCATGCCCGGAGGGACAGTGCCGACAAAAATATCGAAACCCCAATGAATCGTGCCTGGCATGTTGTTCCGGTTGTCAGCGTTGGGATTTGTTCCAGGTGGTAGAGATGCGACTGCCGGTTGCGGTTGAGCAAGGGGTACGGCGTTGGGAACAGTAGTGGCAGGAGCAGGAGTGCTGCCGCCTTCATCCATGGGCGGGAGCGGCGGATCGGGATGCCTATCTTGCTCTAATATCCCAACACGTTGATTAGTGCTGATTACATTATCCATGTTCATAGGCTCACCATTCTCGACAAGGGGAGGAGCGGCGTCAACCTCGGCAGAGGGACCAGCACTAGCGTTGACGAAGGGAGTAGGGCTGGTACCCGCTCCAAGAGGAACACCGATAAGAGCAGCGAGAGCCTCTTCTCTCTCTCGAGCCATGTCGCGGTCTCTCTGTGCGATAGTCTCCCGCACTGCAGCAAGCTCTGCTGCTTCGGTTGTTGCAGAGCTGGCCGCAGTCGTGGCCTCACCGACTGTGTTCGCGTCAGCGTTTGCATTAAAATTGTTTGGGCGTTGTGAGGAAGTGGCTCCCGTAGGCGTTTGTAAAACATCGGCAAATACGATACCACCACCGAGATTACCAAAGGGGCCTGGAGCGGGAGCAGTATTAGCACTGGGTTGGGCAGGAGCACCAGGTGTTGGGGTCGTGGTACTGGGGTTGGCGGGTGTTTGACTGGATACATTTGGGACACTTGGAGGGGTGGTGGGCCTTGGCCTTCTAACGTACGTCAGGTTCTCGGGATCAATGTTGAAACGACATGTAGGACATGTGGTCTGATTTGGACGGGAGAACCATGGAATCAGGCAGGAAGCGTGGAATACGTGCGCACAAGGCAGAGAAACTATTTTTGGGTGCGTTGGTCCTTTGGTGGTTGTTGAAGCAGGCATTGCTTCATCAAGGTGGACGCCAGTCCCAGCGGCATCATCCGCGGCTGGAGTCGGGGTCGCTGACTCACTACCCTCGAGATCGTCTTTCCTCTCCTCTGCAGCACCAAACCCATCACCCTCGCCGTCCAATAAGCGATCCCAACATATAGCACAACCACTATCCCCCCCACTCCCTCCGACTTCTTCCTCTGGAGACCCGCTCCCACCGACCCGTTCAAGGCGTCTAACGAGTCCGACTGGGACTTCTTCAAGGCCATCAATGAGCCTCTTTGCACGTTCCGGATCTTCCACTTCTGGAATGGGATATCCCAACCCAAACAATCCAGCGAAGTCCCTAAAGGCAGCAAAGTCTATTAAAGGGGGTGAGTGTGGGCAACGCAAGAATGACCGATCTGACCTTGGCCGTTAGGATCCGCCGGGTGATGATGCAATACGGGCGTGCCATTTATGTCGAGCGTGATTGCGAAACCACTAAACATAGGGGGCATTCCAGGATTACCGGGTGGAGCATTGTTATTAGGCGCATTGGGCTGGCCAGCACCACCGCGGTTCTGCTGGAACAGTCGTTGCTGGAAGAATCTGAAAGGGTCCGGACCACCAGCATTTCCTAAGAAGCCCGGAATATTGATGGTAGCGCGGATACGAGGAAGGGGCGGTGGAACAGTGGGTTGGGGCGGGACATTAAGCAAAGATTGGGGTGGAGGTGGATTAGGGAAGGGAACAGAGGACGAGGAAGAGATGGCAGGTTGGGCGTTAATAACATTACCAACGCGTTGAGAAGGATGCCTACGGTCACGCTCAACATCATCATCGTCATCTACCCTTGCACGCCGGTTCGAGCTGCGCGGAGTGCTGGCTGGCGCGTTTATGGGTTCCAAGCCAGGCATTTCGGAGTCGTCGTCCGTCCACGAACTGTCGTTGTCGTCTTCAACGGTCTGCATTTCGACCTCGTTGGCGTCTCGGTCAGAATCGGAATCCTCGTCTGATGAATCCGAGACAGATTGTAGTTCTGGCATCGAGTCATTCTCGTTTTCGTCAGAGCCACTCGTCCCAGCGGTAGCGGTTTGGGTATTAGTAGCATCTACTGTATTGGTCTCTGCAGCTGCTGGTGCTTGTGTAGATGACGAAGATGTGCTTTGTGTTGTTATCGAGACAATTGGCTCCAAAGGGGGCATTTCTTCGTTCATACCGTTATCCTCGCCAGGTTGGACAGGAACGATAGAGCGGAACAAGTGTTGTAGGAAGTTCTGGGCATCCATTTTACCAGCTCACTCACGTCTAGGTGATGGAATTGGTGGAAGGTGGATGGTGGGATGAAAGCAGCTTGAGTTGGCATCTGGTGGAGTCTGTTGGACCCTGTTTGGCGTGCTCGGGACTGTAGTGCTCTAGAACCTGCTAGAATTACCAACATCTTTCCCTTACTTTCTCCTGCGTCACCAGTCTGTCGTCTCAAACGACGTACTCGACTGTTTAGGACTGCCTACAATGTCTACTAGGACAGGAAACAAAGAGTAAAGAATTCCGCTTGTGCCTGTCAATGGCGCGGTTTCAATTCATTTGTCACATCAAATCTTTAACTCAGCACGGCGACCAAGTTGATGTGAGTTGACGAAGCTACACATGGTACCCTTACATTATTCAAAGCTATTCAGCATCAACCTGGACGTCAACAATGTTTCGAGCCACTTTTAGGCAGCTTTGCCGACATAAGGACCGGTTTCGATAAACCATTCTTAAAATGGCAATACGCTCCTACAACCGAACAGTCATCGTTATGAAAGTAAGAACCCATGATCCAAAGTCAAACGGCTAGGGAAAAACGACTAAGACACCATATGAAAATTCGCTGGGGAGGCGGGTTACAATAAATGGGCTTGTATGGGTTGGTAAGAGGGCCTTCGTGGTGAGATGCTCCCCCCAAATCCCACCTGACCTTACAACTGTGCTAGAAAACAACAATGTGAATCCAATGCAAGTTGATCTCGCTCACACCCTTCCAAGCCAGACGGGGTTGGGAGGCCGCATGTTATCACAATGTCTTGACATCCTGTACCTTCCTCGGATGGCTGGTGTCACCACGTCACACATGGCAGAGCTATCGTAGAGGGTATTCCAGGCTCACTCAGTTGCCTTCGATGGTGGCTTATACCCAAACTCTACAAGTTCAAGATATCTCTGCCAACACACATCGCGGTTTGCAACGGAAAAGGTCATCCCTCGACTGATTTTGGGGGTATATTGCCACCGTCGTTCCAAGCCTACACAGTATGGTCCATGGGGATGTTCGCTATATCGGTGTGCTCATGAAGCGCCGCAACTCGCCTGCGAATGCCCAGACATCATGCCCATCGACTCTGGGTCAGGTGGATGAGGTTAGATACCGCCACAGTACGAATATTAGAGGCGCAGTAGGGTGCAATATATCCTAAATTGTATTATGCCAGCCACTCATGTTCAGGATTCAACAGGGTCACTATTTTGAAAGACAAGTAAACTGGCGCCTTCCCGGCCCGCCATTACCCGTTTTTCCGCTCTTCACGCGAATGTCGCCCTTCCCTGTCGCGCCCTGTCGCCCCCATGGGTTTACTCGTCATGATCGGTCGATCACGATGATTAATATCATCGGACAATGACGACAATTCTCTGCCGACGTCCACAGCTCAGTAAATACAAGCCTAACTTGAGATTAGTCGTGTTACAACGAGCTTCAGAAGCTGAAACCAACGACATGCCAGTCGATCTATGGTAACTGCCGTGTGGGGTACCAGGGACGGTACTGCTACAGTTGTCAAAATGAAATGTTGTATGATTAACGGCAACATATTCAATGAACTTCTAGGCTTACCGCTAGACAGACTCCTATGGGGTATTCGTTTTCAATTCACGTTGCAATTCCTATCTTTAGTTCAAAGCACCGGGTTTAATGACGTCGCTATCTTTGATGCCCCCACAGAGGACAAGACACGCGGCGGGCAAATGAGCCTTGGTCGCGCCACGTTGAAGCCTTAGCATTGTGTACAATCTCTGATAATAGACTTTATCGATGGCTTCGTTCTCCTCTTTCAATGGAATCTTCCCACCAAATACCCTGATCCATTGACAATAACGGGAAATGAGATCCCAAGATAGAATACCGCTGGCGTTCAAAACAAAATTAATTACGACAGCTAGCTGAAACACGCCGCAAAATACGCTCACAAGAAGCAAGACGCGAGCAGCGTTCTTTCGTTGCCCGTTTCGACTTCCATCATGTTTTTTAGAACCTTTGTAGATGCCTGATGAAGGTTATGAACACTCACAGAAAAAGGCCATGATGTTATTGCAGGGCGACGCGACTCACGTGAGCTCGGAAAATTTGCAAAAGCTGTTTGTTCAACCAGACCCCTTCATCTTTTCCTAGACCCACCCGTTCATCACCATATATATACCCCAGCCCCGGCAAGAGTCCATCTATACTCACTACAATCCTCAGAATATCCCCCACTTAACGTGACGAAAAAAAAAAAAAATCTGACTATTCAGCTACTTACATCCAGATGGATCTCCAAACATTGTCGAATCTTTTCGCAACAACCTTCAACCCAGACCCCAATGTCCGCAAAGCCGCAGAGCTTCAAATCCGAAAGGTATGAATCGCGTTTCACCCACTCCATCTCCCCCAAATACACCTTAATTAATTTCGCAATCCTCATCTCCTAGATCGGCAATGAAGAGGGCATGATCACAGCCCTCCTGCAAATCATCGCAGCCGACAGTATCGACCTGTACGTGTTGAAAACGCGCATCCTCTTCTAGGAGCCAATCTCAATCATTCGTACCCCACAGCGCGACGCGCCAGGCCTGCTCGGTCTGGTTGAAAAACCGTATACACTCCCACTATTCCGTCGATACCACCAACCGGAAGCCAGATCAGGCTATAATCGCGGCGTCAGACCGGGAATCCCTCCGCACCCAAATCCTCCCTCTGCTTGCTGCATCCCCATCACGTAGCATCACCTTGCAGATCGCCAACACCCTGAAAACTATTATTGCCCACGATTTCCCGGAACGATGGCCAGGCCTGCTTTCAGATGTCAAATCCCTCCTTGGGGGAGATTCTGTCACCAAAGTACATGCAGGATGTGTTGCCATGCTCGAGGCTGTGAGAGCCTTCAGGCACGTTTAGCGTTCAGTCGAGGAAGAGTACCACTGACTTTGGATGGTACAGATTCCGCCAAAAGAACGATATCCTTCCCAAGATCGTCGAAGCTACCTTCCCCACCCTGGCCAGCATCGCGACACAGATGCTGCAGACGCCACCTAGCAGCACTCAGGAGATCCCAACTATGCTTCATCTCATCCTCAAGACGTATAGAACGAGTATCGTTGTTAACCTCAGCAAGCACCAGCAGAGCAAGGAGAGCCTTGTCCCATGGGGCCAACTTCTTTTCTCTGTGGTGAATTTGCAGATTCCAAAAGACGCTGTTCCGGAAGATGAGGAAGATCGCGAGCGCTCGGAATGGTGGAAAGCCAAGAAATGGGCGTATGCCATCTTAGGTCGTTTATTCCACAGGTATATTCACTTCAATTACCCTGCTATATATCTGGATATAAGTTGAACTTTACAGATTTGGAAACCCCTCACAACTTCCCAGCAGTATGACGACGGAATACGGCGCATTCGCCCAGCATTTCGTCGCGAGCTTCGCTCCAGAGATCCTGACCACCTACCTCAGACAGGTTCAGCTGTTCGTATCCGATCAGGCGTGGCTCTCAAAGAAATGCCAGTACCAGATCTTCCAGTTCTTCACTGAATGGTGAATCTCCTTCACTCTGCTTCGTAGCAGAATAGTTCTAAATATACTGCGTTTATAGCATCAAACCAAAGTCCACATGGACTCTGCTCAAGCCCAGCTTTGAGGATCTTGTTTCATCCTTTGTTTTCCCCCAGCTCTCCTTTAACTCGACGAAACAGGCTCTATGGGAGAGTGATCCTGTTGACTACATTCGGGTCGTAGTTGGTATGTGTGAATTCCACATTCCCGTTTATAGTACGCTCAATAACAATGTCTCTCAGACGAATATGAGAACTTCGCCACTCCAGTATCTGCTGCAACCACATTCCTGTTTTCCCTGGCGACCAACAGGACAAAAGTGGCCTTTATGCCGATTCTTGGGTTCATCAACCAAGTGCTACGGTCGTAAGTGGCGTTACCGTGGGATCGAACCTGTACGATGTTGATGGCACACTTGCACAGTGGAGCCCCTGCACCCCAGAGATTCGGCGCCCTGAACATGACTGCTGCCCTAGGACCTTGGATGATGCGCCACCCCGAGGTGAAAGACAAGATGGAGGCGTTCATCATGCAGTTCGTCACACCGGAGTTCACAAGTACAGAGCCTTACCTCAGAGCTATCGTATGTCCGGAATTGATTGGATTTCTCTCACGTAATATCTCATTTCCTCTATCCCATATAGGCATGTGAAGTGGTAGGCACTGTGACTAAAGCTGGGATGACTTGGTCAAATGAAGAGGTTTGATCTGCCTAAGCTCATCTGTCTACCGAATAACACTGATTGATCTCCTGTCCAGAACCTCAGTGTCAACTTCAGGGCAGTTGCAACTGCCTTGGACGACCCCGAATTCCCAGTCCGCGTCCAGGCTGCTTTGGCGCTTACTGAGCTGGTGATTATGCATGATTCGGGTAGCGTCACTCTCCCGTTTCGCCGGGGATGTTTTTCTCATTCCTACCCACAGTAAAAACTGCCGTCTCACCCCAAGTTGGAAAAGTCATCCAAGGTTTGTGCTGCCTTCTCCGCTTTCGCTTTAGTGGTTCCTTTGACCTCCGCTCCTCCGAAATCACCGAATTAACGATCGTCTGAACCTTGTGTTAGATCTTCTCAAGTTGTCTGATGAAACCGATCTGGACATTCTTAATCGCAGTATGGAAGTGATGGTGGAAGCCTTCCAAACGGAGTTGCTTCCCGTGGCTGCCCAGCTTACTGCACGTTTGGTAAGCTTAAATTGTCATCACCCAACCATCATCGTTTGGTAGCTGAAATATGTTGGTTGGATAGTGCGAGTCGTACCTGCGTCTGGCGAGGGAAACGGTTTCCCAAGAGAAGACTGATAGCCAGAATGTCGATTTGGAAACTGCCATGTCCGAGGTCGACGACGACAAAACATTTGCTGCAATGGGTATTGCAAAGACGATTGGAACGGTAATCTTCTTTTCTTATCACACCGTAACGTACTTACTAATGTCTCCCCCGCTATAGATCGTCTCTTCCCTTGGGGACGCATCTAATGTTTTATCGCAAGTCCAGGAAGTCATCATTCCGATTATCATATTCACTTTTGAGCACAAGCTCCTTGGTGAGGTTGCACCAAGAAACAAGCATGCCAATCCCTGACTTATTAAATCCTCTTTGCAGATCTCTTCGACAATATGTACGATTTAGTTGATAGCCTCACGTTCAAGCTTCGTTCGATCTCGCCTAATATGTGGCCAATTTTCGAGCAAACATACAAGCTTTTCAAGTCCGATGCTGTAGATTTTCTGGAGGGCGAGTCCTTACAGCAAATCCTTCACTATAATACTGATCGTTTTGACCTTTTTTTTTAGAAATGCTTCCTTCACTTGATAACTTTGTTTCATACGGAAGCGATGTCATAAAGAATCGCCCAGACTATAAGCAAATGCTCCTTGACATATACACGACGTCAATCACAAACAATCAACTTGGAGAGAATGACCGCGTCAATGGTTGCAAATTAGCCGAGTCCATACTTCTCAACCTTCGTGGACATATTGATGATGTTTGTTCTCCGATTTACTCCCTCACGGGCTGAGATTTTGAACTACTTTTTCTAGGCTCTCCAAACTATTACTATCACTGCTCTTGACCATATCGATAAAGCCGAAACTGCCTCTCTCCGCCTGGCCAACCTCGAAGTTCTCATCAATGCAGTTCTTTACAACCCGACCGCGGCGCTCCATTTCATTGAAGCCTTCCGCCCAGGAATGGCGCGAGTGTTCTTCGACATGTGGTTCGCTGCCATCACGAACGAGGTCCGCCTTCCCCGTGTCCATGACAAGAAGCTGAGCATCCTGGCACTCTGTGCCTTACTTGAATTGGCACCGGAGGCAATTCCGGAGACACTCCAAAGCGGATGGCATGGAATTGTTGGAGGCGTCCTCAAGATTTTCAAGGATCTTCCTAAGGCCATTGCAGGTAAGAGTCATTTCATTCGTTTGTCGGCTTCTCTTTTGAACCAAACGTATTGTCCTCAGATCGCAAGGCTCTAGAAGAGGCTCTGGAAGAAGACTCGGACGATGAGGAGGAAATTGATGAGAAGTTCCTCAATATGGCTGCGGATGATGGTGCGTTTCAACACACCTACCGAATACCTGAGGCTTACATAGTTGTTCAGAGGATGTCTGGGATGAAGATTCGGCATACTTGGAAATGCTTGCCAACGAGGTGCATACCTCGATTTGCCTAGATGGCTTAGTGCTGAATTTACATTTTAGGGCGCTCGGCTTCGCGAAAAACAAAATCAAGACACCGTTGACGATGATGAGGATTCTTCCGACGATGATGATATTGAAGAGGAGCTCGGTTACATAAGTGCTCTTGATAGCGTTGACCCCTATGTCTCCTTCAAACGGGCCCTGACAAGTATGGGTCAACGTCTTGCTTCCTAAACTTTCTTCCTAACATATCAATTCTTTTCCAGCCTTCCAGATGCAGAATGGCCCCAGTTATCAAGCAGCGACCACAGCTCTCGACGTTGAGCAGCAAACTCTGCTCATGGAAGTCATGCGCATAGCCGACCTTCAATCAACTTCCGCGTAGGCTCCATAAAACGTTTCTTTATGATCTATTCTTTTACCATGTTTTCAATATTCGATTTATCACATCCTTACAATGTTCGTATGTCTTATTAATTCATCCCTAGTCGCCCGTGCGGCTTTGAACGGAACCATTCACCGTCAATGTATACGCCGACTCATGATGCTCCGGATAGGCCCTGACCCCAGATTCTTGATTCATTTCCACTGTCCCGTCGTTTAACTAATTTCATGCAAACCTTCTATCTGGGCCAAACGCTGACTTCATATGGCAAAATTTCTGCGTCCAACTGCCCCCCCGAAGCAACCATGTTTCTAATCTCACACGGATGTCATGAGACTACTCTCGAGCCCCGCACCCTACAGGACGTACTGGTTCATACAAGGCTAGCAACCACATCATGGATGTTGGTGGCACTTTGATCGAAGGGACACGCGGCCCGACACTGTGGTGCTCTAAGTGTGCCACCACCCGATTAAACTAGTCGGGCGCGCTCTAAAGTAATCTGGTGATACAATGTGCCGGAACAATCGACTGGTTTCTGGAATAGATTTGGAGCATAGTGATCAGGCCTCAGCCTGGAAAAGGCTCATATATCCCCCACAGCCCTCCCCGGCCCCAAGCAGTAAACATGAGCTGGGATAGATGAAGCCCGATTCAGATTTGAGCACAAGAGTTTGAGCAACGACGGCACAGGGAGTAGGTCGTTTGAGCCTGGCTCCGTTATCAGGACTACGGGACATTTGCCCACTTGTCACACAGGACTGGACGAGCAGAAAGCCCCATCAGGTATCTGAACGGTTTGAGATGCCAAAATGAGGGGTAAGAATTTAGTATCATAGCTCCCATAGCGAGGGCATTGGTCATGGGTGGCGTTGCAGCAAGGCAGTGTGGGTATGCTGTCCCAACTTAGCGCTGTTACAATCACTGCGCTGACCTACCCAAATATAGTTGTCATATCTAAAGTGAAGTGCAGCCAACGTTGTTCAAAAAAACTCGCTGCGACAGCCTGAGAAACAGGTCATGGTAGCGTAACGAGAGCTTGGAAAAGACCATTCCCTAAATAATAAGCGGTCCAGGTCGATGGTCTTTTCTAGTACCCTCACGATACGATTCGTTAGCCACACAGCACATGAGCTTCTATCAAAGCTTACATCCTCTAGATGTGCCCTCGTTCTACCAGTTCCTTCCGAAGAGGAGCTTCGTAAAAACGCGGGTTCGTACGGATGGTTCCCAGCCAAGAAAAACTACGGGTTTATAGATAAAGTTGAGTATAAAGGTGTGTGTGATGATTTCATGATGGAACACATGGTCTGGATGGATCAAGAAGTGAAAGCACAAAGCATGGCCAAGTATCAAAAGGCGGCGTCCAAGATAGCTTATGAACGAATGTATAGCTCAGTAAAGGTCCTTATGACGTTGAAGGGACAAAAAAGCTCATCGCCGCCTCGCCGACGGACCCACGGTTGTTTTACTTCTGGTTCTTGTCGGCTTGGTAGGTGCCTGGGAGCGATCGTCCTCTCTTTGCTTCCCTCTGGTCTTCGTTACTTCCTTGGGTTTGTCCTTCTCAGACTCGTGGGGCTTCCAGTCTTGGAACTTTCTTCGAGAAGCGTTACTTCCGCTTTCTGCATACTCCGCCCGTGTGACGAGATGATTGGTAAACGCGGGCATGCTGGCAAACCTAAGCGCTGCCCGGTATGCTTCTGTGATGGGGCTGCAGCGCCATGTATCAATGGAATAGAACGCACAAACATCGGGAATCAGCCGACTTACTCTTCGCACTCATAAATGGTCACCTCATAATCAACAGGCGCCAAAGTTTGCAACTCAGCCATCCTTTGTGGAAGTAAGAACTCCGAAAATTTGCAAGTCACGGGGAACGCACAGTCTTCCCCGAAATCCTGGAAATTTGGTATTGCCACCAATCAATCCGATGTTAGCCCAAAACATGCCTTGAAGGTCCTGCGGTAGGGAAGAGATCGAAAAGGTGATGGTGGCGGCTAGACCTGATTGGTCTAATCCTGTGATATACATGTTTAATGCGGGGGGATATGGGATGGGGGTGGGGGGACGACATGCCAATATCATCAGGGCGAAAAATAACCTCTGGCACGGAAAACCGTTCGTTATTCATCATAAGAACCTGGTCAGTTTCAGTGACAATATCGTCTGGTCGACGTATCCGGCCTTTTCTATTTGTCGACAAGTCGGGGAGGATGTATTCCTGAACAATTGAATTACCCTTAGGGTCAAGTCTGCGTGTAGCATAAGGGTGATAGACCCGGAATCTTTAAACCGGAAGGGCCGTACCGACATATCTCTAAATCTCTCTTGAAATTCGAAGATACGTAGCAGCAGGCCTCCTTGACATCGTTCATGATGTAAGTTTCGTCCATCATATTCCACTGGCGGAATGATACAAGTTCCTTGAGCTGATTCGTCAACAATTTCCCACCGACGTCAAGTCTTCCTTTGGCTTTAAGCACACATCTCTAGGCGCAGAAGATCTACTCACCTTTTGACCGAGTTCCAGACGATGAAGCCACTCAAGATCGGTACTACATGAGTGAAACTAAATCCAGAGTCTACTAGAATCATGCATTCTGCTGCCGGGAGTCCGGGCTGAGCAAACAAGTTTCCGTAAGGAATGACTGATGCAGCTGAGCAAAATAGACGCTGGTATTTTTAAATATCAGATGAGTCATAAGAACACACACATGTGCATCGATGGTATGCTTGGAACTCATATTCTTCGAAAATAAACTGGTCGTAGATTTCTTGAAGATTTGGAAGATTGAAGTAAGGTTCGGTGATGAGGAGAGTAGACTCTGTCGTGTTTGTCTAAGGGGACCGTGTTTGTTGGGGATACGTGTCAGATAGACTTTGACTTACTCCCAGAACCTCAGCTGAAAATATCCCATCCCACACAGCCTTCTGAGCGTCCCAGTCTACCAAGTACCCCTGTTGTGCTGTGACCATGTGTCGTGATTCGACAGGGCATGGTACGTGGACAAACCTTCTCAAATGGGAGCCTATAGTGAAGTGACGAGTAATCCTTGCAGTTTTCCACTTCGTGTCCAAAATAGGTTGTTTTGTCACCCTTGGAACGAACGACAGCGTTTGGGATAAGCCTGTTAACGATGAACAGGGAATTTAGAAGAAGTGAAAAGGGTTCAGCACCTAGGTTCTCTTAATTGGCCATCTGCTAAGCCAACTTTGATACTGGAAGCGCCGTTGTCGAGGACAATCACAGAGCCATCCATGGCAGACCTCGGCGGAGGAGAATGAGTGATGATCGAGAACAGCAAGCGTGGGAAATCCAGGAACATGATACCACGCGAACCCAGGATATCCACGATAATCAAAGAGTTGGACTCTTTGATTATCGTCCATTCAACTGCCTTCTCTGTCCTGAAGCGCGGTATCGGCTCAGCTTACGGCTCCCACTTTTCAGAAGCTTCTTCAATCCAGTCCAAATACTGTTCACACAATAGTAAACCCACGGATTTGCCTCTTAAATTTTGAGACCTTCGTCGCAGGACCTTACTAGGAACCTCTCGCCCTCGGAACGTTTATAATCCTCAGGTTCTCGCTTCTAGCTGCCTGCATAACTATAATATACATGTGTATCGCTCTGTGGGCTCTCGATCATCAGGAATACGCACTGTGAGTTCGATATGATCGACTTGCAACCTTATCCATTCGGGGTATGCAAACATTGTTTCACCGGCCACGCTGACCGCTGCCAATCGGTAGTATTCTATGCAGCAATCGTGATGAATTCCTGAGTAGGCCTACGCAGGACGCCCATTTCCATAACTTCGAGAATGGGGCCGGAAATTTTCCAGGCAACGTCCTATCAGGTCGCGATGAAAAGGCAGGCGGAACGTGGTTTGGCGTAAATCGTGCCGGCCGAGTTGCTTTGTTGTACGCATTTTTTGTAGAACTACTCGACCAAATATTAAGGCACGCTGATACCGTGATAGGACCAACATCACTGAACCCTTGAAGGCATACAAGTCTTCTAGGGGCTATCTTACCTCCTCGTTCCTTCTATCAGATTCACCTCATCCCCTCGAAGACGAAGTTGGAGGCATTATACCCCAGGACGCTCAATTTGCTGGATTCAACCTACTTCTCCTCGCTCCTGCATCACGACCCGATGAACGGCTTCGCTTCGCTTCTTTGTTCGTCACGAATCATGGCGCAGGTGGTCCTGTGACTTCCCGCCCCCTTTCTAGTGGGGAACACACCTGTGGATGCGTATCCAATGCTGTGGACGGGGAAAGTTCTATGTGGCCCAAAGTGCAACACGCCACTCAAGAATTTGATGCTGTCTTGCAGACTTTATCTCCGGACACGACAGAGGCCGAGCTCACGGGCCGTTTGTTTGATATACTTGCGTGAGTTTATGCCTGCCGTCAGATTCATCTTCCGTGATTTTTCTGACATAAGAAGATTTCTCCGAATAGTTGGCGATCGCCTGAGTCTGTCACCGAACGCTCACACCTTCGCAAAACCGTACACGTTACTCCCTTTCCGATCACCCTGGAAAGTATGCCGAAAGTGGGTAATTCTTCCTATGGCACGCGTCTGTCGACCGTGCTGTTAATCAAAACAAACGGCGAGGCGTTGTTCATTGAGAGAGATATGTGGAAATTGGTGGATGGAAAACCAATGAAGGCAGATCCTTCGTCGCAGCGTGTATTTCGTTTCCAAGTGAAACTACAGTAAGTTGGGGGTTCAATTAATTTGTAACAGTAGCCTATCTACCTCGAAAACATACCATAATCCCATAAAGTCCGTTGAATACAAGATGCCAAAAAAAGTATACAAGACCAAAAATACAAGAGGGGGAGGGGAGGACGAGATCAAGTGATAACATGGTTGTAGATACCATGCTCATTATGGACGGGGAAGTATGGATTGTATCCGGCAGCTGCGAGGGTGTTCCATTCCTGCGGCGAGACTCCTCCAGAAGAGCCTGTGTGGAATGAAGTATGGCCACTAGAAGCGGATAGCGGAGTCAGGATCTCACGATCTGGGATATTACTTTCATATGGGGACGATCCAGCGTCTCCCGGTTCAGCACCACTATAAGTTAAGGTTAGAACTCGGCTTCTTTGAATGCAATGAGGAACGGTACGAACACGTACTGCATAATACTATCAAGCTCTAGTATTCGACGATAGAGCACACAGGTGGTATTCGGTGGATGGTGGCTGAATTGCCTTAGGGAATTCAGAGAACTTTGAAGCTGTTGCGCTAGAGATATGTAGGCGACCCCGGTGCCCGGGCTCGTCCGACATGGACAGAAATTTTGTGGCTGCGAGTTATTCGAATAATGATCGCCGTTGTGGTAAGGGTGCCCGTCGTCGCTACCTGAAAGTGGGTAGCCACCTCCGCCGCCGTCTGAGTACGACGACGGAAGAGAGCCAGGTTGGGTGCCATTATGGTATGCAGCTGAAGTGGGCGACGTTGCCGCAGGGTAAGGCAGCCCTGACGCCCCATTATATGACTGATGCTGTTCAGTATCAAACGAAGCTGAAGATGGCCTAACGTCGGCTTGGAAGGTGTGGTATCGCATTGAGGGAGCTGGTGATGGCGAAAATCGGTGGAGGTTGGTTGAGAACTCATTCGTGGGCTCAGTTTTTATTGGACTGAGCAGCGAAGGAACCGCACGTCCGTTGTGGTTCGATATATGATCTGGGAGCCTGTCAGGCGACTGCCCTCGCCGCTTCGAGAGAGGAATACATTTCGTTGCACGAGAGTGCCACTTTTCGTTCGGGTCGCCATCCCGAAAATTACTTTCAGCCCAACGAGGATGTGGTTTACCTGTGATATTATTGTTAAAAAATAATATGAGTGGCGTAAAGCAGTAGTCCCACCTCGAAGCTCGCGAACGAGGCTCTCCAGCTCAGCGATTCTGTTTCTGAGGCGGGTGTTTTCGTCGATGGAGGGATCGTCTCTAGATTTATAGGCCCATTAAATAAAAAAAATTCCGCCCACGGCCACGCGGCAAAAACCGTACCTGAGGGCGGGGTCGTCGATCTCGTAAACACAAAGGCCGGTCTGTTGCACATTCGGATGTCAGCCCGACTCGCTTAATGGATATCGATGATTGTTTCCTTACCAGGCCCAATTGGATACATCTCTGGCAAGGGCGTTTACGATCACACTTGGCAAGGCGTCATCGTCAACTGACGACTCTGAGTGCTGCGATAGAGCTGCTCACCTTTCGCTTAGATGTATGACAATTCAGACAGCTTTGGGTAGTCCGATTCCGCCTCCTTTTCCTATTTTTGGTCGAAAGCGGGAGTAAGGAGGAGGAGCGGTTAATAAGTCGGCAAGTAAAGTGGAATGAATGGAAATGAGCGCGGTAGATAGTACTAACCTGTGGTCAGTGTCGAGAGTAAATTCCAAGTCCATGATTTCGCCCTTGAGTTGCAATGGTTGAAAAGAGTCGGAGGGGATCATGGTAAAGAGCGGAAAGGGAACTGAATGAAGGAGAGTGGTACTTGTCCTTAAGTGCATCCGGCGCCATTACTTAACATTTAAGATCCAGTTCAGATTATACCGGAGGTTGATTCGGTTGACAGATGAGAAATAACTATATTGGGGCGAGCGAGTATTCGACAAAAATGTACCACCACGAGCCTGGCCCGCTTCATGATCAGTTGCCGCTTCCTTTTTTTTTTCCTGACCAAGTCGAGGCTCTGTCACGATAATAACGTTAGTCACAGTCACAATTCCATCAATGGGCATAGTTCGCGCCCTGAGGATCGCCTCACGCCCCAACGTGGCAACCCGATGAATCCTTTTCTTGCCGGCCAGGCATGTGGGAGGGTTGCAGTATTTTTGTGTTCATACTTTCCACCGGAAACCATCGCGAAAACCCGAGTTATCGTGTCCGGAACTGCCCTGTCTGCAATAAGTCCGCGACGGCCCTCGTCGTCCCCTAATCATCTCAGGGTCGAAGCCACCAGAGAACTGAGTTCAGCTGTAATGATGACTTAGTCGCGATGAACAGGACAGTTCCCCATGAATGCCAACGCAAAACCGTTAAGTCATCGGTTCATTTGATGCCGTACGGCCAGCGTTGCCGGCATTTATCCATCGAACGAAGCCTACGAAAAATTAAATATTCATCTTTCGATCGAGAAGCTCGTTCATCGTCATCATGGGCCATCTCGACAATACTCCACCTTTCTCTGTCTCCACGCCAATAGAAAATAAGCCCAGTAGGAGACGGTTGTGCTCGCCTGACTTTAGAACTTTGGTTACTGGGAGATTATTGTCAAAATTTCCGTCATAATAATGTCATTGTTTCGAGAGTTGCCTTTCCGGTACTAATCTTGCGTTCAATATAACAAGATCTCCGAGATCAGTGAATTGTTCCCAAGTCTTATATTCCGACCAGATCATCTGTGACAATTTATCATGTGGTGCGCGAAAGTAACCGAAATATACTGGACTTATGGACATATTCATGATGGCCGTGTGAGGCAGTCCGTGACCTAAATCGAGAGTACAAGGACTCGAGTGATACGCGAACCTGGTGGATTAATCTGATTGGAAGAGAGCAGCGGTTGTTCAGTTCTCTTATTGACCTCATATGTGGCACGCCTATTTCAGCAAAGAAAAGAATCGGGAGAAGTTAGAAGTTATCTTGCTGGACGAGCGGCGTCAGAAACGTAAAATAAAAAAAATCGAGCGTGAGTTAACTTACTCGGTGCGAGAGGGATAAATAGAAGAGGGGAATGGCCACCCCTGCGTGAACGTGTCGAGATGCATCCACGTTGTACAATCATCCGCGGAAGGCGGGACAGATTCTAAATTCGGAGTAACTTTCACAGCAAAAACCTTCCGATCTATTGGTACAATCGGCGAGCTTATCTGAGGTCCGATTACAGCATGGAAAGCTCGAAGATGGAACCCTAGAGTGTTTCAAAGCTAACGCTAAGGCATAAGTGTGGGTGAACGAAGACAAAACATACTCATACATGCATTGGTGTGCTTGATACTATTCGCAAATCACGGCTTGACATCTCGTAAGCTGTGAAGTGGTAGCCGGGTGCCACAATCAGTCATCCTCGTCAGACTTTCAAGGATCAGTTATGCATCTGGTTCTTATCAGGTGGTCCGCGATCAAAATTCACATACATCGGCAGAAACGCTTGGCTATTTAGAAAAGTTGGCTTTGAAGGACGTCCCTGAGTCCACTCGTGACTCTTTTGACGCCGACTGGGTCTGAAGTCGTTGATATCAGATCGGCCCTTTCACATCGAACTGACGGTACTTAGCCTGCCACCTTGTGGGAAATGGTGTCTTTTGGAGAATAAGGGCGGGTGGGATCCCTGGAGCCCAAAAAAAGAACAGATGGAACTCAAGGGATCGAACCCAACATATTCTAGATCAAACAGGTCAAATAATGGTCGACAAGCGACTGCAAAGATGCCTTACCCGTCAGATGCAGGCTTCAGGAAAAATTATCGTGCGCCATTGAAAAGACTCCTTCCATTGAGTGGACGCTGATGAACGATACTAGCCCACACCAGAACGCGACATTTTGCCGAGGGTCCATCACTGGGTGGATCTGCACATGGCCCGATATGTCCCTAAACAGAAGAAAAATTCGGATTTAGGGTTACAATCTCACGAGGTTTTTCGACATGCGGGTGTGATTGACCACTAAATACAAGAGGTACCAGAAGCGTCACAGCCCTTCGGTAAAGCGAGTCGCATAAGCCCAATCAGATGCCTGCCTAAGTTCTCGAGCCGGTGATTCAGACATAACCCATGTTCGTTCGGTTCCACAGATGAAAGGCGCAAGATCGTCGTGATGGACAGGTAAGCATTATCTGCGATAACATCAATCCTGAGGGAATGCAAACAGAGCACCCCAACATCTGGGAGAGAAACATAAGGTCGGCCTAAGACTGCAGCCGAGTTTCCTTCGAATGATATGTAGCTCTCATCCCTGCTGTCAAGCTCCAGACCTTTATTTAACTGGATGAATGCAGATCCAAGAAGCAGCGTGTCGACCGGGCACTTGAATAAACCCAGAGTTCATCAAAACGTCCGATGTGTGTGGAGCACGAAGGTATGTTTTTACAGGCAAATATGGTCCGGACAGCCAAGACACCTTTCATTTGTCGAGATTCAAAGTGCCTCCAGGAGCGTGTGGTGGATCAAACGATTGAGGCGTGCGTTTGTCGTATGCCAGCGGGAAATGTCGTCGCTATTTGCCGGGCCACTGCCAAGCAATGCCAAACAGAGAAGGCGCGATCAATGGTCAAACAACATCACCGTCTTGTCTCATACCAACGAACTTCTTCAGCCACAAAACCGTGAAGACAGCGACGGTTCGTTTTGATTATCGCTTGAGAACCTTCGCAGCTCTGATACACTTCCCAGGCATACTATTGGTGGTACCCAAAGCATATTAGGCGTCAGCGGAGAAATTCGCAGTATCGTATGCGGTATAACTGACCCAGAAGGCAACATTCTACATCAAACTTCTCCGGTCATCATGACTCCCGTCAAAGAAGATAACCCCGACTTGTCACCCACGTCTCCGGTCGACGAATCCGACGCCGTCCTGTCGCCTGTGCCGGAGCCAGAGCCCATACCTGGCTTAAATGGAGTTCCAGTACGATGTAAGTGACTAATCTGCGGCACGGTACGCATATGTCAGCTCAATAAGCTATACCGACCAGGGTACGATGTAAGTACCGTGCCTACATGTCAGATGGTCCCTCTTTTATTTTCGTTTTGCGCGAAAGGCGGATCGCACAGAACCATACACACGAATTACACCTTTTCAAGAGAAACACGATACCAGTGTTGAGTGAGTTTACTGCAGATCAAAACGTACCCTGCTATTTTGATTTATTATTTTCCTTAATAGGTTCTTCTACAAACCAGTCACATTGTCAGCACTTGCTTGTGGCTTGGTTGTCTTGGCGTATGTTGCAACCACCCAGGATGTATTAGAAGAGGGCCGCGATAAACGAAGAGTGTATGTCCGCTTTGTTCTTTCTTCAAATTATGCCAGCATATCTTCAACTTGGTTCCCAGCGGTGTGTACGCAGCAGTTACCTCGTTTTTGTTATTTTCCATGTTACAGTTCCGTGATGGTCCGTTTATTCGCCCGCATCCTGCATTCTGGAGAATTGTACTGGGGGTAAATTTGTTGTATGAACTGGCCCTCGTTTTTCTGTTGTTTCAGGATTTGGGTACTGCTCGAGTCATGATGACTTTTATTGACCCAAACTTGGGCGTTCCGCTGCCCGAAAAAAGCTACGCCGAGGACTGCGCGCTGACGGTACAAACCATTTGGGTTTGTAATAAAAAGAGTCTCGGTCGAATCTTTCACTGAACTCGGCCTAGAATGCCCTTGATATATTTTGTGTCGCTCATACGCTGGGCTGGTTCGGTAAAGCCATGATACTGCGCGACTATTGGTTCTGTTGGGTGTGTTTCCATGCGTTACGTTTGTTACTCCCACTCATTTAACCAATTCAGATTCTCAGCATAGCCTTTGAGCTCGCGGAATATAGTCTCCAACATCAATTGGCTAATTTTGCAGAGGTGTGTCGTAAACACTTATCTTGTTGCCTTGTATAATCTCATCATTTATGCATGTCAGTGTTGGTGGGATCACGTACGTTTTTAATAGTTTCAAACAGGGAGACTTCTTTTTGATGTTAAAAAAACACTCTCCAGTGGATCCTAGATGTCCTTGTCTGTAATTGGATTGGAACATACCTTGGTATGTTTCATCTTTGTCGCTACTGATTTTTTTTTCGAACCGGTATCTCCCTAGGGATGAAGACATGTCAGTATTTTGAGGTCAAAGTATACACCGCATTTCTCCTGTCAATTCGGCATGTCTTACATGCTACCTAGCCTTACGAATGGCGCGGCCTTCGACAAACTCGTGGGTTACGATCTAAAGCCAAGCGCGTGCTTAGTCAATTCTCACCCCACGACTTTACCGCATTCAAGTGGGGGACAGCATCATCGTTCACACATTACATCACTGTTGTGCTTCTGCTCGCTGTATTCCTTGCGGCGGAACTCAACCCATTCTATCTCAAGGTGAAATCAGGCAAACACCCACTAATCATTAATTACATTAACACGTTGAATGAATCAGGCACTTTTATGGATGGAGCCTGACCATCCGATTATCATCTTACGGCTAGCATTTGTTTTCTTGTGTGCCTTACCGGCTGTGCGAGAACTTTTCCAATATATAAATGACCCAAGGTAGGCGTTATCAAACTTGCGTTCATGTTTAGTGACTTTTATTTTATCTTATCTGAAGGCGCGCTGTCCGGATGGGACAACACGTTTGGCTCCTCCTTGCAACGATCATAACAGAGCTGCTCGTCATAAAGAAATGGAGCAAAGGTCAGTTTTCAGAACCTTTTCCAAGTCCGGTTAAGTGGGGCTGGACGATTGGCGCCATGTTGTTGATACTCTACCCTATGGTACAAGTGAGCATTTTCATTTCGGGTCAAGTAGCATAGTAGTCTCATGGTGGCCGTTTCAAGTTCGGCGTCCCGAGTGCGAGGAAGTACCTTTGGAAACATCAGAAGAAAGGCAAGGCTAAGGCATCTTAGTCCTCAGTGCTCTAGCGAAATAGATTTATTCGGTCGGCTGGCTGTCCGATATGGTATCGATTTGATGATTTATACCAAACCCATTCGCCTTTATATAATTAAACCAGCTCACTCCGATGATATACTCGTGACATACCACGTTTCCACTTCTCTATGATACTCTCACCCCCTTCCTCAACCCAGTGTTTTATCTGAATCATTCACGAGCACTTTTTTCACAACTCCGAGTCCGTGCCTGGCCGCTGCGTGAGTCTCTGACTGACCTGTTTTGGACTTTACATAAACTGGTGACAAGCAGCTCAGCGCTGGCGTGTCCTCAATCAGCATCACTATGGTGGAATGAATTTGGTGGCGTATTTAGTGCCGAGTTTGTAGCTGATCTGTCGAGCCCATCTAAACAAATTTATCCATATTTTACTCTGGGCAAAAATAGATACATTCGCATAAAATTTTCGAGTAGGTGTGGTCTCTCGAGTGAATGCTCAGAAAGGTGCCAACTACCGAACATTATCCTCAGGACGTAAACTTCCTCTCTTTGGTGTTCTGGACATGGCCCCAACGATTCCGAATCAGGCAACCACCTCCAATTCAAACAAGAAGCAACAATGCCCGAATGAAATCACACAGCCACACTGGGTTGGTCACCATCTCCGCCATCGTCGAACTTCAGCTGAGCACTTTGCTTTGAATACCCAACACATTTTAGCACACTCTTTTTCGAAATGCCCCGTGCAGAAGGTGAGTTACATCCCAGGTTCCCTAGAAAATCACTCACTCCTACACTTCTCGTTACAGTCGGAACGCCCAAGTATGTTGCAAATAAAATGAAATCCAAGGGCCTCCAGCGGTTGAGGTGGTACTGTCAAGTTTGTGAGAAACAATGCCGGGACGAAAACGGATTCAAGTGTCACACTGCCTCCGAGGCACATCTGCGGCAGATGCTTGTCGTTGGAGAACATGCTGGAAAACACATCTCGGACTTCTCATCTACTTTTCAGTCTGAATTTGTTTCACTTCTATCCCGAAGGTGCGCCTCGTCACATCATCGTTTTCCAGCGCTCTAAAAGCTGCTACTAGATTTGGGACCAAGCGTGTGCGTGTGAATCAAGTTTACCAGGAATACATTGCGGATAAGAACCACCTCCACATGAACGCTACACGTTGGGTCACACTCACGGAATTTGCGAAACACCTTGGCCGGTCTGGTATTGCGAGAGTGGACGAAACGGAGAAAGGCTGGTTCATTGCTTGGATTGATAGCAGTCCAAAGGCCTTGGCGAAAGCGGTGCGTACTCCACCCTTCTCATCCACGTCCTCAAGCTGATTTGTATTGGCCGACTTTTAGGAAGCCTCGCTAAAGAAGGATAGGGCCACGACGTCCGACGAGCAGCGCGAACGAATGCACATTGCGGAACAGATAGAAAGGGCTGCTGCTGGGGCCGAAGCTTCTCCGGCTAGTGATTCGCCGCCAGTTGAAGAAGGGCTCAAAAGAGATGAGGGTGAAAAGGTCGTGTTATCATTTTCCGCAAAACCTACACCCGCAGCTGTTCCTTCATCGACTCCTACTCTTGGATTCAAGAACCCCTTAAAAGTCGGGACCAATCCTTTAAAAACCAACCAGTCAAAACGGCCAAACGTATTCAAATCAGCTTCCACTGGAGGTGACACGAGTAAAATAAACGAGAAGAAGCGGTCCGCTCCGATGACGGCAGCCGAGATGCTGATTATTGAAGATCAAGAGAGAAAGCGAAGACGAATGGACCGGGATAGTGTAGCATGAGTGTGTGTGTTTTCAGTTTGTTGTACGGTAGATATTGTAGTATTCTGTATTATTTAAAGTAACTCTCAAGGGCTTTGGGGGTGCTACCAGCTCAATTCATCCCGAGGCCTCTCCCATTCAAAGATTCCACCCCTTTCGACAAATGTTTCTGTCTCCCATCCAGCATCTTCCAGCGAGGCTTGAACACCAACCTTGAAGAGACTGCGTCCTGGAATCTTTTTCCCACCAGTGCAATTTAGAAACCTGGGGAACCTCCAGTCAGGAACCAATAGGAACAGTAAACAATGAACAGAGAACGAACCGCATCTCTTCGTCCAGTAGGAGATAGGAGTTTTCCATGGCGTCGTTGTCCTCAGGTACAAGACATTTCTGTGATTTATGTCTCGTTAGGAAAGCTTGAAACTCTTCCTTCGAGATCACCAAGTCGGTAGCATCTCGGATTGCGTCTGGACATGTATTCTCCCCCTCTAACAATAGGACTTGAAATACCTGTGGTTCGACAAAGTCAATGACACAATAACGTGATAATCTCAAACTTTTCATCACCTTCCAACGAAAGGGGTTAATTTCAGCGATGTTGTCATTCATGTCCTCCTCCCAATTGTACCTGTTGACGACGGTGTTCATTTTAAATATGATCCCCCGATCCCGACACCACTCTGCGACCTGAAAGACTTTATTTTTGTGAATACCTTTCCCCTTGTCGCTTCGCCAGATCTTTAGATTGGTTTCGTCGTCAAATGAATCACAGGAAACACCCATGATGTCAAGGAACTCTCCATATTTTTCCAGCCACGAGAGTTGGACTTTAGATCCATTGCAAATGATCCCAGTAGATTCTAACTTTAAGTCGACCTTGCAAAACTTGATAATCTCGCCCAGGAACTTCGGATTGAGGAACGGCTCACCTCCTGATATGTTAATTTTCTTCATGCCTGCCTGCGCCAAAAGCTGCAAACCGTGTTTTGCGTCATCAAGAGGCACAGTTTCTGAGGATTTGTCATTGTGGAAGCAGAACTTGCACGCGTAATTGCATTTGCGGTGAGGAAAGTAGTTCACCGATAGGGGAATAATCTTGCCAGATGGATCAACGACAGACATCTAGGTACACGATGGGATCTCGTCAGTGAACTGTGCGGGGATGGACCTGGATGATTGTGATACTCACGAATAGTCCACTGGAAAGCAATTTATACCAATTCTTGCCTTGATAACGTCGTATGCAACAGGGGTTTGTTTGAGGTTGACTGTCCCGCAAACTAAAATGAATGCATGTTGTCACTTTTCAAAGAGTAAAGCTACCTTGCACCGACTAGTTGGCCTCGCGCACAGGATTTTGCTGTCTTTTCCGGTCTCGTGGAATGAAATCAGAAATGAACTCCGCTTTATATAACTTGACTTGACATATTGACTGCAACGACACAAGGCTGTCGTCACGAGTGCAATCGGCAGTGTCGAAGGTGTTATTCAGTTCATGGTATCAGGGTGAACGCGTTCTGCCACACAACTGTGGGCGTGGAGGGTTATTTCAGGGAGTATTCTGGGTGATGATGCTTTTAGAGGTCGTGAAAGAGAGCTGGTGGCACCAAAGCAACCCGAAGATAGATATGCATTGATCTCTGTTTGATCATGTCAATTCTTCCAAACGGGTATCCCCAAGAGCAGATCATCGTCGGGTAAGAGACCTAAGTAAACGGGCTTCGCGGGGAACGCAGTTTGAGCGCCGACAACAAGTCCAAGCGGATAATTCCGATTCTTTGGTGCTCAAGAGAAAGCCAAACACTACTGACGATCCACGGACCATGTTGCACGAACAATGCGTTGACGCGTCGCGTCCATCCAATATTAAATATATACTTGCATGGGTTGATATGGTTGCACGAGGTCTAATCACACTGCGATGTGGGTTACCTCGCGCCTTTATTCGGGCCCTGTTGATCATTCTGCAAGTTTTGACTAGACCTATAATGAATCGTGGATTGATTCACTTACCTTGTCGACGAGCACTTGCACCCGAGTCATATAAGCTTGACATTGATAAATGTTGTCTTTGCTAGTTTTGGTGTTGATGCCAAAATATGTTGCTGCCAGGAATAATGTAGAGCGGAAGCGGTAGTCTGCGGGCATAACCATATCAGGGCCGGTTTCTTGAGCTACATGCGGATGAACAACTTGACTTTTCATATAACATGTCGTTGTTTACTTCGGTGGCTTCTTTACACGCCCACTATGCCGCACTACAGCAAAGTCTCCATTCACGACACTCATGAGTTAAGCAACACGAGCCTGGCGCCTATTGCGATCCATCAACCAGAGGCATGGACTTACGGTCCGAATTCCCAGGACGAATATATGTCTATGCTGGCAAGTTCATTATGACAGTTGTGAGAGTTATAATTCGAAATGATTTACTCTCGTTTGTTTTGATAGGATAGGAACAACCCACCGATACCTGTGAACGCCTGCTCGGCAAGCATCAACCGTAGCTTTTCCTCACGTTCTCCGGCCCCGACATCACGCAGAAAGAGGACCGCCATTATACTCTCCTTCTTTGTCCTCGCGGTCATCATTGTTGGTGTTACGGTGCCTGTTGTTCTCACCAGGAACAGAAAAAGTGGTTCTTCTTCCGCATCTATCTCGGGGGCCGATTCTGGAAATTCACCAATTTCGGGCCCAACAACCGGCAAGACAGGCAGTAAAATCACTACCGAAGACGGCACGACATTCATCTACACGAATGACTTCGGAGGCGATTGGGCTGAAGATCCGAGAAAACCTCTCGAAGCTGCTGGAGGCAAGGCTCAAAGCTGGGGTAAAAGAATCGGAACAGAAGAGTGGATTTGGGGTACGGACATCGCTCGAGGTGTCAATCTCGGGTAAGGGATATCAGAATCCGTCTGTCATTCTTGTTGACCCTTTCTTGCATGTGCTCTCCACAGTGGATGGCTAGGTAATCATTGTTCCCTACACACTTATCAATTTGCAAGGTACTACAATCCCCCCTGCAGTGACCGAGCCCTTCATCACCCCTGCCCTGTACGAAAAATATCTCAATACGAGTAGCATCGCCATCGCGGACGAATGGACACTTTCAATAGCCATGGGTGAAAACTTAGCCAAGGAAATGGAAGCACATTATTCTTCATTCATCGTGAGTCATTAACTATTATGCAGCTCAACTTTACCGATTGGTAGTCCAGACCGAGAAAGATTTCGCCGAGATCGCCGGTCCGTCAACCTTATATTCAACGACAAGCGAAGCCCTGATTATAGTGAAAATTTTATCTAGGTGCAGGCTTGAATTGGGTACGAATTCCGATTGGTTTTTGGGCAATTGATACAATCGGGGAGGAACCTTTCTTGGTTGGCACATCATGGAAGTACTTTCTTAAAGCGTGAGTCGGCACACATGGGGCCTTTGCAAGCACCTCACCTTCCGTCAGCATTCAATGGGCCCGAAAATATGGTGTTCGCATATTTCTTGATCTTCATGCTCTTCCAGGGAGCCAGAATGGATGGGTACAGAATCATTCCTACCACATTTGCAACCTGATCGTATTCATTGGTGCAGAATCACTCTGGAAAAAGTGTGTGCTTCATGCGACTTACCTGCTTCTTTAATCTTCAATTCAGTTTCTCGTGATGAGGTGGTACTGTCAATTTGTGTGTTTTATCTTCTAATCTTGTCAAGGCCCAACGGCATTTTAAGATCTCTCGCTTCTACTAGCATGCATGGGGTTATGGGAATTGCGAATGCTCAGCGTACTCTCACGTACCTCCGGATAATTACAGAGTTCGTCAGCCAAGATCAATATCGGGACATCGTCGGCATGTGAGTGCACGCTCTCTGTTTCTCATCTGCTTAAACTATTCTCATCACTTCGTCAGTGTGGGTGTCGTAAACGAGATCTTATGGGGTACCGTTGGGCAGGTTGCAACTCAAAGTTTTTACCGTGCTGCATACGACGCCATCAGAAAATCTACGTTTGTTTTTACCCATTACCTTGCTTGGACTTTCTCCTGAATTTGCTTCCTCAGCGGGACGGGGACCGGAGCTGGGCCGTACATCGCAATACATGAAGGCTTCCAGGGGGTGCGGTCACATCTCGGCATCGAAAGACATGCCTATTGCTAACCATTCCCATACAACGGTTTCCAGCCCGCTATCTGGGAGGGGCGAGTTCATGTTCCGTCGTGGTCTTACATTCCACGCTGATCCGCCATTAGTTTTCTTTCAGGTGCTGATCGGCTAGCTCTGGACCAACATCCAGTAAGTAAATAAGATCCAATCATTGCGGGTCTTGTATTGATGTAAGACGCTCGGGGAAAACTTAGTACTTGGCCTTCACAGGTGACCAGACAAGCTCGTGAGTAAAATCAGCTTGGGTCCTGGTCCGTCCCTTATAATTATATTAGCCCTGATGATATGGCTATCAAACCTTGGTATGTATGCAATTTGTCGCAATTCATTGTCCTGCAATTCATTTGCCTTCTTTTCTAGTGCGTGGGCGATAGCAACGAACCAATCGCAAAAAGTGTTCGGTGTGACAGTTGGAGGGGAATTTTCGACCGCTGTCAATGATTGCGGTCTGTGGTTTGTGACTTCTCCCGTCCGATCTGGTGCAGGAAGTAACCGGTTCTCCCACTCAGGCTGAATGGGATTGGGTCAACCCCTGGTCATCCTGATTGCTCAACATGGGATGATTGGAGCGTGAGTTTCTCGTCTTCCAATCAATTACATACACTCCATGTTCAGCGCAATAACTCATTATTACCTTTATGCAGTCTTACAATGCCACGCTGGTTGCTGCCCTGAAGCAAGTCACGCTGGCAAGCATGGACGCTCTTCAGAATTTCTTCTTCTGGACTTGGAAGATTGGGAATTCCACTGTCCTTGGTACCTCCTCTAATCCTCTCTGGCATTATCGACTGGGTCTTGAGCATGGTTGGATTCCCAAAGGTGACATTCACATAAGTCAATTATGTGTCATCGTCCTCACGAACTCATCTAGATCCCAGAGAAGCGATTGGTCACTGCGCGGCTGTTTTAGGCTCAACACAGATTTTTGATGGATCGTATCCTACTACAGCCACCGGCGGGGTACGCTATAGTCCATCCTCGAGATTCCCGGTTCTGACATTTTTTGAAGGCCGGAGCAGGGACTGTGGACCCCGCGCAAAGAACTCTGCATCCCTTTCCTCCAACAACCCTCTCCCCATCGTTTTCTAGGACTCAAATCAGCTTATTACCCACTTACACACCAACGGGAACGCTGAAAACGCTCTACGCACCAACCTTCGGTGCCGCTCCATCGGCAGGAGTTGGTTCCGGATGGAAAAATGACAATGACACCGAATTAGCTTATGTGTATGCGCGATTACCGTTATCCCGGTATACTTACTGAATTTCTCTGATTTTTCTCATGTAGGCCTGTCGGTGGCTGCCAATACCCAGAGTAAGTAGTCGCTTCCGTCCCATATCTATCTGGCGCATTTCTGACTTCTACTAGTGCGTGGAACGCAGTCAACGTGACCCTTCCCTCCACCGTTTGCACAGGCCCCTAATTCGGAAATATATTCACAACATACACATAACGCCACTTGGACATGCCTTCAATGATTTCAGACTACTTTACAACATGTGTTACGTAGAATAGAATTGTATCGAGACGACACATAAGGTGAATCGTTTACTTAATAGATTCCAACAATGTCGACCCTGTTTGACACACTTTGGGTTGCAGGTCAGGCCCTGTCTTTTACCTTTAGAACGTTTTTTGCGGCTATGGATATGAATAACTTTATCTCTTCATACCATGCTGCGCGATATCATATGACCATTATTCCCAGGTTCACTTCCTCACGCCGCTCAAACGGAGCTATTTTAACCACTTGTGATCTAAAATTATATGATTGCCGCGTCATTGGCTCTCCTTGAATCGAAAAATACTAATCTAATTTTCAAAGCTCTCTTCTTACTGCAGATGCAAGGTCTTTTTGCAGGGATACCGAACCTTTTAATACTAACGAAAATGTTAATTTTGGCAGACGATAGATGGTTCCCTGTGTCAAGCGAAAACACCCTAATTTAGCCTCAACTTCTTGCATAACCACTGATCAGAGGTTGCGGAGGAAACATTTACGTCAAGTCACGATGGAGTTGTTTTAACTCCACGCCCACGGCCCGCTGCCGATATAGAAGCTGGAGTGACCTTTGATTTAGCCTATGAGTAGGCATCCATAATCTGGGTTCATTGTTTCTCTCCCCCAAACGCCCACCATGGATGCCTCACAGGAGCATTCACCACGAATCAGCGAAAAAGAGAAAGAAGATGTATCTATTGAAGATAGGCCTCAGAGCCAATCCAGCCTTCTAGTCCTACCTGAACCAGGCTCCCCGGAACGTGCCCTTGCGGAGCGAAAGCTTGTGCGCAAGCTGGACTCGAGGGTGCTACCAACTATATTCATCATATATATCATGAATTATATCGATGTAAGGGATCCGACATGCCAGTACCCACATTCTGACCAGATATTACCGACAGCGAAATGGCGTTACAACCGCGCGCCTGAAAGGGCTGGAAGAAGATCTGCACTTGTCAGGTGAGCACCCACATTATGAATCATTGTCTATAACTCACATCTTTGCGTTTAGATGTTCAGTATTCCACAGTCATCGCCATCTTATTCGTCGGGTACTGTCCAGCCCAAGTTCCCTCAAATATGGTATGATCACCCGTGCGACTGATCGTGTGCTATACACTGCTGATTAACTTTCAACATCCAGCTGCTTAATCGGGTTACAAGGTTCGTTGTACCTCGGTATATCTAACTTTCGATCTTTATTGTGAAATATTCAGACCGTCCTGGTATATTGGAATGTGTGTTGTATTATGGGGCCTAACGAGTTTGCTCACTGGAGTAAGCCGACTAGTCCCAAATCGAACCATTCTCATGGCTCGCAGATCACTAAAAACTACACTGGGATTCTTCTTTGTCGCGTTTTCATCGGCTTACCAGAAGCAGCTTTTTACCCTGGTGCAATCTATTTGCTTTCGAGGTGGTATACGAAGAAGGTAAGTTGACGCAGAGGAAGAATCGTAAATACTGACCATTGATCTCATTAAAATAGGAGCTAGCTTTTCGTTCTGCTGTATTATACGCAGGTCTTCTCGTCTCGAACGCATTTGGTGCTGTCAGGATGAACACTTTTGTGGATGTGATTCTATGAATTCATTATTGGTTTAGTTAATAGCTGCGGGTATTCTTGCTAATATGGAGGGAAAACGAGGCATCCGAGCCTGGAGATGGTGAGTATTAGTGTCCGCTTCTTGAGCACTCTCAAATTGGTCATAGGTTATTTTTCATCGAGGTATACACAAAGCAGCCCCATCAGTGCCGAGTTCTGACATCCATTTAGGGATCAATCACAATATGCTTCGGTTTCATGAGCATGTGGGTGTTGATAAGAAACAATAATATGCCGCCTTTGCTTAACTTTTGACTTGTTCTAGGTGGCTTTTGCCTGACTATGTACGTAGATAATTCTAGAAGGCAGAGTGTTAAACTAACTTTCTCCGTCCTCCAGCCGAATAATACACGTTGGATTACGCCCACGGAACGTCGGCTTGCACAAGCTCGGTTATCAGAGGATGCTGGCGAAGCCGACCAAGATAATTCGGAAGATTCGTATGTGCATAGAGGCCATTAACGGGTAGTACTCATAATGATTTTACAGAGCAATGGAGGGGCTGAAAATGGCGATCAAAGACCCAATAGTGCTTCTCTTCTCGTTAATGACCATCTCTCAGCTCCTGGGATTGAGTTTTGTGCAATTCTTCCCGACGTCAGTCAACGCGTTTTTCAATACTATTCACACTTAACAAAACCAATCATAGCCTAACGCAAACTCTTGGCTTTTCAACCACGATCAGCCTTCTTTTAGCGGCGTAGGCCTCTTTTACGTTAAACTATGTACTTTCTGACTTCAACGCCAGGCCTCCGTGGATTGTGGCAGCAGCCGTGTGTTGTTTGAACGCTTGGCATGCAGGTACGAACTTTGTGGGTTAGTATATGCGAAATTGACCCCTTTCAAAGATCGAACGGGAGAACGCTTCTTCCACATAGCAGGGTGGTGGTGGGGTGTTATCCTTGGTTTCATCATTGGTCTTTCTACCATGGCCACTGGTGGCCGCTATGTTGCTATGTTCCTCATGGCTTGTGGATATGCTGGTGGGTCCCAAAACTATGAACAGGAGAATCATTCAATAATTCATAACAGGCTTCGCAATGACGCTTGTATGGGTTTCTAATGCGATCCCACGGCCTCCAGCGTATGTCCCTTCCTCCACTCAGACCTCATCATCTCATCCTGTCTCCACCAGAAAACGTGCAGCCGCCATTGGCCTTGTCAACGGTTTTGGCAATCTCGGAAACGTGTACGTCGTTTTGCGAAAGTAATTCACGTCTTAGCAACTTTGATGAACCGTTTTACTAGTATGGGATCGTATACCTGGAAAGCAAATTGGGGTCCTCGATACCATCAATCGATGGCGATATCACTTGCTGCTCTCGTATTCAGCACATTCCTCTCTTACGGTGCGATATTCGATACACATTTTACTATCGGTTTACTAATTTGAACTGACAGTAATTCGATACATGTTGATCCGCAAGAACAAACGCTTAGATGCAGACGAGAAAGCTGCTATGGAAGGTGCCGACAGGACTAGAGTTGAAGAAGCCGCACGTCTGGAGGGTCTTACCTTCGAGCAAGCGATGGAACGAAGGAAGGGATACCGTTTCCTGTATTAAATACTGCGTGCGTCTCTTTTTATGAATTTATGATGTCTGTATGGGTCTCTGCATCCAAACCCGCCCATCCTCGTTACCTGGCCCCTCACAAGTTGTGAACCCATTACGCAAATAAAATAATTTCCCCGCCTCATTGCTGTCATACACCTCCAGCATCAACGACTTCCTCGCCTTCTCAGTTTTGTCGTTCCGCGCTGCCTCGATTCCCGCCTCAATCAAAATTTGACCTAACCCCTTTCTGCGATGTTCTGGGCGAACCCACATCCCGCATAAAACATAAACGTCCAAATCTTCTGCATGTGGTTGTGAAGGGAGAGAGACTTGCATGGCTTGCAGAAATCGTGGGGTAAGAACCGATGCGATCCCTACCCAGTGTTCGACTATGGCCGGTCCTCCAGAAGATTGCAGGACGGGGCACCTTGCAGCAATGATGATGATTTGGTCCGTGCCGATCCGCCCCCTCCATTGCTCGCTACTAAATCGCACCTCACGTTCATAATTGGACCCAAATGCATGTGGGTCCGTCTGGAGCGCTAGCAAGCGTATGGCCTTGTATCTGGCAAGGTCATCATCGGTTGGGGGCGAGGCAATTGGCAAACACCAGTACGCCTTCATGATGATTGGCGAAGAGTATACGTGATTTTGGCCTCTGAACGTTTGAAATATCATGTAGGTGAGTCAGAATAAGGCATCTATCTCAAAAATTGAAACGCGTTGTTATCGGTGGCATAATGGGGCTCTACCCATGACAAGACAAAGGAGAAACCTTTTTGGGAGTGATATGCTTGACCCATATATGGTTTCTTCCCTGCATGTACTATGATAGTCTTCATGACTCGCTCCATCATGCATTTGCATCATTTATCAGTCGACATTCTAGTTGCCATTGAATCTTTCTGAGCACTGTTCGGCCCGGAGTTCACTGCATGGGGCCTTGAACCTCTACGTTAAGCGTACATGAAAGCACCGACGCGTCCGGACTTCAATACCACACGCACCTGCACCCCCATGGGATAGGTGCTCAGTGGCTTGATGGGCACGTGGTGAGGTTCAAATCGCAACGCCAAATCTGACGTTTAGAGTTGAAGCGCTCACGTCAAACTTCCATATATCATTGTCCCAAAAAGATAATGTCATGCAACAATTATATGGTCTTGCGGGCACTGCTGTATGGAGCGCCGAGGCCGATCTTAACTGAGATCAAACAGGCCAGGTTCCAGGGAAAACTACCGTAAGTTCCGTGCGTGGTTGTTACCGCAAAATGTAATCGACAGCCCTGAATACTCAAACGACCTCCATAGTAATCCCCGTTCCCCGTCAATAGTTGGTCTTAATCAAATTATCTTCGTCAGGCGTATTTCCGGCGGACTTGTTACTCTTGTCGCTCCACCGGGGTCGTTACCGAAGCCGTGGTATTTAGTGAGTCTAAGTCTGATTCAGTGGAAGCATTAGTGCTCAATTTCGTGGTACGTGAACGCCGTACCCGGAGTATCTGTTTCATGAAACCGTAGGCTCGGGCTATCAATTTCACGAGACATGGGACTGTTAGCATTACCGTGGGCTGATAAAAGATATGGATTGACCCTAATAGCCACGATGGGAACTGGATTGGCGAGGTCGTTCGAGACCGTCACCTATATGATGACAGGGACTTACGACTGGTATTAAGGATATCTACCTTAGTCAGAGTGGATAGGAAAGATTGCAAATGCGACCCGTAGCTTTTGGGCTAAATTTATTTTCTTGTAATTCTGGGTTTATATTCGAGGATATGTTTAGGCTCGCTTCTTTTAAGGGCGAACGAGTCCGCATGAGAGGCTTCCGTTGATCCCTCTCGAGTTTCGCATACGCTCCCCGAATTATTTATATTTATGCCCTGCAACGGAGCTTTCAATTCGTCCTGCCTATATTCGACTGATTAAAATTTGATGGATGTTATTAGTTAGGGGTTGGTGGTGAAACCGAGCCCGAAACAGAGTGTTAGCGATCGCAGGATCATCGAACCTGTGAATCACCTCCCTGGAGGTTGACATAAAGTGCAAGATTCAGATACATTTTTCGAGTCTTCCCTGTTAGAATTGGCCCTAGCACATATCCAGGCTGGCCACGGATCGATTCCACCATCAACCAGTGGTTTGCCTTGACCCACATGTCTAAAATATCCCCGACGCTTGGTTTGTCCATTAGCGACTATCATTCCATACGACGATAAGGGTAGAACGCTACGCCCAACTTCAAATTCCAAGGCACACACGGCGGACATGAAGTTGGATGGATCAATTTGGATGGATTCAGCAGCGTGTCACTGGAATAACCTGGTTGAAGATTACGATGCCACGAAAAGACCGGGATCGGACGAGGGAGGCGCTATCCTGGCAGGTTCCCTGAACTGCAACCAGAAAGTGGGCCGTACGATGGGGTCATCAAGCAGGGAAGAATATCTCTTTGGCGATTTTCTCAGGCACGGAGGCAGTTTTCGAGAGATGATTTGAGTTTCTGATTGAGATGTTGGTTCATAATTCGGGTGATGATAGATATGGTACGCACAGACGGTCAGCGTAAAATATAACCATAACCGATATTCGAAAACCCGAAAGAGAGAATGAGAAGGTAGCTCACTTGAGTCTCGGCGTAAATACGACGAAACGGAACTGCTTAAACCCTGTCTTCACATTGTACGTTAGCTACGCGAACCTGCTCGTTGATCCTACTGAATATTTATCAGTACATCCGGGGGATGGACATACAAGTCAAGTCATCAACTCCATCTGTAAATTAAAGGCATCCCCCACATGGTACAGGCCCACCATCTCGAAATTTCTCAGAACCCTCTGATTACCGACAGTTATCGATTCAATATTGTTTCTGTTATTTTGATTCTTTTGAATGTCTTCCGATGAGAAGTTGGATAAAGAGCTGGGTCGGCGACTCCGAGTCACACGGTTTCGTGGAAGCATGTGGGGTGGGACGGGCCGTGATGCGAAAAGATGTCTCCGGGAGATAGATTGGTTACCGTTGAGGGAAAAGGGTCCCCGTCGGTCAATCGGCCAAAGCAGAAATCAGACCTCTGATTGTTGGAAGGGGAGATATCCGCCGTCATGGTTAAGCTCTATCTGAAATAGATATCCGTGCAATCGATTGGTGTTCGAGTACACGAAGACAGAGGGTTGGGGGTGTCTATAGAGCCCATGGGCCAGGGATGGTTAATCGTGGACGATCCAAGTCGGTGAGTTATTGTGCCGGGACAAACTTCGAATCGATCAAGGCTCAGAGCTCTTTCAGGACTTGCACGGTGAGTCAGTAAGTGCCGTATGCTGCGGCCTCGAGTATAACCCAATATACAATGTGAGGGTCGAATATATGGGAATATGTCACGACTATGAGGATACCAAAAGCATTCTGGCGGCATTTCACGATGTTATCAGTTTTTGCATCTTGGACTACGAGCTTCTGTAAGCAAGTGCTTGCCTGAGTTCGAACTTTGTGTATCCCTTTCCCGTACGGCCATTTTCAAACGTATTTACAGCTCTTATACCGTAATTTCTATGGTGTCGAGGTGAAAGGAAGACCGGAACATAAGAGATAGTGCTGGTATAGCTTTGTGCCTGATGAGTTATGTCAGTTATTCTCTCTTTGGGCCGAAGAGTTCGTCCAGTACTGTGAAACCATTGTGTTGTGGATCAGCTAGTCAAGAGCATATGGAAAGAAATATCGGATGAACGAGGCCCAAAAAGGCAATTTCCAATTTCTCTACCAAACCGTGATCACGGCGACACCTTCAATGAACAAGCCCAAAGTGCGGGGAGTTCAGAGCCAACAGACGGGTATCTACAAGCTTGATGCCATAAAAGTAGGGCGCTCTTTGGCCTGGACTGACTCAACAAAGTTCACATAACTACAGGATGTTGCTGATTCTCTGGGCGTTACAATTTCGGACCCTGTTGCATTGGCACTGGCCAGCGACGTTGAGTACCGCATTCACCAGGTCATAGAGGTGTGTCGGGAGCTTCTCCAACTTATACTTGTCATTTTATGTGAATAGGAAGCAGCACGATTCATGCGACATGGGCGAAGAACCACAATGACAACTGCAGACATCGATCAGGCATTTCGCGTCCTAAATATCGAACCTCTGTATGGGCACTCTGCGTCAAATCCCCCAACGTTTAGAAGAGCATTGCCGTTTCCCCAGGTCCCAGCTGCTGGCCCAGTTTATTTCGTGGAGGATGAAGAGATAGATTTTGATCGCGTCTTCAGAGAAGAAAAGATTGCTCTACCTAAGGGCGTCAGCTGGAAAGCTCATTGGTTAGCTGTTGAGGGAGTCCAGCCCCTCATACCAGAGAACCCGCCTGCCATACCGCGGGATACAGACGACACAACGAAGACTGAGCCACAAGTTAACGGGAGTGGGACTCTTCTTACAGCAGCCCCTGCCAATACCCCTGCCGCAATACGTCAACAACAGCAGCAACAGCAGCAACAACAACTCGTGAAACAAGTCCTATCTCGGGAACTCCAGCTTTACTACACTCGTCTGACGTCGTCTTTGCTTCCTCCATCGAGTGATATCGTGAAACGCACGGCAGCACTTGCAAGCTTGAGAAATGACGCTGGATTACAGGCGCTACTGCCATATCTGATACGTTGGGTAGGAGAGGGCGTAGTTGGCGCGCTAAAGGAGGGAGTGCAATCAGAAACCGACGGGAAGGTCTTAGAAGTCTTACTAGACGTGATTAGCGCGCTATTGGAAAACAACACATTATTTGTGGAACCCTATGTGAGTCAACAACTATATAACTCTTCAGATGGCCATTTCTTTGACAATACATTATCAGTTACACCAAATATTACCACCGGTTCTATCGACACTACTTCACTCCTCCCTTCCTCCATCTCATGCAACTCATCTCCGGACCGTGGCGTCCCAGACGCTCTCTCGTGTGCTGACGCAGCACTCAACGACGTACCCCTCGCTCTCTCCCCGTATCATGAAGACCCTTCTTCTCGCACTCATCTCTCCAGGAAAGAGCAAAGGTACGCGGGAAGGTGCCATACGGGGACTTGTTGGCGTCGGCAAAGAAGCTGTTAGAAAAGGGCTTGTGGAAGGTGGTGGTGCTAAAGTAGTTGGTAGTGAGTGTCAGGACGGAGAGGACTCAGCGGCTTTGATTGGTTCTGTCATGGTTTGTCCCCGTCTTTTTCTACATATTCATTGATAGATTTTTACCTTACATGTGCAGGATGCTTTGAGAGTCTTGCAACCTTCTTCAGACATGTTGTACTCGTTGGATCCAAACAACACGGACGATGCTGCTACAATATCCAGGCTGCAGGAGGTATTGGGTGATGAAATTGCTTCGAGGGTTTCTCAAGATGCTGCCTGGGCAAGGGAAATATTGGGCACAACGGGTAGCTCAACATGATAGAGGCTTCGTGGCACCTCAGTTTGTAACGTTATATTCTATCTCCTTCATATTTAATTCACAATTGCTGTATAATAACCATCTTCTGTTCATTGCTAGTATCGGAAAGTATTAACAAGATACTTAAGTGCATTGAAAAAGCAGTCATCCAAGCAATCAAGTTCTGCCTGAGACCGTTCGTGACAGGTATGGCTATATGGTTTATACTTGGGAAAGTACAGACTAAGATGGACCGACATTTGAAAAAGTGTCGAGTCCTTGATTATTATTATTATTTGGCATAAGGGGATGACAAGGAAAGAACAAAGATTGAAGATTAGACATCCAGAAACTATTAGGCGCATATTAATGAGGTCTCACAACCTCTTTTCTGCCTAATGATTCATACAGTGATACGATATATATCCGAGTCAGTTTCAGGCTACACAGATACCCTGGTGTAATTGTTGCGCGGAAGAGAAGAAACACTGCATGTAAGTCCATTACATTTCCAAGAAACAACTCACAGGCCAGATTGCCGCCCATTACAGCTTAATGTTGAACACCCTGAGTGGACACCGACGTCCTATGGCATGCAGCTATCTGAGGTCTGAATGCGTCAACCTGTATTCTTCCTATGTATATTGGTGGTTCGATGTTGTCGGTCGTCGATTCACTGGCTTGACGCCGAGTTGGACACTTTTTCACCTGAACCATACCAAAAGTCATCACATCATGATTGCTTGAGATCGTGTTTTGTCTTCAAACAGCTTGGCCAACATCGCCTAGACTTCAGCCTACATGGTCCATCCGTCTCTCGATTGCTCCTGAGCTTCCTCACAGGTCATAAAATGCTGGAAGAGGTGTCGAAATACCTCAAAAAGCTGGCCTTCTCATCACGCACTATATCTTCACGTCCTTCACGAACAAGCTAGTCCACTCACCACTCTCCATACTCATCATCGCCTTTCTAACATCATCGCCCTCTTCGCTCTCACCTCTGTACCTATGTTCGCCATTGCATATCCCACTTCCAATGGTGGGGAAGGGTTGAGTTCTCGTGCTCTTGTCGAAGTTTACTCGATCACCGCACGACAAACCGCGGAAGCGATGATTAATGTTTGGAGCGCTCAGCGCTCTTTCGATGAAGGAGATATTGCTCGATGGGCATCTCCCAATGGAGAGTAAGTTTTCTTCATGTTTGTGCCTATCTCCTGAAATTCTTATACTATGTTCTCCGTAGCTGCTCAACTGGTGTTCCCCAGACAGGGATGACGGGGGCCGACCTGTCCCAATGCTCATGGGTAAGGCTGGAAATTACAGCCGACAACAGATGGCATTGCAAGATGTGTTGTCCGAGGTTCATGCGACTTTTGAACGATACGGCTTCATCAATCTTTTATGCCTCTATAATTACTTCCATACTACCATACATGAACAATATCGAAGATGGTTCGTGCAGGAATTCATAGTCCGATTCCCATTGCAAAGAGAGCCCAGATACTCCTAGTCGTCACTCTAAGCCCCGAATTTCGTACAATGCGTAACAGCCCAGTGCCAACGCAGCAAGGCGTAAAACAGCCAAAGGGGCATAATCCATCGTCCACTTGTTATATGTCGATCCTGTAGAGTCTACGTAAGCGAATACCGTTTCTCTGGCATTGAGTAATATTTTTCGCAAATAACTATAATGTGCATCTGCAGAGCCTGAAGCGAAGGGTTTATATGAATAAAAGGTGAGCAGGTTGGGGTAAGATGTTTTATGCGACACAGTACCTGGAATGAGGCCGTGCGCAAGGAAGGTCAAATTGAATAGCAATGAGATGACCAGCTCGTGGATGAGAAGAAGCGGTAAGAGGGCTATGATAGGTCCGAAAAATACGGAAAATGAGATGATATGCACGATATGAGGATGGTGAATCACTTAGAAGGGCTCTCGGTTAGATTTCCTTCAATATTTCCAAAAAAAATAGAACCTGAGCGTCGACGTACCAAAGGCGCAGGCTGCGTCAAAAGCCTGCACTGGCCACTGCGATGGGCGCCCAAAGATGTCCCCAAAGTTGATATTGCCTAGTTAAACCCGTGGCTTATTCAAAACCTTTCGTCGAAATGCTACGATGGCCGCAATGCCCACCTATGGATTTGAACACCTCCACGACCCAAGCCCAGATGCCCTGAAGGAAAGTCTGTACGAAAAGCACAAAACGGTCTTCTGCAGGCTTCCTCGTTAAAACAGCTCAGGAAGCATAAAGCGACAGGTTCACGGACTGAGGCGAATCGAAGTTGCAATTATCCAGCGAACAAGAGGCTCTACCAAGAGCACAAGGTCTAGGTCGAGTTCTACTTTAGTTGCATGGGCCAATTGATTGGCAGGGGCTGGAGAATATGGCATTGATGATTGGTGTACGAGGTAGAGGTGGATGGAGATGGAAACCCATGAGGCGGCAATGCATTGTATTCGTGGATGGCTCGCCTAAATTGATCGCCTGCAGGGAGAAACGTGTCGGAGCCCCAGGCCCGACTTTTTCAACGTGGAATGGCCAGTGATCCGTGTCGAAGTCGTAGCAAAAAGGGCCCACAAAGGCAATAAACATACTAGGTCATATACTGGCAATCCTATATTTACATACGATCAAAGGTGGTTACGGATCATCAATCAAATGGAAAAAACATGATAGGAAATTATGCAGGCCCGGCGGCATCTAGTATGTACAAGTGGGGTTACAACAACAAGTGGAGCTTGTGAGGGGGAATAAAAGCAAGGAGGTACACGGCGAGAATCACAGGACTGTCAGGGCTATACCCAAAAATATAACCAATGCGCATAGAGGTAGCGTCGCCACACCCATGCGAATGCTGGTGGCTCCACTCTCTGGAAGGGCAGGTAAGCCATCACCAGTGGGAGGGCTAGTAGAGCTGGGGCCGGGGCTGACAGACGTCTGGGTGGCTGATCCAGGGTTCAGGAAAATGTCCGCTTGAGCGCCTAGCAAGAGAGAAAAAATCAGCGGCCGCGTGGGTCCGATGGGAGTCAGCCAACGAACCGTTGGAAAATCCCAATTTTGCATTGTATGCCGGCGACCGCGGGTCGCCAGCCAGATCAGTCCCGCTAACCTCAATATTGTTTCCTTCCAGTTGGTTCCAGTAAATCAACTGCCTCGCGCCTGTCGTGCATTTAGATGGGTCGTCTTCGCACCAGGTGGCTGGCTTAGCCGGTGCGACGGCGGCTGTGCCCGTCATGCCTGTTACCTTGCACTTGTACCCTATCATGTACATGTTGGGTTCTCCGCATCTATTCCGAGACAAGGATGTGATTAATTTAGAACGGCATGAGATACACGGCAACTCACCCGTTTGGCACCTAAGTTTCGGGAAGTAAAAATAGGATCAGGAGTCGTTATCAGGCGAAATCATCATACGTACCCAGCCCCACTAGGAATGGCGAGTGAATAACGTTGAGGAGGGAAGTACAACGGTGAAAACGTACCGCACAGATGCAGCCTTCTGGGGGACATGCTGGTAGATCTGGTACCGAATAAGTTGCCATGAGTCTCCAGGGGGTGCTACGCTCCTGTTAGATATGTATATAGAACATAAACGAAAAGATCTTTACTTGTAGGCAACCGTAAACACCACAAGATTTTCCGGTGTTACTTTCGAAAGTTCCGACTAACCTCAAATATTAACCAAGAGATGCCACTAGTCTATATAGATGCGGTGTACCTGGTATGAAATCGCAAAGGCACTGCCTGCTGCCATGCTCTCGTTCTGGGCGTGAACTACACCGAGTTATTAAGAAAATCAACAAAAACGTGAAGAACCCTCACTGTTGGGTTCTACAATACAAGGCGGCGTGTCCCCGTTGCTTGGGCGGTCTCCCAGGCCGGGATGATCCTTCCCATCAGCAAAAGTTGCTTTGTTCTCTCCGTCAAAAGACAATGACGTGAACGCTCGGTTTACCGCGAGCTCCACCGTGAATTCGCCATTTGCGGGTCTGCAGTCATAGATTTTTGGGTCGATTAGAGATATTAATATGGAAAATCCTCACAATTCTAGGAAATCGCCGGGGGCTGGAGGAAATTCGTCACACTGTTAACAGGACGTTAATGTCAGCGAAGCCAGCCCGATCCGCCACATACTTTGTTGACATGATGGAACCACCAATCCTCGCGTGAGAGCTGGTTGGGGTGGTTGTAAGTGCTGTTTAAGATCGCCCAGAGCACACACCGACCTGAAATAAGGGGTTCACTGCTTCGTTAGTCGATGGATCGTCTGCACCCGGGTTCGTTCCGTTAAGACAATACATTCCTAGGTGGGCGAGATTAGCGCCTTAAGAAGCGGGTACGCAAGAGGGCGTCCATGCACCTTTGTGCCATGGTGCAATGTGTCCGTGCACACGCACTAGTGAGAAACTCGTCGCAACAAAGAGGCCAAGAACCAGTTGCCTCATGATTAGAAGATCAAGAAAGAAAAAAGGGTGAAAGAAAGGAGAAGAGATGAAGATGTTAAGTAGCTGCGATCATGTCCACATTAACCAAGAACGTGGTTTAACAGTGAGCACCATTCAAAAAGCGCCTTTGTAAGGGTACAGCCACGGAACCGGTTGACGCTAATTCCGTCATGGGAAACTACGATCTCATCTATCACCGCCAATTGTTGGCATGAGGAGAGCCAAGAATACTCTGAAACGCCAGAAAAAAAAAGGGGGAGGAGAGGCCTATAATGTTGGTATCCCTATCTGTCTCGTTGAAGGGAAGGAGGAGGACTGAAGAATGGGAGCGGGGCCAGGAGTTGAACGTTGAACAGAGAATTCATCGTACTGAGGTCGTTAGTTATCATTTACGAGACAACGTTATAATAAAAAACAAACTTTCAACGCTGTCCATCTCGGACCACGTGGCATTAGTGAATTTGTCTTTCGTCACACGGCACTACTTAATCTGGCTTACTTACTGGATCTCTACATACACAGCTCAAACTAGAATAATCCCAAAAAGAACATAAAGGCCTACGACCCCTGCCAACACACGAATGGTCACAAGAACCCCATTGCTCACCGTTCCTACGTTGTATTGGGTTCCGGCGGACTGCAACATGGCGAACAAGGAGGCCGACGGCGTATGCCCACCATAACAAAAACTCTGGTACAATGCGGCTGGGGATCCTTCAAGGTTCAATCCGCTTTCGAATCAGAGTGGAAACGCATGGCCGAGGTGAACAACGCTTACCGCCGATTATCCCGCTCAAGCCGAATCCCAAGATGTAGAGCAAAACGAAGAATGTTGCTTGGAGTAGGAACAATGGCAGGAGCAGGATCCAGGGCCCTAGGAAGACGAGGAACGAGATGAAGAGGGATATATGCGGGTGCTGCTTGACTGGAAGTATGTTCCATGAGCTGTCGCGACATTCTTGTTTTCAAAGATACACTCACGAGGTTCATTGATGACTTGGGCCGCATGAACTATTAATTCCAGAAATGCTTTGTACAGATTACCCAACGGCTCCCCTTCGGGCTGATTAATTTCTAGTGTTCCTATTCATCCATAGAAAGCTTGCACTTACGGAGTTGATTCCACACCCCGGTGAGCCATTGAAGAACCACTTCGATTATTCCTACTTGCTCCAGCGATTGAAATGCGATGGCCTTGGGCAAGTACATCTGGTGTTTCCTCTTGGTGCTGAAGACGGTTATGGTTCAATGTGCAGTCCTCGCTCCGACTGCGCCGCAAGGTACTAAGTACGCGTTTCGGGCACGTGTCATGTTAAGTTGTATTCTGGCACCCTTAAATTAATTCGTTTTTTTAGGTCATTCAGTACCTAGTGGCCTCCGATGCAACAATGCAAACGTTAACCCGACCATGTCTGAACGTCAACACGAGGTCACTGACACCCCCAAAGGCATATTCCCTTCGGGTGGCCAATCCCATCTCTATTCACCATGAGAATATAAATGTCAGCCGCAGCGACATCTCCACACTTTCAGGCACAGATCCAGACGCCCGTGGACTCAACCTTGATATTTTGGGCAGGTTATTTATAGATCGTACACATATATGTAGTCGCGTCCCCACAGATGTCGAATCGAAATCCCAGCTGTCCCGGTACTTATATAAGCTACACTCTCCTATCCTCTCGTCAACTTCCACCCGCATAATCATGACTGTTATGTATATTGATATCTCTCCAGGCCAGTCAAGCCCAAATAATCCAAAAAAGAACATATACGCCCACCAGCCCTGCTAGCACTCGGACGGGCGCCAGCACTTTATTGCTGGCCGTCTCCACATTGTACTGCGTCCCGGCGGACTGCAACAGTGCGAATATGGAGCCTGCTGGCGTATTGGCGCCGTAAAAGGCTGACTGGAACCATGCCGCCGGGGAACCTGGGTGAATGGTTAGATGAATCGATCCTCAAGAGAGATGAGCGTGTGTGGAGTAAATGAGTACGTACCGCCAACGATCCCACCTATACCGAACCCTAGGAGGCCGAGTATGAGGTAAAATATTGCATAGAGGAGGAAGTAGAGTAAGAGGAGGAACCAGGGTCCTAGGAAGATAAGGAAGGCGATGGGAAGAATGCTGTATATGGGTGCGCCCTTACTGGGGAGAGGGTTGCGTGAGCTTTCACGACGTGAATTTGGAGTGGTCAGTGTACTGACGAGGCGCATCGATAATTTTTGCGGTGAGACCTAGCAGCGTTAATGGGGCCTTGCCTACATAGCGTAGTGCTCTCACTTGAAGCAGTATTCTTCATGGTTGTGGACTCGCACTCACCACATGACCTGGCGAGCCAACGCAGAACCCATGCGGATTTGTGAAATTGTTGTGCAAACACCTTCGGGAATGCAGTGTATGCGTTATTTAGCGCGTTGCCTGCATAACTTGTTGAACAGTCGTGATTTGCACCAATACAACGGTGCACTCACTGCATAATATGATGTACCACTGAAAAACGCGCCTGAATTGTTCCAAGATTACTGCGAGTGCCTTTGGCAATGCCATGGATGCGGTGTTTATCGTTTTGCCTGCGTGACTCGTCACGTAAACTCGTGCATTCACAGATCCTGCACTCACTACACATTCCCGTGGGCCATCGGAAAGCCTGTTCGAATAGTATAGAAAGCTCTGTGAATGTTTTAGTAGATGCTCTGTGCAGATTGCTCATTGCGATGCCTAGATAATAGATACCAGTTATGTTTGCTCCAAGTTTGCTCTCCACCTGTACAAACCAGTACAATGGCACTATATCGAAATACCCATTCGGGTGGGCTTGACAGCTTTGGCGATACCTCGTCTGCGATGCTTAGCGCCTTCCCTTCACGCCCTGTCAATTGATTGATGTTGGATGTTCGAGGCCTTCTCCTACCACGAAGCGCAAGCAGGGCAGCAGGCCGTTGAAGGAACAGCTCTTTAACGCTCTCCAATCTTTCAAGTATGATATTCCTCATCCGCGTGAAGCCGTCGAACATTGTTCCCCACCTCATGCTATAGCTATATCCATTGGGCAGTCGAGTGTAAGAACCCTATGGTCTGGGCTCGTTAATCTGGTGTAAAAAAAACGCGGCGAATTAACCGTATCCCGTTGTGATCGCGTCGCAGCATTGAAGTGAGAAGATTGAACAAAACAAATGAATAGAAATGATGTAATTGGGGGGTCTAGACCGCGGCGGAGAAGCCTCATGACCATGACGTCAGCACTACGATCCTGGGCAGAAATTCGGCCAATCGCCTGGACCTACCCTATTTCGCTGAAGTTCAAAATAATTATCGTAATTTATATGGACACAGAGCCTACACAAGCATTTTTTTGAGCCCAAGATGCGAAAATCCCGACCGATTTTATATTCTGTTTCGGATTCTCTGTCCCAACTGGTCACATCCATTTAGACGGTGCGTGTCAGCTGCCATGGTCCAAACGAGTGTTTTCCATAAAGTAAGGCAGAATATTTACCCTCCTGAGGACAGCCCCTCCCCAACACATTGCCCTCCCAGTGCAGGACCGCTGCAGGTAGCATGGCAGTTTTTGTGGCGGCGATGCAACTTCCACGGTAGCTGAGTGAGGGTCTTCGTACCGCCATGGCAGAAATCTCACGATCCTCCCTCGAGTTCCTCTATCCCTTTTGTCTGAGGCTGGATATGACAACGTGAGCGTGAACTTCACATTCCGCTGCTCCACTTGAGGTAACCGCAGTAGGCTTTGCTTAGCTTCTCGACGCCTGCTGATTACTGAAAAGCATCACCCGTTTTGATTAGTGTGTTCTGTCCATTTGAAGCCGACGTAGATCAGCCATCGTCGTCATACACAAGGGTTTTGGTCAGGGGTTGTTGATAAGTTTTACCCTTTGAGGCCTTCCCCTACCGTCTGGAAGGGAGGGACACGCCTCCAGAACCTACGTCAACGACCTCGGAAAACCCGTTTAATTTGCTCACAGGCTCGCACTCCAAACCAGAAAGGTACAACTTATTTTGGCTCTGTGTCATCATAAGTCTGACGTCATTTTTCCCACACTATGTGGGTACATATACAGACGGTCTTTCCGCGAACATGTCTTACAGCACACATTTCATATCATTCTCCTCATATCACAAAGTGTACTTGTGGGGATTATATCGCTCATAAACACTATCAAAAAATCCTGGACGTCACAACAGAATTGAGTAATTCTAAAAATACCGGGGGCCAACGATCCGTTAGTGAGTCTCATTTTTTTTTACTCCTAATAACATATTTACTTCCTAATTTCTTGCTGATAGAAAACATGGTAGAGCCTTTTAACGATGGCTTCATTCTCAGAGGAGCAACCCCCACCCCTACTACCCGCGTTGCATCCTCGATGGATCAAAAAGGTATCTTAACATGTTGGGATCACGCGGATTCACCACGTGCGAAAATATTCGCAACTTGGCGGCACGCAGTGCAGCAAGTTCACAAAAAAAGGGCGACAGCCAAGACGTTGTCGTCCCATTTTTCTTCCCATTCTCCCTCCTTTTTACTCTTCTTCACTTTTTTTACTTCTGGTTATGCCCATTGCTTACTTTATGTTCTAGAGTTGCCCAGCAATCGAAAAACTTCCTCGACAGGTAGCCCTGGTACGTATTGTTCTACAAAGTTCTACGACTCTCTAGGACGTGCCTGACAACATGTGTTCCTTTTTCTAGTCGTATATGACACAGTGCCATCCGTCAGCTCATCAGGTGCCCAGACAGAAAAGTTAGGGGATCCGGACAGTACACCTGACAATTCGATGTACGGCGATGCAAGAGGGGGTAGACCCGATCAATCTCTGTCCAATCGACGGCGGTCTCCCCGCTCGCCTTCCTCTTCTCATAATCACCACCGGCCCCCCAACACACGCACCTCATCCTCGTCTTCCAGCGCCCGCGGTTATGTAGTATCTCCAGCTCCCCCCACCGAGAAAATACATAATGTCACTCCACCTCCGGGGTTCCAAGGCTCGGCCCTTCACTACCCAGCTCCTGTAATACCCTACGCCCAGCGTCCGGGTTATAGGCAATACGTAATGCCTGCACAACCACCTATGAGCATGGAACACCCACAGCCCCCTCATTTTGGTTATACACACGCATATCACTATCCGGGAATCCAAGATGGTCATGGTTTGATACCTCAAAGCATACACGCAAGCTATCAACAGATATTACAGCCCTCTAGCACTGTCTATTCCTACCAGAGTCACTCCCCTGATGGTATTCCAGGCGCTCACAACGCATTCTCTAATCCGGTCACGCCACCTATCTATCCCCACCTCAATACCTCCCCGCCCATGCACTCTCCAGTGACTCAATCACCACAGGGCCAGAGCGGTGCCCACTCTACGTCATACAGGGGTTCGGGACAGTTCCGTTCGTTACAATACCCCTCTTCTATGTCTCCAACCCAGTATGCGTACCCACCGCAGTCTTTTCCGAATTCCTCTCACATGTACCCTGGGCAATATGCTCCACCGCCATATTCTCGCCATTTCCCTTCGCCCCAAGAGCCGGATCGACAAGGTACCTGGTGGTACCTCCCACATTCTGCGCCGGGTTTACATTCTCCACAGTATGAGAACGGGGCACCTTCGTATCAAGGCCACTATCCCATGACATACGCTGCAATGGGACATCACGAGATGGACTCTTATTCATCGGGACCCCCAAATTCAAATTCACCCACGACGTCACGAATGCATTCTACCGCCCCGTTGCGTCCGGGCCTAAATCTAGAAACAGGAACACCGTCTCCGCACATTTTGGAGTCCGTTAGCCCTATCAACGCAGATACGACTACCTCTCCCAGCAGTGAACGCCCAACGGCCTCTGGCAAGCCTGCCGTGCGCAAGTCATATCACCCCAATCCTCCCACGCATCGATCCGAGTGGGTGATGTGGGCCGGCAATGTGCCTTCGGACGCGACACACGATGAGTTATGGCGCTTTTTCAATAAGACGCCGGACACACCAGCTCCGGCGGAGGACCAGGCGAAAACGGGGGTGTTGTCAATTTTCCTCATCTCGAGATCAAGCTGTGCATTCATCAACTTCGAGACAGAGCATCACCTCCACAACGCAATCGAGTGGTTCAATGGGAAGCCGCTGCGGCCGCTGGACCCGCGCTGTCCCCGTTTGGTGTGTCGTGTGCGGAGGAAAGATGATGATTTGAAGGCTGGTGTAGGTGGTCAGCGGGGGATGGGGATGCACACGCGCTGGATTAAGGAACAAAAGGCGAAAGGCCCCGAGCACAGTGATATCTCAGAGACGTCCACTTCGGACGGGAGGCTGTCGGCAGCCTCTTCCGACCAGCTGGCTCCAGTCATGTCGTCGCTGTCACTATCTGATGATGAGGGGCGTTTTCAACGAACTGCGAGACACTCAAGCAGTTCGGGCTCATTCGCCTCGACCAACTCGAGTGTTCTTTCGCGCTACTTTCCCAACCGCTTTTTCATCCTCAAATCACTGACCCAGGTACGCAGTTATCTGGTGAGAACATTTAGCATGTTTGCTTACTTCTATGGATAGTTCGATTTAGATCTCAGCGTCGAGAAGGGGCTCTGGGCAACCCAAAAGCACAACGAAGGGATTCTGGACCAGGCGTATCGAACGAGCCAGAATGTGTACCTCATATTCAGCGTGAACAAGAGCGGGGAATTTTATGGATATGCAAGGTGCGTCTTCCGCAAATGCTGCAGGATCAAGTTCCAATACAACCAAGTTCTGACATTTACCAGGATGGCTGGACCCGTGCGCCGGGGCGAGCACCGTGTGTCCTGGGCGACACGGACAGCTGGCTCCTCTGGCTCCTCTCGTTCGTCGTTATCTCCTATCACCGGACGTGCTGTCGGACACCCGACTGAGGAACCGGTCAGCCCGAGTCGAGTGTCCCAGCTGAAAGCACCGCCCAAGAGCTTTTTCAACACGCCTCATTTGGTCGACGAATCCCCACAGCCGGCCGGGAGTGCGGAAATACGGTACACCAACGAACAAGCTGGGTATATCCCCGACAGTCCCCGCTCACCCATCACCTCGCCCACGGTGGTGCAGTCTGCGCCAGCAGAGCTTGGTACCCGTCCAAAGTTGACGATGCGGACGCCAATGATTAAGCATAGCTTGGATTATCAGATGGCTCGGACTGCCCCGACATTTCCAGCGGAGGATGGTTCGCTGGACGAGTTTGAGCTGGATCCGACTGCCCCGATTAGGGCGATACGTGGGGGAAGTTCGCAGAGTCATGAGTCGACTGGGCTGTCGAGGGGGGCATCGGTATTACAGGCGGTTGCGGAGGAAGAAGAGAAGGGGGGCGAGGGAGAAACGGCAGCTGGAGAACAGAAGGAGCCTGAGAGTGAGGCGAAGGATGAAACGTGGGGCGAGTCATTCAAGGTAGAATGGCTATGTACGGACAAGCTTCCGTTCCATAGGACCCGTCATATCCGGAATCCGTGGAATCACGATCGGGAGGTGAAGGTGTCGAGGGATGGGACTGAGGTAGAACCTATTGTTGGACAGAGGTTGCTGGACGAATGGGAGCGTCTGGTGGAGATGCGGACCCCTTCACCGACGAAGATGGGTGGCGCGTCGAAGCGGGGGTCAAGATCGGCACCTCCTGTGGTAACTCCAGTCCCGCTGAAGATTGGGAAACAGGCAGATGCGAGGGAGCAAGGAGGTATATAAGCACGGATGAAGGGGGGGGGAAAAAGTCGGTGAGGTGAGCACACCTTTACAGCCGCCATCACCGCAATTATGAACATAGAAACGACTGGGCATTATTACCTAAAACGCACATCGCCGCTTCAGGCAATAATCAAACACGCAATCAATTTACAGCATTTATCACTCACATTCATGTTCGTCTTTTCGTCCACTCTTCGTTTCCCTCCTGCTTACGTCCGCCCTGCATGTTGTGCAGTTCTAATCTCTTATGTACGACGCGACAGGATCCACTTGTCATTCACGAAACAAGGCTGTCACACTCATTTTAAGCCTGCTCATCACGAATCATTTAAGCACTCCTGCTCATCACGCTTTGCTTGATATCTTGCTGTGGGATTGGTCTATCATTGTAGCTATAGGAAACTGGTCTGTTGTAATATCTCGTACCGGCTGGCATTATACACGAAGCTCCGGGTAATTAGGGTTTCCAGTCCGAGAAATTATCAATTGGTATTAAGTATCGAGTTGTGTTGGAACCTGAGCCAGTTGTGAATTGTTCGAATTCGTTGCGAAAATTTGAGTTGGTGTCGCGACGCGTGCAGACGATGAATCACGAACCCGTCTTTACAAGATTCGCGGGAGAAGGAGCGGGTCGGCCCGACTACTCCGACACCTTCCACCTTGAGTCCGACGAAAACACCATCTCCACCTGCCAAAGCACTAATTTCGCCGTAAATCGATAACGCAATCCCTCAAAACTATGACAAACTTTTCCAACTTACCACCTGAGCTTATCGAAGAAATCATTCTCAACCTTGATCCACTCGACGTCGCCCGTATTGCACAATGCTCAACGCTCTTCCGTTCTCTTGTCTATAGCCCAACTAGCCAGGCGTTGTGGCGCACGCTATACCTTGATCAGCCACTTGACGACCCCCGGATCTGCGTCTCCCAACAGGGCAAACCCAGGGCGAATATAGATTGGAGAGAGGAGTTGGAACGCCTTATGAGAGCCAGGACGGTGCTCCATGATATGTCTCTCTGTCGTCCGGGTGAACGTTTGACCATCCTCAAGACTATAGTCGACATGGTCTCATACGTTCCACCGCTGTCCAGCCCCGAGATGTATAGCGAGATGTCGAAAAACCTGTTGTGGGGAGCTGCTTTACTGCGGGGAGGCAAGTTCTTGGACGATGTTGGGCCGTCGGCTGAGCCCGCGGAGAGGCAGCTCTGTGCGCGGCTGCATACATACTTTGGGATCACGCATACCGACGCAAAACAGGCCGCGAGGGTGCGGTCACGGGCGTATGTGTATGATATGCGGAATTATCGCTGGGATAACGAGTTTGGCCCATTCGATGGCCACGAGCGTGTGGATTGGGTGCATCTTCAAGCGCTGCATCATGTAGTCTCGATGCATGTTGTGGACTTAAAGGAGGATGAGGATTTTGATTTTGCGATATTTCCAATGAGCCTCCCGTTTACTCAGATAATAATGCCTGCGGGAGCAAACCCTGATGAAGTAGAAGATTGGGCAGGTGTAGAGGGTTTATGGCGGGTCTCGTTTTGCTTTTGTGACCATAGGGACCTTATCAGTATGTGCTTTTTCTGGGACTGCAATATATTTTATCTGATGAACTTTACACAGAGTATAACCAATCGTCGGTAAGAACGAAGCTGCAGTATGTTGGACGCTAATAAACTTCCCCATTCAGACAGCCGACGGTGATGCGCTTGATCCCTCTATATTCGAACAGCCATCGTTTGGTGAAGTCTTTCGGTCTCTGGACGTCAGCCTTCGTGTAATGCGGACACATGCTGATCTTAATCATTCGAATCGGCCAATAATATATTTTGCGGGAGAGATGGCAGGCTCTTCGTCCACTATGACAGGTCAGGTCAGGATGACCCGTGACGACCAAGTGCAATGGCATTTTGTGAGTTCAGTTTGGCTTATATGGAATATGAATTGGGAGGTTCATGTATGCTGCGTCACAGGTTTCTGGGGACCACGGAAATGCTATTTGGAGGTGAGTGGGACGTCTGTGTCGGTGTGTTCTACTCTCATGGATTTATGTTTATATTTAGCTCTCAGGGCGTTCACGTTGGTGGTCTGCAGTCGTCGTTTGGCGTGTTGGGCGCATGGACCACAATTTTTCACGACGACGACGATCCCGTCGGTGCGCCTCCCTTTCTTGGATTCTATGATAATTACGCCTTCTGATCGAGTATCATCTAGGCCCGTTCTGGCTTCGAAGACGAACAATGGCGAGCAATATGCCGATGCATCACTTCTCTGCTGATGAAGAGGAAGAAGACTCATAGAAGGTGTCCTTCAATGGATTGAGATGTTTGTTTCTTTGTACATAGGCTTTGAGACCCAGTTTTACTTTGGCTCTGTTACTTTAAGGCCCTTTGTCGATATCACTAAACTGGTTACCTCAGTACATCGACCACATCGAACACTCAGGCTGCCCCTTGAGGAATTGAATAGTGTATCTTGGGTCAGCTCAGGCTGCGTTACTCCAGAAGCGGTGTGACCCACATATCCTGAATGGTGCTCACGGGGGTATGTATATGGCCTTACTAGGCTTCTGTTGTTGAGCTACCAGGCGTACATACCCGTCCAAAAGTACGGAGCTCTACATATGGTTGGATTCCGTTACGTGTTAGTAACATATGCCCAATCAGACGGCTGTCCTTTGGCCAACGGGCTTCGAGTCGCGACACTTAATCTAATTAATTTTGGGTCGGTTGCATTAGGGCTAGACTAGACCGTGAGAACCTTTGCGCTGCGCCCAGGTCCCGCCGCGTTGGGATTGCATCTGCTATAAACTCCGGTTGGTTCAGGAGTATCGCTCTCTTTCTTGGACCACCAGTACGATAACCATATAATATGTCTGATCAATCAACACCACCACCAAAGCCCAAACCAGGTTCTTTGCGCGACAGGATCGCGGCGTTTGAGAAGCCTGCAGCAGGCCCAGCGCCCGGACCAGCACCAGCACCTCGACCCAAACCAGGCGGTATTTCGTGGAAGCCCAAAGTACCGTCGCCTCCATCGTCGCCCTCTGGTGCAGATGTGCCAGCGCCGTCTGAAAGGAAGGCTGGAGGGATGTCTGCGTCTGACGCAAAGGAGAGCATAGGCAAGGGAGGCAGTCTCAAAGAGCGGATGGCAGCTCTCCAGAATCGAGGTGGCTTCGGTGCGCCTCCTTCAGTAGCCCCGAAACCTGTCCTGGAGAAGCCCAAGTGGAAACCTCCTCCAGTTGTTGCGCCAGTAGATAAAGATGAAGATGATCTGCCACGAGGCGAGCCGTCGAAATCTCCCCCAGTTCCTTCTGTGCGAACTTCCGAAGATGAAATCGCCAAGGAAGCCACCGATGAAGAGTCGCCGGCTAAGGCTGATGATGGAGAACAAGTAGAGAATGACGAGGAGGAAGAGGAACGGCAACGACGTGCTGCTATTGCTGCACGCATGGCGCGTTTGGGAGGTGCCCGTGTAGGGATGGCACCTGTATTTGGCAAGCCGGCAGTGAAGAGACCTGAGCCCAAGGAAGAGCCAGCCCCCATAGCAAGTTCAAAGGATGAGATTGAGGATGTTGTGGCCGAACCCACGAACACGAACGAAGGTAAGTCCTAGCGTCCTGTTTAGTTCGTTAAATACTTAACGAAATACAGATGTACTGGGGCCATCCTCTCCCACAGAAGAGCGACCCCCCGTTTCATCCGATGTGGAACCAATTCCTGGTAACTACTTTGTCTTCATTTCTAAAAATATTCTGTAACATAAGTCTATCTTAGGGCGCGCGATCGCCGAGCGCAAGAATTCTGAAGCTGCATCATTGGTATCTGTGGATTCCGAACCCCAGACGTCGCGTAGTCCAAGTTCCATGCCACTACCGTCTGCTCCCCGGCGGGCTGCCCTGCCTCGGAAGAAGAGTGGCAAACCCCCGACTCCAGCAACACCTATTCTGGGAGAAGAGGTTGTGGAAAGTCCTGTAGTCATTCCTGCTTTGAATCCCGCGATAGGGTCTGATGAGGCAGTGGCTACCAGTGTTGATGGCGAGGACCAAGTCAAAGCTGAAATGGGAGATAGACAAAAGGAAATTGGCGAGGTCGATGAAGCCGAGGTCGAGCCTTCCGCCAAGGTCGTGACTGATGCTCCTATTGTTGATGATGACCAGGCTGAAGAATATACGGCTGCACCTGTCCATGCAGCGAAGGCGGGAAAAGAGGATCTGGAGGATGATACTATCAATGATAATGAGACTGCAGGAACAAATCAACAGGAGGCGAAATCCAGTGATAATGCCCCTTCAGAACATTCTACCGATCTTCCTGTTGATGTGAAATACGAAGGGGGTTTGCCAGCGCGCGATTCTTCACCGGAGCCGGAGCCATCTCTTCAAGTTTCGAAGGCTGCAGAAGTTGCAGAAGTTTACGAGAAGACTGTTGTCGAAGAACCCGCGGCCGCAGCGCAGACGGAAGAGGAGGATGAAGAAGCTGAAGCTGCTCGTCGGAAGCGCCTCGCGGAAAAATTCGCAAAGATGGGGGGAGTCAACCCTCTCGCGCCTCCCCAACGAAAACCCTCGCTGATATCGGAAGAACCACAATCGTCTCCTACTTCTCCCACCCTCCAGAAGCGAACTAGTATTTCGCGAGACAGTATCGGTTCTCCTCCCCCTCCACTTCGGAGGGATTCTTTGCGCAAGTCCAGTATCGGCTCACATACATCTTTGGAAGGAAATGCTCCCCAAGTTTCCTCTGTTCCATCGCCCCCGCCAAGGAAAGGTAGCATTGGATCTCTTGTCGAACGTGTACCGGAGAGTCCATTGAGGAGAGGATCACAGGATGGTAAATATTAATTTGCACACTCGTCCCCTCGTTCTCTATAACACCATGTACAAATTCATTGATTTGACCCCCTTCTCCATTTATAGATAGTCGTTCCGAGCCAAGTGTCCCCGGCAGAGCAACTAAGGGTATCCCCGAGGAAAGCGAAGAACGTAGTGATGTAGAAGAATTACCCGAAGAAAGCGAGAGATATCAGGAAGGTCATGAGATAAGCGAGGACAAATTTACCATCCCTGGGACCAGAGGGAGGTATGTTGAAGAACAACAACGTGAAGGGCTGCGATTGGATAAGGACGATCTCGAGATCCCCCCCACGCCAACCTTGACGATCCCACCCCCTCTTCTGCCCCATCAGTCCACTCGACCCATCACCCGACAGGACGCTCCTGTCGACCCGGCATTAGCTGTTGATCCGGTGCCATTACCTCCTCGATCTCTCCCACAAGTTCCATCCCATATTGCCTCCCCGCCTCGATTTGTCGCTGAACCACGCGATGCCGAGGAAGCGAGCGAATCAGAGTCAGAGAACGTTTTAGGGCAGTCCATACAGGCGCTACCTGTGAGCCAGCAAGTCTCGGATAATGAAAGCGATGGTTCTCCACGACCCATTCCTCCGCGCCTTGCCCCTAGTGAGGATAATACTGATAATGAAGCAGCCCCTCTGCCGGTCCCACATCGCAGGTCTCTGTCACTGGACAAGAGCACACGGCCTACTGCCAGCTATGCAGCCTCTCGTCCTATGAGGTCGATTCCAATCCCTCCTGCATTATCAACACCGACGTCAGACGTTGAATCTGATTACGATGAAGTTCTGCCTACTCGTCCCCGTCATCGCCCGATGACGCCTGGTACACCCCCGCCGAATGAGGTGCCTCTTATCGTCCCGCCGCCTGCGTCTGAGGATACGACAAAGAAGCCGGATCCTTCACCTCTTCGCCAATCAGCATTTCCGCCTCATGGACAACCCGATTCTACGCCTACACCAATTGAAGAAGTATCACCAACTCACTTAACTCCGACATTGTCTCTCTCTGATCAAGAAATCTTGGACGAGGAAGAGGGTGGTGAGTACCAGGTTTTTTTTGCTGTTTTAGGACTCTCAACTGAACTATATAATCACATAGACCCTATTGATCCTGCCTTCCACATTCCCAGCCGCCGCACTTCAACTATAATAATGCCTTCCCCTCCTCCACCAGAGCTATCTGGTGATTCTGAAGAAGATGCCGAGCAGACCAGACGTCGAACAATTGCTGAGCGAATGGCTAAACTGGGGGGGATCAAATTTGGAGCTGCGCAAATCCCTGCTTCCATCGGTAGTCCCCCTCCGCCTGCCCCGATAAGAGAGAGTATTGAGACCTCAGGTGACCTTGCCGAAGAGAAGTTCGACCCGACTGAGGAGGAAGAGGAGCGCGCCCGGAAGGAGAGAATTGCGGCTAAGCTGGCTGGCATGGGAGGGATGCGGATTGGAATGATGCCCTTGGGCGTTGGTGGGCTTCGCCCTCAGCAATCGCACGCATTGAAAGAAGAAAGTACCCCCGAGCCTGAGCCTGAGTCAGACCTTACTGCCTCTATCCCAGCACTTCCAACACGTCCTCTCCCGCCTTCCCGCCCTCCGCCCCCTCCAACCCAATCTCAAGATAGCGATGTAGACCTCTCGAACTCACAATATAGTCTTTCCGCATCCGAAGACGGCGTTAAGGTTGAGGCCGAGGAAAGTGAGCTTGAAGAAGTTAGCCATGCAGATGCTGAGGAATTAGAAGAAACTCCACCACCCATCCCATCTCGTACTGCGAGACGCGGGATGTCCGTCAGCGAGTCAACTCAGCCTCCTCCAGTTCCTGCAACACGACCTCCTATTCCCACCTCGATTCCAAGCCGGAAATCAAGTGTCCTCACTACAGCCTCCACAACAAGGAAATCGTCTGTCGATTCTACCATTTCGCCACGTAGACCTTCCGTTCCCAAGCCCCATTCGGAATATGTCATGGTCGAGGAACCAAAAGGCTTCATAGAAAATGACGACGCCCCGCCACCTCCTCCGCACAGGCCCGCAGGACGAGCTCCACCTTCTCGAAGTGCCCCGCCGCCTCCTGACCCAGCGGATAGCATATCTTCCCAATGGGAACTCCCGTCTATCCCGACTTCGTCACTCGAGTTTGGTCAAGACACGGACCTCTCGCTGTCATGGACCGAAGACCCAATCTCAGAACAGGCCCCGTCTTCACCGCCCCCACCACCTCCACCCCCACACAAAGAAACCGACCGGCGCGTTAGCTACGCTCCACCTGCTGACCGACAGCTCTCGCCGGATGACCTCATCGCGGTCTGGGGTCGTGTAGGTGTTCAGATCTGCGAGGTGGCCACGTTATTATTTGAGAAGTCCAAAAAGTCGCTCGTCGGGGATGGAACCTACAGCGGGTTTATCAATGCTGTCTTGAGCGAAGTTCCCAACGCTGCCCCGGCCTCTCTTTATTCTTATGGATACCTCATCTATGCCCAAACTGGGGGAGCGGTGCAAAAACGAGCAAGCGATATCATGCCTGGCGATGTTGTCGAGCTGCTAGACGCAAAGTTAAAGGGTCATAAGGGTATCCATACGTATAATCAAAGCGTTGGGGCTGGCGAGCCGCTGGTAGGTGTTGTCAGCGAGTTTGAGCCCAAGAAGTCAAAGATACGGGTCTTCCAAGCGAATCAACATGTTGGCCAACAGGTAGCATGTCATTTATATTCAATTCCTCGATTTGTCTGACCCCGATGCTTCACAGACTGTTGAAGCAGCCAGCTATCGGCTCGACGACCTCAAAAGCGGTACAATCAAGGTTAGTGCATCGTGTTTAGCGAAAGATTCCATCTTAGGATATCACCTGTCTAGGTTTTCCGCGTCCTGGAGGCTGAATAAGAACAACATACATATAATGGAACATTCTCGCATCGATTCGCTATGACTCTTCATTGGATTCTCTTGTAATAAAATTTACATCACATTGGCGCATTGTATTCCCCAAAACCTGAACAATATATTACACATTCTGGACAGCATGGTGACAAAAGATCCCTGGGAGACATGGTACAAAGGCTGATACAACCTAAAATGATTAGCGCATAGTCTACGACATTGTGCATTAAAAGAAAGTTGGGACAACTTACATAAAATTATACAGGCAATAAACATTCACAGGGGTATTTATTATTTAACAAGAGGTCGTATGCCAGTACCTGTGTCCTTCAGGCTAGGTTCAGCATACGACTTGAGCTGTTCCTGGTAGGCAGCTACAGGGTAAATCAACTAGGAATAACCTATAAAGGAACCAAACGCACTAATGACTGGGTTGGCTTTGGTTTTCTTTGCGAGATGAACATCTATAATGGGATCTGAGCTCGGAGTAGAATCAGGTGCGGGTCGTTTCCCCCTATTTTTCTGGATGATGAGGTCAGGCGTGAATGCGCTAAGGAGTTCACCAGTACTCACAAAACGATTATCAAAGTTTCTTTTCCTGCAAAGGAATGTCAGGTGAGCAAAGAATACAGACGACGGGTGCTGTATTAACCTCTCTAGGGCTTCCAACTCTTTCTTCTTCTCTTCTTCTTCCTTCCAAGAAATGAGCATCGAACATACCGTGTAGATTGAAGTGATCCGTACCTTCTTGTTTCTTTGGAACCGTTCGAGGAATGAACCGTCATTCGTGAACACGTTGATGGGCTTGGGAGGATGCTTTGAGGAACTTGGTTTTGAGCTTAAGGATGGCGTGGACCCGCCTGAAGGTATAGGAGAAGTATAGCCACTACTAGGAAGAGGACTTGATATATTGGACATATCTTAAATGTGAAAGGGTCGGCGATTTCAATACAGGAAGTTGATGATATTTTAATGAAAACCATAGAGAGTCGAACCCTCGTGAATGTTCTCGAAAAATGGACTATTTGCCTGGAGCCTTCGATGCAAGCATGACCAACGAATCACACCTGAAGATTCGGATTCGGGCACGACGGCCAACATCTAGTTAAACAATCGATGTTTGGGATATTCTCTACTTGAGTCTCGTTATTCTTCCCTGACATTCGCTGATGGCAACTTGATTGATAGCGAGGAAATCCTACGACATGTAATGTCGGGAGTCATAGAGACTGCTGGTTTGGCAGCATCAACGTTTTATCTAGATTAAAAAATCCAAACTCAGGACACAGTCGAGGGAAATCATCATCCTCTCTATCAATCCTACGCAATTAAAGCCCCGTATCATGATTGTGTTCGCAACACTCACCGGTTGCCGTGTTATGGGACTAGCTGAAACCTGCATGAAGCTCATCTTCCGTAGACTTCAAAAAATGTTCGTTGATCATGTCAATGCTTGCGCTCTGGAAATCGGAATGCCCCAAATAAACGGAGATTTTAGCTTAAATAGCTGACTTGCAACAGTTTCTATTTTCAAACCCAGGCAGGACTTTTGTCATGTCGAAGGAAGTTGTTGACCTTGTGAATGCATTCGCCACATATCCATTTTTATTGGTGAGAGAACCCCCATGCCGCTAAACTGTTTAACAAGCCGTATATCAAGTACATACGTGGTTAGGGCTCTTGGCTCACCAATTGTCTATGTTATTAATTGCCTCTTCAGTATTATTTGCTCCCCTTTTAGTATGTCTGTATGCGCCCTCCTCCTAACCACCTTTGATAATACCCTCGTGATAGGTCGTCGATTGGCTGTTTTCATCGGGTGTTGAAATTACTTACGCATGGAAAGCTCGCTGGAATTTGGGGCTAGTCCTTTACTTCATGGCAAGGTACATTGCTCTTGTGGAAATGGTGCCGCTTCTGTATTGTAAGGATTCATTTTTCTTGTTGTGCCCTCTTATATTTACCTCGTTCCATCTGTAGTCAGGACCGGTTTGTCTATTTCACCAGAAAGGTGTCACCGCCTCTCCTTCGTTTGCAGCAGTAAGTGAAAACACAGACCACATTATTCACCGTAATCACCTTATTCACCACAACTTACTATCAGGTTTACAGATTTTTGTGGATGTGATTGCTGAAAGTGCGATTTCTGATTTATCTCAATCATCAAACACTTTCTCATTAAAACCCAGTCATCATGACAATTCGAGTTTGGGCCTTGTGGAACCGAAGCAAAGCTATTGGGATCTTCCTCCTCATCATGAGCATTGTCGATGCTACGGCTGGTACTACAGCGTATATGCTTCTTGGGCATGCCAGTCAATGTTAGTATACTTGCTGTCCCTATTTTTGCAAGATTATTTTGATGACAACCTCTTTTAGATATCGCAATGGATAGTTTGTCTTCAGTCATCCCAGGATGTTTTCCTGCCCACACCAATGTTACAGAGGCCTGGTCCTTTGTCCCCATGATTGTTCATCAGATGTGTATGTACTTGATTTTACCCATATTTTATATTCTAGGTGATGGACAATCTGTTACTAGTTATATTTGTGTTAACTGCGATCAAATGTGTTCAACATTGTGAGTATCATAGAAAACATAAGATGGCTTATCTCATGCCATCACAACGAGTTTAGATCGGGCAGGCGCCTATGGAACATCGTTGATCAATACCTTTTACAGTGATGGCAGGTATTTGTTATTGTAGTTTCCAACACTATCTCACTACATGATTGCAACAGGTTTAATATACTTTGCATTACTGATTGGTGAGGTCTTAGGCCAGGTCTGAATGAGCACATAGTGACTTATATAATCAAACCACCAGCTTTTTCAATTACAAATTTTGCCGGGCATATTCCACGATCTGTAACTATAACCCATATGTTTATCAGAGCCTACTAGCGCTTACTACTGAAATACACGCTGTTCTCTCATAGGACCTACCATACCCACGCTTTCCTCCATTACACGAGTATGTTGAAAACCTTACGGTGATTCATTCCACCTAATATAAACTGATCATACTTCAGCACGCAGTTTGCACTTCACTCTATCCTCTCCTCCCGGATGCTGCTTCACCTACGACAAGAATCGGATCGTCTCCAATATCCTGTTTCCTTGGCATCTCTCCACTTCACAGTCACCAGAGATTCAAGCGAACCGTCGATGTTGTCAGCGGCCGAACTTCCAACAGAAATGGATAGTCACAACAATGACTGGTTTGTGCGAGCAGGTTCCGTACATCATCGACGCACTGTAGGGTCACAAGTAGAAGCGTAATCGGACTCCTCTATTCCAACGTCTCACTTTATCACTTTTAAATGCGACGATCTCCATTTGGCCGCAGCAACGACCGTTACCACGAAGGCCGTCTCATTTGGGATTAACACCAGTCAATAACTTATTGCCAACGTGTTCGTCAAAACTGTTCTTACGCCTACAAAAAAATAAACTTCTCAGTTAGTATTTATTCAAACCTTACCACCTCGCTTAGACTCGTCTATTACACCGCTCCTCTCCATCAAATTAACTCTCAGGCTCTCCTTATTTCCAGTTAACCGTCTATACTCCTTCTTTGCCAAATTCTTATCTTTTTTTGAACCAAAACCACGCGGATGAGCTTTAGGCGACCTCGAAGCAGCGCTAGGTGGTCTCGAAGGTGGGTTCTGTGTGGATGCTGTGTGGTTCGCTGGGCAAGGAGCGGGATGGGCCAGTGCATTGTTGGTATGCGTTTGCAAGCTTCATTCACCTTGCCGGCACCATTGCCCATCTTTGCGGGACCAAAATCCTTCTCGAATTTGGCTAGGTTGGCCACGTGCTTCGGGTCCTTTGGGGTCGGGGATGCAGGGCGCGCTTGGCGCTGTGGCTGTGGCAGTTCCCTATAAGGGTCACTAAGTATCAGTCCACAGTGATCATCACGACTCAGGTTGGATTGCACTAACTTGACTGGGAGTTACTGTGTTTGCATCGAGTTCTGTTTATAGGTCGTGATTCGAGCATTCAGGTTCTAAAATCACCTCTCTGATGCATCTCCAATTTCAACATCATGAACGACGGAGTCCCCGGCCAAAGTGAGATCTGGAAGCTTTTGGAGCATCTATGGAACATGAAAAGCCCCAATTCGTGGTACAACTTAGTCCTAGGAACTATTTTGGGTGCTCTGCAAGTGGAGTAAAGAACGAGAAAGGGAAAATCGACCCTGGGGTGGCATGCCTGTAGAGATTGCTGGTTTGGCAGCATCAACATTTGATCTCTCCTCTCTGTCAACCCCATGAGCAACTAAAGCTTTATGCCATGATTGTATTCACAACACTCACCGGTTGTCATGGGATCACTTGAAACCCGCTTGAAACTCATCTCATTTGTGATCTGGAGACTGGAATATCCCAAATAAACGAGGATTTTGGTTTAAATACTAGTTGGCCTGCGACACTTTTTTTTTTCCTTTCTAATTCAGACAGGACTTGGTCATGTCGAAAGAAGTTGAAAACCTTGTGAATAGATTCGCCACATATCCGTTTCTACTGGTGAGTGCATCCCCAACGACATTAAAATGCTAACAAGTCCTATATCAAGTACACACGTGGTTAAGACACTCATCTCACTGCGGTAATAACATTGCTGATTCCTCATCTAGTATTATATGCCCCCCTTCTGGTACGTCTGCAATCACCTCCCTCGACTACATCATGGATGATACTTGTGTGATAGGCCGTGGATTGGCTGTTTTCACTAGATATTGAAATCACTTATGCATGGGATGTTCCCTGGAATTTGGGACGAGTCCTTTACTTTATGACAAGATATTTTGCCCTTCTGGGAATGGCACTGCTATTGTATAGTAAGGATTCACTTTTCTTGCTGTTCCCTCTTAGATTTTACCATGTGTCATGTGTAGTGAGGGTTGGTGTTTCGATTTCATCACAGCGGTGCTCCCACCTCGCTTTTGTTTGTTACAGTGAGCTACACGCAAATCATCTACTCTACTTAGCATCATTTACTACTAGGTCTATTGTTATTCGAGATCTCGGTTGCTGAATGTGCGATTTACCTCAGTTCAACGAAAAATCCCTCATCAAACCTATCAGGTATCATGACGATCCGGGTTTGGGCGCTATGGAACAGAAGTAAAGGTGTAGGGGTTTTCCTGTTCACTATGTTCATCGTTAACCTCACGGCCGGGTTCACAACGTATATGCTCCTTGGGCATGCTAATCGATGTTAGTGCAAGTACCACACCTATGTTTCCAGGGCTGCTCTGATAACAACCTCTATCAGACACCATGACGGATAGCTTGTCTTCAATCATCCCAGGATGCTTCCCGGTCCTTACCAATGTTGTAACTGCCTGGTCCTATGTTCCCCTCGTTGTACATCAGACACGTATGTTTTTGGTTTTGTCCATTCTATATCTTCTGGCTGATGGACAATTGTAGTCATTTTCGCACTTACTGCAATCAAAAGCGTTCAACACTGTAATGGGAAATACGTTACATCACAGGGCTTATCTCATGCTGTTATTTCTAGATCGGATGGGTCTCTACAGGATTCGCGGCGCGTCGTTGAGCACTACATTTTATAACGATGGTAGGTCTTTTCTACCATAATGTCCAAATACAATCTTATTGCACAATTGGATAGGTATAATATACTATGCATTACTGGTTGGTGAGTCTTCGGGTCGGGTCCTAATATGAGAGCGCATCCTGACAAATATTATTTTGAAGCTTTCTCAGCGGCGAATGTGGGCATGAGTATTTCACAAACCGTAACTAATTTCGGCAGTTTTTACCGGAACATACCGCTAACTCTGCCCGCCTCTGCTTTCTTTGCACCCTTAGGACAATCGTAACCCACCAATCCCGGCATTGCTCGAGTATGTTGGAAACCCTACGGTGATTCATTCCACCAAATATAAACTGATCACGCCATAGAATACAGCTTGCACTTCACTCTATCCTCTCATCCCGGATGTTGCTTCACCTGCGACAAGAATCGGATCTTCTTCAAAATTCTGTTTCCTTGGCGTCTCTCCACTTCGCAGTCCCTGGAGATTCAAGCGAACCATCGACTTTGTCAGCGGCTGAACTTCCAACAGAAATGAATAGTCACAATGATGACTGGTTTGTGCGAGGAGGTTCCGTACATCATCAGTGCACTGTAGGGTCACAAGTAGAAGCGTAATTGGGCTCCTCTATCCCAATGCCTCACTTTCTCATTTTTGTATGCGACGATATCCATTCCGGCACCCACGACCGTTGCCACGAAGGCCGTCCCGTTTGAGGTTCACACCATCCAATATCTTATAGCCAATGTGCTCGTCAAAAGTGTTATTACGCCTACAAAAAAATAAACTTCTCAGTTGGTATTTATTCAAACCTTACCACCTCGCTTGGACTCGTCTACTACACCGCTCTTCCCCCCGGTTGAATTGACTCTCAGGCTCTCCTTGTTTTCAGCTGACCGTCTTTACTCCTTCTTTGCCGGCTTCTTATCTTTTTTTGAACCAAAGCCACGTGGAGGAGGGGTAGGCGGCCTCGAAGGAGCATTAGGTGACCTCGAAGGAGGGTTCTGTGGTGCTGCGTGAGGAGCGGGATGGGCCGGCGCATTGTTAGTATGCATCTACATGTGCGAAAGAGCTTCATTCGCCTTTCTGGCACCATTGCCTTTCTTTGCGCGACCAAAAATCTTCTCGAACTTGGCTAGGTTGGCCGCGTGCTTTAGGCCCTTTGGCGGGTCGGGGATGCAGGGCATGCCTGGGGCCCAGCCTGCTTCTGTTTCTCAGCTGCCTCCTTCTTTTCTTTTGTTCCATATATTGTTCGTGATTCTGGGGGCGAGGTGGGTACCTTTGCTCGGCTCCCGGTAGATATGCAGGAGCACCAGCGTGCGAGGGCGTATTCTGTCCGTCAGTGAGCTTCCAGACATGGCCCGCAGGCACTACTGACGTAGGTCGGAGGTTATTTTGGCCACTAGGTCCGGCAGTGTTCTTCTCTTCCTTAGGAGCTGGGGGAGGTGGAGCTGGTTTGCCTTCGCGGTGGCGTAGGCCTGGGCGCCCCTGGGGTGTATATCACTCACCTGGGGGCGGCGGGGGTGGTGTGGCCTTCTGCTGTTTCTGCTTCCTGTCCTTGCGTTTACCAGGACTAGGGCCGGAGCTAGAATCGGGGCGGAATGTTTGAGAGTTCAGGCGTGCGGGTGGGTGGACGGCAGGGCTATTTCTCTTGTCTACGAGAGGAGCTGCACCAAGAGAAGCGAGAAGGAAGAAGATCGTTAAGATGGCGTAACACTTCATCGTCACAGACGATTTGAAGACAGGTATGTAGAAAGGCGGTATCGACCAGCGATACCGACTTGGAGTTGTAGAAGATGAAGGGCGAGATGCGCTTGAAAACTCCTGGGTGAGCTCAGAGGTCCTTTATAGAGCAGACAGAGCATCACCCTTCGAACGTGAAATAGACTCAGTAATCTCGTAAAGTCAAGAATGCAAATCGCGGTCCATCACGGAGGTTAGGGCGGATTCCATGCGCAGCTCTGGGAACCCCCAATATTGTTGGTAACCTTGACTTTGGGTGGGGAATAAGCGCCAGCAATGATACAGGGTTCGAAAAAAGCGAGAGTGCCAATACGACGTGCCGTGCTGACGCGGTTCCGGGAGGGAAATAGAGAATCGGTACAACCGACTCGGCCAACGGATCAAGGACCAAATCCCTCGATGGCCGTCGGATCATCACTTGATGTTCATAATCATTATGAGATGTCAAGCGTAACCTGTAGGTAACCTCTAACCTCTGAAGAAAGCCGGAAGATTCCACTGATTCAGCAGCGGGCTGTAACTCGTGTCGCTGGGGCTGTGACAGTTCCCTGAAAACGGTAAGGGTCTCTTTTGCATCGTCTAGTCCACAGTGATCATCACGACTCAGGTTTGATTGCACTAACTTGACTGGGAGTTACTGTGTTGGCATCGAGTTCTGTTTATAAGTGGCGATTCGAGTATTCAGGTTCTGGAATCACCTTCCTGACACATCTCCATTTCACCCCTCGGCACAATTTTAACATCATGAATGACGGCAAAGAACGATGCCCGGTATTCTGCATAACCGATATTCCTACATCTGTAACGTCGACCATCGCCGGTGATGTGCGCGCGTGCCAACCTTCTTTCACGATAGGCTTTAGATCTTCTGCTGGAATGCACGGAAGAATATCTAGAAGAAAATAAAATACCCGATTACGAACTACACACGTCCGATCTCATCGTGATCTTGGACACCAAAGACACATTCAGCGTTTCTAAAGGCTCCTCGGCCCCTGTCAGCTCGTCTCCCGCTGCATTTGTGGGGATGACCGTCCAGGAAATCCGAGATTGGTTCGACGCCAACATCACACAAACTAGGTGCGAGGGCTTCATGCACCACTGCTTCTTGGTTCTGGACGCCCAGAGCATCGCGGACGAGACTTGTCTTTTCGTATGCACGCAAGACGCCCCACTACAGTCCCTGCGCTGTGATTTTGATGTTGCACTGCGAAATGCCGTGGTCTGTAACGATGGGCAATCGATTGAAGACGGCTCAATGGGATCGTTCATGAGAAGTGGGATGGTTATGACAAAAGAAAATTCGAAATTGGCGATGAATGGAGGAGTGTATATGGAGGGCGGCGAGGTGAAGGTGGATCAGGCTTGGAAGGATTTTCTCAACTGGTAATGTAGGTAATGCTTGTTTCCAGCCTCCTTACGACGCATCCTTGCATAGCAGGCAATGTCCTCAAAGTCCGTCCTTCGTTGATTTACTGCTTGTCCATATATGTCCACGTGATCGAGCATATATTTGTTGTTCAGGCAAGAGTATACGACAATTAAAACGAAGGAACGAAGCATTAAAGATGCTGCAGCATGGTATAATAATCGTGGGGGAGAAGTCTGGCGTGAATGCGACGCGAAATGGTGTTAAGTGTGAGCTGAAAAGTGATTCGGCAGATCCTGGAGCAGATCAGCCGTAGCCTTCTCTAACGCGTCAAGCCCGCCCTGCCTGCAAGCTGGAGTGACCTTTTCCATCAGCTCCTGGTCAGCACCGAGCTGTTCCCGGACCGTAGCCAGAATCGCCAACACGTCAGTCGAACCATGCCTCAGCGTCTTCCTCGACGTCACCGCGCAGTGCCACTGCGCGTTCCACGTAACTACACAAGCACGATGCGCCGCAGGGCCACACCCCGGCCCGCACGGGAGCTTCGGGGGTGTGCGGCGGAGCCGCTCCCAGAACGTGACGAGGGACATGCAGCCCGCTAGAAGACACACGGTCTGCGTGGCGTCCAGCCGGGAGTTGGCGAAGAGCTGCGCGACGTTGGCACCAGCAACGTGCGGGTGCCGTGTGAGGAGCTCCTGTGCGTGAACGTAGTAGGCGATTCCACGGAGGCGACGTAGGCCATCCCCGTCGGCAGCTACGATGGCGGGTGGGGCGGGGATGTCTCTGCGCTGGAGCCGAGCGATCCATCTTGTCATGACTGCTGTTTGGAGTGCGGATGCTTTCAGGTTGACGGAGACCTCGATGATCGCGGCGAAGGTGGTGGAGGAGCAGGTATCTGCGAGGATGGGGCTTGAGGTGAATGCGCGCTCGAGTGCGGCGAGGCCCTTTTCGCGCAGGGAGGTGAATTTGTATGTATGCGCGATGGTCGTCAGTGCAAGGAGGTGGTAGATCTCGGACTCCTCTGTGGGCAACAGCCGTGTATCAATTTCTTTCGACCTGGACATGACTGATGAGTATGCATGGAATAGTGACGAGATGGACAGTACAACGCACGGAATACTTAATGCCCATAGTAGAGCACGAAACTCATTGGCCGAGGTGGATAGCAGTTGCAGCGGCTCTTTGTCACTCGTCCGTTGTCCATGACTACTGTATTGCTGCAATTTGGAGCGTATCGTCGAATCCAAGGGAAACAGATCCTCTGAGACCTACGTATGCCTCAGCTCAACCGCGCAAGGGAAAAGCAGTCTCCATACCCATACACACCTTGAATAGCGTCTTCTCTACTTGAATCACACAAGCCTTTTGTCGATCCACCGAGTCGAAATAGTATATGGAATCTCGGCCAAGCGCTGTGCCCTGAGGCTTGGCAGGCAGGTCGCTGTCGTCGTCAACCCTTTGGCGTTTCTTGGGCCGTCCCTCTTCTCCGTCGTGTGCCTCCTGGATAGTAGTTTCATCAAGGATGATGAACCTAGGCATTGTCGAGGTCAAGGATGAGGGTCGGTGCTGAAAGCAAGTGAAAGGTACCGTGTGGCATGCTGCTAAGAACAGCAAGCGTAGAAAGAGAACTTTCAGGACAAAGGTTTTGAGTTTGACAAAAGAGATGTACAAGGCCCCGATTGTGGGCCGGGCATTGGCCGGAGAAATTATATTTTATACTTTGTTGGGCTTTTTCTCCGCCCGATTCAAAGCATGCCAATGATCCAAGTATTGTCTAAATGTACAACTTGGAAGAAGTGCTAGATGGATGGGGTATATGTACATTGTCCAATAATATCGATAAGTACAACTCGAGGGCCATTTGGCCAAGGTCACGCTAAATATAAAATCGTGTCGCGTCGTAAGTATGAAAGTCTTCATTAGAGCTTCCTACACCGCAAATAGCAGGGGGAGTACGACAAGAAGCACCGCTGGGGGATATCTTAAAAACCCTGTTTGTGCACTTCTCCATGCACTGTACAAAGTCTCAACAAATTCGGTTTAAACCGAGTCAAAAGCAACACGCACGAGGCACCCTGAGGCTTTGTCGTCATCTTCACGGTGAGGACAGCGACCAGTCCATCAGAGGAGTTGACACCGTCCCAGCCGACAGTGATATTGTGATTGATTCCGTCGTTGGTATTGGGGAGCATCCCCGAGACATACTTCACATGCGTATCGTATGTGTAGCCATTGAAAGATGACGACGCTGTGTATGTCACTTGGTCGGTCAAATTAGCTGTCGGTACTGTCGATTTCGTGAGGTTGCCAATGAGGTAGTCTCTAAAAGAAAGTCAGTCTGCATCACATGAAATGTAAAGCGACACACCGTCCGAGATTGTAACCGTTCCGCACTATATCGTGTTGAACTATGTATATTGACGTAAGTGCTCTATATCCTCAAAGAGCACCAGAAAACGCACGGGCGATGGGCATCTCATATGAGACAGCCATAAATATAGCCCCGCTATAAAGCAAAATTAGCATTTGCGTATACAGATCCTATCAACCCTGATGTACCTGTTCCCAGTAGGTCCATTCTGTACCCAATACCTGAAATGATTTCCTCCTTGAATAGTCTCTTTGCACGCGCCCAGCTCCACATCACCATAATTCCATCGAATCACGGACGTTTCGTTCTCTGGAATTCGAGTATAGTGAGGTAACGTAAAGAGGTTATCGCAGTGCCTTACTGGGTCCGTTTCCGTCTCCGAGATCCACCATCTGATGGCTCCCGGCGTGTTGTCCGAGGCACTCTCCAGAAAAGCCAAGTGAGCTGGGTTGGTGCCATATGATTTGTCAACGAACTGTAACGCTCGAGAACAATCGAGCCACGACGTACAAGAAGTAATTTCTGAGGCCACCACCAACTTCTGCGTCAACTAATACTTCGGCATCAGACGCCCCAGAAATTATGGCGTTCACTGGCTCGCCTTGCCCCATTGGGTATGTTACAGGTATTTTCTTTTTTTCAAGTCGTCAGAAACACGCGGTGCGGGCTCTTTAGACATACCGTCAGCATACTGCCGCCATTGTCCAGCGGGTTGTGATACCCAAGTTCGGGTACTTTCCGGGATGTTTCGGCGCGTTTCCACGTAAATCCCGTCCACCTGGAAGGAAACCCAAAAGTTAAAGTTGGAGAACATAGTAAAAGAATGAATAAAGCCGGCGAGGTCATAGAGAGGGTTGGATAGGAAGCCTTGCTTGAGCAAGGCAACAGTCGTAAACGACAGAAATTGACAAGACGGTCGTCGAAGGTGTCCAAGACAGGGAAGAATCAATACCCTTACGTAAGGAAAGAACAACAGTTTTGACACACATGTCAGATTGTTCGCCTCGACTTTATATACTAAAAAAATCGGGTTACCTATGGCGGCCTTAAGAGCGGTCTTGTGCTAGGCGCATCCCGTGGAAGTCCTCAAGGCTGTGGTAATGTCATTGGGGATCAACTTGTGGGACCACAAACCCTCCCAAGTCGGAAAGCCAAGAACTGACAGAGACGGGGCATATTACACGAATTTCAAAAACTGGGGCACATCCAACGTACTCTCAAGTCTACTTCACTAGGAACAGAGGGAGAAAATTCGGTGCTGCAATCACCAGGGAAATCATCAGACACGATCTTGCCGGGGCTTCGGTGATGGTGGGCCAGGGCAGCGAGAGGGTGAGATGAACAACATTGCCCATGAGATGCTTTCACGTCTGTGAATTCAGTGGTCTACTATGAAACAAGACTATAGGTCGGGTATGAGGGCTATCAATCAGCGATCTCCAAGTCGCCATATGGCTTCGCCCTGAAGTAGGACTCATCGAAGTGATGTACACGGACGAATCCATCCTCTCCCCCGGATGCATAAGCTGTTCCGGCTGGATGCACCGCAATTCTGAGAGCCAATGTGAAAATCATGTCAGCCATGGGGACAGTGGGTACTCACGTATTGATGGGCCCGAAATGACCTTTCACCCGCCCAACTTCCTCTTCGAATACTTTGTGCCAGAACCGCGTCTCGAATTTTCCCTGGCGCAGGGACGTCGTTGTAACGTTCATCGCCTCCTGACCACCGCCCAGAAGAACCTAGTAAAGGGCAATAAGCGACTGGGATACATTTGAAAGAAGTATCTTTACATATGGCTTGAGTGGCGCGATGGCCGCGCTGTTCAAAGGTGTCTCTGTTGTAAACGTTTTAAGGACCATCAGAGTTTTTGTGTCGTGTATCTATTCGATGTATTAGCCTGTCTCCGTGAACTTCTGCAGAAGAACGTAACATACCCGTGCTGATTTGTCCTTGCTGCTTGTGATACAATATGTGTTATCTTTACTCATCTGCAGGTCGGTAACAACATCTCCATGCGCGCGCTCGTTATTGTCCACCTCATCGCCAGTTTTGATATTAAACAGTGCAACTTTTCCAGACTCGTGTCCAGTGATGATGATGTTGGGGGCTAAAGTGAATGCGCACACGGTCGCTTTTGATCCGATGGGGTTGAACATATATAATGGCTCTTTCGATTCTGCTTGCCGCATTAAACGAAGAGAGAACATCATTGATAATGATAAGCGTACGCACGATTTGTCCCATCGCCGTCCCGGTTTATATTGAACACCCGGATTGCACATTGGTGACCCATCCGCTGTTCTGTGATACACACAATCTGGCTGTCATCGTCCTTGAAAGCCACCCTCTTCACCGCTGTGGGGAACTCCCAAGTGTACAAACTTTTCCCAGTTGCAACGTCCCAGAGCCGTAGTGTATTGTCTGCTGCACCTGATACCATGAATCTGGATTCGGCTTGAAATGGAGGTCAATCATCGCGGGATAGCGAGACAACGACAACGCACAATCAACATCAACTGTCCACACAGTTCCATTATTTCCTTCATAAGTCCCTAATCTTTCCCCGTTATGAGAGTACCACACGTTTATAACATGATCTTTCGAGCAAGAAAACAATAGATCTCCTTCAGCATTGAACTTGATTTGAGTCAACGACCGTTCGTGGCCTGATGTTAGATAAATTTTGTACTTTGTTAGTTGGTGAGAATCCTGCGAAAATCTTGGTAGCACGAGCCTTGTAGTAGAATAGGCCTCTACGGAATTTGAAGTTAGAATAAATTTCTGGTGTAAGCTCAGTTGCAACTCGCCATTTTTTCTGAATTGAAGGCGTAGGCGGTGAGGAGGGCTCTGCAAGTTTTCAGAAGCACGTGGCGATTACCCGATTCGTCAACACTTGAACGGAACGGAAATAGCGGGTCGGTGTCCGAAAGTCCCTTTCAGGTTGACGACCTAACGACCTTTTAGTTTTTTTAAGGCAATATAAGGAGCGCTGCTGCTGCTGCTGCAGTGTAGTAATTCCCCAACCACAACCCACGGGCGACCAGTATCCAGAACAAATTTCTAGCTTATATCTGAATTATGGATTCACAGACAACGCGAGGGCCAGAGGTGGCGCGCGACAACTGTGACGAAAACATGACTGTGGTCCAACCTAGCTCTTGCACACGAGATGTCACCTACTACAAAGAGGAAGGTGACTGTGTAATACTCGTCAATACGACATTATTCAAGGCAAAAACCTCATTTTTCTATGTATGTCTGTTCGCTGATGGCGTCGATTATCAACGGACTAGGTTCATCGATTCATTTTGGCTCGAGACGGCTCGACCTTTGAGGGGATGTTTACGCTTCCAACGAACGATGGGCCCACACAGGGCTCAAGTGACGACAACCCTATCGTCTTACATGATGACCCAGATGATTTTCGTGCACTGTGCTGGGCATTGTATGCTTTGTAAGTGCCATTCGCGCTCCAATCCGAACAATCTAATGACAGGTGTGATGTTCCAGACCCTTGGATATAAGTGCGCCACAGCTATCCACAGAATCTGACGTGTCAAAATTTATTGGAATCTCCCGGCTTGCAAACAAGTACCACTTTGCCTCATTTGAGAAGTGGGCGACGTCAACGCTATCTCAGAAGTGTATGGCAGAAGCAACAGCGTTTCTACTATCTTGTTCTCACGACGTGCTCGCCCAAATCCTCGACCTTGCAATGGTTTGCCGCCTCGTTCGCCTCGGGACCACCGTCGCTAATGTGTGCATCCGCCGAACTAAAACGGGAGACCTCGGAATCGACCAAGCGCTTCGCCTAGGGGAAAAACACGGTCTAAACGATTTACAGGGAAGGCTTTACTATAACCACCTCCAAACGATGGACGCGGGCGACGTAAGCCCAGCACCAAACGGGACCGCCTACATATATGACAACTCCACGTTGAGCCTCGACGCAGATGCTGCGTCTATATACAGGCTATTGGTCACTTTCTCGATATTGGAAAAATGTTTGCAAAATGCCTCCACACCTACCTATGGTTACCGGATGCAGCAACACGACACATTCCGCTTATTGCATTGTCGAGTGGCAACATATTTGGAAGGGGGCCATCTCGTCAGTCCATGAGGGACGCCCCTCAGCCGCCAACGTACTAGGGAACTTGGACTTATTGAAATTATTCCTTGCCCGCTAGCACCCACAAGCGTCAATTACAAGCGTCTCTTGTCTTGCTGCAACCGGAGAAATCGTCTCCGCACTCCGGCGGGATTTGGAGAAGACGCTTGCTGAGCATTTCTTGGGCGCTGGCCATACATCACCGCGAATATCATAAGTATGCACTACTACAACGTACGGGGGCTACCCATCTATCTTACGATTGCACTCTTCAGAATACTAAAAGCGGGAGTTCTCATCTAATATCAACATCTATTATCAGATATGCTTCTCCGCAATTAGTTCGTTAGCTAATGCAATGCATGCGTGGTAACCACTAGCTGATTCAAGCTTCCTTGGTCTCCATTCCTGACGTCTGCGTGGGGTAGTATGGGCGTTTACCACCACCTACCCCGTGTGAACTGGTTCAAACCCGTTGGCCTTGACGGGAGGATATTTTAAACAAGTAAAGCCCAGATGTGGGGGGAGCGAGTTGGCAAATAACTTGTTCCGACGTTCATCGGATACGTAACGAAGGTCGGTTCAGGATGGAGACGTAGAAACACACTGATGGAACTTTCGATTTGTACATTTTCATGTCACCTTCAAAGGGACAACCTTCTCATAGTAAGTTCTATCTAACAATGTGTGAGAATGTAGACCCTAGCCAATACGAAAGTGGTCAGGGCGCTTTGACCACGCGATTGGAGCATGTGTCACTCCGATGCACAATTACTTTCCCAGCTTTGCTTGGTTAATAATTACACAAAATTATGGTGGTTCCGCCGGTTCGGGTGTGTCGGGTTGGGTACGAAGACGGATATAAGCACGTTAGAGAGGTCCCATCAGAGTTCGAATGACCGCTCCGCGAAACAAGATCTGCCATAGATGGTAAGCCATATAGAAAACAACTTTATCCGATAGCACAGGATCAGGCGCCATTCCGAACCTCTTTCAGACTGCTGAGCTTTTCAAAGGGTCGACAGTCACACGAGCGCACCTCCACAGCTTCCACTGTTCACTACAAAGGAATCCCTCGACAAAACGCTGGCTGTTCACAGGGAATACTGCGAGCAGCAGCCGCTATCACAAAAACCGCAGGATAAACGATGGTAGAGGTTCGGGTTCAGTTGACAGAAACACTGAAGCACGACATCGAATGCGTGTACATTTCTCACCCACACGTTGTCACCTTTGGCCCCAACAGCACCGACCTTTGGGAGATAACCTCGGATAAATTCGAACACCGATCTGCGTTGACGCCATTTATCAGACCCCCTGAGGGAGTAAGCCTCTGCCGGAGGGAGCGAGGCGGCGTGGTTTTTGACCGCGTGCGGGAAATCATCATCATCCTTAGCAATGGATCCCAGAAAAACTCCCTGAGTGTATACGGCCTGCAAGATGGGCAGCTTATCCGAAGCGTCGAAGTGCCCGGGCGCGTTGACGTTCGCACTGTTCACTACAACAACGGTTATGCCTTAGTGGCGTCTTTGGGTGATCATGATGAAGAAACCAACGAAAACACCAGGCTTTACCTGTACGACGTCGCGGGACAAGGAAATTTAACCAGGGAACTCCCTGTGCCCCTTGATCTCGTCGAGGGTTCCCTCGAAGCAACCTTCCTCCCCCTTGGCCTTACTGCTACACAGGATATTTTAGCGGCATCATCCGACTACTCGGAGGTTGGAATGAGCGTATTCCGTTGGAGAGGGGGGCGAACTAGACGCTCACCGTCGGATGCCGTAGAGATCGGAATGGAATATGGCGACCATATCGGCACAACGTCTAGTATCCTGCTAGACGGCGACGGCCTCGCCATAAACACGTTTGAATTTACAATGGGCGAGATACAGGTCGGGGACGCATCGCAGAGCGTTATCCGTCGGTTTGACATCACGTCGTTGAAGGAAAAGTGGTATTCCCGGCCCATTTCGGGGGAGATATACAATATGCACTATGTGGTTTCACACAAGGCTATTTTGGCCATCGGGGAGGTTGACGAAGGAAAGGACCCGGGATCAGACTTCGACTGGGCGACAACAGTCACCGTAATTGACGCCAGCTCTGGTGCATTAGAACACGCCGATAAGATCAACCACCGCAAACATGGGTGTGCAATTCAGGAATGTGGCGTATCACAAGTAGAAGACACGGTAGATGTGGTCGTTCTATTCGCTGATGGAACTATCAGCGTCACCCCTCTTGACATGTTTCTGCTAGATGGTTTCGAGAGGGACGGGGAGTCTATCAAGGTTCACCGTATCCTAAACGATGAATTCCAATTCTCTAGTGGTGCCATAGGTCAAAAGTCAGCGATTCTAGGAGGGGGGTCAGAATTCTCCCTGATTAGATGGTGAGGGCGGACAGGCCATGCATATACTGACGCGCCAGGGACATGTGCATACAAGATCATTTTCGATAGCTTTGTTCTGTAATGACTAGTTTCACCAAGTTGCTTAGCCAATGGAAAAGAAGGTTCACCAGATGCAATTCTGCTCCGGAGGAGATATTTCTGAAATTCAGGTAATTCCTTCTCGTGCCCCGTAGGAGAGTCACCAAATGATGAAACAACGAGCGCCGCTCAGTTTGAGGAACGATGTGCCAATGTTATAGGTTCTTTCGCTTATTACATGAGAACTAATGCAATAGTTGAGACTGCTGTTGCGCCCAGTACAGCATAACCAGAGCCATATACCCCCTTCAAGGACAAGACTGAAAAAGTCTGAATATTAGCTCATACAGAAAAGGATGGAGAGTACGTACATTTGCCTGAATCCCAAGCCAAATGTCTCAGGCCATTAAAAGAGTGGAAGGTGAACGGAAGGGCGAGTAGGGCTTTGCCACCATATTTGATAGCATCGGGTAGTCCAGCGACGAATTCTATAACGTGAGCGCTGTCAAAAGTACCGGGTGCGACGAGGTAGGCGAGGGAGAAACCATAAAGCACTGGGTCTAGATTGAGGGCTATTCAAGGCAATAAAGGAGCATACATACGCGCGCTAAGTGCACCACCGGTCGCACGATTGAAGATTGACGCTATCCATGTCAATTGAGGCTGGTAGATGGTGAAGTGAGGGCTCGAAGGGCGGAGCAAGCGTTGTTTGTTCAGAATCCCACCCGACGACGACGCAGGCACGGAACTCAGTTGAACGGATCTGATCATAGAACAGGGCGTCAGACAATCATATTCTCGCAAGGTCCACCTCATGGTCCTCACCGCCTTTGAATGGCCGTCCGAAAAGCGACCTGGTTTCGAACTAGATACAATTTTAGTGTTAACTCCGCACATCGTCGTAATATTGAAACACGAACGAATTTTGGGAGAGAATACAGCTTTCCTCAACGATGGGCCCAATCCAAGGGCTCTAGTAGACATCATGACTAGTGTAGAGTGAGATTGAACGTAGGGGACGGTGGTGGCGATTTTGGCGGGACAACTTCCCGAGCGACTCCGTTCCCAATATTCACGTGATACTCTCTCACACGTGCCGGGAGGACAGAGCCTTGACAATATCAAAGCCAGATTGGTCTCCCCGCTTTCCCTCTCACCTTTCGAAATATTTGCAGGACAACATTCAAAACATTGAGGTGCGGGAGCTTCGTTCGCCGAATTCACGCCGCTCACTCCCAAAGCACACGATGTATTATTATTGGTGCCAAGGGAAGCCAGTCGAACGTACTTTGATTTTCAACAACAAACGGATACCATTGCAAGCCGCGTACTGATATAAGGCTTTACTCTCTCGCGCATCTATTTGGAATGTGAAGATCAATTTATAACAGGGAAATCTCGTCAACCCGCTCGAAATGTTCCACACAGCAACCCACGCTGTCGCGTTCAGTTGGCTCTGATAAATAGAAAGACTGATGTGGGGCAACTGGCGGACTATTCGACAGCTCTTCTTTCGATTCAAATAACCTGGGAACACCAGAATATGCCATTTTGGTAATGATACGAGCCTACACAAGGGGTTCCTGAAGACCAAAACCAATACTTTGGAGAGTCTGATTTCCTATCCACGTCCCTTAGTTCTTCTGGGAAAACTCGTACGAGACCTGGGAAGAGCCCTGCTCAGCACTGTCAATCATGTCGTGAGGCCCCCTAATATTCGCATGTGTTCGCGAGTCCTCATTCAGGGTACCCCATTACTTTTCATTGTCAATATCAAATTATACTTCAGCTTGGATTTAAAGCGGATATTTCGCTTATCATGCACTGTCAAATGTGAAGTTGTCCAGTCTGCCGCAAGGGTAATCTTAGCCTGTGTTCCTTGGATCAAGTGGTGAGAAGAGAAATCTTGCGTCCCGCGATGGAGTTGGACTGGCAGCCAATAGCTGTAAGCACATTATTTTTTATTTTTTATATTTTTAATGTGGTATTATAGTCCCCTGGGGCTGAGCCCTATGGGGGACTCTACTTAACGCGTACATAGTTGAGGCCCGAGGCCTCAGGCGCATCGTCCGTTCCCCCATGCACCATAGACGGCCCACTCCGAGTGGCATCCCCCTATGGCCCGACACAGTAACGCCGTTTTGGGGGCAGCGAGTCTGGCGGTCGCCTCTTTGTACCCTCGCTCGAACCTTCCTTGACCTTTTGAACCCGCGTTACTCTAAGGTACCGAAGCATATTATATTGAAGGAAGTTAAACATTTAAGAATTATGAAGAAGCGAAGTGTCTTGGAAGATGGATGACTGAGAGGTGTGACAGCAATTTCTAACAGATTTATGCCAGATATTTGCCATGCGCTAGAACCATTGCTACACTACCCACTCCACCAGGTAATACGCCAAGCTGCGAATCACCCAGTCAAACGACACCCCTCCCCCCTCCACAACCTCTTCACCACATACCATATCCATCCCCCCACCACCGAAACCCTCTCCACCATCCGGCGACCACCCAACTACCTACCCTCCTTCTCCTCCCGCATCCCCCCCACCAAGGATGAAGCCCTGCAACAAGCCTCAAGAGCCCACAATTCCTCCCATGTATCAGTTTATAGTGACGGATCTGGCTATGATGGCCAGATCGGTGCTGCGGCAGTACTCTACATAAACAGACATGAAGCTAAGTCCCTCCACTACCACCTTGGCCCAGCCACTGAACACACCATATACGAAGGTGAAGCTGTAGGACTCATCCTCGCACTCCACCTACTCAATGGCCTTACATGCCAATTACGAGACACCACAACCATTGGCACTGACAGCCAAGCCCTAATTAAGGCCATGAACAATCAAAGACCCCACCCAGCACACTACCTCCTTGACATCACCCACTCGGCTTCTGAAAAACTCCACTCCCGCCAACACAAACTCATCAATGTGCAAGCCAACAAAGCCACTTGAGCATGAGGTGAAATTCCCCCCCCACCACCTACCAGAAGCGTTATCAAACTCCACCTCCGCTGGACACCAGGCCACATGGACTTCGGGCCCAATGAGCGCGCTGATGCACTAGCAAAAACCGCCGCCTTAGGTAACTCCAGCCCAACTGCCTCCCTCCCCCCACTCCTCCGCAAAGCCCCTCTCCCAACAAGTATTCCAGCTTTGCGCCAAGCCCACCTCTCACAGCTGCTCCAAAACTGGAAAACCAGATGGAAAAGATCACCCTGCTACCAAACCATTAATGCCATTGACCCCAAACTCCCATCATGCTCATACCTCAAAATAACAGACCCCATCACTCACAACCAATCTGCCATCCTGACCCAATTACGAACTGGCCACATCCCTCTAAACCTCTACCTCTTCCGCATTGGCTGCCTGCCCTTGCCAACATGCCCCCACTGTCATGGCCTTACTGTAGAATCCATTAAGCACTACCTACAGTGGCTCAAAAAACTGCCCCAATGTTTGTACATTTTTGAAAGATCAATATGGTATGAAGTGCTGACATAAGCAGGGGACCTGGGGTAATTATGTAAGATACTATGACATCGTGGCTTTCCAATGGACCCTGGATCATGTGATTTGGATCAATATCCATTAAGCTATAAGCCAAACAAAATGGTTACTTATTGGGGCAGTTTTTTGACCCTTATCTTATTTTCCATTATTCTGGCATTTATGATCCAATGCAAGAACATTATGGACTGTGGGAAGAATAAACAATGTCATGTGACTTTATTTGTATCAATTTGACATGTTGGAATTGGTTCAATCATCTTCTTGACCTCTTACCACCATCATGAAAGCCATTTCTACTGCTCAGCACAATACTGTTGTTTCTCTCCTCAATGAGGGCTATTCTCAGCGTCAAATCAAGGAGAAAACTGGTCTAGGGAAGGGTACCATCAGTAGGATCAGCAAAGATGTGGATGGAAACAAAGAAAACAACCTTGGTGGCCGCCCCTCCAAGCTGTCTGTTCGTGACAAACAGTCAATTATTCGTCAAATCAAGTCAGGGAAGCTTGATAATGCAGTTCAGGCTACCCAATTCATCAATGGCATCATCCCCAATCCTGTCACACCCCAGACAGTCAGAAATGCACTCAAGGAAAATCAATTTTATGCTGCTACAAAGAGGAAAGCTCCTCTTCTCAAACGAGCCCATCGCATCCGGCGTCTCCAGTTTGCAAAATATCATGAAAGCTGGACTGTGGAGGACTGGAAAAGGGTTCTATGGACAGATGGGACCAAGATCGATAGGATTGGGTCAGATGGAAAGGTTTATGTCTGGAAACAAAGGGGAGAACCACCATCTGATAGAACAACATCACCTACTGTCAAACATGGAGGAGGAGGAAACCTCATGGTATGGGGTTGTATGGGGTGGAATGGAGTGGGAAAGCTCATAGAGGTGCAGGGGAACATGGACAAGGTTCAATACTGTGAAATTTTGGAGAGTGGAGTTCAGGAAAGTTTTGAGAAGTTGGAAATGGTGGATGGCGAGTGCTACTTTCAGCAAGATAACGACCCCAAACACACATCTGGACTGGCCACACAGTGGTTTGAAGACAACAACATTCAAGTCCTTGGCTGGCCTGCCCAATCCCCTGACATGAATCCAATAGAACACCTTTGGGAACATCTCAAGCGCCGTCTTAAAGAATATCCGACACCACCCAAAGGAGTACATGAGTTGTGGGATAGATTGGCTGAAGAGTGGGGTGAAATTCCACCAGAGGTATGCCAAAACCTGATAGAAAGTATGCCCAGGCGGATACAAGCAGTTATAAAGGCAAAAGGTGGTCATACAAAGTATTAGATAGAAAATTAATAGAGGGTCAAAAAACTGCCCCAATGAGTAATCATTTTGTTTGGCCTATAGCTTAATGGGTTCTGATCCAAATCACATGATCCAGGGTCCATTGGAAAGCCACGATGTCATAGTATCTTACATAATTACCCCAGGTCCCCTGCTTATGTCAGCACTTCATACCATATTGATCTTTCAAAAATGTACAAACATTGGGGCAGTTTTTTGAGCCACTGTATTCTACTGCCCGCAGTACCAACATGAGAGACACCTCCTTAGAGCAAGGCTTAAACGCAAAGCTGAGTCCATTTCCTACTTATTCTCCAACCCCAAAGGCATCACACCCCTACTAGCATTCATCCAAGCCACACGACGCTTCCACCAAGTGGCCCACACCTAACCAATTCCTCACCCTGCACCCCACCCCCACCACCCAGGCACCAGTCCCTGACTACCCTGCTCTCCTTACCCTCTCCTCTCCCAACCAAGAGGCTGTAGCACAAACCCCCACCATCTCACCACTTAGTTTATCACCCAGGATTGTAACAGGGGAGTACTATCTAAAACAGTGCAGTCGCACTGTCCAGCTCTTTCTCCGCGTACGCGGGGGGGTTGGCATTCAGTAGCTCTTGTAGCTTTCTTCCTACTTAACTGGTGCCAATGTACTGTCTAACATAAGGGAAACTCCCTTGATGGACAATAAACTCAGAAATAATAATAATAATAATAATAATAATTGCTACACTAGCACAAGGTCTCATAAGCTGATGTTGACAGGGTGGATGATTCAAACGACTATCGTTGATTAATGAAATCACCTCTAGCCGCCAAGCGCCAATGTGCTGCACCAAGAATACTTACAGTAGATTTGGCTTTGACGTGATATTTTGTTCTGTGCTGTTACACTGTCCCCTGTACAGATGACTTGATCATTGCTGGATCCCAAAGAACTCACCAGTTACTATTGCTGCCCAGACCAATGGGTGTTGATTGGGGTGCAGTTGGTGGCAACCTGACCAGTATTGCCGTCACTGAGAAATCCCGCAAGCCCGAGGAGGGGAGCTACAGATGCAGAATCGGATTCAAAGAACTGTTGGCAGCACTGGATGGTGCTGTTGTTGTAGGAGTTGACGTTGTCAGGGATGGGAGTCACGAAGATGGGCAGGACAAACGCGGCAGCATAAGGAGAGTGATTCTGTTGAAGAACATGTTGGTTAAAGAGAGAGGTAATGCAAAGAGTGTTGAGGAGAGAGCAAAAAAAGGCTGTAGAGACTGTGGTTGAAATGAAGAATAGGAAGAAATGTGAGTGACTATTTATATTTTATTTTCATGTCAAGACACGGCTGAGCAGCATCGGGGTTCTGTTACAAATTCCCCTACTTGTCCGGCATATCACTTCTTTTCCCTTTTCTTTTACTATCAGACGCCTATTGACCTTATCTTTGACATCTCCATATGCATTCTCTTTCCCATAGTTACTAAGCTTCCTTACTCATCTTCTCAGATAGCTTACTAACTCTTATCTATAACGAATAGCGTAAACAACGCTTATCGAACTACTATGTATATATAGGGATACTTTAGTTAGTTAGCTCTTTAGCTTGACCTAGCTGAATTCACCTTATTCATCTATCTTCTCGACGCGAACTCGATCCTATCTGCCTTACGAAGGGGGTAGTGTATCCTTGATCAGATAAACTCGATAACTTGACTTTAGCCCTATTGAGGGAGTCAATAGACGTTAGACTTACAGAAGTCAACGGTCTAAGAACGAACGAACGATACATCGGATTGACTTAGAGGATAAGGCCTAAACAGCCGTAACAAAAGGTCAAGCTGATCAGAACCGTCAACCTATTAAGGTTCAGACGCAACGGCACCACGATACGGATTGAAACCTGCAAGCAGCAGTGAAAGCAGCAGAAGTAGCAGCAGACAAAGCGTTACTAGCAGCGAAGAATTTCAAGACGCAGAAGAACAACCAAGACTCTCAGTAGTCATACAAACAGTAGAAACGCCCACCACGCCGAAACCAAAGGCAGAAAGTTCCAAAGGCAAGGAACCAGAAAGACCACCGAAACCAGAATCACCAAACTCCCCGATACCACCAGACTCAGACGTAGAAATGGCAGACGAGCGAAGACCCACCGAGATTAAACTTAGCTCACCGAACATCTTTGATGGAAATCGAAGAATGACAAAGGACTTCGTCCTTGACTGCAAAATGTATTTGCAGGCAAACGACAGAATCTATGATACAGACTGGAAGAAGATCCTCTACGTACTTTTGTACATGAAAGGAGGAACAGCAGGACCATGGAAAAAGTCCTGGTATGGAGAAAACAGTGACCATCCAGGAACTTTTACAACATTCATAACAACAGTTGAAGAAGCGTTCTCTACTCCAGACGAAGCAGGAGACGCCAGACAGACTTTAAAGACGCTGCGCATGACAGGAAACATGACGGCAGATGATTATATTGCAGAATTCAAATCAGCCGCATCAGAGAGCAAGATTACAGAAAGTGAAGCGCTCGTCGAATATTTTATGGAAGGAATACCTCCTTCTTTGATGCAGAAGATTTTAACGATGGACAACCCACCGACCACCATCAAAGGATGGTATGAAAAGGCATCCATATTCAATACTCAGTACAGACGTGCAAAATCGATTGTAGCACGCATTAAAGGAAATACAGGAAAAACGACGGGAGGAAACAATGGAAAAAAGTACAATTTCCAACGAAACAACCCCAAATACGTCCCAAACAACAGTCGAGATCCAAATGCAATGGATATCGATCGATTAACTATCCAAGAAAGAGACGAGCATATGAAACGAGGATTATGCTTCGAATGCCACAAATATGGACATCGAGCATCAGATCACAAAGCAGGAGGATCAGCTCCTCAAACTCAACGGAAGGAAGAACCAAAGATACCGATGAAAGGCAAAGATGCCTACATGAAGATTCGAGCACTCATGGCAGAGTTAGACGAAGAAGAGAAAGAAGTAGCTCTAAAGAATATGGAAGATGAGGGTTTTTGAAGCGGCGGACTGAATCGACATCAGTACCTGCCGAAACTTTTTCAGTAACACTATCACCTGTAATACTAGGAGAAATGAATCGACAATCGCTATCTATTCCAATTACGGTGATCGAAGAACAGAAAAACGTCGAAACCCAAGCAATCGGATTAATTGATTGCGGAGCTGGAGGAATTTTCATTGACAAAGCATTTGTTGAAGAAAACAGGATAAAGACAACCCCATTAAGGAAATCATACTCAGTCAGAAACGTGGACGGCACAAAGAACCAATCAGGAAATATCACTGATTGTGTATGGACCAAGATCCGAATTGGAGACGAAGAAATTCGAATCTGACTACTAGTCAGTGGACTAGGAAAGGAAAATATCATTTTAGGACTACCATGGTTAAAACGGCATAACCCCAAGATCGATTGGGAGAAAGGAACACTCGACTTCGGATCAGGCATCAAGAAAGGAGTTCTTTCGGAAACAATCTGAAGAAACCTGGAAATCCGACAAATGAAATTAACATGGCAATATCCCAAGGCAACGGTAACAGAAGTACAGGAAGAATACCCGGAAGAAATCCCAAGGAATCAACCCCTTGAAGATTGGCAACCGATTCTTTTAGAAATCAACAAAGAAGATGATGAACCTGAAATCAATCTACTCAGGACATACATTGACTCAGAAGATGACGAAGAAGAATCCATTTGGATACAGGCAAAAACATCAATATCACAGGAATTAGAACATAAGGCAGAAATCGAAGACCAGAAACCAAAGAAGACGTTACCAGAATTCTATCAAGAATACGCGTCATTATTTGACAAAATAAATTCGGAAAGGATGCCAATACGATGATCATGGGACCATGCAATAGATCTTAAACCTGATTTTATCCCAAAAGATTGTAAAATCTACCCTATCAGCCCAGCGGAACAAGGAAAACTAGACGAATTTATTGATGAAAACATGCAAAAAGGATACATTCGACCATCGAAATCTCCACAAGCATCACCTTTCTTCTTTGTATCAAAGAAAGACTCGACGAAACTTCGGCCAACCCAAGATTATAGAAGACTAAACGAAGGAACTATAAAGAACGCATACCCTTTGCCACTTGTAGGGGAGCTCCTTGATAAACTTAAAGGGGCAAAATATTTCACAAAGTTGGATTTACGATGGGGATATAATAATGTCCGGATCAAGGAAGGCGATGAATGGAAAGCGGCATTTAAAACAAACAGGGGATTATTCGAACCCCTTGTTATGTTTTTTGGTCTATGCAATTCGCTGGCAACGTTCCAAAATATGATGAATGATATCTACGCAATCGAGATTGACGAAGGATGGATTCTGATTTATATGGACGACATCCTTATTTCCTCCGACAACATCGATGATTTACGAAGAAAGACCCTTAAAGTCTTGGACAAATTGAAGGAAAATGACTTGTATCTGAACTTGGACAAATGCGTATTCGAAGCCACGGAACTCGAATATCTCGGATTAGTCATCAGAGAAAACGAGATAGGTATGGAACCGACTAAATTGGCAGGAATCGCAGATTGGCCAGCACCAACAACAGTAAAACAAGTCCGATCATTCCTTGGATTCGCAAACTTCTATCGAAAATTCATTGGACATTACGCCAAACTTAGCAGACCATTAACGAATTTGACAAGAAAAGACGTCGAATGGAAATGGACACAAGAGTGTCAAGAAGCATTCGATGGTCTGAAACAGAAATTCTTGAAGTCACCCGTCCTTATGATGCCAGACAAAAGGAAACCATTTCACATCGAATCAGATGCTTCGAAATGGGCTACAGGCGCGGTATTACGACAACAAAACGATAATGGAGAATGGCACCCATGTGGATATATTTCACATTCATTCACAGAAACCGAACGAAATTACGAGATCTACGATAGAGAATTATTAGGCATCATACGAGCTTTGAAGACATGGAGACACTACCTCGAAGGATCACAATTCCCAACAGTAATTCTATCCGATCACAAAAACTTAACGTATTTCCGAACGGCACAAAAATTGAACCGACGACAGGCAGGATGGAGCCTTTTCCTATCACAATTCGATCTCAAACTCGTGCATACACCCGGAACACGAATGATACAATCTGATGCCTTATCAAGAAGATCAGACTATGTCAATATGGAAGATACAGATAACGAAGATCGGATTTTACTGCCAGATGACATTTTCATCAAAATGATTGATATAGGTTTACAAGAAGACCTGAAGAAATCAATCGAAGAAGATGATTTATTTGCGAAATCAATCGAAGCGTTGAAAGAAACAGGAACACCACCGATTAAATCAAATTTATCGGATTGGAAATTCAAAGATGGACTTCTGTTTTTCAAAAACAGATGTTACGTGGGACCAGATGCAAAATTACGAAAGGAAATAGTGCGAAGATATCACGATACGAAACCGGGAGGACACCCAGGTCAATATAAAACACAAGAATTGATCAGTCGAGAATACTGGTGGCCAGGTATGGGAGTGTTTATAAAAAACTATGTTGACGGTTGCGCCACATGTCAACAAATGAAAGTCAACACTCATCCAACAAAACCTGGATTAATACCAATTGCGACAAATGGAGAACCAAGACCATTCTCGTTCGTCACAGCTGATTTCATCACAGACCTTCCAGAAAACGATGGGAAAGATAGCCTCATGGTCGTGGTAGATCATGGCCTTACGAAGGGGGTAATTTCTATCCCTTGCACTAAAACGATCGATGCTTTAGGAACGGCAAATCTTTATCTGGAACACGTTTACAAAAGATTTGGATTACCCGACACTTTTCTATCAGATCGAGGCCCTCAATTTGCAGCAAAAGTTTTCAAAGAACTAGGAAAACTCCTTGGAATCAAACTCGTAATGAGTACAGCATATCATCCACAAACAGATGGAGAAACGGAGAGATTAAACCAAGAGCTCGAAATCTACTTCCGCATGTTCTGTCAGAACAACCCGGCAATATGGAAAGAACTTAACTCAATCGCAGAATTCGCGCATAATCAAAAAAATCATTCCACTACAAAGAAATCTCCATTCTTCCTAATGATGGGATACGAACCCCAAGCGATTCCATCAGCATTCCAGAAGACGAATGTTCCGAGTGTAGAACAACGAATGATTGAGCTTAACAAAGCCCGAGAAGAAGCTATGGCCGCACACGATTTAGCGAGAAGAAAAGTCGCAGAAAGGACAACACGAGGTTTCACTCCATTCAAACAAGGAGAATACGTTTGGTTAGAAGGAACAAATCTTCGAATTCCTTACCCATCAAAGAAATTAGCACCAAAAAGAGAAGGACCCTTCAAAATCCGAGAAGTCCTCGGACCAGTGACATACAGACTAGAACTTCCATCACAATGGAAGATTCATCCCGTGTTTCATGCATCACTCCTCACACCATACAAAGAAACCGATACCCACGGACCAAACTTCTTAGAACCACCACCGGATCTTATAAATCAAGAAGAAGAATACGAAGTGGAAGGGATTATTAATCACCGACAACGAGGCCGAGGCTTCCAATACCTTGTGAAATGGAAAGATTACTCATCTGCACACAACACGTGGGAACCCGAAAATCACTTAAAAAGGGCTCAAACGATACTTCAATCTTACCAGAAGCTACATCGCCTCTAAACAAACTATCGTCTCTCATCGCTCTCAACGAATTTCAAAATCTTCATAAACAATGTCTTCCCCTACTGCCAACAACTTTTACATCACTACCGCCAATCCCCTCAACAACCCTCCTAACACTCCTGTCGTAAACATTGCATCACAAGAACGTCTCGAAATCGCCACAAGAATTATACGCAGTCAGAAATTCTTATCGTGGTTCATGAACGAAGAACATCGCGAAAGAATGATCCAGGCTTTTGATCAACCACCATATGATCAACTCGTCAAGCTAGTTGGGAAATATTTAGAGATTAGAGATATGTTATACACGCAAACCGCAGACATTAGTCGAGCTCTAGATCAAGTCACCGACGAGCTAGTGGACACAGAGGAATTCCGAGTTTTAGAAAATCTGATTCCATTATTACAAGATGGAATTCGATTACCGACGACTACACCCTCGACACCTACAGAATCCACTACAGAAATCTCGACAATCGATGAAGGAACGCAGACATCTCCTCCTAAAACACCAACACCATCCGCACCGAACTCCCCTATTTACGAACCCGCACCACTACCAATCCCGCCCTTTCGCGAACCATCTCCTCCATCCTCGCAACATTCCACCCCTGATCCAAACGACATGGTTCAAAACAAGGAAGTATTTAAACATCTAGAAGGACGAAAAGGTACAAAATCGGTCATAAAGAAGAAGAAAACCCTCAAACCAATCAAATACACGATGAACGCTCTCAATCACGTTGGAAGTCGAGAAAAACCAATCGACCTCACGCAAGTAGAACGAGCACTCATTTACAAAAACGTGTTATGTTCTCGATGCCTTAACTTCGGACACTCATCAATACACTGCGAAAAACAATACTGTCCAATATGTTACAAACCAGCTCCAGGACATCGAAGAGACCAATGTCCTGAAAGACCAATAACTAGGACGGCAGGGTATCACCAAAGCTGGCGACGAGTTGGGGATGAATATGAAGATGTAGATGACGGAATTGACGACCCCTTTGACTTCCCAGAAGCCATTGCCAACATGTCGGGAGAGCCAATTGATTTCTAAAGCTGGGACGCTTTAGAGATAGAAGAGGGGTAATGTTACAAATTCCCCTACTTGTCCGGCATATCACTTCTTTTCCCTTTTCTTTTACTATCAGACGCCTATTGACCTTATCTTTGACATCTCCATATGCATTCTCTTTCCCATAGTTACTAAGCTTCCTTACTCATCTTCTCAGATAGCTTACTAACTCTTATCTATAACGAATAGCGTAAACAACGCTTATCGAACTACTACGTACAGTGGCTCAAAAAACTGCCCCAATGTTTGTACATTTTTGAAAGATCAATATGGTATGAAGTGCTGACATAAGCAGGGGACCTGGGGTAATTATGTAAGATACTATGACATCGTGGCTTTCCAATGGACCCTGGATCATGTGATTTGGATCAATATCCATTAAGCTATAAGCCAAACAAAATGGTTACTTATTGGGGCAGTTTTTTGACCCTTATCTTATTTTCCATTATTCTGGCATTTATGATCCAATGCAAGAACATTATGGACTGTGGGAAGAATAAACAATGTCATGTGACTTTATTTGTATCAATTTGACATGTTGGAATTGGTTCAATCATCTTCTTGACCTCTTACCACCATCATGAAAGCCATTTCTACTGCTCAGCACAATACTGTTGTTTCTCTCCTCAATGAGGGCTATTCTCAGCGTCAAATCAAGGAGAAAACTGGTCTAGGGAAGGGTACCATCAGTAGGATCAGCAAAGATGTGGATGGAAACAAAGAAAACAACCTTGGTGGCCGCCCCTCCAAGCTGTCTGTTCGTGACAAACAGTCAATTATTCGTCAAATCAAGTCAGGGAAGCTTGATAATGCAGTTCAGGCTACCCAATTCATCAATGGCATCATCCCCAATCCTGTCACACCCCAGACAGTCAGAAATGCACTCAAGGAAAATCAATTTTATGCTGCTACAAAGAGGAAAGCTCCTCTTCTCAAACGAGCCCATCGCATCCGGCGTCTCCAGTTTGCAAAATATCATGAAAGCTGGACTGTGGAGGACTGGAAAAGGGTTCTATGGACAGATGGGACCAAGATCGATAGGATTGGGTCAGATGGAAAGGTTTATGTCTGGAAACAAAGGGGAGAACCACCATCTGATAGAACAACATCACCTACTGTCAAACATGGAGGAGGAGGAAACCTCATGGTATGGGGTTGTATGGGGTGGAATGGAGTGGGAAAGCTCATAGAGGTGCAGGGGAACATGGACAAGGTTCAATACTGTGAAATTTTGGAGAGTGGAGTTCAGGAAAGTTTTGAGAAGTTGGAAATGGTGGATGGTGAGCGCTACTTTCAGCAAGATAACGACCCCAAACACACATCTGGACTGGCCACACAGTGGTTTGAAGACAACAACATTCAAGTCCTTGGCTGGCCTGCCCAATCCCCTGACATGAATCCAATAGAACACCTTTGGGAACATCTCAAGCGCCGTCTTAAAGAATATCCGACACCACCCAAAGGAGTACATGAGTTGTGGGATAGATTGGCTGAAGAGTGGGGTGAAATTCCACCAGAGGTATGCCAAAACCTGATAGAAAGTATGCCCAGGCAGATACAAGCAGTTATAAAGGCAAAAGGTGGTCATACAAAGTATTAGATAGAAAATTAATAGAGGGTCAAAAAACTGCCCCAATGAGTAATCATTTTGTTTGGCCTATAGCTTAATGGGTTTTGATCCAAATCACATGATCCAGGGTCCATTGGAAAGCCACAATGTCATAGTATCTTACATAATTACCCCAGGTCCCCTGCTTATGTCAGCACTTCATACCATATTGATCTTTCAAAAATGTACAAACATTGGGGCAGTTTTTTGAGCCACTGTATATATAGGGATACTTTAGTTAGTTAGCTCTTTAGCTTGACCTAGCTGAATTCACCTTATTCATCTATCTTCTCGACGCGAACTCGATCCTATCTGCCTTACGAAGGGGGTAGTGTATCCTTGATCAGATAAACTCGATAACTTGACTTTAGCCCTATTGAGGGAGTCAATAGACGTTAGACTTACAGAAGTCAACGGTCTAAGAACGAACGAACGATACATCGGATTGACTTAGAGGATAAGGCCTAAACAGCCGTAACAGGTTCAAATGAACGCTAGGAGCCTTAAAGTCAGAAGAACCCCTGGAAACAATGATCCATTATTCCAATTTGTGCCTAACATTCATATTTTTGTGTATAGGAGAATCCAAAAAAAAGCGTCCGGAAGCATGGAAGGTCATTGCTTGCATCCAATATGCCTGTCCTCATCCTTGGGGTTATCCTTGAATGTTCTTCATGCAGGAGTCGGTGTGGTACCCATTACCCAAGTGCCACAAATCATTCCATGTTTTTGAAGAAGTAGCACCAGTCGGAGAAGATTGATGAAATCCAAGGTTCTCATAATCTACTCATGGCTACATGCACACTGTGTGGGCCCTTTTGTCGTATATGACACAGCAAACTTTTCTGGTGACTACCAGCCAGGATAGGATTTCCTTCTGGAGTCATAGTTCACTGGATTGCAGCTTCATGATCATCAGGTCCCTAGTCCTTTGAATCTATCCAAATATGGCATAGCCAAGCTTTGGTGCCTTAGGCTCAAGTAAGGATGAATGCCCTTGCAAAAGCAGAAAGGCCATGGCCAAGCGCAGGCCCCAAATCATCTAGGTTACGAATTCTTGTCAATGTAGGTTCTACGGGTATTGTTCAGCCAAAGCTGACATGTCACACTCGAGAGCGGCCTCCCTGCTCGTTTTCACGACAGTATACATAATGAATGGTTAATTTTTTTCATTTCTCTCAATATCCCCAGCTTCTACATATTGTATGTTCAGACCTTGTGGACAATGGTAATGTTGCTGCAGCTTCCTAGGCCTGGGATGGATTAAAATCATAAATCAAACTTGATATCACCCCACTACACAAATACTCGCCAGTATCTGCGCTTCCACGGTTTCTTCAGCTAGTCGTAACATTATTGCGGTTCAGCGTTCAGGTTTGGGGGTTGTTGATGGTTGTTGCTTGTGTGGATGAAAGTAATGGTACCTGTAGCTATACCTGTGATCTTATCCCCTGTTCCGGTTGCGGATTTCTACTGCTGTCCCCTACAATTCGCCTGCTAACATTGTGCACTGGGCTAAAGGTAAATCGCATTCTCATTAGCTCACTCCTGGCCTCAGAACATGCCAGCTTTGGAGCATACTTGGCCCTCTTGACCTTGCAGAGTGGTTTTACTATTCGTTACAAAACAGAGAAATCCACAATCCATCCGCCCAACCCAGGCCTGCGGCTACCGTCCCGAAAACATCTGAAGGCGATATGGGGGTATCCCCTAGTACCAGGAAAATTGTGTAAGATTGGGAGTGTTTGGACTGAGATCCATATTTGAGCACCTGAGGAGTTAGTCATATCAGGTACCTGAAGTTACTTTTCCTGGTCCGTCAAGTAGATCTTGCACAAGATACATCAGCGACGTGATGCAGGGCTCACTCATGCCATCTTTTTTTGTGATTTCGATGAGCCTGGAACGTATGGGCTCTGACCCCCATGCATTACATGGGCGCAATTTGGCACGATCTATACACCATCAATCACTCACTTAAGATCTGGCAACGGTGATAATGGCATTGAAATACTAAACTAGTGTGAGTCATGGGGTTCGCAGGAACGGTCCGAGGTAAGTGCCTAGGATTTGGTGGAGGTGCGAAATTCGGATAAAGGGCAGGCAAGCTGTGCACAAAGGCATTAGGCTATGATGATGTAAGTGTGTTCCTGTGCGAGAAAAGGTTAGGTCGGGGTGGGAGAGCATAATGACACGAAGAAAAACTACTTGAGCAAGGCGATGCCTGGATTGACCACATGCATAAGATGTCTGTGGGTCATTATGTTAAAGGTGGAAGCCTAGAGCTGGAGTCCTGAGTAAGAAACTGTATATTCACTAATATAAGTGAGTACTAACCTGGAGTCCTGAGTAAGAAACTGGGGACTCCAGAACGAGCTACTCTACACCTATATACCTGTAGGAACAATAGTAGAGTACAATAAACAATGGAACAATAGAACAATGGAACAATAGAACAATAGAACAATAGAACAATGAAAGAAGCAAAACAATACCAAGCTAAGCTATATATACAGGTCAATTCTAACACATTATAGATTCAGAAATTTGAATACGTATACATACTCATATAATTTCATTCGACCCAAGGTGCCAAGTGGTTACTATTGGGCTAACGTTGGATGCCCGAAAAGGACTACAGAACGAACATTGAGAGGTTAGGTGTGATATAGGAACGAAGGCGAAGGCTATGTACCAAAAATTCCAGTCTGTAATCTGGCGGCGCTCCGTACGATCCAAGGGTGCATCACGATTCGCATGGTGTGAAATGTTGCGATTGTAGCGCGCCTGATATCGATGGTTCAAAACGTGTCGATATTCGCGAGGCAAGTGGGAATGAAGAGTTAATGAAAGGCAGGGAATCGTGTCAGAGACCCGCCGTATAATCCCTTCTCATGTAAACTCCAATCCTTAGGCCTTTTTCCACGCATGTTGTGCCGTTTGCCTGTCGACACTCAATAAATCGATAATCTATCACTTCACGGTTCAGGGGGAAGTAGCGCTTGGGTGTCCAACCTACATATTCGAACCTATGCAATAAAATCTTCGTGATGACAGCTTGTCACGTGCCGCACGCGTCTTTGTATACTACGCCCACGACGTCCAGCAGACCCGAACTCAGAGGGATTGGTTCATGAAAGTCTCGAGCGTATGTGTAACTAAAACTCACAAGACATTCTAGAAAACTTTTGCGCAGGGCTAAATAAAAACTCATGCTTGGTTCATCAAACCAATGCGCCGACCTGCTCACCTCCCTTAATATTCATTCCACACACCCACCGCATCCCGATACTTGGAATAAATCCAATCCAACCCTTCCTTGTTACAAGTACCTGGGTCTGCGTCTCCATGTCTTCGATCTAGGCGACGGCACCATAGGACGGTGGATATAAGCATTGTTCGTCGTGGCTGCTTTGTAGAACGCCCTCCTCTGGGTCATGCGACAAAATTTTATTGCCTAGAGATCAGTCAAGCCTAGTCGGTCAATGTCATGGATCGTGGGATGGTGTGTGTTGAGTGATTTTTTTTTTTTGCAGAAAACGATATTTACTCATAGCCAGGGTTGCCTTAGTGCGAGTGAATTGGTTTAATCAGTATGTCACCCGACCCCACAATCTCACTTCCCATTGGAATACGAACTGGCGATCGTTGGAGAAACTATCCTCAATGCTCACAGGGGATTCCAAGGGAAAGATCGGAGGTCACAGTACTGTCAACGATATCTCTCAAACTATTCCATGCTTCAAACTTTCTGGTCCATCGCCCGACGACCAACAAGAGCAGAAGTTGAAGCTGTAACGTCAATATTCGTGCGCTTGATGTCGGTGTCACATACATATCATTGAAATCTGGTGATAGGAACGCCTTGATGCGGGGTTCATTATCCAAGACCCCCGATAGTCTGCCGAACCTCAGTACAAGACAGAAATCCTCACTCTTAGTAGGGACGTCTAACCCTTTAATCGCCAGGCCGCTAGCGAAGGGCCCTGCCATTCTTCTGATGGTGGCCAGTGTTTATCCGGCGTGTGTTCGGGCATTAGCTTGACACCGTGAGGAAAGAGGACGGTGCTCGTGTTCCAAAGGCCGACGTTCAGATGCTTTCGCCCTGGCTGGCACATTGGATAAACAACATCGTCGAGAAGCAGCAAAGATTCAGTCGTGGGTTCGGTAGCTCCGTTCCCAACCGAGCCGGAGAAATTCCCCATGGTGTACATCCCTTTCCTGTTCTTCCCGGGCGCGACGGTATCGGAAGAAGAAAGTATGTCTCTATAATCAGAACAACGCCCTCAACCTGACCGCCCCCTCGTTCCTGCCCCTTCGTCGACTTGGGCCTCGAATCTATCCTTAAAGCACCTGAACGATTTCGGGTCAGCCCATACTCTCCATATCGGATGAAATTTGGGTACCATGGGATTGAGGTTGACCGCTTCGACATGGCTGGCAGCGCTAGACAAAGAGTAATACGCCAGTGATAGGCTTAAGGTGGGTCAAGAATTTGCCCGGAGGGATTTTTCATTTTCTAACAATAATTCCAGTATCAAATATATTTTAAGGCCTTTTTTAAATAATCAAATGTGAGGACTTAGCAGGCTCATCATTGGATTTTGTTATGTTGCTCAACTTCCACTGACAATTATCATTTGCAACACTCTCATTGACAGTCTTCGCGTGAACATGCATTTCGGATGATGTGCGCTCGGCAGCTCTCATCTAAATCTATAGATCTACCTCCTTCTCGGCCTCGTCGTCGTCTTCGGCACTAGGTTGATTCTGTGTAATCAACGTAAAAGCGTGTCGATCGAGTGTACTCGGCTTTTTACAGCTCGGGGGGTTTATGTGCTGCCCGCGAAGCTATAGCTACCCATATCTTGGTACGAATTTGCGTTCTTCTCGCGAACGCGGAACGCGTATCGGGGCGAGAATATATACTCGGTCCGACAGCGGATTCAATTTTGACGATTCACTGGCGAGGCGTTCCGATGGAGATTCTGGTGGAAGCCCTACCGCCTTTCCTGCGTCATCGGCGGCCAGTTAGCCGTCGTCACGGTCGTGGATGTCTGGTCCGGTCTCACGAAACTGCCCTATTTATTTATTTTTATGGTTTCGGCATCTTCTATAGATCATGGTCTGTCGCCGAACACATAGTGCCCTTCTTTTGTCTGCGTCGATAGGCCTCAAGGTCAAGGGTCGTGCATCGGGTGAAAACATATTCCTTGGATTTCCTGCGGAGGCTTTACCCCCTCCCCGATCAGGATCCACGAAAAAGGCTCGGGCACGGGCGAGGCACGGGGAAGTGCGGGCAGCTGCAGGGACGACGATTGGATCAGGACGCTGGTGAACGAGGCTCGGGGACACGGTAGCTTGGAACCCTGCTGAGCCGGTTACATGTATAAGGCACAAGGTGGTCTTGAAGTCAAAAATAGCTGGGTGCTGAAAAGCGTTTTTCCCCTCCTGCCTCGTTTGGGGCAGAGTTGCCTGCAAGGACTTCTGGTCGAGTGACTAGTTGAGGACTTCGGTGATATCCCGCAGCATGCTTGAACGTCGAACCTTATTGGAACGTTGCTATTACTAATTGGTAATGCGGAGTGAATAGTCAGCACTAGAAATCGGCACCTGGTAGACCAGAGAAAACTTGTGAGTAAAATAGAGTGATCGCGTCATTGGAGCTCAGGGTAGGATTATAGCGTTGCAAGTCGCACAGCCATCCATGATAGTGTGGGAGATCGTCTGGGGTTGTCGTCCCTGGATATCTTTAGGCTGAGATCTTGATCCTGTATGACATTGATGGCCCAATTAAAACATTCATTACGCTCGAGAAATCAAATTCTGAAACATGATCGGATTTGTGGGACCTAGGTAAAGCGTAAAGGTTTGGATACAATGCCAATACAATGTGTAGTCTAGTTACTTCAAGCTCTAGAAAGCGTTTGGATGTATTGGTCAAACATAGCGCCGTGGTGTGGCTCATGCTGGAGCTAATGTGGCTCAAAGGGTAGAAGTTCGGATATAGTTGGACTTGAATGCGATAGAACATGATGGTATGAAGGATCGAAAGCGGTGATGGGACTGGCAGAAGGATGGGTAAGATTGTGGATAGTAATAGATTATAGGAGCGTAAAGGAGATAGTACGGTATCTGAGAATGGACATGTTTATCTATAACGATCCTGTGGCATTGAAGAAGACTTTGAAAGGTGGCAGGTGATGATCGGTGAGGGTGAGGTGAACGACAACGTCAGAGGGTGGGTGATGATCGATGATCGGCGAGAGTGCGATGGGAGCGAAAGGGCCAAATTCGTCGTAGCACGGCGGGGGGTGGATGTCCGAGAAGCGTGAGCAAGGTGAGCCCGAGGCCGAGTGCCTCATTTCAACCACCGTCCTAACAATGGACCTACATCTGTAAATAGACAAGAAGTGTAAGCCGTGTGGAGAACAATGTTGGTAAGGATACAGACGGCGAGTTGTATGGAGGGACGCTCGATGAACGTCTTAAGCGGATCGACGGCACGCATAACACATGTACCCGGTCCCGACTCGGTTCGCACAGTCAGGGAGACGATCTGGAGGGCGTCATCGAAGGTCAACGTGCACACGAAATCCTCCTTCCACTTGTGGCCGCTCTGCCTCCATGTCCATACAACGCTCGCCTTGACGACCACGGATCGCGTGGTGGGGTCGGGGGTGATGGAGTGTTGAACGAGGTTCGAGCGAGTCCAGTGCGTGGCGAGGAGATCGAAATAAGAGCGGATGGCATTCGACCCGCGAAGCAATGAGGTGTGTGGGTGAGGGCAAGAGGCGGGGTAATGCTGAACGGTGACCTCCTGGGATGTAGAAAAGTAAGAGAGAAGATTCAACGCAGAGGCATCAGTGGCGAGAGCATTGAAGAACTGGGTGCAAGCATTGCGCAGCTGGCCGTGGGTGAGCGGTGAACAGATGCTGGGCATTTGGGGTACGGGAAAGGATGCTATCCTTGGATTTTATAGCACGGGCTCGGGCAGAAGGGCGAGCCCGCCGGGGTGTGATTTGTTGGGAAATCATGGAGAGAATAATACTGCTGACCCCACGGATTAAAGCGTCGTTGACAGGGCTAACTTTGTTGAGTACTCGGTCATCTATGCAGACTTTCTGCCCGGTTGTTTCCATCCGTCTGCAGGGGATGATGACAGTTGAGCCCGGAACCAGATCCTGCCAACGCTGAAAAAAAATACCACACAGGGCTCGTGATCTGCATGAGGTATGGCCGAAGCCATCACGGAGTTCAAATGGTCCTATTTTGCCATTTGGGGTCGTTGACCGTCGGCCGTACAGTGGCTGAACATAGACAACATATGCATGCTGCCCCCAACAACGAGGATGGGTGCAGTCAAGAGTTTATGATAAATTGATCTTTTTCGGCTGAGGGGAAAGCAAGGAGGTTCGGTCGATCCGAATTAATTGTGATTCTCTTGTTAAAATCGGTTAGACTTCCGACACGGCAGATGCCTGTGGCTCCAGTACGATCAGTATCGTGTCGAAGAAAGCTAGGAAGCAGGATGTCGAGAACCCATAAAACCGACATCGTTGTGCATGGTCAGGGTAAGCAACGGGACTCAGGTTGAGGTTGAGGTTAAGTTACTTACAGACTTAGCTAGCAGAAGGAAATGATTATTTTGCCGTCGAAGGGTTAGGGTTAGCATGGTTCTTGTCAATTTGGCCCTTTCCCTTCGTCGTCGTCGCTCTCGACGAGCTCGACACTTTTTTATGAATGTTCCTGCCTCCTAAACGCCTTTTCGACATTCATCAGTTCAATGCCTCCCCGAGTGAACCCACTATCCCGACCCAAACACACCGCCAACCGTCTATCGGCCGTCTACATCGGCAGTGGACAACTGCAGACCCCACACAACAACATCAATACCCCACCGAGCGGGGATTCATCAACAATTCCTGACCTCCCGGAACCCCCGAGTCCAGGAGCGAGTTCGAGCGGTTCGGGTCTGCCATCCCCACCTGCAACGAACTCAACGGGCAGTGGCAGCACGGGGGACCCACAGAGCATCGCTGTGCGGGAGAGGCCCCTATCATTCAACAGTAGCAGCAGTGGGGGCAGCGGGAGCATCGGTCTTCGGGACTTGACGTTTAACACAATGTTCAAAGGCGGGAACTCACGGACGCTGCACCAGAGCACCAGCAGCATCAGCAGCACCACATCTGAGCGAATCGACGAAGGCGCCGCAGATGTTGATGACGAAGACGACAACAACGACAACGATTCCCATAACAACGACGACGACACGGCACGATTGGATTTACGGTATCCACGGGCAACTGCGTCGAATGAGAACGTATTGGCCTTGCAGCGGGTCAAGAACCTCACCCAGCGTAATCGTATGGCGCTGGACAAACTATCAGCATACCCGCGCTCAGATACGCGCTCCCCAGCACCCTCACACATGTCTTCGTCTGCATCAGGTTCGTCGCATACATCCTCGCGGTTCTCGCGCCGTCCACTCTCCTCCCACGCCCCTCCCGAACCGCAGCTCTCTGGGTCAGAAACTGAGCGAGAGTCCACATCATTTCACTCCAACTCAAATTCCACCTCCAACTCAAATTCGTCTCTCCACTTGCATTCCAGCTCGTCACAAACCCATTTACGCACAGTCTCGCAGCACCAGCCTCGCACTCAAACCCCGCCAACCCCTCATCGAATACGTACACGCCTCCCCTCTGCACCTTCTTCCCCTCTTAAAGCCCTCTCACGCACAAATAACAACGATCACACTACCTCCTCCACCTCATCCAATGGCTCTAGCCCCTCACGTGCGCGGAAGCGCGTTTCTATTGCTGTCATGGATGACCGGGAGCGCGATGTTTATGGTCCCGGAGGCGCTGTGAGAGCACGATCTAGTTTAGCACTGGTTAATCGAGATGGGGAGAGGGATGTGACGCAAGCCGCCATGGCCGCTGTGGCATCTTCTCGGAGGAAAAACAGCCCAACGGGGGCAAGGAAAAGGGGTGCCCTGCCTTTGGAATTTAGAGCTGATCTCGGGCAAAGTAGAGTGAGTTATTTCTTAACCGTATGCGAGCATTTCGGGTCTTGTTGTGCAATGTGTGTTCTTCGAACAGTGGAGTGGCCAACAAGAAAACAACTTTCATTTTTATGAAAGAGTTTGGTGTGATTCTTTTTTTCCGTTTCACTTCAAGCTTGACTGTCTACTGAAGTGGCGTTCCTTTCTTCGTTCTTTTTCATACTCCGTCGCTTCTCCTATTCCCCTTCTAACGCGCTTTCCTCATCGCAGTTATCTACCGAACCAGAACCGATGACGCCCTACCGAACGAGCCACGCTAGTAACGCACACAACCGCAATAACACGCACACCTACATCACACCACTCTCCGCCTCCACCTCCACTTCCTCCTCTTCATTCTCCCATACTCCCGCTTCCTCATCTTCCTCCTCATCCTTTGCCAACACCTCCGCTTCTGGGTCAGGATCCAACCATCTCACACGGTCAGCAACCGTGCGCGAGCGTCGTGGGCAGCCGAAATGGGCTTCGGAAGACCTCGGGGGCCCTCCGTCCGCGTCGGCTGCCTCCTCATCTGCCTCATTTATATCTGGGGGCAGCCGTCACCAAGAAAGGGGAGGAGAATATCCACGAGACCGGCGGGAGAGCGTGATGGGTATGGGCGAGTACCGCGAGCGACGGCAGAGTTTACGCACTGGGAGCGCGGAGAGTGCACTTGCGCACGGTTCGGTGGGCCGGAGCTTCTTTGTGGAAGGCCTGAAGGCGGCAGGTTTAAGCCCCAGTAAGGCGAAGGCAGGACGAGTAACCTTGAGTGGGGCTCGAAATCGAGGTGGTGGTGGAGATGTATTTGCGAGAGAACCCGATGATGGCTACGATGATGAAGAGGATGGAAGGATGGGACGCACGCGTGCGGGAACTCTTGTTGGCTCCCGTGCTCCTGGAGGTGGCGGGCTGGCTGCAAGGGCGGCGACATCGATGGCGGACTATCGCTACTTGGGGAGGAGGGATGTGGATGATGACGATGACGACGTGGGCGTGGGAACGAGGCGTGAGCTGAGGGGGTCGAAGAGTGCATTTCCACTCAGAGAAGGAGCTACCCCAAGGGAGTTGCAGATGCAGAAGGAGAGAGAGACGTCCTTGACTAGGGAGAGGGAGAGAGAGCTATCGTTGACCAGAGGTGGAGAGAGGGAAATAGACCGCACTGCGTCGTCCATGAGCAGGTATGCCTCTACGCGCGTCCCACAAGAACGGTACGCAAGTCCGTTCGGGACTAAGCGTTATAATTCCACGGTAGGCTCGGGCGCTGTTGTACAGGCGCAGACCCCGATACAAGAACATACGCGGTTGATGATGGAGAGTCTGGCTATGTTTGAGGGCCATATCATGCGCCTCGGGCTAGGCGGATCGGGAGGTGGTGGTGGACTGAGTGGCGGTGGAGGCGGAAGTGGAAACGAGTTGTTGCGGACTGCTCAGGGCGTCGCCAGTGCGGCTGAGAAGTTGAACGTGATGCTGCGGTATGGAGTGAGCTGTGCGCTAGATGAGCAGGTGGATGCAGAGGTGGAAGAAGGGGAAGGGAGAGCTGGGGCAGGGGAGATAGTAGAGGTATGGCGGCGTGTGGGAGGAGAGTACCGTGAGGGACAGAGGGTCAGTGATGAACTTGTGAGGGGGCTCACAGGGTTCCTCCTCGGTGTGGGCAAGGTGATAAGGGACTTGGCGGGTGGGGAGGGACAACACGGGAGGAGTATAAGCCTAGACGAGGAGGGTCTGGGACTGGGTGGGAGGCGTACGAGAGGAAGTATGAGTCCAGATGTCACAGGTGGAGGTGGTGGTGGAAGTAACGGAGGTGGTGGTAGCACAGGGGGTGGAAGTGGCAGTGGGAGGAGAAGTGTGGAGTCTCGACGAAGTTGGGATCCCGCAGCAGAGGCGATGAGGGATGACACTTCGTGGCGGCTGTCCGCGAGGGCGGAGAGTGCGTTGGGTGCTGCAAGACCCCCATCGTCGTTTAATGCCCTCCGAGATCAATATAGGTCTGCACCTCCGCCATCTGCAACCCCACAGACGGCCCCAAGAAATCCGATGGGCAACAATCAATCGACCCGGCGGTTGTTTACCCCTAGGGAACAGCGTGAGCAACGGCTGGACGCTCAATACGCCAACGCGAACATGAAACAGGCTGATTCACAGGAGACGATTTATGCTGACTACGAGCCATCCCCAACTCCTGCATCACGGCATCAGAACCAAACGACGTTGGATCGGAGCAGGACTCTACCCTCATTGTCAATACCCAAACCCCTCCCCACTCTTCCCTCCGAATCACTCCGCCGTAGCCAGACATCCGCAAATAAGTCAATGCCTCCGCCTAATAGTACGGTCCGCGATCGTGACAGGCGAAAGGTCTCCGTTGCATCCGTCTCAACAGTTCGCGCCAACACTGCCACGTTCCCTGCATCTCTTACGACTCCCAGTAGTGCCACCACTGCTCTGACAGCTCATACGGTCTCCACGTCACACACACCCGATAAGGCAACATTTCCCTCCCTCAGTCGTAATGAGTCAGACAGGTCTTCACGCTCAACAGTAACGTTCTCGCGTCCATCGACGGTTTCCATCTCTGCACTCAATGGGCTGCAGCAACAACATCTGGAGCACCAGCGGAAGCGGACCAATTCAGGTGCCAGCTCCGGCGCAGAGCCTAGTACGAGTGTGCCCCCGAAGGCACGTATGATGAACGGCTCCGAGACGGAGCGAGATGCGAGGAGGAAAACCTTGGGTGCTAGGACCCCGCGTGCGTCCTTGGATAGCGCTATGGAGGCGAATGGAAGTGGGTCTCGAACATCGACGGTGCATGCTGCAGATCGGAGTGCGGCAGTTGCTCTAGGTGTTGGGTCCGGGGGGATGATGCCCCCTATGAACACGGCACGCAGGGAGAGGCGAAGGACCGTTACGGATATCTGGCCTAACGAATAAACTGTCCACTGTGTTTTTCGTTTTCTTGTTCATGTGTACGTGGAACCTCTTTCCGTCCTTTTGGGAACTGTCAACTTAACAAATATGACAGGTTTTTCTATTTTTAAATTCGGTTCTTGTCGCAATATTACATTCCGTGAAGCCGGTGTCTTATTTATACGAAGAACACTCGTGCGGAATAGTCTTTCCTTAATTTCTCATTCTTTTTTTGTTTTATTTATCCCGTTCCTTGTTGTGCATTTTACAAATTTTGAGCGTAGGCTCTTCTAGACCCTCTTTGCACTCTACCTTCTTGGCAGGAGGCCTTCATCTGCATATTGTTCCTCTTTCTTTAAATGTTCTTTCTCTCATGATGTTTCGATCTCTGACTCACTTTTCTTGATGAGCCCTTATGATGCACGGTATCCATCTTACGGCTTGATGCACGAATACGACGCCGATACAAAGTACCATACTCTCTCTCCCGACGATAGTAGTTCTTTCCTAATGGCATCCACGATGATCACCTGATACCTGACGAAACCCATTTAATGAGATCTACTGCAGGTATTCGTTGATGTGAGTTGAATTCATGTCAAATACATAGTTATACGAAATAAACAAATCTACCAGCAGTCTAAGAGTTGCTAGCGTCCACCCTCCGTCAAGTAACGTGATTCAGGACTCTAGTCTCGTCCTGTCTTTCTGAGCAATACTGCGCACTTGAAGGACGATACGTGCTCCGAGGATGCTATGGAGAACTCGATGAGGCCTGAGAGAAAAGTTGATTAATTTATGGAGAGGATATGTCGTGGTCACCAACGTGTTTAACAGATCAATATATTCGGGCTAGAACAGTAATAATATGTGAACCAATGTTAGTGGTACGAGAAAATGGACCCACTGGACTGGCGATCAGGACGACAGCGTAACTAAACGTGATCACTATATTGGGCATAAGCAATATATATAAGAACGAAAAAAAAAATGTCAACGGAACACTCACTGAACAAGCACATGAAATACAGAACACCGTCTCTGTAGAGGACAGTCACTAGGCGACTGCGCGAATATCGGAATCGCCTGACCCCTACATAGAGAGTCAGGAGCATGATTACTATAAGAAAATATTAGACATCATGATTTCGTAGGTCGTGGTGAAGGAGAACTTGCCTGTTTCATCAACCAATAACACCACGAAATCCACATATAACAGTTTACTAGCAGCTACGGGGAAGCAACCACGCATGAAAGGAAGCGGGAGGGGTGCGTCTATGGATGTAAGAGGGAGGTTTATGCGTAGACTTCAAGGGATGCTCACATTGGATAGAACGCAAGAAGATTTCAGTAGATACTCCTCCCGCTGTGAAGACTCCCTGTCAAAACGTTGGCGACGCTCAATGAAAAACAAAAGAGAGCTTACAATAAATAGAATAATTAAGAAACTAAGTATTCGTTTGCTACGATCCCACAACGCGTAGGTCCGAAGCAGCAGAATAACTAAAATTATAGATGTTAGCCAATGCAGCCTGACTTCTGTGTAGAAGACAAACTCTCTGCTGCCCCCACCCCAACTACCGTAGACCCTTAATTGTCCCCGACGTAGGTTAGTGGAGAACCAATTTCCTTCAGTGAGGCGACTCACACGTCGCAATTGACGTAACCATATAGCAACTCTATTCCCGCCAAAGTTAGGCTTAAACAGACAATGGAGACAGTACATACTCTAGGCGTCAGTCCTGAATATAGAGAGTCTGGACAGCATAGGTTTAGTACCGATACACCTGCCAAATTACTACTCACAAAAGAGGATTAAGGGTACATCGATGAACGCCAGGTATCGAGCAACAAGGAAAACAACCTTGGCAGTGGACCAATTTGAATTCCATATATGCTCAACCTTTGCATATACGGGAAGAGTCTCAAGTCAGTCCGAAAAACATGGATTACACAATCAGCCTGGCATACCTCGAGTTCGAAAGTCACAAAATAGTCATGAAGCTGTACATCGTCCAAATCTTAAGCATTAAAATATCCGAAGAATCACTTGTTACTTACAAACACCACAAAGCTGGCAACTACGTTGGAACTCATAAAAAGACATGATCAGACGAGACTCTAAGTAATAATCACCTTTCAAATACTTGAAATGATAAGCCAACCCAGTCAGTCTCTATGTTTCTCCAAAGAAATCTCAACGGACCTGAATAGCCTGGCGAGTTTCTGCAATTTCCAAAATCTTATCCATGGGGGATCTTGGGCTTCAAACGAACATGTAAAGCAGCGATCAGCCTTGCCAAAAGTCATGTTATATATATGGTACGCCTAAGGTTAGGTTCTGTTTTGACACCTGTCGGGGTCATTAGCTTTTCCAAGTACGCCCAAGGACAACCTACCGGTGTTAACACGGGAAACTGAGGTTGGTCAGGAACACAGATCTAAGGATATTTTGACAGTAGGTTCCTGGATGAATGATTGGTAGATTCCTGTTGATTAAGCTTCAACTCCGGTGATGTGATGTACCTCACCTCTCTTGAGAACATCGCCGCATTAAAAAATACAAAGTGCTTGGCAATGGGTGTCCCCAATGGCAAAAACTCATGATGCCTAGAAACTGCATCTCGCCCCCTGCTCAGCGCATTATTTTCTCCAGAAATGAAGGCTTTTGTTTGAATTGATCAAGGCACTATGCCAAACAAAAAATTTCGGACATCTAAGCGGTTTCAGCTTAACGGTATCCGTTGAACGTAAATGAACTGGCTGTGCGTGCATAAAAGACTTGATATCAGGGCAATCCATAGTGCCATGAACTTGAACTTGAAAGGTGATTGTTAGACTGTTGGGTTTCAGCCTTAAGCTCTTGATTATCCGAAAGGTTTAATGAAAGCCAAGGAATTAGTGACTCATTTCGCACTAAAGCATGACTCGCAGGAAGTTGTAGGCAACAAGCATCATGGTCGTCTATGACTTTGTTGATGCCAAATCATGACCTTGCTATCATTCCTAACATGCCTCATATCGGAACTCCGGTTGGAACATGAACTTTCATATGCTTGGGGTGCCAAGTCAACTAGTCAACCCTCAGTATTTTCCCAGAGACGCTCAACTAACCTGCATAGTTTGAGGAGTTAATTCCTGCGATCGCTAAATTTTTTATCCATAAAGCCCCCATGTGAAGGTGAAACAGCGGCCAGCCTTGCCAAAGCCACATCATGGCAAAGTGCCTCAGTTTAAAACTTTGCTTGACAGCTGTCGAGGTCAAAGTCAGGCTCCTACAGTTATGTACAAACATAAACAACCAACTTGATGGCTGGTATTTGACGAGATCAGACATCATGGAGGGCTTGTGCTTGATGAAAAGAGCAATATAGTCACGAGGAAGGGTTTCACATGAGCCTAATCCTTCTAAAGTGAAATATATACTCGATAGATCTCGACAATTTTGGCCAAAAAAAAAACCCACGGGAGAAACTTCAGAGTATTAGACTGTCCAGGGTCCGGTCTGGGCCTTCTTGCTGGACCTGGCCCTGGCCAATTACAAGAAAATGTGAATTTTCATTCCAGAGGCCAGACATATACACAATTGGCTTATATATACATGACCTACTCTTCAAAAGAGGCTAGAGAGACATCTCCAATGAATTCCTTTAATATGTCTTCTTTTGGTACAAGTGAGCAGCTTAGTGACTTGATGGCCCAGCTCGGCTTTTGGGGGCTTAGGCTTTAGAAAATACAAGCCTGAGCCGTGACGACAGCTTCAGGCCGGCTCAGGCTTAAGCCGCAGCTTTGCAGTGGATAGAGTGTTGAATTTTGGTACAATGACCTACTTCTCATTTTCGTATATATCCCCATCATCACCAAGTAGCCCATCCCAGGTAAACTCTTCCCCAATGTCGTTATTGCCCTCGTTTTCACCAGCTAGCTCAAGGTCCATATCCTCAAGCTCCTCTTTCTCTTCAGTAGCTGCTATGATGTCCTGGAAGATGAGGTCGTTATGATACATACACTTCAGACACTGCAAAGCTTCTATGATATCACCCTTTAGCCGATTACAACATTTACTGATTGTAAGGCCAGCCAACGAGAATGCATGTTCACTTGAGACAGAAGATGCCATAATCGCAAGATAATCATGAGCCAGTGAACTCACAACTGGGTAACGAGGTGCATTTAACTAAAAACAATATATTAGCACACAATGATTTAGGGACTGGGATCCACAAGTATGCACTCCCCACCACACCACAACAGTCATATCAGGAGGGATTACATCATTAGTATTCATGTAACAAAAGTCTGATTTGAATTGTAACAATTGCCAGTGAAAAAGCTGCGGCTTAGGCCACAGCTCCAGGCTTTGAAAACTCCAAGCCTGAGCCGTGAGCCCTTCAGAGCCTGCTGCACGGCTCAGGGCGGCTTGGCTTCTGCAGGCTCAGCCCCGGCCGGCTTGCGGCTTTGAGCCAAGCCATGCACATCACTAAGTGAGCTGTCCTGGTATGACCTCTCAAACATTGCAAGGCCCCAAACTTGTCAGGGTCCATCCCACCATGATGAGCATCATCAGTCTGAGCAGATATTGAAAATAATCAATCAGCCAAACATGAAGATAAAGGAATGGGGAGGTAATCATGAGCAATGAGTCTCATGATGGGATATTCAGAGTTCTGTACCTAGATGAGGTAAGTGATAAGTATGTGTATAATGTATAATGTATGAAGTATATAATAAGACTTGAGGTAGAGGGCCATTACTGGCAGATACAAGTCCTTATTTTTAAATTTGATTAACTTTTCTTTATATTTCTAGAACCAGGTTGTTGCAATGGAACTAGCTATCCAGAATCTCTTCAACTTTATATTACACACATTTGAACTTGTCAAAGACCTGTTGCACTTAACCCATATCCATGGTGTATGATATAAGCAACCAGGCATAGATGCCAGTTTCATGTATCAATTGTCTGGAATTACATACAAGGCTTGATTCATTAATGGTGGTTATTCACAGTCATGGGAATTCAGCATGTGGTGTAACAAATCCCATGCATATGGCATTGTATTGCTCACCACTGCTCATTGGGGGTGCAACTAGGGTACAGCTGGCATGGTAGGGAATGGTGTCCATTGGTGTTCTAGGTACACAACCCTCCAATCATACTTCTATTTTTTCACTGTTTTTACATGGTCATTTTTCACCATCAGTACATCAAAATGTCTTCTTTAATTGGTAAGTTGTTGTGGTTCTGCTGTCACAATGTTGCAGACTGTCCAGATCTCTGAAATCATATGTCATAGAATCAGTATGTTTTCCTTTTTTGTTTTTCTCAATCCCAGTGTACTGTGTGGCCTTCCATCTCTGTGGGCTTGCACTCTCCAAAAATGACCAAGCAGCCTTGTGGAAGAAAATGGCTCACAATCCATACCTACAACATTGCCATTGGAATAAAACATATGTGGTTTGTGTTTTGGGCTAGTGCATGCATTGCATTTGCATGAAAAACATCTTATATAAGCTGTCAAACTAGATTTTGTGTGCCACTCAGCCCTGGAATGGTAAATTTAGTAACAGCATGTCAATGCTGTCAAGAGACATATTTCCTAACCTCTTGTGAGGTTATACAGATTTTAATCTGGTTGTGATCCTCTGGTAAGGATTTGAACCATGAGGCAATCAATATATATATACAATATCATCTTAATGGAAAGCAAGATTGCTCACTGCAACCTGCAAAGGTAAACATTAATACAGTAGCACATTATTAGTTATGGACAAGGTAAGTATAAGGGGAGCACTAGTTTGCCCCCATCTAGTCACTCAGACTAATGTTAAACTATCATATGATCCTCCATATGCTGCCATACACCTGACTTTGGTGTAATCCTACTAATCTTGTGACCCCACCCCTTACCCTTTCATGGACATTACATTTACTCATTACAGGTGCCTTAACAGTGCACCATTGTATGTCCAAGCAGGCTTATATTGTATTCACCTTTGCAACACCTTAGATCTGGGTCTCTCTTGTGTGACTAAACTACCTGTGCTCTGAGTGTCCCCTTCCCTACATGGTTGACCTTGCTGTGTACATCACTCTCCCTCAGATAGTATTTGTGGCAACACTGCCTCTTACAGTAAGCAGTTGTGAGTGTATTGTCTGACTTTACTTGCTTCTTTTTATTTTTCTGGTGCACTTGAACATGGAAAAATAAGGCAATAGGTGTTACAAAGTATTTACTCAATTTCTTTTAGTTATTTGTGCTATGGATATTGTTCAACAACATATACAACTTCAAGTGTAGTCAGGAACTCACTAGCCTGGTGCATTTTGGCTGTTCCCATTCATGAGAAAACTGACAACCTGGCTTCTTTTTCAACCACCCCACTGCAATACTCCCCACTCCCTGAGTGTATTGCTCATGGGCTTTGCTAGTGATTGAGTTTTCTATGATGTAACACCTGACAACAAGACCATAACTCTCCAGAACCATTCACTTTGCATGGACACAGGTTGTGCACTGCTGATATGGGAAAAAAGATGGTAGACACAGCAAATATGTCTGGTCCAGAGGGGAACATAGTGGATAAGGGGCATTTGTCAGAGTAGAAGTGGCAATGAGTGGAGAGGATAGTAATCTGGGGGCAGCATGATTCTCATGACAGCCAGCATGCATGTGCTCTGTGTGGCTGCCCAGGTGGGGTGAGGAAGGTTGTATATGAGGGAAAAATAGGGCAGACAACAAGGGTTTTATTATTTATCTTTACCAGTGGATTTAATTTTGATGAAAAATATGCAAAATATACAAAGCATATACTGTAACAGAACAATCTGAATAGCAAGACACTTTGATCCTGCAAAAGCCAGTATTGTACATGATGTAACTGGTGACTGGTGACCTAACAATGGTATTAAATGCAATGGCACATCATGAACCTTGATGCAATTGAGATACATGAGATTTTGATCAGCAAGAGTGGAGGTCAGTTTGTTTCTCATTGTCAACAGCTCTGAGCTCACTGTATGTGGTGCTGCACACAGAGGGGCAAGGATTGTGAGATTTCCCTGGACTGCAGTTGGCCATAATTGGTTGATGTATCAAAATTTGCCTGTAAATGACACTGATTAAAGAATCAAGTGTTGTATGTAAGTACAGTGACTGACATATCAACATGTTATCTACTGGTGAAGCAACTGCAAATGAATTGCCAATAGAAGTTGATGTTTATAGATCCTATACAAATATCCAACAACAAAAAGTAACAATACATATTTGAGCATTTGCCTTAAAAATAAGTCAGCTGGTAAAGTAGGGACTCAGACTCTCAGAGATGGACTGTGTGAAAAAATTAACAAACTTGAAAATGTATGTAGATCCATATTTGTATATTCCATATACACAACCAACTCAGTAGCTGCTCTGAGGACTCTAAAAATCATCATCCTCATCTATGTTGATAACTATACCATCACTGCTTCATCTATAGAGCTTATTCATAAGTTCAAAAAATCAGTCAAGGAACATGTCAAAATAACTGCCCTTGGTGAACTGCATTGGCTTCTAGGCACCAAGACTTGTCACAATTGCAAAGCCTACTCAATCCATCTGTTCCAACAATCCTATATTGACACCATCCTGCACTATTATGGGCTCAATGAACTGAAGCCTGTGTCTTTCCTCATTCCAATCCCCATCTACTACTGCTGAATTTGCCCATATGTGTGATGTTCCATATCATGAGGCCTTTGGTTCCCTCATGTAGGCCATACTTGGAACATGCCCTGATATCACCTTTGCCATCTAAACTATACCATGTTTCACCACAAAGCTGGGTCCTGTGCACCAGAAAGCTGTCAAGCAAATTTTCCACTACCTAAAGGGCACTATTGATCTGTGGCTGTCATTCAGTCATGGCAATTGAGACCTCACTGGCTATGCAGATGCAGACAGCAGTATGGCTGAAGGTTACCATACTATCTTGGATTATGGATTCATAATGCATGGTGGTACCAGGTCATGGAGTGCTGAATGGCAAGAAATTGTGTTATTTCTGACAACAGAGAGTGAGTACATGGCACTCACCCACACTGCCAAAGAAGCCCTGTGGCTGAAATCCCTTATTGCCCAGTTATTTCTATCTGACCTGGACCCTACCATTATATTCTTAGGCAACCAATCTACTATTGTACTGGCCCACAATCACCAGTTTCACACCCACACTAAACACATTGATGTTTGCTTCCATTCCATCCACTGGATTGTTGAGTGCAGGTCCCTTCATCTTGTCTACTACCCCACCAAAGACATGGTAGCTGATACTCTTACCAAAGCCCTCCCATCTGCCAAAGTCAAGCATCCCATGTTTAGGCTATAGCATGGGTACTCCCGCAGGTATGACAAGGTTGACCCATACCTGTACCCGCACAGGTAGCAACCTGTCAACCTGTGGGTAGAATCAGAGCGGGTATGGGCGGGTAACAACAGGTTAGGGTTCCCGTGCGGGTTTTTGCAGTAGACAAAAACATATAGTAAAACTACAGTGTAAGCTCAAATCCTTAACAGTTCCCCCAGCTTCTCTAGCTCAATTTTCCCCTGGATTTCGTCCAGTAAAGCAATGGCCTTAACATCTCAATGGTAATTCTGGCCATGGACCATATTGACATGTACTTCACCAATGCAATCAAGCAAACTAGTGGCAACAACCCAGCAATCCAAGCAGCCATGAGAATCGCGAAGAAGACACTTAATTGTTATTATTTGCTCATGGACGCTTCAGAAACTTACCGGATTGCTATGGGTGAGTCTTCTTTATTCTATGATCACTCAATTGCTGATCATTGTCTCGTTTCAGTTCTACATCCTCGACACAAGCTCGTGCACTTTAAACATGCGTGGTCAGGAACTGTGTGCTATCTACAATATGGGTTGAGTACAGGATACAAAGATCTGGCAGCACTATCTATGGTACGGGTTGAGTACGGGTTACAGGTTACTAGAGTATGACCCATACCCTAACCCGTGGGTACCCATACCCGCAACCTGCACGGGTTACCCGTACCCGTGCTATAGCCTACCCATGTTGCAGCTTAGACTCTTGGCACCCTGAGGGGGAGTGTTAGAATGGTAAGGATGCCAATGCCCAAGCACCAAGTGTCACTCAAGTGCATGACATGCACTTGCAATCTTGCCCCTAGTCACACCTTCTGTACTCATTCTGAACCTCTATTTTTTTTTGCTGAAATACTCTTGTTTTTCTCTTGAACACTTCAGCTGTTGCTCTTGCTCTTGTGAACACATCTGAGGTGAATATATTCATTACTACTTATTTACATTCTTATCACTTACTTGCTTATTCCTAGACTTACATGTTGCCTAGGTAAATATATATAGCTATTAGACTGTCCACAGTCTGGTCCAGGCCAGGTCTGCCCTATTTTTGCTGGACCTGGCCCTGGTCCCAAGGGCTGGTCCACCTCTTTGTCAGACCTGTCCCTCTGATAGAGGGCCAGGTCAGTCCAAGGCTAGCCCTGGGTCAACCAGGTCCAGTGGTAAAAAAAAATTGTTTAATATTTGGAAAGATGTCTACTGCTGATACATACCATAATTAACATCTATCAAGTAATTATAACTATCTCCCAATGAATTGTCCTAATGTTTTCAGTCCTTGGGCATCTGGATCATCAGAGAAGTAATATCAGTTTCTGCTTTGAAGCTGCTGGACATCAGGAATTTGATCAAAAATCATTGATTACTAATAAATTTGACAAGAGTTATTGTTTTTTGAGGTTTGATCTTGCATTCTCTATTCCTCCACCATTTACCCCTACCAATTGGTAGCAATTTAACCACCTGCCAATATATAAGGCCAGCCAGGCCCAGCCAGTACTCAAAGTGGCCCTGACCCTGTCCAAAGGGGCTGGCCCACTCATATGCTGGCCTTGGCCCCTGGCCCTCAGGGTTGGCCCCAGGTTGGCCCAGGTCTGTGAGGTCCTGGCCTGGACCATGGACAGTCTAATAGCTGTTGCTCTCACTCTCACATGCACATCTAAGGCTTACATGTTGTCTAAATCCTTACAACTGGATATATCACTGAAATGCAACCTCCACCTCTTTAAGTCATAGTATTGGGTATAATGATTTCTACTGTATAACCAATGGTATTTGACCAGGCTCATATACATGAGTTCACAAGGCTTCTATATAAATATCCTTTATGTTTCTTGAAGTAGGGAACTATTTAGTGGGGCTGGTGGGGCCTTCCTATCATTTTAGGTAGGCTCCCATCACAGCCAGCTTGGCCCTCCATGGTCTACAATTTTCTTGGCAGCTGTAATATGGTGCTTGTTCTCACATGTACCTGACATGTTTGAACAGGTACTCCAAGTTCAGATACAAAAAAGTATAATGTTGTGATTATATAAGGTCAAAAGCATTCAAAAAGTGTGTGTCATTGTCTGGTGAGTTATGCCATTGGTCAGAGCCATACACATTGGAATTTACTTACCATGATCTTTCTATGGTGCAGTTCACTTAGTCACCACCAAAGTGTGACAGTGGCCAAATCAGCCGGAGGCCGAAATTTTTTTTCCATTTATGTACAATTTAAGTTGAATTTGACAGCAAGAATATTGAGTGAGGGTCAACTTTTTGGGGGTATGCCCACAAAGAAGAAGTACCTAAAAGAAGCAGCTGCCCGAGCTCGCGCGGCAGCGTTAGCAAAAAGACATGCAACAGCTCGAAAACCTTTGTTTGCCAGCGCGGAGAACCCCACACCCCATCCTAATTTGAGAAACCTCGAACAAAACCAAAGAACTCAATTAAAATTGAGTTCTTCTGGGGTGCTGTAAAGTGGTACTTGCACGAGCATTGTGACATGAGCTTTGACACTCTGAAGGCAAACATGCCAATTGCTCTCACTTCAGTTGAACTTGCGACAGTACGGCAATGGGAACATCGCATGCACAGATGGATGGATGCATACCGCGAGGGCCTTGGTACTCAAGAGGCACAAGCAAAGGTAAAAACCTTCAGTTCCACAAAATACAAATCCCATCGTCGTGTTCCAGAGACTCTTGCATGCACATTTGATACATAGGTTACATTTTTTAGATGATATTTCCTATTTAGGAAGGCTTGGCAGCCTATATATGGCAGGTGGCCAAATCACTCCCCCTCTGAAAATTTATCTCCCTCAGTTTTGACTGTATCAAAATTCTGTCTTGGGGATTTATTCGCCTCATCAAATAGAGCATTTTGGCAAGACAACTAAGGAGCCTGAGAAAATTTGGAGGCCTCATATTCTTTGTAATATTCTTGTGGTGACTAAGTGAACCGCACCATAGCACTTGCTGTGCCACTGGCTCAGAAAAAGAGTCTGGGAGAACACTCACAGTTTTGTCTAATTGAGCCCGCCATCTTCATCTCCGGAGGATTGTTCATCACCTTCTCCAAGTTGTTCTGATACTGGGAGGGCGGTTGGCTTTTCCAGCGAGTCGTCGATACTCACATCATCATACAACATCTTGAGAACAGAAATAATATTTATAAATAGATTTAAATAATTCATGTATTGCACCGGCAATTCCCGCGCACCCAATTGTAGCTTATGGTGTAAACATTACTGCTTACCACGTCAAAAAAACGCACAACCTTCAACACAGAAACAAACTATTTAAACGTAGCAGAAACAGAGGGACAAAAACCATCGTGTAATCTGTCAAGCGAAATGCTGCTCCTAACTGAATGTCGAAATTCGCGACCACGGACACCATTGTACAAAAGGAAACCAGAAGACTCCAATTCCCTAAAGTTTACGGTAAGCTTACGATGTGTCACACAAAAAGATTCATGAACTCACTTCAATCGTGTTAGAACTAGAGATACCAGTTATTTCGCTTCCGCCTTTGCTATGCGCACGGCCACCTTCAACTCATCCGCAGAGTTCGCAATCTTATACCTGTTGTCCTTCAACAAATCTCTTGTCTCCGTCAGCTCTTTTTTCGCCTGCTCGAGTTTGTGATACCTCTCCTCTGCCGCGATAACGCCAACTATCACCATCGCACCGAGTCCTCCTAGTACAGCAAGGACGCTTGCCCCCAGAGTCCCCAAGGGCCCGAATGCTGCGGTCATGATGGGCGCAAGCACAATGAAGATGGCAAGGCTGGCTGCCAGCGCGGCGGCTTCACCTGCATACCCGAGATCTTTAAAATGATCAACCATATCTCTGATCTCTGCTGCGCTCCTCCCTTTCAACTTCGCAATCACTTCGTTGATGGGTGGCGTGTCGATTTTCTCCTCTATCTTCTCGTACTTCTTCCGGGCCGCTGTCTCTAATTTGTCGAAACGATCACGAATGTCTTCGAGCAGTTTTTTGGGTTCATGTTCGTCAAAGATGACCTGCTCAAACTTTGCGTCCAGCAGACTATTCATGGTCGTGATGATATCATTGGCGGAATTCCTGATGAATTTCAGGTCCGAGGTGATTTCTATGATCAAGTCCTTCACTTGCTGCTCGCGCTCCGCGTTGCCAGGTCGGGTAATAGATTCGATAACGTTGCCCATGATGAAGGCGATGCGAGAAAACGATGGCCAATTGGGCCATTTATCAAATTTTTGGAATGAATGGGGTTCTCCGATATCTTCACCAGCTGACGATGCTGCATGGCCTTATTCGCAACTTATTCGCAATGACAGTTCGATGGAAAATCTATTTTGGTTTTGGGGGCAGAAGCTATTAAATACCCTTGTTTGGGAGAAGGTGGTGGCGGCCGATCATCGATTATCATTCGACCCAAATACTTTCAACAAGAGAACCATGGCACAGGGCATGTCTGACAGGTATCATCGTCTTCTAATTGGTGGCTTCTGTCGTTGTGTCCATATGTGTGAACGTAATCCTGTGGCACCATCCTACTCAGGTTCACCACCCTACCCTTCACGTTTTTACTCGACACGAGGCGTATTTCAGTCGATCTCCGTCACCCCGGATCTCCGTGAATGTTCTAGCACGACCAAGAAACCCTTGTATCCGTTGACCTTACACCGATTAGTTATCTGATTCATGTGTACTGATCTCCCCAGATGGCAAGTGAGATAAAATCAAAAGTATCACATTTTCCTAACAAGACGATGAAGAGGATGTACTACGGAATGTACAACTGGAGTCAGCGCACGGAAGGGCATACCTGTTCGGCGTGTTATCAACTTGGACTAAGTTTCTCGAACATGGAAAGTGACTTACCCAGCACACTATGTTTGACTTCACTTACCCGCCTTTAGCTTTCTTCTGCGCATAACGGATCGAGAATTTCAAGTCGTCCGCAGCGTTGACGATTTTGTCTCTGGAGTCCTTGAGAAGTGTCTTTGTCTTCCTCAAGTCCTTTAGTGCCTCCTCCAGCTGGTGATACTTCTGCTCGGCCGCAATCGCGTCGATAATCGCCGCGACTGCTAATCCCGCCAACGCTCCCACGACCGCCCCCAACACCCCCGCAACAAACCCTTTAAGGACAACGTTCAAGATGGGCGTTAAGACGACGAAGACGGCGATACTGGCGGCGATGGACGCTGCCTCTGAGGCAAATCCATGATTCTTGAACTGAGCCATCAACTTCTCAATGTCGTCTGGAGTCTTCGTCCCCTCCCAGTTGTTAATAACGTGGTCGAGTGTCGGCTTGTCAACCGCGTCTAAGTCATCGTACTTTGCACGCGCGAGTCGCTCGATCTCCCCGTAGCGCGCGCGCACGTCTTCGATGAGTTGCTTAGGAGCTTTGGAGTCGTACTCTACGTGGGCGACAGTGGTTTTCAGCATGGTGTTGCATGAGTCGATGATGCCGTTGCTGGCGTTTTGGATGTACTTTAGATCTGAAATGATATCGGTCACAAGGTCGTTGCACTCTTTCTCACGACCTTCGTTTCCAGGCCGGAAAACCTGCTCGAATACGCCCATGGTGTGATAGTGGTGTCGGTGGGATGAGTGGTGGGAGTAAGTGGTGAAGGACTACTTGTCCACCTGACTTTTGCGAACCAACTTTTAATATATGCGGCCCTAGGAAAGCAACCGAAGTCGCATGATTACGCACCACATCTATGTCACTGACAATCTCTGGCATGAGGAATGAGATCGATCCTCGAGAAGCGAATAACTGCCAATCGAGGATGTATGAATACCAAGAAAAAACATGTATCCTAGATCTGGGGTTGTGCCAAAACATGCTGTCATAAATGCGATAATCGCCACATGGTACCTAGGAATAACAAGTTTTATGTATAAGAATCCCGATTCGTACCCCAAACTCCACCTTACCAGACAATACATACCGCAACTACCACCAGACCTTATCACTCTTACACACAATCATGGGCGTCTTCGAAGAGGTTTTCAGGCCTGGAAACGAAGAACGCGAGCGCACATGTCGAAGTCTGATAACCGATATCGTATCGGACTTGAAATTCATCGCGAATGCATCCAACAAAACAATCGACACGTTCAACAAGATGTTGGGGGAGACCGTTGAGAAGGTAGTGTTTGAGGAGAAAACGCCAGAGAAGCTCGTGGCGGACGTGCGCGCCCGATTTTTGGAGATCGAGCGGCTCGCAAAAGTGAAGTACGAGAAAATCGAGGCGGGCGTCAACAAGCCGCCGCTCGATAACGTCGTCGAGAAGTTCAAGGGGAGGACGACTGAAGACATCGACAAGATCGTCGCCGAGTTCAAAGTTTACGGCATGTCTGCCAACACCGCCGGCATCGCCGCCGCAACCGTCGTCGTCACCACGCTCACGCCGCTGCTGTTGAAATCGCTCAGCGGGCTGGCGGCAACGATCACGGGCGGGTTCTTGGGGGCGGCTGCAGGTCTGATCGTGACCGCCATCATCGACGCCATCGCTGCCGAGCAGAAGTACCGTAAGCTCGAAGAAGCGATCAAGGATCTGACCAGTACCCGCGATCTGTTGAGGAAAAACCGGGAGGCGGTGGTTGAATCGACCGACGAGTTGATGGCGGCGGTCAAGATGGCGGAAAAAGAGGGTAAAAAGTGAAGTTGAAGTCCAGCATAGTAGCGAAGCCTAGTCGTCGAAAATGTTATTTTTCCGTAGTCTCTTCTACTAGTCCTCGGATAAGCCACCACACGATTTCTGTACAAATACGAGCTCAATGACACTTCTTCGTTCATACTGTACGACAACATTACTGGTATTGTCCCATATCCCACACATGACCTCTTCGACTCATGTGCGATTACGCGGCCGTGACGTGCACACCAGCTGCCCACCTGACCCCGCCCAACACCGCGCTTCCAACCAGCCCCACAAGCCACCTCACACCCAAAGCCTCAACGAGATCAAACAACGTGGCAAGGACAACCACCGCCACCGTCCTATTTACCTCTTTCTCTGCGCGTTCGATCCGGAATGGGGGCCGCACCGTTGCTTTATTCGCCTCTTCAGAACACGAACCCGAGCCTCCGTGGGGTGAAAGGGCCGCTGCAGCAAGGAGTCCCGACGTGTACCCATCTTCGTGAAACCCGTAGTGGAGGTAAGCCCCTGCATACGAGATCCCACGCTTGCCTTGGATCTTATGCATCTGTTTCTGAGCATGTACCGCCTAGCGCGAAAGTGCAGTCAGAAAAGACCGCTCTGAAAATGCGGTTAAAAAAACGGAACGCTTCAACATACCTTCGCATCCAGAACGGGGTGGTCATACCTCCATCTCCCCGCGACCAGATCTGGCCGAGGCTCGAGCGGTGGGTTGAGTGTGACGAGAACGGGGCCGTAGACGGATTCTGGGATGTGTTGGAGATCGTTCATCCCATCTGTGCATGCCGCGTGTCAGAGACATTAAAGCCTCATCAGAAGCGGTTTGGATACATACATGTCCTACAGCAGGATGAGAGCGCGAAAAAAATGAAGGGGAGGTGACGTACAAAGCGACAGTGTCCTCGTTCGCTTTCCTACACCCCTGTGAATCGACGACTGAGTGCGTGAGGTAATTCCAACACGACCATGCAAGGCGACTTCGGGGCATTAACTTGAGGAAGCAGATGGGAACAAATTCGGAGGAAAACGAGGAGCGGACTAACATTTTCGTCTGAATGCAGCACCGCCTCATTCTTGCTCCACTTGAACGCTCCAAGAATTTCTTCTTCTTGCTCTGTTATTCCATCTTCTCCGCTCGCACGCAAAATCTCGAGCACAGTATCAGAGTGGCATGCAAAGATGACATGATCGTATGGTTCGCTAGCTCCGTTGGAGGTGTTCAGGATCATTTCCAGAGTGGCGTGGTCGTGGGTTTCGATGCTTTGGACCCGTGTGGAGAGGTGAAGTTGTGACTTGGGTAGAGTCGAAAGAATCTGATCGACGTAGACCTTGCTGTAAAGCCGTTAATGACAATTGAGACCAGCTAGAACCAACCAACCTTCCACCTTTGAGAGTCAACCAAGACGGTTTTCCGGTTATTTGAAGGAGATGGTGATTGTGCAAAAACTGAATCTAATGTAAAAAGTAAGCATTAAAGCCGGGGAAAAAGTCAAGGAAACACACTAAAGTCCGTGCCGGAAAGTCCATGGCACACTTATCTGGAGGTGTGCTCCAAATTGCGGCGGTCATTGGCTTGAACGTATCAATAAGCCAAACAGCCTAGAAAGAGGAAAGAAGCAGCATACAATAAGATAATTATCTCGAAACGAGGACGAGTACCCCTCTCTATCCAGATACTCCCCAATCGACATTTCCTTCCCGTGATCCGCCTCTGCTAAAAACCTCCCTGCACATGCATTGAACCTCGCCACGTCCCAAATCAACCGCCACATCCCCGGGGCCAGAAGGTTCCTCCATTGACAAAATACGGTGGCCAGATTTTTCCCTGCCCACTCGAATGCCCCGCCATCACGCGAAACACTGAAAGTCATCTCAGTTGGGAGGATACTGTCCCGCGTGGATGTATGCATGCGGAGGAAGCGCAGGAAATTGGGGTAGGTCGTCGGGTTGAAAACAATGAAACCCGTGTCGACAGCGACGTTCAGGTAATCATCCTTAGCTTCTGAGGGCGTGTATTGGACGGTGTGGGCATGTCCTCCAGGACGAGAGTCGGCTTCGTACAGATGTACGGTGTGGTCGCTGTATTCGTTGAGGAGCCAGGTCGCTGCGAGCCCAGAAACGCCAGAACCGACAACGGCAACTTTCATAGTGAAGCTGGGATTTTGAGTGAGATGTCGTTGGCGGTTGAGGGTTGCAAGCGAATGCTTCTCTGGATCATACTGTCAGAAACTTCACGACTTCGATACGACCATAGTGGATCAGATATGTACCATCAATAAAGTCAAATTCCCGATCAATAATCAATTTTATGTACTCTTGTCCGTCGACGTACAAGTCATTTTTCTATGCAATTTATTATTCATAACCCTCAAACGTTCAGTCACAATGAGCTCAGAGAGACAGCCCTCAGTCAAGGCTCAAAGAAACCTTCCACACTCGCCCCCTCTCCAGGTTCAAAACTTCAATCCCTAGTCCTTCAACGTCAAATTTTCATTCGGGTCCTTGTGGAAACCATGAACGAGCATTCTTAGTATCATAGCGTGGCATTTTTTCGTGAATTATTCCATAATACTACAAAATCACCGCTGATCACTTTGCAGGTTGGTCGTATTGTCACGTAGGTAGGTAAATTTTATTTTACCACTGATTGCAGATATATCATTAGGAGGGCACTCGTACCTGAGATTCTCGTCGACAGGACTGTACATTGATCAGCTATTTATGTTTTAGAAGGTCAGAAATTCAGTTCTTTATTATAGGTGCTGTTAGATAATCATTTCCAGAATCCCGCACGCCGATTCTCGAACCCATACATATACGTAACAGTGCCAGTGCCGGATTAGCGCCAGCTTGATGGATTCTGAATCTTCCAGACTTGAACCTCAGTTTAATTGTGGACACGGAGGGCAAGTGTAGAGTTATCAGTCAAATGAGAGCTATGTAAGTATCCCGCCCCCGCTCATCGGGATATTGTTCTGGCAGCTCATAGGTTTGCGTCCTGTTACAGGCTCCACGACTAGATGTTCTTCGCGATGGCGACGGGTACTATCGATTATTTTATTACTATGTGCTTTCTGAGGAGTATGTTTGGTTGCCAGTTCCGCTGTCCCAGCCAGTTAAAATCTTTACCCCTTATTCTGCGGCTTCTTTCGAAAATTCCAGACGTAGAAATCTACGACTTGACTCTTCACAGAAGGTATGCTGGGCTTGGTCTGCCCTTTGCGTATTCCGGTACATGACAATACCAATCCTCAAAATTAGCCCACAGCTCGGCAAAGTGGACGGAAATCTTCATTGACAAGCTCTAGTTCCCCCTAATGATGTAAACACACGACCGACATGTCAGGACACCCTGTTCTGGATGCGAAGGTACGTTGTTCCATTTTTCTTTCCGCGTTCTCAGAGCGGCGTTTCTGACTAGACTTTCCTTCCAGACTATACACGCCCAGAAACAGATGCACAAAATACAAGGAAAGCGCGGGATCTCGTATGTTGGCGCTTACCTCCACTATGGGTTTCACGAAGATGGGTTCACGTTGGGTCTTGTTGCTGCGGCCGCTCTTGCGGCGCGCGGAGGCTCGGGTTCGGGTTCTGAAGAGGCGACTAAAGAATCGGTACGGCCTCCCTTCCGGATTGAACGCGCCGAGAAAGAGGTAAACAGGACGGTGTGGATGGTTGTCCTTGCCACCTTGTTTGATCTCGTTGAGGCTTTGGGTGTGAGGTGGCTTATGGGGCTGGTTGAGAGCGCTGTGTTGGGCGGGGTCAGGTGGGCGGCTGGTGTGCACGTCACGGCTGTGTAATCGCACATGAGTCGAACACATGAGTTGAAGAGGTCATGTGTGGGATATGGGACAATACCAGTAATGTCGCCGTACAGTATTAACGAAGAAGTGTTATTGAGCTCATATTTGTGCAGAAATCACAGCAGCAACGGGAAAAGCAAAATCGTGTGGTAGTATATCCGAGGACTAGTAGAAGAGACTACGGAAAAATAACATTTTCCATCACAAGGTTTCGCGTACCATGTCGGACTTCAACATCACTTCTTAGCCTCTTTCTCCGCCATCTTGACTGCCATCATCAAATCATCGGTCGATTCAACCACCGCCTCCCGGTTTTCTTTCAACAGATCGCGGGTACTGGTCAGGTCCTTGATCGCTTCTTCGAGCTTACGGTACTTCTGCTCGGCGGCGACAGCATCGATGATGGCGGTCACGATCAGACCCGCAGCCGCCCCCAAGAACCCGCCCGTGATCGTCGACGCCAGCCCGCTGAGCGATTTCAGCAGCAGCGGCGTGAGCGTGGCGACGACGACGGTTGCGGCGGCGATGCCGGCGGTGTTGGCAGACATGCCGTAGACTTTGAACTCGGCGACGATCTTGTCGATGTCTGCGGTCGTTCTCCCCTTGAACTTCTTGACGACGTTGTCGAGCGTCGGCTTGTTGACGCCCGCCTCGATTTTCTCGTACTTCGATTTTGCGAGCCGCTCGATCTCCAGAAATCGGGCGCGCACGTCCGCCACGAGCTTCTCTGGCGTTTTCTCCTCAAACACTACCTTCTCAACGCTCTCTCCCAGTATACCGTTGAACGTCTCGATTGTTTTGTTGGATGCATTGGTGATGTATTTCAAGTCTGATACGATATCGGTTATCAGATTTCGACATTTGCGCTCGCGTTCTTCGTTTCCAGGCCTAAAAACCTCTTCAAAGACGCCCATGATTTTGTGTAAGAGTGATGAGGTCTGGTGGTGGTTGCGGAGTATTGTCTGGTAAGGTGGAGTTTGGAGCATAAATTAGAACTCTTATACATAAACTTGTTGTTCCTAGGTACCATGCGGTGATCATCGCGTTTATGACAGCATGTTTTGGCACAACCCCAGATGTTGGATACATGTTTTTTTCTTGGTATTCATACATCCCCGATTGGCAGTCAGTTATTCGCTTCTCGAGAATCAATCTCATTCCTCATGCCAGGGATTGTCAGTGGCATAGATGTGGTGCGTAATCATGCGACTTCGGTTGTTTTCCTAGGGCTGCATATATTGAAAGTTGGTTCGCAAAAGTCAGGTGGACAAGCAGTCCTTCACCACTTACTCCTGCCATTCATCCCATCGACACCACTATCACACCATGGGCGTATTCGAGCAGGTTTTCCGACCTGGAAACGAAGATCGCGAGAAAGAGTGCAGCAATCTTGTGACCGACATCGTTTCAGATCTGAAGTACATCCAAAACGCCAGCAACGGCATCATCGATTCATGCAACACTATGTTGAAAACCAAAGTCGCCCACGTCGAGTACGACTCCAAAGCTCCTAAGAAACTCATCGAAGACGTGCGCGCGCGCTACGAGGAGATCGAGAAACTCGCGCGCGCAAAGTACGACGATATAAATGCGGTGAACAAGCCGCCGCTCGACGATGTGATTAAGAAATGGGATGGGAAGAAGTCTCCAGACGAGATTGAGAAGTTGATAGCTCAGTTCAAGAATCACGGGTTTGCCTCAGAGGCAGCGTCCATCGCCGCTAGCATTGCCGTCTTCATCGTCTTAACACCCATTTTGAGCATTTTCCTCAAGGGGTTCCTTGCGGGAACGTTGGGGGCGGTCGTGGGAGCATTCGCGGGAATAGTGGTCGCAGCAATTATCGATGGGATCGCGGCCGAGCAGAAGTATGAAAAGCTGGAGGAGGCACTAAAGGACTTGAGGAAGACAAAAGAACTCTTGAAGGACTCTAGAGACAAGATTGTCAACGCTGCGGACGACTTGAAATTCTCGATCCGTTATGCGCAGAAGAAAGCTAAGGAAGAGTGAAGTTAAACATAGTGTGCTGGGTAAGTCACCTTCCATGTTCGAGAAACTTAGTCCAAGTTGACAACACGCCGAACAGGCATGCCCTTCCGTGCGCTGACTCCAGTTGTACATTCCGTAGTACATCCTCTTCACCGTCCTGTTAGAAAATGTGATACTTTTAATTTTATCTCACTTGCCATCTGAGGCGATCAGTCCACATGAATCAGATAACTGATCGATGTAAGGTCAATCGATACAAGGGTTGCTTGGTCGTGCCAGAACCTCCACGGAGATCCTGGGTGGCGGAGATCGACTGAAATACGCCTCGTGTCGAGTAAAACGTGAAGGGCAGAGTGGTGCACCCTAGTAGGGATGGCGCCACAAGACTATGTTCACATGGGACACAACGACAGAAGCCACCAATTAGAAAACCATGATACCTGTCAAGCATGCCCTGTGCCATGGTTTTCTTGTTGGAAGTATTTGGGTAGAATGATAATTGATGATCAGCCGCCGCCGCCACTTTCTCTGAATAAGGGTACTTGTTAGGTTCTCCCCAAAAAGCGGAATGAATTTTCCATAGAATTGTCGTTGCGAATAAGTTGCGAATAAGGCCATGCAGCATCGTCAGCTGGTGAAGATATCGGAGAACCCCGTTTATTCCGAAAAATTGATAAATGACCCAATTGGCCATCAGTTTTTTTTTTCGCATCGTCTTCATCATGGGCAACGTTATCGAATCTATTACCCGACCTGGCAACGCGGAGCGCGAGCAGCAAGTGAAGGACTTGATCATAGAAATCACCTCGGACCTGAAATTCATCAGGAATTCCGCCAATGATATCATCACGACCATGAATGGTCTGCTGGACGCAAAGTTCGAGCAGGTCATCTTTGACGAGCATGAACCTAAGAAGCTTCTCGAAGACATTCGTGATCGTTTCGACGGAATAGAGAAAGCGGCCCGGAAGAAGTACGAGAAGATAGAAGAGACAATCGACACGCCACCCATCAACGAAGTGATTGCAAAGTGGAAAGGGAGGAGCACAGGAGAGATCAAAGATATGGTTGATCATTTTAAAGAACTCGGGTATGCAGGTGAAGCCGCCGCGCTGGCAACCAGCCTTGCCTTCTTCGTTGTGCTTGCGCCCATCATGACCGCAGCATTCGGGCCCTTGGGGACTCTGGCGGCCGGCCTCATGGTGGCACTAGGAGGTCTCGCTGCGATGGTAATAGTTAGCGCTATCGCAGCAGAGGAGAGGTATCACAAACTCGAGCAGGCGAAAAAAGAGCTGACGGTGACAAAAAAATTGCTGGAGGACAACATGTATATGATCGCGAATTCGGCGGAGGAGTTGAAGGTGGCCGTGCGCATAGCAAAGGCGGAAGCGAGATAACTAGTTCTAACACGATTGATTGAAGTGAGTCCATGAATCTTTTTGCCTGACAGATCGTAAGCTTACCGCAAACTTTAGAAGATTGGAGTCTTCTAGTTTTCTCTTATTTCGACCAGCTTTTCGCTTGACAAATTACACGATGATTTTCGCCCCTTGGTTTCCGCTACATTTAGAAATAGTCTTTTTCAGTGCTGAAGCTTGTCTGTGCGAAGGGGTGCCCCCTCCCGACGTGGTCGTACATAAGGAGTGTGTTGCAAGTTACCAGAAACCGCAATAGAGAATGTGCGGGAATTGCCGGTGCAACAAAGCTCAAACTAAATCATCCAAATTCATCCATAAATTATTATCTCCGTCCTCAAGATGCTGTACGAAAATGATGTGAATACTGACGATTCGCTGGAAAAGCCAACCGCCCTCCCAGTATTAGAACAACATGGAGAAGATGATGAACAATCCTCCGGAGACGAAGATGGCGGGCTCGATTGGACAAAACTGTGAGCATTCTACCAGACTTTTTTTTACATCACTAAATTATCATAGACAGACTGTGGCACGACCAGTAATTCCAAAGAGGGGAGAGAAAGACTTCGAACCTAGAGCTGGTGGAGGCTCTGGCCTTCAGACGCACATACTCGACCGTGCCCGGGCTGCGATGTTTGACACACTACGAGCAACCCGAATGACATCGAGGTTTATTGTTTAGCTTATCTCTCCGTCCTTCTGTCTAACGCCGTGCATATCAGCAAGGCAATCAGTTATGCAATATGGTACCCAGATATAGCGCGGGCACATGTCACCGTTGCTAAAGGGATACATTTCTCTGCCATGGGGCACTCGGCACCGAGGTCGGTGATCAACGAAGGAGTGGAGAAAGTACAAAAGCGGCTGGAACTTCTTCCTGAGGAAACGATATATCTTGTGGAGAGAGGATCGCTCTTCTGCTGGAAGGCAACTGAGCTCGATCTGTCGCGCCACGCCAACCTGGAGGGTATCCCGGGGGTGCCGATGAGCGTTCAGCAGGTGTATAGTGAGATGATTGGACCAGAGGATCTAACGTTGGAAAGGTTCCAGGTGCGTGGGATCATTTTTGAATCTCGACAGATATTTACTCTCAATAACAGGTCTTTGCGTATCTCAAACGCCTAGGCTACGCAGTAACACGGACAAATCCACCAAATTCGTTCTATCCCTTGCCCCCTCCATATGCACTGACGAAAACAGGTCCGACACAAAGCATATTCCAGAGAATATTTTCGTTCTTTCCACGTTGGGCATCAGGGGTGTTGCGCTTTTTCCGCGGAACGTTTGACTGGTGGAAACCTGTGCACATCAGCCGGTGGCTGCTCCACGATAAAAACTATGGTGGGCAAAGATCTTTTCTCTTTGCAGTGGTTACCTCACCTCCCTACAGGTTCATTATACCGATCTTTGCGTTTCATACCCGCGGGTCATAGCATTCCGTTGAACCACCCCAACCCAGAAAAACGTGCAGAGGAGAAGAAGGCTTCACCCTACCAGATTTTTTTCAACCTCTACAAGCCATCTACCCCGTTCAAAAGGTCGGCCCCTCCACACCCCGATTTCCAAATTGTCGTTATCAAGTAAAGAATCCTATAAGTATACCAATTCTTCAACCCTAACGTCATTATTCAAACAGTGCTCGCACAACTCCGATGCCTACACTCCAGGAGCTCACAGATCTATTTGATGTGTTACCAGAATTACCACCTCCGATGCCTCGACAACGTCGACCAGTACAGCCTCAGACACATACTGCTGGAGTAGGTGCCACGGCTGGGCCACCCTCTTCATCACCAGCCAATCCATCCCTTGGGGCTACGGCTGCCCCCATAGGCACTTCCACGCCGTCACATGCCCCAACACCGCCAGCAGCACGCGCCTCACCAGAAGCCGCCTCTTCTCAGTCTTTGTTGCGCCGATTATTCCCTTGGGCCTTTTCTCCAGAGCCCACCGCACCAGCCCGCAAGCCTCACCCATTTATGGCTCTCAAGGCTGGAAAAAAGACGATTGTGATCGCGGTCGTCGATGCTGGAAACATCAGCTTCTTCCGGTTCGGTCAGGGAGAGTTCACAGAATGGCCAATGATGTAAACTTAACGAGGCGAAAAAAGAAAATGATTCATGATTGATTATCTTATCCTCTATTTCTTACGACCCACTTGGTTGGGAGTCCGAATTCACGGTTGATTGTCTTGCGTACTAAAACAATCTGGTTGGAGAAAGATTATAATAATGCTCATTTGTGATGAATATATCACACTAGCAAGGTCAACAAAGGAATGGTATATACCCAAATATCAAATAAGTGGGTTGAAAACGCTGAATTCGGCTGATTTCCGTTATTCAAATTTGCATCGGGGCTAGGTGTCGCCTCCGGGACGACCTTTGTGACAGTCGAGGTAGGCTTTGCGCCTGGTGGGAGGGCTGAAACGGTAACCTGATCTGCTGCTGCAGCGCTTGCCGTTGGTGCAACAACCAGAGTTTCTAGATATAGCATTTATGGGTCAAACATACGGACCAGAGTGCAGGGTTGGACACCTTCGCACCTTCAAAGTTGCCGCCGTTGTTCTGAGCATCAAGCACAGCCTGTTTGAGCAGGTCATCTGCATTGTCTGGAACAGTAGAGAGGAATCCAATGCGGGGAGGATCGACGGATGGGTGAGTGAGGTTACCATAATGGAACGCGACTAGGTTTCTGGTGGCGAGGGGGCGTAAGAATGGGCACGACTATAGTCCAATAGAATAACACACGATTTTAAAAATGGGTCGCCGAGACTCCAACTATAAAGTGATCCCATTCTTGGCGGATCGGTGGAGACAATGTTGTCTGCGACACAATTCGTGGAGTCGTTGTTTTGGAGCTCTCCAATAAAGTCGCGAGGGTCAACTGGGAACATCTATCGTTCTTATAAGTGCCCATAGGCAGAAAATGTTTACGATATTGACTCACTTTACCCCCAATTTGGAATGACAACGTGCGAGGCACTGAACAAGGCACGACTGCTTTGGCGTCAGTAGATGGATCGTACGATGGAGAAACGGTGCGCATGATGGTATTGACCATGTCCGCAGGGCCTCGAAGAATGGAATTTCCCTGTAAGAGAGTTAGATGGTTCTCATTGCTTAACAAGGAACCCTTACAGTATCAATCAGCGCCGTGACACGACCCGGGTTTACACCTGCAGCAGGAATAGTCGAGTCGGGAACTTTTTGGCCGTCAAGGAATACACCGTCGATGTCGATTTCCCAACGGCTGCCCAAAGTGGTCAGATTAGCGTAGTTGGAAGGAAGGGATCAGACATACAAAGGGTAGACCTAAGAAATCAAGTTGGAAGTTTAGGTAACCTAGTAACATAAATTAATAAACGCACCTCATTGGGGGCAAATGTTGGGGCTTTGAGACCACCATCTTCAACAGCATATAAACGAACAGGTACCCATGTCAAAGATGAATTGTCAATCCCGCCAGGCAATTTGCCAATAGTAAGTAGACCAGTCCCGCCGATATCGATTGTACTTCGTTGAAGCGTAATCTTGGTGAGAAAATTTGATTAGCCAAAGAATGAAACGTTAGCGTCCCTATACATACAGTAAACATGGGCATTTCTAGTTCATCAGTCATCGTAATTCTTGTCAGCAATGGCCCGTTGTCGTAAGTCGCTTGAACAAAATCATCAGTATCAACTATTGTGCCGAACTGATCTCCGTATTAAGATCTGACTTCTGGAGCAAGACAAATTACTTCACCTGCTTTGTAACTAGAGATTCCTGCACTTTGCTGTGCAAAAAGAAAGAAATCAAAACCTCAGCTTCTACAACACTTCTTCATTCGAGTAATTCGATGATGACATACCTTCCACTGGGGAATCCAAGACCCAAAATTCCGGCTGTGTCAAATTTCACTATATTGTTGGTTGTTGAATTAATGACACCAAATGCCTGATCAATCATTGCCACTCCCGCAATAGTCGCAGTGTCACGGCCGATAGTTCCCTTCGCAAAAGTACCCGACGTTGAGTCACCATAGAACATTTGTACATCTGCTCCTGCAGGACGCATCGAAGTACTTGGATATCGTGCAACTTTCGAACCTTGGCAGGTGCCCGTCTGACATTCATCAGAAACAACCCAAAGATCGCTCGACCCTGTGTCTATTGCAAGGGTCATTAGGTTGATCAATGACTATCACTAAACTTCGGTGGCGTACCCAGATTGACTGCGACAGCCTCGTTCCCAAGCTCGATAGGAACAGTATACAACCTGATGTGGTTTCAATAGGGCGTCCGCATTTCGGTGAAGAATACATCCACCCACACGTCCGCGTTATTACCCACTCCTACCGACCCACTTATGTCGCCTCTTTTCGACCTTCTCCCAGCATCAACCCTGCGTTGTATAGGGATATCTAACCCCCGCACTGAGCTTCTCTTCGTTGGTGAACTTGAGTCTGGGTGTATTGAAATATGCGGCAGGGCGAATACGCAGCTAACGAAACACACAAGGACAACAAGAGAAAGCATCAGAAAGAGCGCACAGCGCAAGAAAACCAAAGACCAAGAAAAGAGAGGGAAGGAAATGGATGCCAACAAAATCCTACTCTCCGTTCTTCGCTGTTACTTCAGGTAAAGCGTGCGGTCGCACTTGGCTGTGTTACGTAACCGGGCACCTCGGATGCTGTGCTCAGGTCCTCAGATCACTGGAGTGCATGATTGGCAGACGATTGTTCATCTTGATGATCTTATTAGTACTGATACGGAACAATTTGAGGATAAAACCAAAAGACTTACGCTCGAAATAATCGGTCAGCTTAGGCTTTATTGTAAGGGGGGAACAACAGGAATTCTTGCCGAAATATTAGTATTTATTGTGATGCAGACCAATTTCAAGTTCGTGGCAAATGTTCTATCAAATGATTCGAATCCCTCTCCAGATTGGTTCACCGCTTCCTCACTGATGGAAGTCGCATTTTAGTCGTAAACCACAGCCTCGCCAGGCCGGTACTCAGTACTCAGCTCTCAGCGCTCTGTGTCCGAGCTATCCGCATAAGATTATCCTTCGTAACAGCGTCGCGAAACGAAGTGTGTACTTAGGCCCAAAACTTGTACAGTGAGGCTGTCCTCTCATACCAGCCTTACCCCGAGTTGTGATGAAAGGGGTCACTTGATCATGAAGCGCTCTTTTGCGGCTGTCGGAAGCATCAGTGATGGGATCACGGCAAATGCCACGTGGGCTGAGTCGGGCCAACTGCATCGAGTTCCTCGTCAACCAGAAAAGCGGGGATACATGTATCTCAAACAAAATCTCGCACGATTACTGAGTACTCGACAGATTCCATCCTTTCTAGACGATCACCTCGATTTTTTGATCAGACTTTGAGAATGAAACAATACGTGTAACCCGAGTGTGAGTATGTGCACACCTCTAGTGATGTGCAGGCCTGGACTCAGGCCTTGAGGTCCTCAAAGCCAGGCCCTCCAAAGCCCCCTACAAGGCTTGGCTTGGTGAAGCCCTGAGGCCTGGCTCGAGTTTTCAAAAGCCTGAGCCAGGCCCCCAAAGCCCTGGCTTGTAGTCTAAAAATAAATTCATGGAGAGGTGTGATTTTGAAGGTTTTGGGTGTGATTTTGTGATGTTAAAACTGTATCTACCATTTTCTGCCACTTTTGTGGCTGCCTTAAGTTAATAATTGGTTAAAGATAGAAGTTTTTGGACTTTGAAAACATTTGTTCAATGCTAACCAACCATAGAACATCAAAAAATCATAGTATCTACAAGACTCAGTAACAAAAATAATGTGTCAGACTTGCCTCCCACCGCAAAAGCATTGCAGAAAAATATGTACAAGTGGGCAAAAAGCCTTGCACAAGATATATAATGGAGGCCCTGGTGGGCCCAAGCCAAGCCATGGTTGAGGGCCTGGCCTTGGCCTGAGATTTCTCCAGGCCAAAGCCAGGCCTGCACATCACTACACACCTCTAATTAGACTATTTCTGTCGCTCTACCTTCCGATGCATTGGACCAGGTCGTGAACTGCATTAAAGACTACTCAGACGCTCTCAACGTCGCTCTTCAAGCAAAGCCTCAATCGCCCTACCACAACACGTGCACTACCGTGACATTCGCATAAGGTCCCACAACGACAGCATTTGGATACGGCTCTCTTGCTTGGATGACCTCCGCACCGCCCGCCTCTGCTCGCTCACTATTTCACCAGACAACCATTTTGACTCATACAAAATGACACCTGACCATACCTATGACCTCCATGAACGACTACCCCACCGGATCTTACTTATTTCTTCGGTACCTCGCCAACCCACATTGTACCGGGACCGAAACGAACCTCGTCGCTACGCCGAGGGGCATGTCGATTCTACATTATTACAGAGCGGGAACGACGTTTACATCAGGAAAATGACATATGGTCTGACTGCCTTAATAAGACACTTTAAGACACTTTAAGACACTTTAAGACACCAGACATTCTGTCTTATTTCAGCTATGTCCATTTCTGAATCCAGGTGGTTTTAAGATGCCAGACACGACCAGACACGTTTAAGAGATGCTTTTTAAGACACCAGACCCTTTTTTAGGATGCCAGATGGCTCTCAGAACATTTTCACTATGGGGGGCCAGTTAAAACATATTGTCATTTCGACGCGATATAAAAGTAAGATAAGAGGCGATGGCCGCCAGGCATGAACGCCAGTTACTACATAGTGTACTACTACTAGTCACTGTCGTCATCAACAATCTGGCGGCGATGCGAGGGGGCAACGGCAGGGTTCACTGGTATTTTCGGCTGGTTCTGTTTCTTGGAATCAAGGTGGTAACGGTTGGCCGTAGCGAGGATCTTGTTCCATTTCCGGCCTGGGGTTGCTAGCTCCTCGGAGTAGTGGGCTGTCGCTTCAGACCAAACTCCCGTAAATCCAGTGGTATCCTTGACAAAGAAGCCCGTCACCCAGCATTTCAGGGCTCGTTCAACCTATGATGACATGTGAGTATCCCAACGATTGCCAGGGTTACTAACTTACCGCAGTAGCAGCCATTGCCAGTGCGCCTTGTGGGTTGTCGTCAATCTTGAACTCCGGTGCAAGATCGTCAACTATGGCAATGTGATGCATGAAAGTTTCCATCACCATCTGTGACTGGAATGCGCCTTTATACTTCTGTACAATATTAGCAAGGAAGTGAGAATAATAGAAAGTCGCTCACAATGTCGTTGGAATTAGCCTCATCAACACTCATCCAAAGAAAGGGAGAAGGGTCGTCGAGGCTGGGTGGGACCACCCACTCCACATAATTGCGCCGCTCCTCTGGATCATCATAGATGGGATCTGAATCCCAGAAAGTCTGGACGGCGGCGCCTGCCGCATTCGCGAAGCTGCTGCGCCATTCATATGTCCTCTGCCTAAGCTGGTGCAGGCTATCAATTAGAGGAAAAACTCAATGAATTGGACAACGTACCAGAGCAAAAAGTGGGTCCTTGGTCGCTGAGAAGACATGAGAATGGTTGGGGAAGATGTTGTCCCAGATTTTCTGCGCCTCAGCGATGTGGTTAACCAGGATCCAGGGATTAGCAGTTGTCCCCATGAATTGGATCCATGCCGGTACAAAAACTGCATGCCATTCACGATGGGTCCCAGCTGGTAGGTCCGCATTGGTGATGGAAGAGCGAGGGGCCTTGCTTGCTTGCGAAGATGCAGATGTCGTATCCTTTGGACCGCTGGCGGCTGGTCCATTTCGGCGGACTTTTGCAAGCGACTAGCAAAATGATCAGCGTGGCAAGATGGAATTACAATGATACGTACGTACCTTCAAAACAACCTGGGTATCCTTCTTGAGCTTTATCGCGGAAGCCGCCAATCTTTCTTTTGTATCATCTTCATCGCTGTCAGGGGTGTAATCAATCTTGTCAACACCATTGGCGTCACGACTCGGTGCAGGGAGAGGGAGGGAAGCCTTAGTGAGAGGATCAACAGGGGCACGCCGCGCAACCACTGGTTTCCAGTCTGGTCTCAGGCCTGCAGGTGGGGATTGTTTTCCCTTTTTGGACCTTCGGATTGACGTATGGAAAGTTTTCATCAGAAAGTCGTGAACAGACTCACGTTGCAAAGCTCTCGGCGACCGCTTTTCTTTTATCCCCAGTCACCAGCACCTCATCCGCTTCCACTTTCGAGGTCAGTGTGAGCTTCTTGGTCTTAATGGGGCTGGGGTTGCATTGTAATTAATAATCAAACACGTTGATTGTGCTGGCGCTTACTGGGTTTTTGCTGAACGATCCTCCAAACCAGTTGACCGGGAAGTCTTCTCCTTCTTAATCCTAAGCCATTATCAGCTGATGTTGACTGAGTTATCACAGGGCTTACTTTCTAGAATTCACATTGTCATCTGCCTTGCGCTTTTGGACGACCTCATCGGAAAGATCCGACGTGTCACTGACTTGAATCAACAAAGCACGCCGCTCTTTGTTGATTACCTCGCGGGTGTTTATCTTTGCCTTCACTTGCTTCCCCTTTCCCTTATCCTTCACCCTCATCACTTGTCCGTCTGAGTCACCTGGATTGTCAATGGGAACTTGAACGGCCACAGGAATGTCCGCATCTGGGTCCTGAGCGAACTGTATCCACCCTGAGAAAGCTGTAATGCATCAGTCCATCTCTGAAGCGCGTCAAAAATGGTGAGTAGCACTTGATAATTCACTTTCATCCCCACTTCCCATATCATTATCACTGAAGCCAAAGGCAGTACCTGGGTCTTCAGCACCTGCATCATTCCAAGTCAACGAAGCTCAACAACGGGAATATGCCAACGTACGGTCATTGACAACTGGCCTAGCGACTTTCGCAGTCTTCTTTGCAGGTGGACAAGCTGCATGAAGATTTGACTGGATGTCTTCGTCATGCATTTGGTTCTCCATGGCTGCGACTTTCTTCAGACCAAGCGCTTTCTTTAAGTCCTGTGCCTTGTCAGCATCCGCTTTATCTTTCTTTTTCTGAGCCTTTTCCTTATTGTCAGCAGCTATCTGGGCCTTGGTGCGAGGGGGCTTTGGAATGGGCTTGAGTAGCGTTGCCTCGTCAACATCAGGAAGGCCAGGATGAGCGAGTTTATTGGATTGGTGTGTGATGCGAGTGGTTGGAGCAGGATCCATTTTTTGTGTGGGATTAGGTATTGGTGGTACGTGGGCGTTTGTGAAATTTTTTTAAACTTGTCAGGCAATCCTGCTACTATATACATGCATCCACAGGTGTCCACAACTGGACGCGCGTCCACAACCGGACTTCAAATTACAAATGTGAACCTACGAATTTGTGAAGTCAACATGCCCCATCCCATAGACCGTTCTTTCCTTTATCCTACATCATCATTTAATATCTACAACATCTCTCCTTCCTTTTTGTTACAATCTTCACGATTTCAATGCCAAAACGATACCACCAACCTCGGATCTATGCATGCTCACTGGGAACGACAGCAATCTGCCAACGAGGGTTTTCTACCTTGTCGGGCATGAGCCGACACCAGGCAGCAGCTCACCCTCCTGCAACAAATCACGCTGCCCCACCATCACCATCGTCACTGCTACCAGATATAGCGGGCAGGGATAATCAAGATGATGCTGAACATAATGCCGCGCGTGGTGAAGATAACATCATGCGCGGTGAAGATAATGCCGCGCGTGGTGCATATAAATCATATCACCCGATCCTTGATGGTCAGTGTTATAAACCTGAACCTCACGATGCTGTTTGTTGATTTTCTCGATAGGCACACCATGTGACATTAATGGCAACGACCTACCCCCTCATACATTGCCTCCCCCATATACGGCTCCCGATGGTGTAAGCTCAGATCCTGACAACTGGAATCCGTTCAAGGATCGCGCCTCATTCGAGATGGCCAATTTTCTGTTTCGAAGGAACCAGATGCCTGCGACACAAATTGATGAACTCTTTGACCTGTGGGCTGCGAATCAAGAGCCTCCCTTTGCAAACCATGATGACCTTTATTCAACAATCGACTCTATTCCCTTCGGCGATGTGCCATGGTCTTCATTAACCGTCCAATATGATGGAGATCTACCAGCTGAAGAAGAAGTACCCCCTTGGATGGATGCCGAATATGAGGTTTGGTACCGAGATCCGCGATCTGTCTTCCGTTTGCAACTGGGTAATCCAGATTTTAAAGACGAGATTGATTACGCAGCTATACAGGAATTTGATCCTGATGGCCAGCGGACGTGGTCAGACTTTATGACAGGAAACTGGGCATGGAAACAATTGGTATGTGTATTTTTACTTGTTCTCGCCATCATTAGTACTGACTGATCTCCTAGGACAAGATTTCCGAGGATGAAAAAACCCACGGAGGACTTTTCGTCCCGATTATTCTTGGAAGTGATAAAACCACCGTGTCAATAGCAACGGGCCAACATGACTACTACCCCTTATATGGATCAATTGGAAATGTACACAACAATGTTCGACGTGCGCACCGCAATGCGTTAACTGTTATTGCATTCCTTTCCACTCCCAAAAGTAAGTGATTAGTAACCTATAACATGTCTTCAACGGCTAACCAGGATACCAGCTGATCGAGAGTACAAGGACGATCCAAAATTCCGAAAATTCCGCCGCCATCTCTTCCACTCATCAATGCAGGCAATACTTGAGCCGCTGCATCCGGGAATGACTGTTCCCGAAGTGACTCGCTGCCCTGATGGTCATTATCGGCGTGTCATCTATGGTCTCGGGCCATACATTGCTGACTACCAGGAGCAAGTTCTCCTTGGCTGTATTGTCCAGGGGTGGTGCCCGCGGTATGCCGTCGACTTTTCATGACATGGGAACTTAACTAACAGTTTAAGTTTGCCCCAGATGTACTGCTGACCGAAGCGATCTCGATGGCGATTGTGAGCGGCGGTCACATGAGCTGACGCAGCTTTTAATGGATACTTTTGATTCCAAGACGCTCTGGGATGATCATGGCATCATTAGCGATGCTCTGGTAGGTCTAATATTTCTGTACACTTCAAGACACCAACTTACGAGCTTATTCTGCAGCCTTTCACAGCGGCCTTTCCCCGTGCAGACATACATGAGCTTCTAGCGCCAGATTTACTCCACCAGATAATCAAAGGGACCTTCAAGGACCACCTTGTAACGTGGGTTGGTGAATACCTAGAACTTGAACATGGGCCAGCTCGTGCAGCCGCGATCATGGCCGACATTGATCGTCGGTACGTCTGTTCCTTCACAACACCCATACTATTTGCTGACAACGCCTCAGTATTGCTGCAGCTCCTTCATTTCCTGGACTGCGTCGCTTTCCTGAAGGTCGAGGGTTTAAGCAATGGACAGGTGATGATTCAAAAGCCCTCATGAAGGTATTTCCTTTGCGAATCACTACCTAGTATATAAGTTGATCAAGTCTCAGGTCTATCTACCTGCCATTGTTGGCCACGTCCCTCCGCAGATGGTACGCACAATGAGCGCGTTCCTCGACTTTTGCTATCTAGTCCGGCGCAATGCCCTCAACGAGTTCACGCTCGATGCAATTGATGATGCGTTAGCACGTTTCCATGTCAATCGGGTTATTTTCGAAGAAGCTGGTGTCCGGACAGATGGTTTCTCCCTCCCCCGGCAGCACTCCATGAAACACTATCGTTCTCTGATCCAAATGTTTGGTGCACCTAATGGTCTCTGTTCGTCGATTACAGAATCAAAACACATCAAAGCAGTAAAGGAACCCTGGCGCCGCTCCAGCAAGTTTGATGCACTGGGCCAGATGCTTGTTACCAACCAGCGACTTGACAAGCTGGCTGCGAGCCGTGTCCACTTTGCTGCACATGGAATGCTCAACGGTCCCTGCTTAGCTCAACACCTCGTACCTCTTCCTGTTCCCCCACCCTTGGACCCCGGCAATATTGATATTGAGGCTGTTGATGGACCAAAAGTTAGCGCGAGTGTCTCTTTAGCACGGACTCGAGGTACGCCCCTTCCTTTAAGCATATCTCTGATAACTGACACTATTAAACAGCTCGTGGTTATCCTCGCGACGTCAGTGGGCTTGCACGGAAGATCGGAGAACCCAACCTTCACAACCACATTCGCCGCTTCTTATTCGGACAACTCTACCCCCATTTACCATTCCCATCGTTGCATCAAGACATTTCAACCTGTCCACCTTTTGATGGACGTGTGTCGGTTTTCCACTCAGCCGTTGCCACATATCATGCACCTAGTGACCTCTCTGGTGTCAGGGGGATGCACCGCCAACGCATACGCTCAGTACCTCACTGGCGGAATGGTCCACCACGTCGCGACTGTGTTTTTCTTGAAATGGATGCCGAATTGCCAGGTATGCGAGGCTTGCAAGTTGCGCAAGTCTTGCTGTTTTTTTCCATCACATTCCGTGGTGTAGATTATCCGTGTGTGCTTGTGGACTGGTTTACCACTATTGGAGATGAGCCGTGTCAAGATACAGGGATGTGGATTGTGGAGCGAGAGGTTGGCGAGGACAACTGCCGGTCAACCTCTGTTGTCCATCTAGACTGCGTTGTACGTGGGGCACACCTGATTGGTGTTTCTGGCAGTGAATTCCTTCCTCGTCAACTTCTCCACACCGATTCTCTCAACGCATTCCTCGCCTTCTACGTGAACAAGTTTGTTGATCACCACTCTAATGAGATCGCGTTCTAGATCAACCGTATCCCGATTTCATGCAAAGGTATTGTAGATTTTCGGTTGACGTCATACAAATCTATAAACAGCCCGGCAGCTTGGCATCTGCGTAGTATTACTTAGGCGTAATCTACTTGTTTTAATTTTTTCCTTACATAAACTTATCTTGAAACCGTCTTATGGTCTTAAAGGCGTCTGGCGTCTTACAAGGAATCTGAGAAAACAGGTCGTTTTAAGACATAAGATCAAATAAGATCAAAATAAGGTCAAATAAGGCAAATAAGACACATCAGACAAATTGTCATTTTCCTGATGTAAAGTACTCTCCAACGGTGAGGCATGGCCACCCTCTGGTCAAACCTCCATGTCCTTCGCTTCCACGGGGTCGACTGCTGAGCTCACGTGCTCAGTCCTGACTGCACATCCAAGGCGCCACACACGAACCACACATGGACTATCAGAGTTACTACCCAATATCCTACCAAATTTGCGTCATCTTTGATGAACAGAAGCCACCACTATGGAAGCCACTATTCTTAGAAGTACTCAAGGCCCAACATTTCATCGCTTATCTTGTAGTTTCTCTTATCAGTGCTCCGCAGGAAATGTAAACCCTTCCAGTTGTCGCCCCTCAAGTCAAAAATTAAAAATTATCATTACAGAAGCCTTGGGGATCCCGGTAAGTGACTCCTCTAACTCTCATCAGCGACAGGCATTCTTTATCCCCTCACAGCACTCAGAATGGCATAGCCAATACTCCCTCTTTCTAGCCCAGGGGATATTTTGGTGCGAACACCTTATATGGTTCGACCTATACATTGAGGATCAGGTAACTGTGTCAACCAAGAAGGCGAACGTTCAGCTCCAGGCTCTTGGACACTCAGGCCCGAACCTGAAGTTGGTCTTGGTTGAGCACCGAGCAAAGTAAGCGATGATAATCAGAGATGTCGGTGAATCTGGCCCAAAAGTGATGGGTGGGTAGTTGGACAGTGGGATGAGAGTGAGGATACGCACATGAAGGACGGAGAATGGGTATATGGTCCTTGAGGGTATTTTGTTTTTATTCTCCTTTATGTAATGGTCGATGGGTCCAAGCGCAAATAGACTGCAATAACCCGATGATGTGAGAAACGTGCTTTGTTGACTAGGGCGGCCTGTTATCCCTAGGCTGTTGAAGGTCTCATAGTAATAGCATATCTATTCACATGAATTATTTGATCTATTGTAAAATGTCATATGGGTAACTTAAAAGTCATCATTCAAACATAGCAAGAAAAACGCGAAGACTTGGGGTTCCATCCCACTGATGAACAATCAGAAATCAGTCATTGGGGAGGGATAATGGCTGAAGGTCAAGCTTACCACAATGCCAACAATCCAACAGATGCTCAGGATCACTGGAGCAACGTAAGCAACCTCAATAGCTGAGTAGACTACGAAATCACGCACTATTTCTTCTTGATACGCAGCAGTTCTTGGTAATGTGTGCCCCAGAACGCGACTATTATTAAGGGGGTCAACGAACTGACTCGAACATCCAGGATTAGTTTTTTACCTTCATGGTTAGGCTCATGAACGTCTGCTTCGTTCTGAAAAGAGTCGAGGTAATATTAAAAGGCAGTAGTCAGTGGCAAAACAGTGACGCTTACGAGGTATGCTGCATCGGGAGTTATCTTCCTCAAATGATCAATCGACCGGCTTGCCGTTTTATAGTGTGCCTTCTTCTGGTTGACAGTAGCGTTCCAATTCCAAGGTGACACGACGGTGACGTGATAGACACTGGATCTCCATGCATCGGTAACACTGGTTTTCCCATTTGAAGGGTAGGACGAAGGTGCACTAATAAGGATGATAAGACCAGGAGTCGCGGCATCGGCAGCTATGAGTCCAGATACGAGTGCGGATCGGCTGGTGGGTGTCTTGAAAGTGTCCTTGCTGATAAGCCGGGACGCAAGAGCAAGGCTAGAGCCGACGACCTATCTGAGATAAGCAAAACAAGGTAGCACAAGAATGTTCGAAAGAATGTACCGCAACATGATCCTTCGTGAATGCGTCAAAGAAGGTACCCCAACTGGGGAACTCCGTGACAATTACCTGCGCACCGACTTTGCCTGCGCCCTGCAAACGCTTCCCAAATTGAATCAGCGGATCCAGTGACTTCGCAGCCTCATCTTTGGTGGATTTGGGATTAATCAGGATAGCAATTCCAGAGGTCGAGAAGCCTCCCCAGCCCTCGTCAGCCCATTTCAGCCCGTTGTCCGCTAGAATGGTCCAGAGTTCCCGGTTTAATTCTGTAGTGGCGTTGAATGTTACGATGACCGTTTGCAGGGTCACGCGAGGAGAAGCCAGGATGGTGCTCTCTAAAACAACTCCGAAAGTTCCACCCCCGCCTATATTTTCCCATTCAATAGATACACAAACAAGATACATTTTTAGCGTACCGCCGCGAAGAGCGAAGAAGAGATCCTTGTTTTGACAAGCATTGACAACCCTATGATGGCCATCTGGGGTTACTACCTTGAATTGTAGCTGTGCATGACGTTATTAACAGAGTTCCACCATGAGTTCCCACCTAGATACTCACGACGCGATCCACTCCAAGACCCATAGTATTAGATAGTGCACTATGGCCACCACCCTTGTTTGGCGTATCAGACGCATTGGAATACTTCGCAGAAATCCGAAAGCTCACCTGAAGCCATCCACCAGCGACCCCCACAGTTTTATCACTCCCTATCCAGACATTAGATGAAGTACGCACTAAGCGGATCTTAAAGTATACCTCCAACAACGGTGATATTGTTTGCCTCTGCAAATGCATATGCCTCGCCCCATTGGACTCCAGCCTGGCATACACCGCATTGATCTATATTTAGCATCGACAATTTTCACCAGGCACGTACCCCGACTGTAACTCCGGGACTACTCGTAGCCTTCCCACATCCTTCGGCTACAAACTTCGGGTTGTATGTAATCTGACCTCTGGTAAGCAAGAATAGACGGCTTTCCTAGAAATGAACTTACATCCTTAAGGTTGTGAGTCTATTCCGGTTTGTATTAGCAAATGTTGGCTCCACGGATAAGAATGATGTGGAGAACTTTACCCAGAGTGCGAGGGAGCGTGGGGCACTGCTGCGGCCTTTGTAGTCGTGCTGTGGCGGCGTGAGTTAGGACAAGCCAGAATGGAACGTAATCTTACTCACGCCGGTATTTTTAACAACCAACGGAACCTTAGTCCTTTTCGAAAAAGCGAACGCAGCGGTCACGTCGTCCGCAGACTGCACATCTATCTAGAAATACAGACTTATTGGTTCGCGATACGTTGGAAAGATCCAAGAACCCGCACAAAATGACTTGGGACACTTCCAGCTCGGCATTTGTAGGGATGTAATGTTGGGGAGATGTCGTTTGGGTTGGTGTAATCAAGCAGACACTGATTGTTGTTAGACGTCTGACAGGTTTCCCATTGGGTTTGTATGTAGCCGCCTGGCGCATCAGACCGTGTGCCTAAAAACCATAGCTTATCGTGAATATTATAGAAAGCGTCCGTGTTATAAAAATTACCTTCGTCTAGATACCCAGACCGTATCGAGATGCAGGCTGTTGAATTAAAATCCTCCATAAAACACGGGTGCGCGAACGGAACTCCTTTGAACAGCCGCCGTCCAAACGCGTTCCCAAGAGTGTCCCAGTCCCTCTGGGTGGTGTGAGCGACTTGAAGAGGTTCTTGAGCTCCAGTAGAAGCTACAGCGCTGAGAGACAGGAAAGCGAGACCCAAGGGAGAGAGGATCATGGTGAGACGGGGGAAGAAAGGACCATTTCCACCCATTAAGAATAGTTGATAAAGCCGGAAGCGAGGCAGGATTCGTGTTATGCAAAGCCCGGAGTCGGAGGCTGCGAGATCAATGGCACGCTAAGAGTTCCCTGAGCGCCTTAAAAACAAACGCATGCGGAAACCATGGACAGCCACTCGACTTCTCCGAGACTGGTTTCGGAGTACCATAATCACACGGCGGATATTGTTATGTGAGAGAACCAAGACCGAATTCAGGAAAAGAATGCTGTGGTGAAAGTATGACTCTTCTGAATGTGGAGGAGTTCAGGAAACCCTTATGCAACGTGAGCGACCCGTTCTGGACCCAGGTTCTGATCTTCTCACGTGACCCTATCTTGCATTCGTTCAGGTGCCTCAAGCTTCGCCTAAAGTTTGACGCCCCCAATAAGAAAACCTGGCTTTTTGACCTTTCATATCTTCACTGACCTATAATAATTGCGGTATGAATAACTCTCAGGCCAGACTGTTCTACATCTCGGCGGCCTTGCGACCATCATTGCCGCGCTAATTTCTATCATTTCCATGTTCATCGGACAAAACCGCTGACTACTGTGTCCTATAGAAATCAGCGATAAAAAAACTTGAACACATACTTATGTTGACTGTTGATGGCCATTTGACAGATCCTCTTGTCATGCCGAATACGCCCAATTACACAGCTATACGTAGGCAAGGACCACCATCACCTTCTTCGCCTTTCATAGAACGACGTAGAACCGACGGCAGATTGGCACATCCGGACACTCTCTGTCATTTGGCCTTTGTGCTTCCGAGTGGGACCGGAGCATTGGGGCGACGTGGATTAGGCGGATCATCCTCGGAACAGCCTTCTCCATTACCTCACTCGAGCCGGAGACCGGACCTGCGCTAGGAAGGAGGAGACCAGGTGCTTATGGCAAGAGCTCTAACGCGCTGAGGCGCCGGCTCCTATGTGATATCCGCTCGATGAGTCGGTCTTATTGTTTGCGATCTCACGCGCTACTCCCCTGACCTTAATGAATTCAACTAGTCTAATAGCCAAGCCTGACGGCCATTTCAAACCTACGGCTGTAGACTCATCAAGCTCAGCCTGGGGTCTTGTCACTCCTTTGAGAATCTTATCGAAACTTGAAAATTCTAAGCGGGCATAGCTTCACAGGTTGGTACCGTGTGATCCTATCCCCGCAGAGATGCCCTTCAAAAATCTGGCGTTGTTGCATCATCATCCTAGTGAAGGATGATCAATGCAGTAACGTCAAATCACTTTTTTTTTTTTTAGCATAGTTGAGTAAAAGACACTCTAGTAAATCAAAAAATCGTTACGCAGACGCGGCCTGCATTTCTTTGAACAAGCCGTGTTGATCACCTAATCCGTATGTCAGAGTCATTCTCTCTAAAATCCCAGGACCATTATCAGACTCTATCTCAAGCTGCCAGGTTTATCGTCAGATAGTAGACGGAGGGGAGTGTAGAAACTTACGAGGGAAATAATGTCGTCCAACAAATGAGCTTGCCCCACAGTCATCCCCATCATCCCAGCTTGGTTCGCATTTACAATGTGTACATGCAAGTGGTCTACAATTTCTGTTCAGGTAGTATGGATTTTGGACACCATGTGGGAGTACTCACAGTAACTTGGTTGGTAGTGAAAATACAGCCTGAGACCTCCCTTCCCTATACCCCATTTCTCATGCACTATCCGTTCTGCCTCCCTGCGTATCGTGCGCAACAATTCGACGTGTTTCTTCTTTAGATCTCTGAGACTCCGAAGATTCCGATCTTGCACCAGCGCAACCAGATATAATGATGAAATGGTCGAGAGGTCCCATTTCATGTCTGGTAGGATCACAAACTCTGGTGACGAGTACAGAATCTTCGATTGCTCAGAGATCCCAAGCAAAATGTTCTCCACCCTGCATTTGGGCCATCGTAGCTGGTTGTTAGGAAATAAGCAATGTGTTTGCTCACCATTGAGTCCTCTCCGCAGGAAAAGCGGAGATATATGGTTTTACGATCCTTTCATATAGCTCAGGCGTTTCTCTTACCATCACAATCTCCTGTCTTGTATACTGTTATAGAGATCTGAATGTCGTGACCTGAAACCGGTGAGGTAGCGACACCCACTTTTCGAATATGAACATCGGTCGCGGGACATATAACGTTAATCTTCACATCTCTCCCCCTCTCCTCCCTAAGCCACCCAAAGAACCAAGAATACTGTAGATATTGGTGTTGACTTAAAGCTGTAAAAGATACCAGTCACCACAGTTTACATACGATATCGGTGCTTTCTTCGACGATGACTTTCTTGATGAGCCCATCCATCGCGAAGAGTTCACCTGCTTTTTCTGAGTCCAACGCAGTCTTCTCAATTCTGATTACTGCATTAACACGCCCATCTTTGAGAGTCGGATCGGGCAGGCTCCCAAGAATAATTAGTGTATGCGTGAGCGGGTCCTCGTTCAAGACCCTCTCGAATCTGTATTTGGAAAAGTCTTTAAGAGAACTGGGTGCCGCTGGGTGTGACATCGATCTGAGTAGAATATGTTAGCGTGGTATCTAGGTAGTGAACGCTGCGCAGCTCATGATCAAGCAAACTTAAGTAAGGCCCCCGGACGCTCCCATATACCTTCGGCCGAAATTTTGGGGATTTCAGACCCCAAATTGGCCAAAATCTTCGACCTAAGATAGGGGATTTGAGAGAAAATTTTTGAAATCTTCGGCCCATTATTGGGGATTTCAGAGCCTCGCGGCCAAAACTTTTTGGGTAATTGTTATGTAAATAAATGGTGAGGTTGACGTTTGCGATTCGTAACGTCTGCATCGAGAAGTTGGTTCGGATCACAAGTGGGAAGGAAGTTTGCAAAGAAGGTGAAAAAAAAAGGCTTTCTCTCAATCGCGTCGAGTCAGGATGGCACCCAGCACTAAAACAGCTGCCCGATTTTTTAACATCTATGTTTGTTTTCTATGTTTTCCGTATGTTTTATGTTTTAAACATAAACCCCAGCCTGGATAGGGGATTTGAGACCTAAAACATTGGGGATTTGAGACCGATTTTCGGGAAATTTCGGGCCGAAGGTATATGGGAGCGTCCGGGGGCCTCTTAAGTACCTTCTGAGTCGGTGGTTGCCGGGGTGAAACAAAAATACAGCAAAAAGGTTGGACGTTCAGGGGATTGAACCCTGGACCTTATACACACGATTACCGCACGCAAGTGAGGCTTTTGCAAAGCATACGCGCTACCACTGCGCTAAACGCCCATGAAGAGTGCGTCCGTGGCTGTCGTCCACAACCGCCAGATCCAGGGTAAAGGGAAATTGCTGAACTGAATTGTCAAATTGGGAAGAAACTTCCAGTGGATGAGGTCTCCTTAATCAGAAACAGCAAAAACGGTTCTTCAATCATGGGCGTTTAGCGCAGTGGTAGCGCGTATGCTTTGCAAAAAGCCACACTTGCGTGCGGTAATCGTGTGTATAAGGTCCAGGGTTCAATCCCCTGAACGTCCAACCCTTTTGTTCTAAATCGCGAGATTGGGGAAGTTTCCATCCGTGTAAATAATCGTTTTTTTTTTGGCCTTTTCGCCAAACTACTGCAACTTTCAAACGTGTACGACGATTCTCAAGGGGGTCGATAACATGAGTCTCTCTTCATTGTTGATATCAGGCGGGAAATCGATCGACACTGAACTTGATACCTTATTCAAAACGACAGTAAGTCGTGAATGTTTTGGTTTTTCGGGCCTTGGTCAATCATAGCTTCTAGTCTGCTCCGGCTTTCCGCCAGGCAGCCACTGTAATACCTACGCCGGGATCTTCAAAGGACGTTGGAAAGAAACGCAAGTTCGGCCCAGACAACGCATTGACGGAGACACCTCTGAAACGTTCCAAACCCAGCCCCACGAAAGGCGAGAAAAAGAAAGATGTAGAAATTTCGACAAAGCTCAAGCCGACGCAGACAACGAAGGAGAAGAAAGTTAATAAAAAGGTGGTGAAGGGTAAGGGAAAAAATAAAGAGGACGATGTTGTTGAAGAGGACGAAAACTCCGATCTTGAAAACGCGTACCTACACACCCACAAGGACGCACCCAGATCCGATGACGAGGAAAAAGTGGGTGATGAAGAGCCACCGGTTCACGAGTCTCTTCAGAAGGGGAAGAAGGGTAGTCGGTCAGGTCCAAAGGTCAAGTTCGTGCCTACAGACGAAACACCAGAACGGAGAGATCAACGAACGATATTTATCGGTAACCTCTCTGTCGAACTTGCTCAGAAGAGGGTATGTGTTATGCCTCCTCTCGTTTAGAAAGTATACAATTAATGCAGTACTCTAGCCTCTACTCAAACAGCTCCAGCGTCACATACTCGCCCAACTCCCCTCCGCCAAAATAGAATCCACACGGTTCCGATCTATCCCTTTCCAAGCCCCAACATCGAAACTTCCAGCATCTGATGACGAGGAGAATACTTCCTCCAAACCCAAAACGCCTACATCCGCCAAGCAAGGGAGGGCTCACGACCGGGAGCGCGCATCGACATGGCGAGAAAGAAAGGAAGCCGAGGAAGACGAGGAAGTCGTCAAAAACGACGAAAAGAAGTTTTTGAACCCGGGCCAGAAGAAGAAGATCGCGTTTATCAACCAGGAATTTCACTCCACCGCGGACACTACCAATGCATACATCGTCTTCGCCCATCCCCTGCCGGCCGAAAACCGTCCTTCCAATCTACCCCCACCACCCCCGACAATGGACCCCTATGAAGCCGCCCAGATGGCAGTGGAGAAATGTGATGGTACCCTCTTCATGGAGCGGATGATCCGTGTCGATCTCGTGGACAAGAAAGGACTCAGCCGCGATGCAAAGGTCACCCCTCACCAGGTTGCAACCGACACGGACCCGAAGCTATCCGTCTTTGTGGGAAATTTGGATTTTGCGAGCAAGGAGGAAGACCTGCGTGTATTTTTCGAGGGTGTTGTTAGTACTGAGCGTGGACCGCCTGAAGTGGACAGCGACGAAAGCGGTGACGCTGCGAAAAAGCCAAATACATGGGTTACTCGCGTGCGGATCGTGCGTGATAAGGATACCCAGCTGGGAAAAGGGTTCGCATACATCCAGTTCGCCGTGAGTCCCGATTTTTCTGGGCTCCAACCTCCGTAATTAATAACCTTACGATATAGGATCGTGAATGCGTTGATGAAGTACTTGCTTTAGATGCAGTCAAACTCAAATTTGCAAAACGCAAACTCCGTGTTCAACGATGCAAAACGATTCCTGGCTCGTCTACGTCAACGCGCCAGGTCACGACCGATGTCAAATCCAATAAGTCTACCATCAAGTCTGCTCCAGTACCCATTGTCGTTCCCAAAGGTGACCCCAAGCTTGGTGAAAAACTGGCCCATATGGCGAAGGATGCTCGCAAGCAGTACAAATCGACGGACGCTGATCGTGTGGCAAGACGCCTGGCGAAGAAAAAGGCGCGAATTGCTATGGGGAATCACGGCATCAAATCCCTAGGCAAAGATCGCGAGCGAGTCAGGAAGGCCACAAGCACGGGCAAGGCGGCTGCGCCAAAGAAGGGGGGAAGTAAAGGGAGGGTCAGGAGCGACAAGAGCCTGGCAAAACGCAATGCGAAAAAATAATGTTCCTCATAGTCAGTACTTCCAGCTACTTGTAAGGAGCCTAGTGAGTAGCAATGCCAGATTTTCGATTTCGAATGGACTGCCCTCAACGAAAATTTCCTTGTACATTGTGAAGGCTACTGATACATTTCATATATTTTACAGACCTTATTTTGCTTCAGATCCAATTGCCTTCCAGAGGTGCGGCAGGGAAGGCTTTGGTGTCCATGTCTAATTCTCGGAGTATCGTTTTGATGGCTTCATCACTCTCCTTTTCTTCCAGCTCATGGAGAGCTGCAAGTTTCTCATTCAGCGAAATGAAAAGAAGGGGAACAGGGCGACCCACCAGTGCCTCGGCCCTCTCCTAAGCTTGCTTCCAAACCCTCATCGCCACCTTTCGACGCTATGAGTAGAAGTTGCGCCCCGACGTAATCCAACAACTCGGGTATTTCGCAACTCGCGAATCGAAGGCCATACGACTCGCGCCCTTTGGATCCTTTCCCGAACGCCTCATTCATGATGTAGTCGGGGTAGTCTGCACCCTTTGCGTGAGATTGCTGGGGGTTCATGGCGGGTGCGAGGGGATTCTTGATTTGCATAACAAACGAAGACGCAGAGGCGATTCCGAGGGCTGCTTGTACATCACTCAATTCTGTTGGGTGAGAGAGATGGTATCCGAGGTGCGTCGCACGCTGGGAGGGCACACGCGGCTCATTGTTAACTATGGCGTAGGCTCCTCGAGCGGCGAGGCGTGCTGGTTCCTCGTGTCTTGTACCTTGAGATGCGAAAGTTAGATGATACGATCAAGACCGCTTGAGTGGCAGAATGTTCTTACCCCTGGTCTTTGTTTCATACGTTCTTTCACCTAGCCCTTTCTCTAGTGAATGAAGGTCGTCGCCAACGGCTGTCACCGTTGCCCAAAACGTCTCTTTACGCCCCTTGCCGCTCCCGCCTTGCTCTGGGTCCGGCAAGTGTTTTTTCCCGATGGTGATCAGACGGTAACGTTTTTTGGGATCGTTCAGGGCTTCAGATGCGGGCACTGCGTCTGCACCGGCTGACAATACGGTCATCTCAGCGTCCTCGTCGTTACCATCGCCGGATTTGTTCGTCGTTTCTTCATTGTGAACACTGAAATCTGGTGGGCGTGGCACGAGAAGCATGTGAAAGTTTTTGACGTCGTCGAGAGAATGCGCTTCTGACATTTGGACGCGTGGACGGTAGAAGAAATAGATGTGGCCACGCTCGATTGTTCCTACTAAAGGTTAGTTATAGATTGAAAAGATTATTTTCTGTGCCGGTACCCGTTTGTGGCCTATAATCTTTCTTCGCAGATTTCTCATTCTCTCCGCCGGTCACTTCCTCAGTTTTTGTTTTCTTAGATGGTGGCTCATCTGCAACGGACTCCTTGACCGAGTCCGCGGTTTGTTCAACCTCCCGTTTCTCCCCAATCCCAGCCGCTGCCTCTTCCTTGTTAACGTTCCGAGAATGACCACTCTTCCCCACTTCTTGAAGAGCGGCTTGTCTACGGGTAGTGGGCATATTTGTCGAGTTGTGAATAATAGAATTGAGGTTTCGCCTCTATATGACGACATGAAAAGGTGACGTCATTGACCAACATCAGCAGTAGTCATGGGACGATCAGTTAGTCCTCATCGACGTCACAACTTGGTCGCACAGCAGGTAATAACGTTGCATTTCTAAAGGAAACTCAATACTTTTCTCACCGTCAACTAGACATTTCAAATCAGAAATAGGTAATTTCTCAGAAAGCCTAATATATAGTAGCCAATAGGTTTGATTTTCAGCTGTCCGAAAACTCTTTGTTCCCCTTGATCTGAAGTCTACTGTGCATTGCCTGGAAGGATTTTTGTTCGGTCATTAGAGCTGTTTTGCAACTCGAAATTTTTGGAGAAAAGTTAAGCGAGTTTTACAAAATGATGGACTCCACAGTTACTCCATTACTGATGCCGATCATGGCAACGTGGCTTTTGTATACCAGAGGCATGCTCTGCTGCATCTACTGCCAGTTAATGGACATCCAAATCTACCAAACTCTTTCCCATTCCACTATGCTCAAAGTATGCACCTTTCTAGGTCCCATCCTTGACTATGGTACCTGCTTTGTTCACATCATTCATCCCATTTTGGAGACTCCCCCTGACCCCTACCTTGCTGCAGACTATGCTTGTCACAATTGAAGTTGCTATGTAACATTGCAAACAATGAGATGACTTAGTGTAAGGGGTAGCATTGCCACAAGCATTACTGAAGGGAGAGTGATATGCATGGCGAGATCAACCATGTAGGGAAGGGGGCACTAGGGGTGCAGGCAGCTTAGTCACACAAGAGATACCCTGTCCTAAGTGATTGCAAAGGTGCTGACCAACAAGGGGCAACACTATCTATATGGGTACATTGTGGATAAACTATAGATATATCACAGAAGCCAATATGAGTCCACTAGGGCTCTGCAATGATCTGGGGGTAAGCTGTCAGTAAGGAGGTATGGTACTAACTGTAAGGGGCAGTATTGCCACAAATACTATCTGAGGGAGGGTGATGTGCATGGCAAGATCAACTGTGTAGGGAAGGGGGCTCTCAGGATGCAGGTGGCTTAATCACACAAGGATGACCTGGACCTAAGGTATTGCAAAGGTGCAGACCCTGAAGGGCAAGCACCAATTATATATGGTACATCAATGGGTAAACTAGGGAGATATATTGGAATATGATATAGGCCTGCTTAGGTGTGCAATGGTGTGCTGGTAAGGAGCCTGTAAGGAGTAAAGGTACTGTCTATGAAAGGGATAAAGGGCAGGGTCACAAGGTTAGTAGGATTACATTGAAGTCAGGTGTATGGCAGCATATGGAAACATACAATGGTGCAATGGTAGTCCAAGTGACTAGATGGGGGCAAACTAGTGCTCCCCTTACACTAACTGTGAAAGGGGGAAGGGAATGTGTCACAAGGTATGTAGGTTGTGCTGAGGTAGTCTTGAGGCACTGGTAGCATATGGAGTCAGATATATGATGAGCAAAGAATGTCCAAGCAACTAAATTGGGAACAAACTAGAGTTCCCCTTACACTTAGTAAATGAACTAACAGGATCACCTACTATGTGGTTTAACAAATTGAGATAAATCCCTGTGAGTCATGGGGTGAGACTCCACAAAGAAACTCCATAGAGGAAACTTAGCTGAGTTTCACTGGAACTTTTCTTGAGTTGTGAAACTGCACTATTTGGTCTTTCTGAGGCATTGGCAAAGCTAGTACAAGCTTGTTGGGTTTGCTAAAAAATGGACCATGGGATGTCTCACCTTGAGGATGCCATCAGATATAGCCAAGCATCTATCAGTGCTTGCCCAAGTAGTATCCATTTTTGTAGTCTTCACCATACTTGAGGTAGAGGGCCATTACTGGCAGATATGAGTCCTTATGTTTGTTTTTGATTAACTTTTCTTTATATTTCTAAAACCAGGCTGTAGCAATAGAACTAGCTATCCAGAATTTCTTCATTTTTTATATTACACACATTTGAGCTTGTCAAAGGCCTGTTGCACTTCACTCATATCCATGGTGTATAATATAAGCAACCATAAATGAATTGCCAATAGAAGTTGATGTTTATAGATTCTTTACAAATATCAAATAAAATAAAATAAAAGGTAACAATACATATCTAGGCATTTCCCTTAAAAACAAGTCAGCTGGTAAAGTAGGAGGGACTCAGATTCTCAGAGATGGACTGTGTGAAAATTAACAAACTTGAAAATGTAGATGTCTGCAGACTGAGCTCAGACCCTGTTGGCCAGGGAGCCCTGCTCAATTGGCAGTCTGCATTTGAGCCAAGTCAAAGCTGAGTCCATAAATCCACACTTTTACTTGGATGCTCAGACTCAGCTTGGATGGACTCCACATGGAGTCCAAATTGCTTATTCAATCATAGTTACCATTGCTTATTTTATACACAAAAATGCAATATTTTGGAGAGTCAAATACAAGACCTCAAGGTTACATGACATTTGCATGCAGATTAACCATTTGGTGATATAAGCTTGTTAATCCAAGCTGCTTGTTATTATAATGACCCCCACTGCCCACTCTTGGCCATTACTGGCAATGGCTGAGTATTGTTGACGGGTGCCACATCACCCATCAGCCTTAATGTCAACCACCACCACTACATCCCCAGCTACCCCTCCCATCACCACCCTGCCTTATGATTGTGTACAATACTGCCAAATACAATACCAGATCCCACTGCCATGGATACCACCACCCTCTCTCATACCCAACCCCCTCAGTAATAACAACAACTGCCAAATCACAGCAATAATAACTGCAGCAAGAACCATAGAGGAACCTGCCACATCACCAATAACTGCCTGCCAACATCTGCTAGTGAGCAGCTAGCATGGTGGACATGGTTGGTTCAGGGGGTGGTGCACCACCTCCCAGAGAGCAGCCTTAGCCACCCCTGACTTAGCCCTAGTACAACCTTGGAGAAGGCACACACACCCCCTGTTAGAGACCCAAGGAAAGGACTGGTACTGTACCTGGCTATAGACTGTGGGCCTTTGGGACCTTGAAGGCAAAAGCCTGTGCAGTCTGAGCTGAGTCCAAGCTGAGTCTATGCAGACTCCATGGAGACTCAATAGGCTCAGCTTAGACTCAGCTCAGATATTTGAAGTCTACACAGAGTCTACCAGAATACATGGCTTAGTATAAAGTACAAGCTTCTCTAGCTATAGAGAGAAGAAAAATACCAGAGAAACAAAAACAGCTTCTGAGATTTTGTTACATGTGTTTTTTTTTTTTATCACATGACCTACATAGTTATATAAGCTTTCTGAATACAAGTAAATATAACCTGCCCATGCACAATGGCCTATAGTAGTCATGTCTATGAATCCCCTCTCAGCTGGCATGTTGCTTACATAACAGTCAACTGCAACTGTATTATGTATGGCAGTATATCAAAACTTGAACCCAAAAAAAAACAAAAAACAATTCAAGTAATAATTCCTGTCATGTCTATTTATGAACACATCTATATAAGGAAGTAATATCCAAACCTATAATAGAAATATGTTCCTACAGTATTAAAATGTATATCAACCATTTAACATTTAACATTTTATTTCTAGTCTTGCATCCTGGGTTAATCAAGAACACACCAGATATGCTAAAAATAGAAATATCATTATCAAAGACAAGCTTCAAACCAATGTACATATGCCTGTTAAACATCTTTTTGTTGTATTATCACATACTATATTTAATCATACTCATATAGCTAGCCATTGTCAAGATATTGAGCATTATAGATTTCAGGAGCATCCACATTGACTTGTTTGGCTATGCTTTTGGCCAAGTAATATATGAATGTGATACTATTTCTAAAATGGATATGACAAGAGATTTAGAAAGGTACAAACAATATAAATATACATTATGTGGTACCCTCTCCATATGTCTAGAAATAGTAGCAATTTCAATTGTATCCATTAGCCTTGTATTTGCTGAGATATGCATCATCTATATTGTGGGAAATTTCTTTAGTAGTATTGTTTGTTTGGCCATATGTGGTGAATTGATATACAGACAGTATTCATTTGTAAAAATTTAGCAAGAAAATTGTTGTTGATAATGTCTAGAATAATATAAACAAATATAAACACATCCAAACATATACATGTTACTACTTGACTATATCTAATACTAGCAATTTGAAATACATGCATAGGCCTTGTTGTTGTTGAGATATGTAGTGACTTACATTGGGGAACTTTAATATTATTGTTTGTTTGGCTAGCTATGTGGCAAAGTCATAACTCACACTGCAAAAACCAAGAACCCTGACTGTTAAAAACCACTCAAGGAGAATGGAGCCTCCATTTCAGCTGCCCCAGTCTCAGCTTAAGATAATTACATCAACTCTCAGTTCTAAGCTACATATCACTCCTTCATCCCTTCATGCTTCACTATCATCATTTAATGTTATTCAGAATTACACATTAGTCTACAGTAGTTTTATGCAGTACACAATATAATGTTGACCTGTCCACATTTTAGTATGATATATCCAGCAAACCTGAAACTACTTGTAGGCTGCTTATAGGTGTACTTGGATGTGGCTCATGGAGTTGAGTACAAGGCAAGTGTGATACAGCATTAAGTGATATAGCCAATGCTGTGCATGGCCAGTCCAAGTTCTATCACAGACATTTCAACTATAAAGCATGAAAGCCTGACTCAGTCATGTGTTATCAACAGGCTATTGAAAGCAATCACTCCTGCAAGTAGCCAAGTACCAACAAGCCACTACAAACAGCCACATGATGAGCAAGTAAACACTGTTTCATTGTTTTGAAACCAAATCATACAGAAAAATATAAATTTTCCACTAAAAACTAATATGGAATAGCTATATAAATCAGATAGCAGAGTATCAAGTTGAAACATATAGATAAGAATGCTCGGAAACATATCAATCAAAAGGTCACATGAATGGTTACTGATTTTTGCAAAGAATCAAAATTTTTGGCCCACTGCAAAAAGGAATGACCTCAATCTATAAATAGAACTCGGAAATCTAAGCAGCTTGTGCATGAAGAATTACAGTTGGAGTGTAATCCACATGAACCTTACCTGTTTGATGGCCTGTACAGAATTTATCCACAGGCAGATGGTAATTTTTGTTTTGGCAGCATATAAAAGGTGTTATTGTTGACTGTCAGTTGAGAGAGGGAATGAAAAGAAACATATAGAAGCTTCAGGTCACGAGCGGCCTTTCTCAACGGGACTCAGAAAGGAAGAGGTCACCGAAGGGCGTCATTTGATCAGGGTCGGCAAATGCCGTACAATGATGAACAAAAAATTGACACTCTACGATTGCTCTCAGGCGACGCTCTTGCTGGCCTGTATGAATATTCGAAAATATAGAGGGAAACGTAAACGAATCCTGTGAATACGGGGACCCATGTAGTGAGTTTATAATCTACCGCTGCATTTCAACTATATAGATTGTGTGTACTGTGTGTAGGCTGTGTACGATCCCTGCCGAAGCTTGTCACTGATGATCGCTACACAATTCAACACACTGGCCTCTCAAAATCCGTATTGCACCACTCTGTACCAACCAAGGACAACCGGCAGGGCTATTTAGAATATTGCACCATGCTTTGATGCTTAATTCTGACGGCACATTCTCAAGTTCATGCTGAAGTTGCATGTTTACTTCCCACTCCACGCAAGCGTCCAATGTGGACCATATGCCAGGTGATTCATTGTATTCAGAGAAGTTGTGTTACACAAGTAGACAGCTGACCTTCAGACTTGATTGCTAGTGCCAGCACTACCTCACGTGTCACGACTGGTAAACAATACCCTTCTCATCGATGAGGGTTCTACCATTTATCAACTGGCTTTTACGAAGCAGGTACGAAGCCTCAGAACACAGCCTTGTGAACTCGAATCGAAGCAAAAATGTACACTGTGATACATACTGCTATCGCTGTGTCCTTTTTTGTAGGGGTTGTTGCTTTCGGGAGTGCAACTCCCCCAGCTTTTGCTGTTCCACCAAGTGACGAAGTGGATGCAGTAAACGTGTGAGGATTTTAATAAAATTCGCTCTGGGGATGATTCACTGACGTTGTTTTTACAGTCTTGTCGGAAATGGAGGTATCGCTCCGAGCGTCACCGGCGGTATGATACCCTCTACTGCGCCGCCTTTCGCTATGACACGCTGGGTCGCTCAGACCAGAAGGAACTATGTCTCACGTACGCCATATAATTGGACGGCTGAACGCATATCTGGTTTTCAAGGAACGCGACAACCCGCTATATGGATGGGTGAAAGTGGATCGGTTGGTATAGTGCCCGGCTTTGCTGCAAAAGGAGATGAAAAAAACGTGAAGACTGATTTTGATGCGCGTGGGATGAAAAAGGTAGATGGAACGGAGGTCCTTACGCCAAGCTATTACAGCATTGAACTTGAAGATGATCTGGGCGGTGGCGGAAGAGTCTTGGTTGAGCAAACTGCGAGTATGCCTGGCTTATCTTACTTCTTATTGCACTTCTGACTCTTTTCTAAGCGTCACGCGTTGGGCATCTACGGTTCACATTTCGACCTTCGTCTGCGACCTTCGTCCCTTCTCTCTTAGTTGAGATGGCGCGTCCTTCAATAATATCGTCTACTCCCACCAATATCACATTCCCTATTGGGGATGTCGCCCTTTTACCAACATCTAACACAAGGACACCTTTCGAAATATGTGGTTCCAACAATGAACGACAAGATAGGATTATCACACCTACCTCAATTGCTGATAAAGCGAATGCGTTCAGGGGTTATGCCTGTGCTCATTTCTCGACCGCCTCTGCCATCCTGTCTCACGGAATTATTCAGAACACGACCATTACGCCGTTGGCTCAAAAAGGCTCTGGTCCCATGTTGTCAGCTTACGTACTATTCGACAGTAGGGGTAAGAGAGAGATAGTCATTGATGTTCGCGTTGGAACGTCATTCATATCCACTGATCTGGCCCGCTCACATATCTTCCGTGAGACCCCAGCCAAGGCGACAATTGAAGACATCGCACGAACTGTCCGCGAAGCTTGGATCGAGAAGCTAGGCAGGATCAAAGTCCAAGGCGGAACCAAAGTCCAAAGGGAATCATTCTATACAGGTATATTTCATACACTTCATGTAGGTTCATTCCAGAATATTTATATTTGGTATTCACCTCGAATATGGATAGTATCCAAGCGAACAACACGAGAATGGCATGTACTTCAGCGGTAATGATGGTGAAATACACCAAGCGAAAGAGTCTTACACTGGTTATTCAATTTGGGTGCGTCATTTAATCTCCTCGTAAAAATAGCAAAACTTCTGCTGTTACAATAGGACACTTTCCGCGCTGCCTGGGCATGGCAAATTATTCTTGCACCAGAGCGTATACCCGGCATGGTGACTAGTATGTTGGCTGATTTCAAAGAGGTGTGCTAGTTCGTTTTGTATCATCTCTGTTGTTCAAAACACTCAGGCAGGACGCCTACCCATGTGGAAAAACATTGTTGAGACCAATATTATGGTTTGTCAGAGGTTCATACAGAATTCATCTAATTGCTAAACTTGAGTTTTCAGGTGGGGACACACGCTGACTCACTCATCGCCGAAGCGGCTGTAAAAGGTATAACCGGCTTTGACCCAGAACTAGCCTGGGAGGCAGTCTCAAAAGACGCCTTCGTACCTCCATTTGAGGATTCTACTGTTGTGTAAGCGACGACCTTGCTTCAACATTTTCACTTCCTAAAACAGATTTGAAGTTATTCCGACCGTCAAGAGGTGCAAAAGCAATATCTCACCGTCGGTGCACTCCCTGATGCTTATCGCATAGAATGTAGATTTTGAAGCTCGTGCCGGCCTGTCAACGGACTATGGTATTGAAGGGAAAGGGTGGGTTGCCAATGATATACATTCAGAAAGTGCATCACGAACGCTCGACTACGCATGTGAGTTCTCTTCCAAATACATCCTACTTTCTTTGCTAACATTTAATCCTAGATGATGATTTTTCCGCAGCAATGCTTGCACGCGCCATTGGCAAGCCCGAAGATCTCGTTAAGCCGCTTCTTCAACGGTCTATGCACGCACCTTTCACACTATGGAATAACGAAACGGGTTTCATAGAAGCAAAGAATGCTGACGGTAGCTGGGCAGGAGAAAGAGCTGGGTTTACTGAAGGTATCTCTCCTAGCGGCTAAACGGGTACACGTTTACGAACCTGTTTCTAGGCGACAAATGGGCGTATTCATTCGACATTGTCCAGGCACTTCCCGAGTTAATCGAAAGACGCGGAGGTAATGTGAGCTTCGTCCAAAGCTTGGATGACCATTTCAATGGTGGACATAACGATCATCGAAATGAGGTAACTCTACGTTTCTGCTTACACATTTTGCCACTCTTATCAATCCACTCAGCCGTCTCATCACATACCATACTTGTACGCCCTCTCTGGAGCCGCGCACAGAACGCAAGAAGTAGTTCGGCAGATCGCGAGCACCAATTACAACAATACTCCGAATGGGCTTTCCGGGGTATGCGTTATTGTGACAAATTTGCATTGCTACCACTAACTAGTTTTTGGACCCGGGATTCAGAACGAAGATTGTGGACAAATGAGTGCATGGTACATATTCAGTGCCTTAGGCTTCTATCCGGTGAATCCTGCCTCGGGCGAGTATGCTATTGGGACGTGCGTAGCCTACTACATTTCTACATTATTACACTCACCCATTGAAATAGCCCGTTTTTCGACAAGGTCTCCATTAACCTCCCAGCCACCTCTACGAACGGAAAGGAAAAGGTACTCACCATTACCGCTGAAGGCTCTTCGACCAAACAATACGTCAAAAGCCTGACAGTCAATGGGCAGAAGGTAGATTTTCCTGTTATTACGCATAAACAGATTGCCGAAGGAGGGGAGATTGTATTCGAGATGAGCGATTCTATTGAAAAATGGGGGAACGGGATATTAAATGTGCGTATCTTGTTCGCAACTGGCTGGCACTCTTCTTGATCTTATCTTCGCTGTGTAGTGACATTCATTCGTTCCAACCAAGCTATGTATATTATAAGTCTTCCACAAATATACCACACCATGTCACGCGTAAATATGAACGCCACTTTATTCGATCAGCGGTCAGTATATTTTGGTTAACTGCGTTGGATAGATGATGCGAAAACCTTCGACCGCCAACGACATTTTCGCATCGGGCTCACCGGTCAGTAATATCGGTCTCAAACATGCCCCCGAAGATCCGAAAGTAACAATGTACAGAGTCAAAGCTTTCTGCGATAATGCTGGTCATATACAACCGACGAAGCTCTAGAGAATGTAGAAGTCAACAAGCTCTGACCGACCCCTGCTGATGTCCTCTACAGAGTCCCGCCTCTATAGCCTCTTTCATAAACTGCCTACCGAACTCGTCTCTGAGATCCTTTCATTTTTCTCTTATTATCCCTGACGCGTGCGCGACCACTCAAGCACAGATCTCATACGAAACTGCGGCGCCCGGGCGTTCTTGAGATTCTCAGACAAACTACGAACACAAGGAAGCTTGTCTCCCCATACCATAGACAACGCCGGATATTAGTGCACCAGTAATGGTGGCAAGCATTCTACTTGTTTCTTGCCGAAATACTGTCAGAAAATGCAGTGCAGGTCTCAGGCTTGAAGCAAAATATTTGCACTCACAGGTAAGGTATTTAGAATCCCTTAGTCCTTTGTTCCTAAGTCCAATGCACGTATGAACCAGGATAGTCAATGTCATTTTATAGAGATACCGCATAGCGACAATTCTTCCACTCTTCATCTCTTGCATTCGGGCCCTTCCTAGTCTATGTACTATTTGTGTCATTTACGCAAATTCACAAATCACTACGCCACTCAAAGAGGCTTTGATCCATTGCGATTTCCCCGCTGTTCGCACGGTCGTTCTTCCTCCTAGCGCATATAAGCTCCTCAAGTGCTGTCCCGGGGCTAGGGGCGTGAAGGGCCTACGGGTCAACTACAAAAAGCTTACACCTTGGTCAGATGAATGTGTAGATATGTGAAAGAGATATTTGAGGAGTAGCCGTTCAACAGAGAAAAAATATTTGTACATGTGGTATCAAGCAGAAGGAAGTGTGTGATACTGAACTCCTACTAGACACCATTTCAAACTTTTTTGGTTTTCGTTACTGAACCGAAACCTGGCACATTGGCGTCTGCAATGTCTTATGATATATTTACAAGTTAATTGTGTGAGGCTTAGGGATCTTAACGACCAGTTGGCGACCATTTGGGATTGTCAGTCACAACGCCTCCAACACCTCCGTCGTACACTCCATCAATGTCAAGCTCGAGTTTCGGCAAAACAGTTGTGTTGGGTGTCATCGCCCATAATGCCACCGCAACCGTACTGTGGCAACATAAGCAAGGCAAGCTGATATTCGTCAGCATAAGACTTACTTGTCACCTTGATAATCAAGTATTCCTTCATGCACCGGGAATTTCGCTTGGGGGCTGTGGCGGATGAGTTTGGATTAACTCAGAACCACGAAAGGCATGCATAACGCTTACCCAAGGTTTCCAACCCTCTTTCCCATCATCCATCCGTTCACAAATAGTAATGCCCGATAAGGTTCTCCGAGCGGCTCCGTGAAGGTAAACGACATGGGTACATCGAAGCCTTTCGGTATGTTCAGTTTAAAGGTAGTGACGAAGAATCCGACACCTGCAGCGGAGCCAGGAAGACCTTGAGAGAGGTCACGGGAAGTCCATTTAGAGGTGTCGAAGCCGGGAAGGTGCCAACCCTTCCGTTCGCCGAAGAGACCGCCTTCGTTGAAAACGCCTGGTTGACGCGATCAAGATGAGTTACAGGACCTGTTAATTGAGGCTTACCGCGAACTTTGTCTGGATAGCTAAAGTACGAAAACTTATTAACAGTACTGATTATAGGCCAAAATAAACTCACTTCGTATACCCTCCAACCTTGCCCTGCACCTTCCATGTCGTGAAGTTGCCTGTATCAAGTCTGAAACCACGAATACCGCGCGGGCCTTTCGACGAGTTTGGATTTGCTAAAGTTGCCCGCCGTCAGTGTCTTGACGGGTAGTGTTAGAAAAGCGGAACATACAACCGGAGGTTTCGTTCAGACCCATGTTATCCTTCCGGGCTCATATTAAGCTACAGAAATACTAAACAAATCCAAGAACGGCCCTCACCTGTACAACCGTGATAACATTATCCTGTCCTGACTTGAGGGCTCCTGCAGGGAAGTCGAATTTGTCATCGGTTTCCTCCAAAATATTCCTGTTGTTAGTCGAACTATTCCAAAAGAGTCAGAATTTGCTCAAGGCGAACAGACAAAGTACAGGATCACCCACTTTCCGAACGATGTCTTGAGGAAAACGTCATTCAGCCATACACTAGCAGCAAATGCTGGTCATGTCCACGCCGATCAGTCAGGGCAAGGAGGACAGATGTTGCAACATACCTTCCCCTCCGTTTATTGAGAGGTTAACACTCTTCTCTGCACCTGTAGATTGGAAATGACCACGCCAAAGAACAACATTCTCACAGCTAATCAGACGCGAATCAGAATGTGCGACAACCAAGAAAGAAAACACTTACAATCCATAATCGCAACCATACAAGATCCTTCCGTCACCATAGAATGGCTTACGTGGAATATTCGTGGTGGTTTTATTCGCAACTGTCCACGATGCGTCATCGAACGCCGCACCTATTTCAGGTAAGCTGTCCTGGAACTTCCAGCCAGTCAACTTGGGTACGGTGATGCCCTTTATAGAGGCTCTCGGTTGTAACTGGCCAACAAAACCACCAGTTGATGTCAACGCGGAAGACGCGGTGACGTCACTCGACACCGTTTCGCCGTTCCATGTAATTGACCGGATGTTTCGGGGCGCAATGACTGTCAGCCTAACACCATCCTTCAAGTCCCCACGAAGGGCAAGGCTAGTGCCGGAAATAGACGCCGTCCGAACAAGGTAAGGGCCGCCAACAAGAATGGACTGGTTCGTTCCCAAACCCCAGAAGTTTTCTAGTGGGTCGTTTGTGCGGCTAGCGATAACGGGAGACCAGAATGTCCCTGCAGTTTCGGAGTCGGCGAACAGAACCAGCTGCGTGTTTGAATCCCAAACAGTAACAAGACCTTTTATGCCTGGAAGGAAGCTAACTATGGTGCTGTTTGGGACGAGACCAGGCGTGTTGTGGGTCAAGGTAACGAGTGAGTTCTGCTGGGCCTTGTTAGGAGTTCCCGTAAGCGTGAGCGTTACTTCGTGCTCCTGTGTAGAGTCTCCGTGCAGGAAAAGGACATCACGTCCATCGATGGTGCTTGCGTAGAATACCTGCGCAGTTGAATACAGCATTCTTGATTTCCCAAAAGCATAATTCGTTACGATAACTTTGGATTGACGGCCAGATAGTGTGATGGATGGCGCTAGCAATGGAATCTGTAAGCTCCCAGTTGCGACCGTGACATTAAGTTTGAAGTCAGTGGTTGCGCTAGGTGGTACAAGTGAGCAGAATCGCATGAAGTGTCTAGTAAGGCGAATACTCACGTCGAAGTCGAGTTAGTTTGTCGCGCAACATAGAACCCGGCCTTGGTGTCGGGATTTTGCAAGAATGTTATGAAAGCTGCTGGAGAACTTGAAGCGACCAAGCCGGTAGACGTATCAGCCACCCAATTTGTCTTGTAAAACTCCGGGGAGCTGCGTATGAACAGGCCCTGCCTTTTGAGCTCATTGAACTTCGTGGTCAACTCCCGGGATTCGGTTAACTACAAAAATCCACACTAATGAGACGAGAGCCACTGGACAAGACCAACGTGTATGCACTTACGGATGCACCGTAATCATAAGACGTGTAAACACCATGGAATGGTATGGCTCCCCATGACGTACCCCTAGAAGTTCATGTTCAGATGAATCAACAGGTGTTCAGGGCGCGAAACGACATACCCATAAATCATGTAATAGTTGATGAGCTTGGCATTACTTGCCCAGAGTTGCAAGTTGAACACCGACTGGAAGTCAGGTCCCGTCAATACGCGGCAGGGAGGGTATCCTGTGGAATGATAAGCCCCCACATGTACAATCGAGTAAGATCGATCCTACATACCCGGTGCGGTCGGACCCCATGCGTCGAAGGAACCACCTTGGAATTCTAGGTATCCCTGTAAATAAAAACTACGTACCTGAGAATTAGGAAAGAGAGTCACCTGGTATATACCAAGCTTGTGATGGGTTGACTTGTGCGTGATAACTCTGGTAATTGGTGGTGACGGGCCTCCACACCGAAGGATTCGAGCAATCGAAACCCTGAGGGTACGAATCAAGTCTGGTGGCAAATCGTCATCTCCTGACTGCGATGAAAGGCACGAGAGTGGTAGACTTACCCGTAAAGGTCCACAGCACCCTGAAGAGATGTTTACATGTGAATACGAGAAATGTCAAGAAAACGCTCCGGCAACCATACCGTTCCGTTGATGAAATTTCTCCCCTGCCCAGGGTCATTATAGGTCAGGGGAACAACAATGTTCGAGTCATGGTAAGCATCCTCTAAATCTGCAAAATATTGGGCGTGACTGGGAATGCCTTGTGAATATTCATTGTCTATCAAGGATATGATATCAGCTCAAGAAACTGTGATGTGCGATAGAGAAAGAATAAATCATACCAATTTGAATGGCTAAAGGTGCGCGTGTATGAGTAACAGCGTCAATGCGACACCCATCTACATACCTATTACGGGCCCGCCGGCGTTGATTTGGTTCGGAGTCGTGACTTTGATTATGCCTTGAATGTATGCCTGCCAAGCAGCTTTCCAATCAGTATCGTTCGTTCGTAGGGTTCCTGCCACTTCGGACGTAGCCCAATGAGCAATACCTCCAGCCGAGGTTTCTGCATTGATATACTAAGGCCAAATTTAGAAAAAGCATTCACATAAAGATTGTGGACCACTGACGGGGCCTGTAGGTCGTCAGGAAACGGTACCTGGGAACAGAAACGGAGAAACCTACCTGGTCGTAGAACAACCCATATCCCCGCTGCTTTCGCTGCATCGTAGAGCGGCTGCAACGCTCGGAATCCACCGAAATCCACTACCCCCGGTGCAGGGTTAATCAGTCCCATGTGTGTGTACACACTGACGGCATTGAGGCCTGCAGCTTTGACTTTCTCAAGGATGTCTGGCCATAATGATGGTACAGGAAGTCGGAAGGTATGGAATTCCCCAGAGCTAATAGCGCCTTAAGACGTATGCTCATGAACGTTTGCAGGGTAGTTGCTCACTGAAGAAATATCCTTTGGCCCCTTAGAATCAAACTGTAGTTGTCGAATTGGACTTGCTCCGTGATGGCAAAATCTGGGAATTGTGCGGTTGCCTCGAAACCTGATTCAGGGGAAAGTATTTCACCGACAGAAGGGTGCGATTCTCGAGGAGTTAGAGAGATGCGATGCAAGGAAAAAGAAGTCCCCCATAAGGTAGGATCTCTTGGAGATATCAACACAAAAAAGACAGCTACGGCACAGGTCGTGATCCAGAACCACGCAGATCTGCGCTTAAGCTGGTGCTTAGCAGCAGGTTCAACCATTTCGCTGCGATTCCTTGCTTTCCAATGCGGGATAGTGTCGTGAAATTTGGACTGTGGGTATGGGTATGGCCAGTAAACGGTTTTCCCACTCTGCTCCACCACCAACTCATTTATATTGTCTTGCGAGGGGATTACTGGCTTCTCCAACATCGTCTTATGACCCATGGTATAGAAGAGAAGCGGGCTTAAGGAGGGGGGAATTGTTGTTACCAGAGCTGCATCGTGGTTGAAATTGGCGTTAGCGGCCCGTTGAATGCGTCACTCGAGCATCAACAGACCAAAATACAACCCCGCCCTTGCCTAATCCAGGCTGCGCGGTTGTCCAGCGCCATCAACAACAGAATGACTATAACTCGTCGGACGTCCATTCAAAAAGCCACCATCGTTATCTACGCAAACCATCAGTCTAGGTCTACTAAATTTTTATAACTATAGCTCTTCCCTAGGCCACGGTTGTCAGAGGAATCTCTCACCTCCAGATTCTTCTCAACATGTTACGTCGAATTTTCCGAGATTTTCACGCCGGTTCCCACCATAACCCAGGCAATGAAACCCCGTTCCAATGGAATATGGGGAATAGTGAATTTGAGCCTGGACTGATTTGAATGACGTTCGCTGTTCGCACGTGGGGTAAAACGATGAATCTGCATTCATTTCGCTATAATTAACTACCTGAGCGGCTTCCAAGTTCCCTGCAGCTGCGGATATCCGGTTTGTGAAAGATCATTCCGCAGAAGACAGATGCCACTTTTTTGCTTGACGACATTTCAGTTCACAGATTTACGAGTTTCCGTGGGTAATATATATTCTGACACTGAAGGTGCCGTAGTGGGCCGTTCTCCCTTGCCGTCTTCTTCGGGTTTGGAAGAGAGTTGGACTTTTTCTGATGTACACTGTCAACAGCGTCAGTTCTTAAATGCTCCCGAGCCATGTGCATTTTTGGGAGAGAACGTGGTTTTCGTATCCTCAGCCCGGCTTTCGCACCCCGGGTATAGATCCAGAATGACCCACTAAAACCCCCAGCTTAAGGACATCCTTTTGCCACGAGAACGAGAAGGTGATATTCACCCTTCTTTTGGATTAGTGATCTCCCTAGACCAATAATATACATGCCAGCTGAGATTATTAGTACTAGACTGAGCTATTGCCGAGGTCTATGTAACACCCACTGTTCCAGCTCTCCATCAAATATGCACCCACTCCCCCCCCTGCGACACCTTTTAATACAGAATATATTTACAGATGGTAAAAAGAATGCGAATTTAAACGAATGTTCTTTGTCTTTTGAAAATGCAGTAAGCAGAGTGATCAGAGACGGTGAAGGGAACCACCTACTTTCCCGACTGAGGGTGTGCGAAAGAATTTAAAGGGAATTCCTGCTCAAACCCATGCTATCCCGGAGTCAGTCAATCTGGACGAAGTCATCGAAACAGAAACACAGACCTTGCCAGAATCCCAGTTTCCAAGGTCCGCGGGGCCCATGCTGGGCATCCGCGTTCCAAGATGGAACATGTTGGTATTATTGCTGGTGGCCCCTTGTCGGTCAGTGCCTCGGCCACGTACGGTCCGGCGAGTGTTAAGCCTGTCTCGTTTATTGAATATGTTAAACCAGCTGGAGGGTGGGAAAACATACGTTGCCATGTACGAGATGGCGTACACTAATGGTTTTTTTTTCATCAGCATAATCAAACAGAGATGAGAAATTTTTACTTACGTTTGCTTAGGATGAAATATGTAGCCACGAAGTAGAGATTATTCGTGGAGTTAGCATTGTACTAGAATGGCGTCAAGATGAGATGTACCAAGGCCGAAATTCTTCCAGCTTACGAGAATCAAAGTAGTTAAGCTGACAGCACTGGAGAAATCTTATGAAGATTCGCGGAGTAGAGCAGCGCAAAGCTTACCTAGTTAATGCTCCAGTGTTGATTGCATAACGACACAGACTGTTAACGAGTGAATCGGATCTAGTGCGATGTGCGCGGGTCAATCAATGCTGAACAAAAGAAACATAAGAACCATACTTTGTATACCCAGTGCGGAGCTTATTCAAAAAGTAGCAAAGGGCGACAGCCGTAACAACATCCGTTACGACGCCAGTTGTTAACGAAATTGTTCCGAGGGTCTAAATTTTGTAAACAGGTCAGTTTCAACAAAAAGTGCGAAGATGGGAGTATCTGACCTGGAGTTCATGTACCGCAAAGACGCTTGGGAGTTTGAAACTGAAGTTCAAGTCGTTAGATCTCGCGACACCGATAAAAAAATGACTCCACTGACGCTTTGATAGTGAAGGCTGGCGACGGACGATCCAGGTCAACTGTTGATGGGGCGCTTTGAAGAACAACACATACCGATCGCAAGTCCTAACAGGAGTCCAGGCCCGTGTCAGTCCGGATAAGAGCTAAAAAGAGCTTCAGAAGCGTACCCAGTTGTCCAAATGTCAGCAACATCTGTGGAAGACATTTAAATTAGTTATTTTGAGGAAGACGAGCCAGGTACATACAATAAAACCCGTGATGTAATAATTGCTTTCGCTAACTGAAAGGGTTTCGTCAACCGAGGGCCAGAACCGTACCACAACGTCACTCACATCGCCACACGCGAAGGCCGAATGAACTATGTGATCCCCGGTCATATCAGCTCGAGCACATGTATACATCAGCGCAATTGAACGAACCCTTTGACAATTGCTCCAACGATCGCCTTACGCGACAATATGAGAAGATGCGCATATAGGAAGCCATACCCACTCACCCCGACCGTAAGCTGAAGCTGAGATGCGGGAAACATGAGTGGTGTTCAGATTTTTCATATCAAAAAGAGCACATACGATGAATGACCTAGAATATCGTTAGACCCATATTATCGACGCGTCATGAAGTTAAGCGGCGTTACCAAGTCACAGCGGCTTGCAGAAGAGCCTTGGGGTTTGCAAAATTTGTGATGCTATAGTAATATACCAAATGGCCAATGAATGTCTGGTCTGCTGTTTCGAGCAGCCTGAAAGACGTCAGCTAGGCGTCCAAGACCGGTGATGAAAAGTCTTACAATATTAACACAACCTGCGAGATGAACCATGTTATTGAGTTCCTTCTTCCCGACTTCGACAAGACTCACAAGAACTTTAAAGATCGGTCTATCCATCGGATATCGCCAGAAATAGGCGAAAATCTGTGTGACCAGGATCCCATACACGAAGCAGGCAACCGCAAAGCCCACGAAGACTGCGCCGAGAGTGCTGTCGATGCTCAACCGGGGAGAGGACATGGCGCAGGCTCGGAGGGGAGGAAGGGGGTGGAAGAAATATGTGATTCTGGTGCCTGCAGAGTTCTCTAATCAAGAAGGCAAACGGGACGCGATAGGACCCGCGACCATAGTCGGCGCCGAGCATAGCATGCATACTAGAATATAATTACACTCGGCCTTGGAGGGTTCCATGTGGTGCAGCGGCTGTATCCCGGATGTCATGGGAAGGCGGCCTGTCAAAATTTCAAGTTGCACATGTTCCCGCGATGACCTAAGCAAGGTTGGCAACCACTGATTTACCGTAAAAACTGTCAAAAGCTTTTGAACAAATGTGGAAAGGTAAAGGAAATCTGTACAAATTTCTAAATCGTACTGGCTTACACTAATGGGCTTGACTCAAACGAACAATACAATGGAGTATTACAATTACATAGCTAATGCTTTTCCCTCGAGTTCGTATTGAATTGTAAAGACAGGAGGGTTTTCGTGGGGTCCGAAGCCGAAAATATACGATCAACGTATCCATACACTCGAATTCAGGGGTACGTCTGGGGTAAAGGATGGTCCCGGTCGCTCCAGATCCTGCGATCTTACGGAGACATCATGAAGAACCCCGATCTCTATACTCTGATACGAACAGGAAAAACATTATTCAATAAACGTCAAGCACATAAGAAGTTCACGATACCTTCGTGTGGTGTGTTGGTGTGTTGTGTAGGCGACTATTATGGTTGACGATGTAAAAGGACGTCCCTGGGTTTCCTGTTTTGCTTGAAGTGGCCGCATGGTCAGTGCCTCTTCCTCTGATGATTTTCCGAGTGTTCAAGGCGCAAAGGAAGGATATTGCGTAGACTGCCGATATCCGTCAGAGGATGAAACATAATTTTGTTGATCTTCTATATAAACTTACCTTTTCCCAATACAAAATATGATGCCATGAAGTAGAAGGCATCCGAGTGCGTGTTGACCTGAGAAAAAGATCATCAGTCAAGTATAATTCGGGTCCGAAAATTTGCGTCAACTCACCAAAAGGACAGTACAAAGGCTAATGGCGCTGAAAGTTCATTGAACGCGTTACGAAACACTCCACAACTCAATTGCGAAATACCCATACCTCGTTAGAGCGCCAGTGTTGATGGCGTATATAGTCAGACTATTGACCAGAGAATCAGATCTACAAAGCATCATTAGAAAGGAGCGTGGAGATCGGACGAATTTCAGGCGTACCCCCGATACCCAGTCCTCAGTCTTCTCAGGAAGAAGCAAAGAGCGATTGCGATACAAAAATCCGTCAAAACGCCAGCGCCCAAAGCCAAAGTTGCAATAAACTATAATGGGCGGTGATGATGGTCAGCGTAAGTACTATGGGTCAAGAATTACGAATACCCTCAGCTCGTGGACTTCTCTTAACCCCGGCAATTGGAAGCTACGCAAAGATGAACATCGAGTGACGGACGTAAGGCATGTGACTTACGCCTGGACGGTATAAACTGTCAAAGGGGGGTATTAGTAGAAATTGACATATCTTGAAGGCTAATAATACCAATGGCAAGTCCAAACTGGGTCGCGATAAGGAGACACTGAGATCGGGGATGAGTTAGATTTGACGTGACTAAAAATAAAGCGCACAATAAACCCCGTAACAAAGACGTTGCGGTCGCTAACTTTGCGATGGTCAGCAACTTCCATTTTACATAAAAGGATGAACCTACATCGCCAGACACGCATAGTAAAGCAACTGATTGAGAAGGTAAATGGAGGTGTACCAAAGTATAGAAGATCCATACATTTTAACGATTGTTCCAACACAGGCCTATGAGAAGATTCAGACGAGCTTCAATGTGCAATAACCATGGGTACGCACACCGAGCATAACTTGAACCTAAAGTATATGGTGAACAGAGTAATTGATCCACGTTATCAACGCGACTCACTATCAAGGTCCTAATAATGACGTTAAGTTGATTCCGATGCATAAGTGGTTAAACCTACCAGACAATACTCGAGGTTATCAAAGCGAGTGGATTTCCATAGTTTCTGTGTACGTCTCAGATTCTGTCGGATATGGACATAAGCTAACCGACATACGTGATTGTATAAAAGTACACGGAGTATCCAATAAATATCTGATCCAACAGTTCAAGAGACCTGCGGCGAAGGTGAGCAAGCGGAACTCCGAAGCGAAGTGGGGTGCCCACCAAAGGGTTGCAACCTTTGAGTAACATTCGTCGCGTGTTGGTAAGGTGCCAACTGTTGTATACGACAATGAAAAGCGCGGAACCCACCAAAATTTTATATGCCGGTCGATCGGAAGGGTATTTCTGAAAGTAAGTAAAGGCCTGTGTCGAAAGAACCCCAAAGACGACACAGGAAACGCTGAAACCAATGGACGCTGCACCCAGCGTGCTGTCGAAAGAGAGGTGACCGATCGCGCTGGACATAACGCCGCAGTGGGATTTTCGAACAAGTTTGCAGCGATATCACCGATACTTATGTGCTGGCGTTGACAAGGTTATGATGTGATCGGAAGAATGGGCGTTTGCCTCTTTCGTCGCGAACAGATCGGTGGGCGAGGGGGAAGCCAAGCGAAGTAGATTTGTCCACGAGAACTTGACAACCGGTACCGCCACCAAACCCTCACTAAACTGTATCAGGAAAGATATGTCGTCAGAACTTGATGCTGAGTGAAGATTTATGGAAAAATCCGCCAATTCCCCAATTCCCATAGGCGACTGAGAAGAATTACATAGAATTCATGAGAACGCCGGAGGCTGAAGCAATAAGATTGGAGATCAGTCGAACTCTGACCCTGACACGAAAATGATATTATTATTACGGCATCTTCCTGGTACGCACGTGGAGACTGAAACTTTAAACTTTGAACTTCTTGGCGCCCATGGGCGGTAGGACGCAATGATATATTTGTGATATTTTCATTCTTGAAAAACCGTAGCAGCCTAGTTGAAGAGGAAGGGGTAAATGCCAGTAGGGGCCAGTTCGAGAAAGTCGCGTCTGTGTAGGAAGTGGCCGAAAGGTACCCTAATGAACGCCTGACATAACTGCCCGATCGCCGATCGTACTTGCCCCTGGCCCTTGACCATACGACACGCAGAGTCCAGGGGTAAAAACCGCCACCCAGATAATGCTGGATTTATGGGTGATTGAAGGTGGTCGATTGTGATCAAAGATTTACTCTGGGGCTCTGCGAGCTCTCAACAAAGACTCAATATCGTTAGTCTTCGTCAACTCCCGCTCAGTGGGAGCCAGGCCCAGGGACAATGTGATGGTAGAGTGTCGGCACGAGATTGAAATGTGCGATGGCCTGATACATGTATAGGGTCAACAGGCATCAGGATTTAAGGCGGCTGGGCCTGCCCTGCGTTGGCTGAACGTCAGACGGGGTTTGTTGGCTTCAGAAATGGTTTCCCTCATTAGTTTCTGCTAACGGTATGAGGTAATGACTTTTTTTTGCGGCATAACTGTTGGAACAAAGTCGTATTTTTTATCAGCATCGTCAAATCATTGGTGATGGTCGAGCCGTGCCCGCCGCCCCCGGACGATGTGTGTCGCCAAGCTCCCCATAGAGTAGGCTAGAGTAGGGCGCCGTGCTCGGGGAAATTCCGGAGGTGTTGAAATGGCAGAGTTCCAGTTTTATTCAACTCCTATGCGCAACGGCAAATCGTGTGTAGTCATGAAAAGAAGCTCAGAGAGCAGGGAAAGAGAACGCACAAAAAATCCACACCACCTCTTACCCGGTTAATAGGTCCCCTGTGCCCTTCACAAGTCCACCAACTTTCAAGTTGTGCATCCCTGACCCGGATACTAGGTGCGCTCTGTCGTACTAGTGGACGAGCATAATACCAAATGATATGGACCATCATTCAGACTCATTGATCGCCGCGTTGTTTGGGTAAAGTAATGATAGAATCGATGGAGATTTGAGACGATTTCTCCTGTTCATGAGTAGTCACCCAATAACCAGTCCTTGTTCGTCTGGACAGCGGGGTATAACACTACAAAAACGTCGTGGTAAGGATTGAGGTTGGCCTGGTGTTTTCGAATGTTTGTCTCATGCGGCCAACCAACGAGCGTTTATTTCGTTTTCGCTGACCTTTCGGTGACTAATGCATTTTCTCAACCGTCTCCCAGAGTCGTCTCTCGCAGAACACTGGTTATTGAAGTTCGACTTTCATGTCCCGGTCCGCAGCGGCTGGAATATCCTCGTGTTATTGGAGCAAACCAAAATCTTCTGTTGACCTGCGCTATAACTGCAATAATCGTCCGACAGCTCGCCCAGACGTAGGCCGCCGTGATCTCACCGGATTATGCATAACCGTGCCGTTTTCCCCATCGCCGGCTGAATTACAAGGTGAAGTAACATTATTGCAGCCGTTCACTAGCGCATGCACCAGCTGCTGTCAGCCAGTCCTCGCAGCCCTCAATCCAACGCCGAGGACAGAGAGCTATGTATGTGCAATTCTTTTGTAATGTCCTCGCTTCTCTGGAGCTCAGCAAATAACTTCGCTTGAACGTTCAATCCTATGCCCGGAGTTGTTTATAACGCAACCTCGAAACTCGAACGTAGGTAAACAGCCTCGTTGAGATTGATCGCCCATTGTCACGGCCGTTTCTGAGCGGGCCGGATATGTCCACATCACATTTTACCGCCCCGGGATACATAACCATGGTGCTCTCGTGAACAAACCTAGAAGTCGTTCGGCAGTGTGCCACACGCCTTCATTTCCGCGATATTTCCGTTGGAGTGTGTCCTTAAAAGACTTCGACGCCTTATGATGGAACCTCAACATCAGTCATGTACCAAAATATTGCTCATCTTCTGTCGTTGTTGGCTATAGGCTTATCCCTGTGCCAGGCTGCGCTTGCAGCGTCGCGTACCTCTCCTCCATCCGGTGCCATCGTTGTCCGGGCAGGCACGACGACCTCCGGTGAATACAAAACTGTCGCATCCGCTGTGGCTGCGCTTCCCAACGATAGCTCTTCGCGTTCTATCTTCATCTATCCTGGAACGTACAATGAGCAGGTGTACATTACACGCGCCGGTCCACTTACGGTATGTCTATAAATAGTCTGCCGATCATTTCTAATCCATTTAGATTTACGGATACACGACCGATACCATGTCATACTCTGCTAACCAAGCCACAATTCAAGCAAGCGTTCCCGCAAGCACTGCCGGATCCAACGACGCGAGCGGTACCCTTCGCGTGCACAAGAATGATTTCAAGATGTACAACGTGAATGTCAGAAACAACTACGGTGTCGGTTCCCAGGCAATTGCCATTAGTCAGTATGGTAGCCGCGTCGGTCTCTATGCTTGTGCATTCTATGGATACCAAGATACCCTTTACGCAAACGAGGGTACACAGGTCTACCTCAGAGGTTATATCCAAGTGAGAATTACAGAACATATTTCCTTCCACGAAGCTTATGATTTATGAAGGGAGCCACCGATTTCATTTTTGGTCGTCGTGGATTTGCTTTCTTCGGTGGTAACACGATTGGGGTATCTGGTCCAGGTTGGGTCACCGCCAGCGGACGCGAATCAAATGATGGAGGAAGCTGTAAGGCCCACGAAAAATCCACCCAAACCACCACGCTAAACGTAACACGTTTTAGATGTCTTTGACAAGAACACTATCGTCCTTGCTTCCGGAGCTGCGTCCGGAACTAGTGGAAAGGTTTACCTTGGTCGGCCATGGGGAGGTAAGGCCATATTCCTTATACTTCATCTGGGTCATACTTAGCGAAACTCCACCCGAAATAGCATATGCCAAGTTTGTCTTTTTTTCCTTTTCGTACCAGCACTTAGTTGACACAAGTATACCTCAAGGGTCATCTTCAAGAACACGGTCATCACCGCCCCAATGAATAAGGCCCTTTGGTCAGTCTGGAACTCTGGCGATGAACGCACCAGTAACGTCCTCTTCGCCGAGTACAACACCTCCGGCAGTGGCTCCAGCGGCGCGGCCCGCCCCAGTTTCGCCACGGTCCTCAGTGCCAGTCAGGCTGCAGGCTATACAATTGCCAGTGCTGTGGGCAGCGATTATGCCAGCTGGGTGGATTCTGCATACCTCGTTTAAGCCTGTTGATGTAACTTGAATCATAAAATTAAAAATGAAGGACGGTTCCGTGAACTGACTAAGTTTTGTTGTTGGTCATATTCTTCAATGGGACCATAACGATATCATTGACGGGAACGGTGCTAAGATTGCCTCTCGGAACGGCATGGCAAACGTGGGTGTCCTACCTGTCCGTTCTCGTGGGCGTGGTACCATCCCCGTATGCCAAGCTCATTTTAGAAGGACCCAAGGTTGGCGACGCTTTGGGGTTGGTTCACCGAAACAGGTTTAGCACAGGGACGGCGCCGCGCCTTCAAGGACACATAGATAGGGCACCTAATATACCGTCCCTTTTGAGGTTAGAAAAAGTCAATATAGAGTACAGGTGAACCCGTCTTACAGGTAAAACAGATATGGCCCGTACCCGGAATACGGTACGCTGAACACATATCCCCTTAACCCCACACCCCTAACATTATTATCCGTTGACTCACGCCGACGGTCCAATCTTTGTTACCATAATAGGGAAAACCTGCATATATCATAGGACTTTTTAATAAACGAGCCCCCTTCGACACCAAGAGGCCCTGTCATTGCCCTGGAGGCGAGAAGCGGGTATCGAGTTTCATTTTCCTTCCCAGCCCAATCGAAGCCCACCAGCTTTACCTCCTCAACCCCCGTGATCATCACGTTTTGCCGCCTGAGATCCCCAAAAGCATAGTCCTTATCGTGTAAAATTTCTAGCGAAACCGGGCAACCTCTCCCTTCGCGCTAGGTGGAACCCCGCTTCACTTCGTGCAAGGTTTTCCCGTCCACGTACTCCATTACGACCATGCGAAGTTCTCCAAATATCGGGTCGTCATCGTGAATGCCCACTCTTCCGCAATATAATAACTGTGGTGCCAGGTGCTCTTCGGCCAGGAGTTGATGTGCTCCTCTCCGTAGCGCTCCACAAACTTGATGACAACATCCATTGGTGAGCATCCAATCGTTTTCGCATGAAATGCGACACATCCAAGCTCATCCTCAAGAGGCCGGACGTACTTGAATGTTGTTGTGTTTCCTGTGTTTTGTCGAGAAACGTGGTAATCAAGGGAAAGACAGACGGGTGGAAGTATTCGTGTGCATCAGGGTGTAGATCCAGCGCCTCATAATATTTCCCAAAAACCTCGATGTTTCCCCCAAGTGCACACATCGTACGTGCCATCTTTCTGCAACGCGCTTCTGCGAAGGGGGTATCCAACCCAGTGCGGACGAAATCAGTAAACCGTTGCACGATCCATTTGTCTATGAATACCCCACCAAGAACCGCGAGCCACGCGCCCGCCGTCGCAACTAGGAAGGTCGGACAGCAACTGTTATTCCGCACCTGACGGTGCTATGAGAAAAACATATCAGTGAATATGGTTACAGTGGTGAAAACACACATCATGCTGAGCCGCGAATCGGGTAAAGGAGAGGCCGGCTTGCCTTGAGGGATTGCATCGGACATCACCCAGTTCGATCCTCTCAATCCTGCTTCATACACATCATCAGGTTTGGACGCATCTGCGTTTACCCGTTTCAGGATTGTAATCCCAAGGGCATCCTCAAGAAGCGATCTAAGCGTGCTGTCCGTTCTTCCTCGCCTTCATAGATGGCTGACGATTTCCGCATGTACTCAACTGTGACTTTGAGAATATGTTCTGGTACGGGTAATTCTTGGTTCGTTACGTCGTCGAGGAAGTGAGCAAACGCAGGGTGGAACAAATAAATAGTCATTTATTAAGTTTTGAAGAATTTAAAAAATTCATTGAATTTGAATAGCTGGATCGGAGGCGCGATGGTATCTGTAGGATGCTTGCGTCATAACGGTCATCGTAGATGGGAGAATCGCGTTGGTATATCCTGTATTCCTGGTATTTAGCGGATGTTGAGGGTGATTGCGCGGTAAGGGCCTTCTTGAGGGCTATTTCGCACCCTGCCGATGATGGAAACATTCTCATCAGTGGCATATGAATCAGGAAATGTGGCACACACTGTTGACCATAGCCGCAAGTATATCGTTCGCCTCTCCTGGCTCAATGACTTCGATGGATGGTCCCTTTACGACAATATGTAGATACCCTTTCTTGGGCTTATTAGAGAAGACTTCTGACAATTCGTCAACGGGAGATAACGATTCTTCATCAACGAGGTCTCGGTTGTCAGGGACGTAAACCCTCCAGAGAACAAGGGCGTCAGCGTCGACACGTTGGAAAGTATGCTGCTTTGTCTCCTCGATCGCGTCCTTTAGGGCCCAAACAGCCTTAGTCGCGGTGATTTCGACTGGAAAGGTGTGGCCGCGAGGTTCGCCGAGCACCAAACAGTTTATTTCAAGAAGTGACGGAGGATCGGAGGCGACTCCCACACGTAACTACTAGAAAGTCAGGAAGACCTACAGTAAGAGAATGGTATTGGCACGCGCCAAGTGGGCATTCAACGACGGTATTCAGGTGGGTGTCATCCACTTTCGACAACTTATCCATGGGCGATAACGGTTCTCCACCGTCGAAAGTTTCTCACAATTTCTTCTAGACTATGATCGAAGGGGAGAGAAACCTTCCACAGGGCGAGGGTCCGGGCATCGGCATGTCGGAAGGCGAGCTTGTTTTTATCCTTGATTGAGTCCTTTAAGGCGCTGACATTTTTATTATCCGCAATCTCTATCGTGAAGATGTGGCCGCAATTGTCACCGGAAACCAACCAATTGAGCTCGAGAATTTTGGGCATGGCGACCAGAGATAGACTTGGCACGTGTTGTTCAAGGGCTGTTTGGTTCAGGCAGTGAGGACACTAGAAAGGCGTTGGTTACCCTTGGTGAGTTTGCTTATCATGATCCTTCATGTCGTAATTTTAATACGCCAGCTAACAGGAATTCTCCAAGGCGAACACCATATATCGTCGGCTTCTGAGGGTTCACTCATCTACATGGGCAATGCGCGATAGCCTAGCAGACTCGACCCTCGGTTACGCCCCTCCGGACCTTGGGCGCCGATTCTCTATTCTCCAAGACGATCCCACCTTGGACACGATGGCGAGTAGGTTGCCCCAGAATGAATTCCAGGGGCGATTCGCTAGACTCAAATTATCCAAGGACCTTGAAGTCTCGTTGATATCAAACAAGAGAGAAGTAAGAAGGTAATCGTGGGTTTCGCATAGGAAAAATGCCTGACGACTGTCAAGCCAAGTGCTCCAGCCGCTCTGAGTTGACATACGTCAAAAGCTACGCGGATATTGTTGTGTTCAGCTACACCAAGAAAGTTCAGCCTGTCGAAAAAGGAGAAATTGGTGGCCATCAAGCTTCGGACAACAGGGAGCTGAAGATGTCGTCAGCGTTGAGGCGGATGTCGAGTTCAGGAAGTTGTGCTTATTGGATTTAGGACAAAACGGCTCCACAATATGGAGTGCGACCTCAGGTTCCAAGTGAACTTGACAAATATATATCTCAATTCGAACTCGCTGAAGTCCAGTTCCTCGTTCTCTCACCTCAACGCTCCTTTGCTCATGCTGTTTAGATTCATTCTTGATGGGGTCTTACAAGGCAGTATGGACTATGGATCATTTGAACAACTATCTGAACTAATTCCAGCATTTGTAGGAAGCAGTGTTGAACTGCCAGAACCCGGGGACGGTGCTCCATCCGGGATAGGTCACGTAGTCAGATTGGGTACCCGTGCAGCTCCCTCCAGTGTACCAGAGGCAAGTCACACCTACAACTGGGGGTTAGTACACTTCGAAATCAGACTAAAGAGGGAAACTAGCCGGATGCGGGGCCGAAGGCTTGGTACCCAGTCAAGCCGGTGGCTGAGAAGGGTTGACAGACGTTCCACGGAGGATATATGGTGGTGCATCGGCCTTGCCATTCCCTAGTGAAACGGAAGTATAAGCCAAGTAATATTTGAGAGCTTTTAAAGGGCTCTTACGCTTGTTCGCAAATATAGAACGAGAAGTCGCGCTTGACCTCTTCACGAGCCTCGACCGCAACCTCAGCGGCGGGAGCCGAGAGGGCGGGGATGATGGTGGCAGCGAGAGTAACAAGGGTAGTGGAGAACTTCATGATCACTGAGTCTTGTGTGAGGTAAAGCGAACTTGAGAGAGGTCGAGTTCTTGGTTTTTGGTGTGAACAGAACGGGTTTTTATACCTCTCGCAACCGACGCTAATTCATGAACAAAATGGGAAATACCTCGACATTGAAGCTCAACCTATTCCGGGGAAATGGAGAGCACTGCGAGTCGTACTGTGCCTGGTGCGTTAAGGGTAGAAAATGATTAAGGCTGCCTTCGGCAAGAAAGAGCAATTGAATTCGAACGGGCTATCAAGGAGTTACAAAGAAAACTCCGTCGCTTCTTCGCATACTGGCGGCATTCCTGGCATCTTGCCTTCTTTGGTGAGGGTCACGGATATGGACGGACAATGGAATAGACAGTGACAATACGGGTATCGTCATGAAAATAGCTGTAAAGGAGTCCCATATGGGAGGTAATCATGGTAATGCGGTTATGTTCGGAATAGCGACTCACATGTCGTAAGAATTTGTCTGTTGATTGAGTGATCAGGTGGGGACTATCCTCATGATAGGGATTAATCGACCACCAACCAGAGGCAATAAAAATCAGGGTGGTAGTCGTAAACTGGGATGTGCGGACAATGGCGGTGGTGGCCTTGATCGGATGTCAGAGATACCCTACATGCTCAAAACGTCTTATATCGAGCGCTCGTGCTGTTCCTTTGCTAATTAGTTGATTCATTCTTCTATGCACATGCTTCTCCTCTTCTATTAAACGGGTTCCAGCGTCAGTCGAGGAGAGTATCAGAGCGGTTAGTCAATCACCACCGATGTTGTGGTTTTGTCAGTTGCATATGTTCCTGCGGTAAGTCCAGCAGTTTCTTGCTTCTCGACACCACAGGTCCGAGTCATATTGTGATGAACTATGCGGCATGGCCGGAAACCTTATGCCTCATTCACCCCGGAGCACTCGGATGGGACGGATACTGAGTGTCAATCTCCTCCTTCAGGTAACCTCAAGCTACATGTCAGTCTTGGCTGGATTTCGCTGCGAGTTGACTTGAAAACGATTTGGATAAATTTGCTCTCTAGACTATACCAGTATGAGCAGCAACCACTCATCGAAAAAATGTACCGAATACACCACATGTCAGTCCCGTTAAGCCTAAGAGCAGCAGACTCTTTGACTCTTGACGTCTTGTAGGATGAAGACTCGAGAAAGGAGCGACCTCGGAAAAAGTGTCACGACTGTTTGTTTGTGATATTCCTCAGGGACATCGAGGTGGACATTATAGGCCGTACATCCGGATATGAACTGATTGACAAATGGAAACCAGTCATGACTGCGGTCAGGTTGAGTCCATTGAGAGAAATCAAAGAACGTCTATAAGGAGTCCAAATGTTCCACACGCCGTTACTTGTCCCAGCAATCGACGTCGCCGTCGATCCTGGAGGGTCAAGCGAATGACGGCCGAGGTGGGAAAACGAAGGAAATGAGGTTATTGGGCGTCAAAGCATCCTGAAAGTCGGTGTGCCATCATCGCACGACTGCCTTAGCTATCAGGTAGCGCCCAAATTTCATTTCTTCGTTCTTGCTTTCTTCCCACCACTCGTTCCATCCTCCGCTTTATCATCGCCAGCACCCTGTTTCATGGTTCATCAGTCCGTGCAAGACGGCCGTGACGATAGGCAGAATCATTACCTTGCGCTTGGTACCCTTCCCTTTTGTACTGACCGTTTTAGATGCTTTTCCTTTCCCTTTTGCTGAAGATGTTTTCTCCTTCGGTTTGACAGTAAAGAATCCGTCCAGCCTGCCCTGCTGCTTACTGTTAAGGAATTTCTGCAGTTTTTCTGCACCTTTGCGAACGCGTTCTTCGCTGTATTAAATTGTTTAGGATGATCACCACCAAATGGAGATACCACAATCACCTGAATCCCTTTTCCGTCACCAAAAACTGAACGAGCCCTTCCACGTCAGGATCTTTCCATTCCAGCTATTGTTCTCGCGTTAGTCATTGTATGAAATATGCAAGACCGTCTGAGCGACTCACCTCAATATCGTCAGCTGGCAAAACATCAGGTTTCATGAACACCTTTTTCGCGTCCTCCCAGGGCCATTCCTCGGGAATCTGGATACCGCCTTTCCCTTTTTTGCTTTTTGCTTTTTTCTTAGGCTTTGGTTTGGGTTTCTCCTCGTTTTCATTACCTGATACATCTGGACGCTCAACGTCTGATGTGGGAGCAGGTTCGTCTTCGTCCGATTCGGATTGAGCGGCGTCTGCTGCTGCTTTCTCTGCCGCTCTAAAATCTTTACCATCAACAATTGGTTTTGGTAAGACCGACTGGACTGACTTTTCACGTAGATATTTTACAACGCCTTTCAGCCCACCGTATTCCCTAATAAGTTTCAACGCCGATTTTGGCCCAACGCCTTTAATGGGCTCAAGGTAATCACAGCCGAGAAGGAGGCAGAGGTCGACGAACTGGACCCGAGTCCAAAATTTTGTTAACATTCTGTGTTTTGTGGAGAGGAGAGAAAAGTACCTGACTCATACTCATATCTAGGCCGTCAAGTGCAGCTTGTAGGTTTATTTCGCTGATCGGCTGCTTCTTTGCTTCCGAGAAAGTGAGGTGGCGGAACAGGATGGGCGCGGAGAACGTCAGTGTGTCCATATCTTCTGAACCAGCTGCGTAGACCTATTGTGTGTCATGGACTTGTATGAATACGAAACTGATGCATGACACACCTTGCCACCACGCGCCAATTCAGCACACTGTGCTTCCGCTTCTGAAGGTGCCTACTTACTGTGTCAGTAGCGGAATAAATATGATCAAGGCGATAACTCACGACAACAACGGGAATCCCCATAAGCCCAAGCAATCGTCGACATTCTTCGTTGTGTTCTCGCGTAACTTTCACAGTTCTTCGTGAAAACTTGTCCATCTCCTCAACGGTACCTGTCTCTTTGGCCTCCTCATTATCTTCTTGTGCCTCAGCCCGTCTTTCAAATCGCTTGGACAGCTAAATGACACGTGCTGAATAGTGACCCGATAAATAGAACACGGCCTATAAACTCACCACTCCTTTCTTCATCTCGGGAGGCTTCCCATCAAACACATAAGCTGGCTTGATACCGTTCTCCACAATCCGTATAGTCCTGTAGAAAAACCCCATGAGGTGACTCGTCGTTTCTCCCGCGTCGTTCGTCAACATTTCACCGTCCTTTTGTCGGACAGCAATGAGGAATTGATAGATAGACATTGAGGCGTCGATGGCCACCTTGCGGCCGAAAAGGGTTTTAATATCATGTTCTTTGATGGATGCAGGCGCATGTTCAGAAAGCAGACCTGTGAGGCCCTTGATACCCATGGTAGATGAAGAATATAGTGCTGGTTGTTGAGTCGTCTGTTGTGGAATATAGTCACGAAGTCACGAGACCGTGACTCATGATATTGAACTTGGAGCTGGACCTAACGTTAATTTGAACGTTGCCATTTTTCCGCCATGCACAAAGGACGAATACCCGCACAATGACTTAATTTCAGGCTCCTAAGGTTCAGCATCACGGCATGAAAGGAGGAAAGGGGAGGCAGTAATATGGATTCAAAAAGGTTGGACGTTCAGGGGATTGAACCCTGGACCTTATACACACGATTACCGCACGCAAGTGTGGCTTTTTGCAAAGCATACGCGCTACCACTGCGCTAAACGCCCATGAAATGACAGCCTCAGCGATCATCACTATTCACAATGTGTTTATTTCCCCAAACATGTCCAAGCCAACGTTGCGAAATTCGAGCCCAACTTGATCATGACTCGAGGTGACGGACATTTCCTTCCTGAAGTCCCTAATCTCCACCCTCTTTGGTAATGTTGAACGTTCTTCCCTATAAGAGATACAATATCGAATGTTGTCCTTTATGATACGGGGTTGATCCTTTTTTACTGCCCGCGAAGGCTATCCCAGCCAGGATTGTTCATAGTCACTGCACCGACCCCTCCACGATAAATGCCTGTCGTCACTAGCTTCAAGCTCGTGATCCTGAGATCTCCTTCACCCTGGCCGAGTGACCATAAACTAACTGCCACAGTGTTCTCTCCGTGGTAGTTGAGAATGCCCTCTTGCACGACGAACGAAAACTGTGGTCCTACATTGGCTACTCGTTTACCCATTTGCCAGCCATTTACATAGAGTTGAGCTGTGTGCGGAATCAGTAAACCGCGGATAGCCCTCATACCATGACATACCTCGATAATTGGCTGGCTGGGAGTCGAATACAATAGAAAGCAGAATATCGTGATCCGCAGGCAAGTTAAGTTTGAAGGTTGTGCGGAAAAATCCCACCTATAGAAACCAGACTCATAAATATTGCGAAGGTTCAAGTTGCTGCAGCACATACCCCAGGTCTTTCAAGCCCTTTGAAAGGTGTTCGTAATTCCCAAGTTGAATCGTCGAACCCGGGCAGATGCCAACCCATACGCTGATCGAAATTTGAGCAGGTCTATTGAAGATCAGAAATAAGAGCATCTTACTTCGGCATATAAACCACCTGGAAAATGGAGATGAGATGACAGTGATCGACGATAGGTAGGCACGCGTACCTTCGTTGAGGATTTTTCTTGTTTTGTCAGGGAAATCCTCTCCGCCAAAGTTTCCTGCAAGCATCCATTTAGTAAATTGCTCGTTTTCGTTACGTCCTTCAAGATAATATCCCTAAAGCAAATGATGAACGAGTTGCGATGGAGTTCGACTGCGGGATATACCTGGATGCCTTTGGGCTGATGAACATCGCGTTGGCGACCTCCTGGAGTACAACATACAATTTGACCGGCTAAGTTATGTCCCATGTGACTGATAACCTTATGAGTTCCAGAAGTAGTCGTCAAGACCAATCAGAGCTTACTCCTGCAAGATTGTCACGTAATTTTTCCCCTCACGCAGCATGTCCGGAGTTACTGGCCAAGATTCGTTGTTAGTGGGTCGTGAGGTGTACGAACCTCCAAGATAATGTTCGTTCAACCACGCCGAAGCAGCGAAGTATTGACCTCCAGATACGGAGATATTCACTGCGGTCGGAGCGCCGATGTCGGCGCTATGCTCAAAGGTTCCTCGCCAAACAAGGTTACCGCCCTGACAAAGTGAACGTGTCAAACATGTTATGAATACCCTGATGAGAAGAGCCTACGTGGAAACCATAATCATCAGCATATAAGATCCAAGGGCCGCCATAATACGGAGGGAATTTGCTGGTTGTTTCAGTATGATCCGCAAGCACCATCCCCGACTCATCGAAGTCTTCCGTGATTTCTGGTAGTGAATCTGCGTACTTCCACTTTGCTTTCATCAGGTCGGGCAACCCTTGGTTTATGCTGTCCACCGTTCGCCGCGAAGGACCAGCAAGGGTGGCTTCAAATGCCCCTAACGCATTCTTAGTGACACCAGATACCCTTTCCCCGTTCCACGAGATTGATTTGATCTGACTCGTCCCGAATACCATCAATGTCGCCGCAGCTTCCAGGTCACCCGTTAAAGCAAGGGTACTGCCCTTTACTACCGCCTTTCGGACAAGATATGGACCACAGATGAGGAAGGGTGTCGTGGCATTTAAGTCTTCAAATTCCTCAAAATCGCCGCCCTCCTCAGCAGCAATGGTTGGCATCCAAAACCTAGTAGCTGCCTTGTAGTCGGCAAGAAGCACGGTGAGACTTTGCTTTCCAGTACGCATGTGGATTGAGGTCATCCCGGATGCGACAGAAAACGTAAGTGCGACGGCTTTTTTCTTCTACTCGTATCGTTGGCATAGAGTATCATAACATTGACGGGAGGCTACTTACCGTCGAGTATTTGCTATTCACTTTTGTAGGACCAGTAACGGTGACTTTAGGTTGAGAACCAAACGTGAATGCCATTTGATATACCATGCCCGCCGTCCCGTACACCACCACCGTGTCATCTCCATCGAAGTTAAACGTGCTGAGAAGATTCGCCGTAGAGTAAAGAAGATTCTGTCCCTTCCCAAACAGTAAGTCGGTACTGTGGTTCGGGCATATGAGGGGGAGAACATGGATTTCGAGACATGGATATTACATACACGGTTATGAGTCCATCGCGACCAGGTAAAACAACGGGCAACCTGGCCTGGCTCATGCCCACAGTTAGGTCAAATGACAGCATATCCCTGGATAATGTTCCGCTTTCTCAAACACCTGTCATGTAAGAACAAGGAAATACATACCATACACTAGTATTCACGTGCCGTGTGATATAGAACGAGCTCCCGGTGATCGGATTCCTCAGATGGGTCGTCGACACGCCCATAACTGTGGTGTTATCTTCCCCAATCCAATCCGTCATTCGCATGTCCGGGAAGGAACGTAAGAAGAAGGCTTGAAGTTTAACTTCATCATACTTTTCAGACAGGGCTCGAGACTCCCGAACAGGGGCACCCCAGTCCTAAAATGAGACCATTCAATTGATACAGTAACACAACCAACCAGATACTGACATATGATGTGTATGAGGCTAATAGACAAACTATTAAGGATATATTTCTGCGTCGAGGGTGAACGTGACTTACAACTGTGAGGAATTTGTCCCCAAGACGTGCCGCCCTGTCTGAACTCAGTTAAAGTCACAGCAAAATAAAACACCGCCTACGTAAAACATATAGTAGGCAACCTATACAGGAATTTTCAGTGAGGTTGTGTACATTTAAAGGGAAGATGCCTACCGCTGTAACACCATTGGCCCATAAATGATGATTGTACACTCTTTGGAAGCTAAAAAGCGTGCCCGTGCTGTTAGGCAAAATATATATTATAGCTAATGGATATACTTTGGATTTGTCAATTGCCTGCAACCCTCATATCCGCCCGTTGATCCCCAGTGATCAATCCCTCCACCTTGGAACCTATTATAGATTAGGTGACCCTCATGCTCGGACACCCAGTACGAACTTACTCTGGGAAGAAAAAGGGAATTGAGGGTGTAATGCTTTTGTGATAAGTCCTCCATGCAGTTGGTATGTCTCTCCAGAACGTCGGGTTGGAACAATTGAAGCTAACGGGATAGGCGTCGATACCGTATATATTTGCTGAGTTGACGAGGTTCTGGAACATTCCAGGGTCGTTAACGGATGTAGGCACAACCTGTTTGGAAGGTGATTGGGATGAATACAACCACGAGGGCGTGATAGGAAACGCACAATGCCCATGCGAAGCATTGATTGCCGAAGCTCTTCCACATACTCGTTTTGTCCAGCTAGGTTGCAGCATTAGAAACGCGATATGCGTAATAATAACAGCAAAGAGCCTACCCCCATTGTAAAATTCGTTTTCAATTTGCACCATGATTATTGGTCCGCCTTGCGTGATTTGGTTTTTTGCAATGATTGGTATGACCGCGTTGAACTGGGACAGATACTCAGAGTCAAGTGTGGAGGACATGTAGAAGACGCACATAATCTTGCCATGAATCATGGAAAGATGTTGCGTTACTCCTTAGTACACCGTTATACAAATTCCATGGCGTATCACCTGCTCGGCCTATTAGCTCAAGCATTGTTGCGTAACGAGAAGTGACAAACCCGGAATAGTGAGAACATGCCCTGGAATACCACCCGCAGTCGTCTCTGAACTGAGAAACGGTTCGTTACGCCAGAATGACCGATTGCAGTAAAATGCTCACTTGATGTATGGTCCAGGGCGCGCAATCACCCAAAGACCTTCTGCTTTTGCTGCGTCGAAGAAAGGTTGCAAATCATTGATACCCTCCAGATCAATGACGCCTTTTTTAGGATTGGTTAGGTGCCAGTGAACATACATCGAAATCGAGTTCAACCCAGAAGCTTTCGTTTTCTGCATGATGTCCTTCCACAAAGAAATGCTGGGTAACCTCCACCCATGGAACTCTCCGGCATGCAAGAATATACGTTTATCCTTGATAAAAAAGGAGTATGGGTCCCACCCTACAAGGTCTGTTAGACCTGTATTGTTAATAAACTGGTCCGGGGCGCGTATGATGTTGTGAATGGGCAGGATCTGCGCTTGTATCCCGCATATCACCGAGCTCACTGCGAGTACGACAGACAGGGAGAGTGTGCGCATGGCGGTCACTACCCGTGGAGTAACAAGCGGCGGGTGTGGATGACGAGAAACCAAATTCTATTTGTATGAAAGCTAAGTATGTGCGTAGTCCGGACCGCGGGACAAGAGTGCTGGCGGTACGTCGGGGATTTCAAGGCCATTCGCTGGTGATCACAAGGCCAAAGTCGCTCCGTGTGCGGTGATTACTGGAGAATCGAGTGGTGCTCAAGACCCTCTCACGGTTCTCGCTCCCACAGGAATCACTCGTTACATAGCGCAAGCATCCAGGCTGCCAAGAGCCAGTGCTAGGTGTTCCACGAAGCTCGTGCACTAGCACTTTCCTAGGGTTCCGGAAGAAACCCCTTATTTATTAACATCGTAGTTTCTAACAGGTTAGTAACATGTTACATCAGCAAACCCTGATTTTTCCCACAAATAGCCGACAGGAACCGCAGCGTCTCTCAAATTCATTGGTGTCTTCACAGTGCTATGCAGAGCTGGACTTTGACTTCACAGTTCTGTGCAGAGTTGGATAGAGTACATTTGGCCTGTACAGATTGGGCCTTCTCTGTGCAGCTTTGTTTGGATGTTTCGGGCCTGTACATCATCATAAAGGAGCCCTTATTTCTATACAGATCATGTCAGATTAGCCACTAAGTCCATGTTGTTGAACAAGTAGCTTGATAAAAAAAACTGTAATGGGAACTAATAAGATGCATAAAATAGCTCCTCATCTATGTATTTATTCAGGAAGGATATGTTACTGTATTCCAATGTAGTTTCCTTCAACAATCTTGGATTGGCCTTTGTGCCAAACCAAGGGATTAAACCTGCAAGCATTTGTACTCATGCCAATGCTACCACATCTCCCTTGATGGTGTTGTTGCTTCTCCATGCCTGCTCCAAGAAGTACATATTTGGGTGGGTATGTGCATGCATTATGGTCGAAACCCACACCCGTTTGAGTGGTGTGCGGGTTTCTCAGGCTGAGTTTCAAAATACTTAGTGCTTTTGTTCGAAGGTAGCTTGTGCAAACAACACCCACCTTCATCACCATCGACAATGACTGGACAACAGCCCCCCTCTCCACCTCCCTCAATCTCTGGCCATCCCTAGTGCCACATCATGCTAACTGCCTGTCCCATGTCAGGAAGTACCCACCAGGTATGTTCACCCACCCTCGTACACCTGCCACATCACACTTATGCTTATGGCCCCAAACTTGGAACTACCCCCAACAATGGCACAACAATGCAGCAAGGGACCTCCCTATCCCTTGACGACCCCAGTATGATTGCCACATTGCACTAATGGCCTGATGGATATGCAGAAATACATGGGGTGGTCATGGGTCTTATTGGTGGTCTTGGGGGGGATCGTTATCATGGTATGAGGTTTGGTGATATGTTGGAGGGCGTTGGCAGGGTTGGAAGGCAAGTGCTCATGTATCCTTAGTACTTGAACCGACTCATGTTTATTCCAGGATGCAATTGAAGAAAGGGAAGCTGACCCCGGATGACATGAATCTCGATATCATTCTCAACTAATTAGTAACCCATCCTTAATCTACCATATGCTTCCCATCTGCCATATATTTTCAGCTTATATTTATGCTTATACCCATGCTGGTGAATATATTTATTGCCACCTCATTTTGTGAACCTGTGTGATCCTCTAATGTTGAACATTCCTTGCCTGAATTCATTGCATTACCCAAAACAATACAGGGGATAGGTATGACTGGAAATCTCTATAGGGAATCCCCCTGTCCTGTGCAGTTATACACAGTGAAAATGATAGCTTACACAGTGATTCACAGAAAATCTGTGTCACCATACAGAGCTGCCACTATAGGGACGTGTACTGTGGACTCTGTGGTACTGTAGGTCTCTGCACAGTGCTGTCACACTAGGCACCAGACTGATCAGGATTTGCTGATGTAATAACATGTTAGTTATTAACTTGCTCAAAAGGGTATGTTAAATATTGTTAATAACCGAATTAAAAAACAGTTCCACAGATTGTTTGAATCTATCAACTCCTATTAATGATTAATCACTAACCATCTCCCCACACACTGTTACCTCAGGACTGCATGGTAATGGCATAATCCCACTTTTTGCCCAGTTTATCTGGACAGTTTTGGGCAACTTTAAGTGATTTTGACCCATATTTTTCATCTAGCCTCTGAAAGATTATTGGAAAATTATGGAAATCACAATTTTTCTCATATTGCTCTAATACTATATCCTAACATCATCATCATGGCTTCTGTCTCATGCATAGTCTTACAAGCTCTAAAAACCTTACTTGACTGACCTTACTGTTGGATTGGCAAGGGTGCCGATGCCTGAACGCCAAGCCGCACGCGAGGTCATACCATCTGCACGTTACCTTTTCCATTTCATATTTGTACTGTACAACCTTTACCCTCATTCCATAAAGTCCCTGCTAGTCCCGTTATCTCCCTACAACCCCTATTCCTTTTCACAGAAATACCTGTTAGTTTTCGTCGTCTCACCTCAGCTGTTGCCTTTGCTCTCGCGTGCACACCTGAGACTGACTCCGTGTCTAGATTCTTACAGGTTATGGGCCCCAACACTGCTGCTACCATATCTCCTACCCCTATCATAACCATGTCATCTTCTTTGCATTCTCTCACCACTGACGTTCTTCCTTCCACCGTACCCAAGCTCGAAGCTACTGGGCTGAACTGGACTGTGTTCAATATGCGGTTCAAAGATGCTCTTGAGGCTAAGGGGTACTGGGGCCATTTTGATGGCACCTCGCCGTGCCCCACATTGAAGTCACCTGCGTCAGCCGATGAGACAGCTGCTCATGCCGTGTGGACCAAGAATGAGCGTATTGCAAAATCCCTCCTCACTCAAAAAATCCCCGACTCTACCCTGATTCTCGTCCATGGCAAAGCTCTTGTCAAGGACCATTGGGATGCTATTGTCACTGAGTACACTGAGAAGGGAGTCTACACTCAGACGGACTTGAAGACGAAGTTCCTGAACATGAAGTGCCCTGATAAGGGCAATGTTCATGCTTTTATGGAATCGTTACGCACTGAAAAGGAGAAGCTCACTACCTATGGTGTCACCATTAGTGTCAAAGATTATTGTTCCACCATCATTAATTCGTTACCTCAGCACCTCTCTCGATTCGCTGCCCAGCTCCTAGCCATTTCCCGAATCCCTCTTGACGGAAGCCATGCTATTAAAGCCATTCATCCCAACATCTTGATCACTCTGATTGTCGAGGAGTCTGAATGCGTTATCACCCAACGCAAATCGCACTGTGCTGGAAGCTCAAAGTCAAAAGCCGAAGATGAGGCTTTATCTGTCTCATCGGGGAGGAGCCATAACTCCCCACGGCGGCCGCGTGGAGAATGCTGGAACTGTGGTGACAAAGGACACTTCCGGGATAAGTGCCCCAAACCTGTGAAGTCGTCCAGTGGTGACAAGAAGGGTTCCTCAAAGGTGAGCGGCTCTGCTAATGCTGCTGTCAAGGACTCTGGCTCAGATAGCGAAGATTGTGCCTTTGCGATGGAATCCGACTTGGACTCAGACCATGAATCCATGTCGATGGCGTTGACAGACATGTCCGGCTGGGTTACAGACGGGTCAATGCCCAAATTACAGCCTGTATCTGACTCCGAGGATGAGGAAAGCTGGTGGAAAGGAGTCATGTCCGCTCCCGTGCGCTCCAGGCCTCACATGCCTTTCGACGCCTCATCGATGGGAACCACAAATTCTCTGTCAAGACCCTCAATGCCCGCAACCCAAGCCGTAGGCTCGGTAAACTAGTATCACCCATCGTAGAGGCCTGGTCTAACCTTGGCCTTTCTTCCCTGGATCTGGACCCTGTCCACCCACTCAACCAACCAGGCATGTGCCCCAAGGACCTGTTCCCTGGTCGCATTGTCTACGACATTGTCACCCCCCCCACCTAAGGGCAGTGATCACTGCGAGGAATTCATGAAAGACTGCACCACATCGCTGAAGAGCGCTGTCGATGAGGCCTCTCATTCCCCATGGAGCATCTGCATTATCACTGATGCATCCACCCCCCCTCCTCCCATGCAGTCAGTCGCAGTGTACCGCGTCTGGCACGATGGAGACTTATATGAGGACTGGTTTGCTACCGGCCTATCTACGTCTGATGACGCCGAGCTGCGAGCGATTGCGGAAGGCGCCTAACAGGCAGCTGACATTGGACGAGAGGACATCCATGATGTCCATATCTTCTCTGACTCCATCAATGCCCTCAGGCGTTCCCTCGATGCGTTGCACCACTCAGGTCAAGCATCAGCCCTCAAAGTGTGCAATGTGCTGCTGCCTTGGCTGCAGCTCCGCGCCATCCACAAGATTCACCTCCACCATATTACAAGTGGTGTGGAGATCGAAGACCACCAACTGGCACACATCAGCGCCGTCTCAACTCGTGTTGAGGCAGGTGGAGCGCCGGTTATATCTGCTGACTTTGCACGACGCGAAGCAGTTACACGCATGCTTGACGGCTGGAAGTCTCTCTTCCAGTCCAAGAAGTACATTGGCTCCAATTTCCTGACGCTCTATGTGAAAAAGGACACCCCGCTCACTCCAACCCATGTAAACAATGGGCCGTGGATGCGCAAGACTGGTAGACTGGTCACAGCCATGCTCTGACTGCCCGATTGGTGCAATGCATCACCGGACACGCTCCAATTGGGGCGTTCCGATCGCGATTCTTCAAGGAAGAATCTGTCTCCTGTAGGTGCGGTGCTCCCTTGGAAACCGTACAACACATCCTATTCGACTGTCCATGACACGGGTGGGAAGACAAGCCCAGCTGCCAGCTGTGCTATGCGTGGCTGGTTGAATTCCTCTCGGAGAACAAAAGCGCTTTCGCGTTCGATGTTCCCTAGTCCTAAACAGGCTAGGGGCGGTACTCAGTGTTCTAAGTGACGGCTATAGGGTGCTCCCTGCCCGAACATGCAAACCTGGATAATCAGTGGACTTGAAGCCACCACCTGCTGCGGAGCGCCGCAGCAGGGGGCCCACCCCCTGGCATAGATTGGCCCTTCCGGCCTGTGTACAACAAGCTCTGGCTCCATTCGCTAGTCCGACCCCGGTCGGGCGAGCACCCTAGCCCTGCAGCGCTTTGTCTCCTGCCCCCCCTCTCCCCCCTTTTCCCAATTACTACTTGTAGTGACCAGCACATGTATTACATACAGTTGGTATATAAAATGTTGAACCAAAAAAAAAAAAAAAAAAAAGACTCTGAGGATGAGTCTGATGGGCTGATGCCTGAATTGCACATGTTGTCCGATTCAGACTGGGACAGTGATGACGAAGGTGATGGTGGGCCACCCCATGCTGGGGAAGTGCCCAGGGAAATCATATTGGATCATGGCAGGGACTCCGAGGAGTTATCTGAGGCTGGCTGGAGTGAGATTAGCTCACTTGCCAGTGTTGACTCAGACTCAGATGTAGCCACAGAGGATGTTGCAGCAAATGTCAATGCTGGCAACAATGCCAAAGATGCCCCTCATGTCAAAGTGTACGACTCAGGGTGTTCCCATCACATGTCCCTGTACCAAGATGCCTTCAAGAATTATACCACAATTACTCCAAGGCCTTTTCGAGCTGCCAACAAGCAAAAATTTAATGCTATTGGCAAGGGGGAGATGGTGATTGACGTCCCTAATGGCACTGATGTCTCCCAGCTCAGGCTCACTGGGGTGTTGTACTCCCCCGAGGTGGGCTACACCCTCGTATCTGTCGGCCGTCTTGATGACAATGGTTTCTCTGCCACCTTCGGAGGCGGGAAGTGCGTGATTCGTGCTCCTGATGGGAATCAAGTCAGCAAGGTTGCAAAGACCCAACGCGGCCTGTATCGGGTTCAGCATGAGCCCGAAGAGGCTAATGCCGCAGTTGAGGCAATCAGCCTTGACCAGTTCCATTGGTGTATGGGCCATATCACTCCTGAGGTCGCGAGGAAACTAGTTGATCGAGGTTTTGTGACTGGCGTGCGTCTCAAAACCTCTCCTAGTGGTGATCCGGTCTTCTGTGAGTCATGTGTCTATGCCAAAGCAACCAGGAAGCCTGTTCGCAAGGCTCGCGCAGGCAAGTGGGCGACAAAATTTGGAGGCGAGGTCCACTCAGATTTATGGGGGCCTGCACCAGTTGCTACGAAGGGCGGAAGACTCTACTACGTGACATTCGTGGATGACCACACTTGCTGGACCCATCTTGACCTTCTTCGCGAGAAGGCCAAAACCTTCCAGTCCTACAAGGACTTCGAGGCATGGTGTGAAACTGCCCTTGGCGTGCACATCAAAACCTTGCACTCTGACCGTGGCGGCAAATACATGGGCAAGGCCTTTGTCATCCACCTCAAGGAACACGGCACCACCCAGAAGTTAACTGTCCACAACACCCCACAGCATAACGGCGTTGCAGAGTGTCGCAATCGCACCATTGTTGAACAAATTCGTGCCCTGTTACATGCCAGTGGCCTCCTGAAGTTTTTGTGGGGGGAAGCTGCACGGCATGTCGTTTGGTTGATGAATTGTACTGCGACAAAGGCCGTGGAAGGGATGACTCCATATGAGGCTCTCTTCAAGTGCAAACCAGACCTTCAGGAAGTTCGTGAGTGGGGAGAGAAGGTGTGGGTACGTGTGGAGAAGGGCGATAAGTTGGGTGGGCATGTTTGCAAGGGTTGCTGGATTGGTGTCGATGATCGGAGCAATGGCTTCCGGATCTACTGGCCAGATACGCAATCCATCACTGTTGAATGAAACATCTACTATGACAAGACTAGGGCATCCGCAGAACGTCCCGAGGGGGAGGACACTGGTTCTGCCGTGCCGTTTGCCAATGCCCCCTGCCCCTGCCCCTGGTCCATCCACCCTTGCTCCTCCACCTATGGACAAAATTGTCCACCCCCCCTGTGAGCACCGCCCTAGTGCCTGTGTTCAAGCCATCATCAACAGACATGGTGTAACTTCAGCATGTCTGTCCGATCCTGTCATCTCTTGTGGTGTACCCATGCCCACTGTCCTCGAGAATGCTATACTTGAGGGGGAGGGTACTGCAAACTGGATGATGACAGCTGACTTCATTGAGGAGTACACGATGGCTGCTGAGATCAGTGAGGCCGAGGCGTTGGAGCCTAGGTCATTAGCTGAGGCAAAACGTCACCCCGACTGGCCATTGTGGGAGAAAGCCATCCATGAGGAGTTCGCACCACTCAAGGAGGCCGGAACCTGGCAACTCATTGACCCACCAACAGATGCGAACATCGTCGGTTCGAAGTGGGTTTTCCGTGCAAAGAAGGACGCCACCAGGAACGTTGTGCACTACAAGGCTCACCTTGTCGTGCAGGGTTTCTCACAGGTCCCAGGTGTCAACTACTTTGACACCTTCGCACCCGTTGCCAAACTCGCGTCAATCCACACCACCCTCGCCGAAGCTGCTGCCCTTGACTGGGACATTCATCAGATCGACATCAAGGGCGCATACCTCAACAGAGAACTTACCTCTGATGAGAAGATTTACATGCGCCAGCCCCCCGGCTATCATGCGCCCAACTCCTCTGGCAAGGTCTGCGGCCTTGTCAAAACTCTCTATGGACTGAAGCAATCCGGCTGTCGTTGGTACCAGAAGCTTGTCAACATCATGGTTGACAAGATGGGCTTCTTTTTTTTTTTTTTTTTTTTTTTGTTTCAACATTTTATATAGCGATTGTACCTAATACATGCATCACTCACTTCGCAAAGTAATTATGGGATAGAGGGTGGAGGGGACGAAAGACAAAGCACTGTCAAGCTGAGGTGTCCCAGGGTGGCCGAAGTCACACCAGGTGTGTCGCAGGTCAAAGACCCATTTTATGCAGACTGGTAAGGGTCAAGCTATGCCAGGGGGTTGGCCCCCCGCCACAGTGCACCACAGCAGGAAGTGGATCAAGTCCACTGATTATCCCGGTCTGGAAGAAACGCAAGGCGCACCTCATAACACGAATCCACCTAACATGGTGTACCGCCCCCAGCCTGAGTTGGACTAAGGAACATCAAATGCAAACACAGTCTCGTTTGCTTCAAGGAAATCCACCAGCCACTTGTACAGCAGCTGTTGTTTTGGGGGTGTTTCCCGTGTGTGAGATGGGCAGTGGCAAAGTATGTGTGGCACAGATTCCATAGGGAATCTGCACCTACAGGCTGTGGGCTCTTTGGGGAAGAACTGAGATCGGAATGTCCCTATGGGGGCATGTCCAGTTACGCAGTGTGTTAAGCGTGCAGTGAGACCATGACTATGTCCAGTCTTATGCATCCAGGGCCCACTATTGACATGGGTTGGAGTGAGTGGGGTGTCCTTCTTCTCATAGAGAGGGAGGAAGTTCTTGCCAATGTACTTTGAGGACTGGAATAGGGACTTCCAGCCGCCAAGCATGCATGTGACTGCCCCGCTCCTAGTGAAGTCAGCAGATATAACCAGCGCCCCCCCCTGCCTCGACGCGTGTCGAGGTGGCGAGGATGTGTGCCAGTTGGTGGTCTTCTATCTCCACACCGGGTGTGATGTGGTGAAAGTGGACAGAGTTACCAGGTTCGTGTTGGAGCCAAGGCACCAGCACACGACAGATGGCAAGGGACGAGTGTTGTCCAGAGTGATGAGACACATCCATGCACAGATGGAGCGCATTTGTAGAATTGGAAAAGACGTGTATCTGATGTACATCATTGAGTCCGATTTCCCTGGCTTGAGTAATGCCCTCTGCAATTGCTCGCAGTTCAGCACCATCAGATGTGGAGAGACCAGCCACAGCCCAGTCTTCATATAGATCGCCCTCATGCCATGCCCGGTAAACCGAGACTGACTGAAGAGGGAGTGGGGGAGTCAACGCATCTGTAATGATACAGATGTGGTTGGGAGAGTGGGAGGCCACGTCTGACAAGATGGCCTTCTCCCGGTGTGATGTCGACCAGGCCGTGTTTTTTCGCCACAACAGGGAGTCAAAAATTGTTGTACTGGTGCACGTTGACGACTGCACAATTGCTGCATTGTCTATGGACCTCATCATCAACTTCAAGGAGTCCATGAAAGAGCATGTTGAAATTACTGACCTCAGCGAGCTCCACTGGCTCTTGGGCATCAAAATCCACCGTGATCGCGAAGCCCGCTCCATCCACCTCTCCCAGTGCTTGTTGTAAGGGGAACTCCATTTCCGCCTTACTTCGCCGATCTGCTTACTTCGCGCTCACTCCATTACATTCACTACATCGCACGTTCATTACCTACGCCCACATGCACCCCCACTCTCTACTTCACGCGCAGTTCGCCGCCAGACTTCGCACTTGTTCGGACTATCAAGGGCACGGTCACGTGACCTTCGCTAACCCAACGCGTGTCGTCGTACCGCACCGGGAACGTGTATTTAATGTAGTACTAGGTATATAGCACACCCCCCCTGATGGAGGCTCCTCAGAGAATTCTCTTAGGATCCCCTCCACCAGGTGAGTAGCACATATGTCGTACAAGTGAATACATCTCTTAGGATCCCCTCCACCAGCGTCGGCCCGCTCTACTAAGTTCGCGCGCACTCCGCCGGAGTTGCCCTTACAGTAGAATTCTCTCACCAGCAGAGACCGCGACCTCACCGCAGCCATTGCCAAATTCCGATCGGCAGAAACTGTCAGCTCCGATACAGAATCCGTCAAGACCGCGCGAGAATCGCCCTCTCCACCCTCCTCCGAACTAGAAGTGGAACTCCTACTCCGGCCGATGGACGCCGAAACAAGGATGGATAACGTCGAACGAGACGTAGGAGATCTCAATAGGAAGGCGGAGGAACAAGCCGAGCAGCTTAAGAAGCTCACCGACAGCATCAACGCGCTGATCGCGCTCCAAACCGCGGCTCCCCCACCCCCGGTCAATACCCCTGCACCCAGCGCCCCTGTAAATAATGTATCAACACCTCCCCCCGCGACCCACGTTAATTCGGGACGACCTTCGGCACTCCGGCCATCGCTTCCCGATGACTTCGACGGATCGCGCGAACGAGGGCGTGCGTTCATTAACGCATGCGAACTGTATATAAATCTTGTACCACACCAGTTCGCGGATGAAGTGACGCAGGTACGGTGGGCGTACACCTTCATGAAGAAAGGCCGAGCGTATCTGTTTGCGGACCGGGCCATGCGATACCAGACCGCTACCGGGAACCCGAAGTACGCGACATGGGCCCTATTCCGCGCCGACTTCGCGGTCAACTTCTTCGTGCAGAGCGAAGCGCAGCGGGCGATTACGAGGTTGGAAACGAGCAGCTACCACCAAGGATCGCGATCGGTGGACGACTACACGGATGAGTTCAGGGATCTCATCGACAAGTCGGGATACAAGGAGGGGTTGACGATTGTGGTGAAGTACCGGAAGGGACTGAGCGGGGAGATTCAGTCGCAGATCGCGACGATGGCAGTGGGACGACCAGCGGACGATCAGCCGGAACAGTGGTATGTAGCGGCGATGAAGTGCGATGAAAACCGCCTCACCAACGAGGCCTTCCTGAGCACTAAACCGGCGGCTCGCGCACCTCCCGCACGCACTACCTCGGCGTTTCGCGCACCGCCGCACTTCTCAGCCCCGACGCTGCAATGGATGGCGCCACCACCACCTCCGCCGCCCCCTGCTCTCCCTCCACCAGTTCCGATGGATGTAGACGCGATGCGGAGGGCTCGAACGAACATCGAGACCTGCCACCGATGTAAGCAGCCGGGCCATTTCCGGAAGGACTGCCCCCTCCGCTACGACACGCGGTTCATGTCAATGGAGGAGCAGCATGAGTTCGCGCAGCACATCTTCGCGATGATAGACGCACGAGTCGAACCGCCGGCGGAAGAAGAGGGTTTTGTAGCGGACAGCGAGTGAACAGTACGCCCTCGCTGTCATCTGTAAATAGGTTCGCGTGTTTAGAAGTTGAGAACACAATTGAAATTTCCCAAACACCCGAAACTACTACAGAAGCCGTACAAGATACCATCCCCGTCCCTAAACCGCCGCGCCAGAGACTCCCCCGATGGGAACGAGCTCTACCCAAGCGATTCGTAGTCGCCGCCACCCCCAGCACTCGCTCGCTGAAGCTCAAGATTGAACTTCAGACGACCGACACAGGCGAGACATTCGCGACGAACAGCTTGGTAGACTCAGGAGCAACGGGCCTTTTCATCGATTCTGAATTCGTGCGGAGGAACAGGTTGACCTCGCGCAAGCTAGTTCGCACTATTCCGGTGTTCAACGTCGACGGCACTCCGAACGAGAACGGGTCTATTTCAGAGATCGTAGACCTCATCCTCCGGTACAACGGTCACTCAGAACGCACCCACTTCGCAGTCACCAGCCTAGGGAAGCAGGATCTCATACTGGGCTACACTTGGTTGCAGGAGCACAACCCGGAGATCAACTGGCAGACCAACGAGGTGAAGATGAGTCGCTGTCCCGACAAATGTCGGACCTGCGCGAACGAGGTTAAATCGGAAAAGGCGGAGAAGCGTAAATTGGAGGCCCGCATCAACGCCTGTCGCGCAGGACCCATGCCCGAACCAGAAACAGAAATTGGAGAGGTTCCCGACTCTGAGCACGAAGGAGATATCGCCCTTGAAGATTGCATCGAAGAGGGCGACCGTATCTTCGTGGTCAACATCGGCGAACCAGGACAGTTTCAGAAGGCACCGGAAGAGATTCGGACAACCCAAACCATCTCGCAGCGACTAGCGGAAAAGATCCAAACAGAAGCCCGGAAGAACGCGTCCCAGCAGATCGCAGACTCCTTTGATCGTAATGCGCAACCCAAGACGTTCTTTGATCTAGCACCGGCGCACGTCCACGAATTTGAGGATGTGTTCTCCAAGACGTCCTTCGACGCTCTCCCAGATCGCCGACCGTGGGACCACGCGATCGAACTCATCCGCGACGCAGAAGGGAAATCCTGCAAGGTCTACCCGCTCTCAGTCGCCGAACAAGCAGAGTTGGACAAGTTCCTCGAGGAGAACCTCGCCTCTGGTCGGATCCGCCCCTCCAAATCGCCAATGGCTTCGCCGTTCTTCTTTATCAAGAAGAAGGACGGTTCGCTACGCCCGGTACAGGACTACCGCGTTCTCAATTCGCTGACGATCAAGAACAAATACCCACTCCCACTCATCTCCGACCTCGTCAACAATCTTCGGGGAGCGAAATACTTCTCCAAATTCGACGTTCGCTGGGGATACAACAACGTCCGAATTAAGGAAGGTGATGAGTGGAAGGCCGCATTTCGCACAAACCGCGGAATGTTTGAGCCCCTGGTAATGTTCTTTGGTCTCACTAACTCGCCGGCAACGTTCCAAACCATGATGAACGAGATATTCCACGATCTCATCATGGAAGGAGTGGTATGTGTCTACATCGATGATATTCTAATCTACACAAAGACACTCGCCGAACACCGCCGAATTACGAGGTTAGTTCTCCAGCGACTCCGCGAACATAAACTGTACCTGCGACTGGACAAATGCGAATTCGAGAAGACCCGAATCGAGTATCTGGGGCTCATTATCTCGGAGGGGCAGGCGGAGATGGACCCGGTCAAGGTTGCCGGAGTAGCGGAATGGCCAACACCCACGAACAAGAAGCAAGTGCAGTCCTTCTTGGGCTTCACGAACTTCTATCGGCGGTTCATTCGCGACTTCTCCCATATTGCGCGGCCATTGTTTGATCTCACCGGTAAAGACGTGCCTTGGAAGTGGGGTGAGTCGGAGCAGGAGGCATTCGAAGGGTTGAAGGAAGCGGTGTCGTCTAAACCGGTACTGATGTTCGCAGACGACAACCGGCCGTTTAGGGTGGAGGCAGATAGTTCGGATTTCGCGACCGGCGCAGTACTTTCGCAACTCAGCCCGGAGGACGACAAGTGGCACCCGATTGCGTTTTCGTCAAAGAGCCTCAACGCGGTCGAGCGGAATTACGAGATACACGACAAGGAAATGCTCGCCATCATTCGCGCACTCGAAGAATGGCGACACTTCCTTGAAGGCGCGCGACACGACTTCGAGATCTGGACAGACCACAAAAATCTAGAGTACTTCCGGACGTCCCAGAAGCTAAATCGGAGACAGGCCAGGTGGTCACTGTACCTCTCCCGATTCAACTTCTCGCTGCACCACAAGCCCGGACGAAGTATGGGTAAGCCAGACGCGCTATCTCGCCGAGCGGACCACAGCGATGGAAACGAGGATAACCGCGATCTAGTCCTCCTCAAACCGGAGTTGTTCACAATCCGCGCACTGGAAGGAATGGTCGTGGAAGGAGAGGAAAGGGACATTCTGCGGGATATTCGGAGAGGCAATCGCGAGGGACATCAGGAGGAAGCGGTGGTGAAGGCAGCGCAGGAGTTGAAGAAGTCCGCAGGAAAATCGGTTCGGAGCGCAGAGTGGAGGGAAGCGCAGGAGTTGCTGTATTTCCGCAATCGCATCTACGTCCCAAAACACGCTGACCTTCGCAGACGTATAGTTGCGCAACATCACGATTCGCGAATTGCGGGACACGCCGGAAGATGGAAGACGTTGGAACTCGTATCGCGCAATTACTGGTGGCCTCAAATGTCGCGCTACATCGGCGAATACTGCAAGACATGCGACCTCTGTCTCCGAACGAAGGCTCAGCGTCAACTTCCAAGCGGCGAACTTAAACCGCTGCCGATTCCGGAAGGTCGCTGGGACGTCGCAAGTGTGGATTTCATCGTGGAACTCCCCGAGTCGCAAGGGCATGATGCGATCATGGTAGTGGTGGACACGGTGGGTAAACGCGCGCACTTCATCCCAACCACAACGACAATTACCGCGCTTGGATCGGCGAGGCTTTACCTCCAGCATGTGTGGAAGTTGCACGGCTTACCGAAGGCTATGGTCTCCGACCGAGGGGTACAGTTCGTGGCGGAATTCACAAGGGAGTTATATCGCATGCTTGATATTAAACTCACAGCGTCTACGGCGTACCACCCACAGACAGACGGACAGACCGAGCGAGTGAACCAGGAACTGGAACAGTATCTCCGGTTATTCATCAGCAAGCGACAGGACAACTGGGTCGACCTTTTACCGCTCGCCAAATTCCAGTACAATAACCACGTCCACTCCTCGACACAGCACTCGCCGTTCTTCCTGGACACCGGTCGACATCCACGCATGGGCTTCGAACCACAGACCGCACCATCCCGGCTGGAAACCGCGAACGAATTCCGCGACCGAATGAAGGACACCCTCGAGGAAGCCCGCGCCGCATTAGCCAAAGCCAAGGACGAGATGGCGATGTACTACAATCGCCGCCGAAACCCAACACCCGACTACCAGGTTGGAGACCGGATGTATTTGGATTCGCGCAACATTCGTATCACTCGACCGTCGCAGAAACTGGCTCACCGCTACATCGGGCCCTACCCCATCGAAGCCAAGGTTGGATCGCACGCCTACCGCCTCAAACTTCCGCCGGCGCTATCGCGCATCCACCCGGTCTTCCATGTTGTCAAACTCCTACCCGCGCCGCACGACCCAATACCCGGTAGAACGGTCACCGAAGTCCCTGAACCCACTCTCATAGACGGCGAGGTACATTATGAGGTTCAGGAGATCATGGACAGCCGGATTTACAGGAACAAGCTGCAGTACCTGGTCGCCTGGAAGGGCTACAGCTACGAACAGAACACCTGGGAACCCGCCGACAAGGTGAATGCGGACGAGTTGGTCGCCGAATTCTACAGACGCAACCCCGGAGCACCGCGACTCGTACAACGCGTCCAATTCGCACAGATCCCGTTCCAACGCCGGCGTGAAGACACGCGAACCTAGAAGGGGGGTAATGTAAGGGGAACTCCATTTCCGCCTTACTTCGCCGATCTGCTTACTTCGCGCTCACTCCATTACATTCACTACATCGCACGTTCATTACCTACGCCCACACGCACCCCCACTCTCTACTTCGCGCGCAGTTCGCCGCCGGACTTCGCACTTGTTCGGACTATCAAGGGCACGGTCACGTGACCTTCGCTAACCCAACGCGTGTCGTCGTACCGCACCGGGAACGTGTATTTAATGTAGTACTAGGTATATAGCACACCCCCCCTGATGGAGGCTCCTCAGAGAATTCTCTTAGGATCCCCTCCACCAGGTGAGTAGCACATATGTCGTACAAGTGAATACATCTCTTAGGATCCCCTCCACCAGCGTCGGCCCGCTCTACTAAGTTCGCGCGCACTCCGCCGGAGTTGCCCTTACACTTGTATATTGACTCTATCTTGCGCCGTTATGGGCTCCATGAGCTGAAGCCCGTGTCCACACCCATGGAAACCACCACCCGCCTTTCTTCGTCCCAATCCCCATCCACCACTGCTGAATTCGCACAGATGTGCGACATTCCATATCATGAGGCCGTTGGCTCCCTCATGTACGCATCCCTCGGCACATGCCCGGGTATTTCATTTGCTGTCCAGACGGTCTCCCATTTCGCAACAAAACCTGGTCCTGCACATTGGGAAGCTGTCAAGCGGATTTTTCGCTACCTGAAGGGCACAGTTAGCTTATGGTTGTCATTCGGATGCGGAAATCACAACTTAACTGGTTATGCTGACGCCGACGGCAGCATGGCCGAAGACCGTCATGCCATCTCGGGGTATGCCTTCTTGCTTCACGGCGGCGCTGTTTCGTGGAGTGCCAAACGGCAGGAAATCGTCTCGCTGTCGATGACAGAAAGCGAGTATGTGGCACTTACCCACGCTGCCAAAGAAGCCCTATGGCTTCACTCCCTTATTGCCCAGTTATTCCCGTCCAACCTCAACCCTACCACGCTATTTTCGGACAATCAGTCTGCCATTGCGCTGGCATGCGATCACCAATTCCACGCTCGCACTAAACACATCGACGTTCGTTTTTATTTCATCCGCTGGATTGTTGAACGCGGCTCCCTCCACCTCGTCTATTGCCCTACTGAAGACATGGTGGCTGATACCCTCACCAAAGCCCTTCCCTCTGCCAAAGTCAAGCACTTTGCATCGCAACTCGGGCTCTTGTCACCTTGAGGGGGAGTGTTGGATTGGCAAGGGTGCCGATGCCCGAACGCCAAGCCGCGCACAAGGTCATACCATCTGCACGTTACCTTTTCCATTTCATATTTGTACTGTACAACCTTTACCCTCATTCCGTAAAGTCCCTGCTAGTCCCGTTATCTCCCTATGACCCCTATTCCTTTTCACAGAAATACCCATTAGTTTTCGTCATCTCACCTCAGCTGTTGCCTTTGCTCTCACGTGCACACCTGAGGTGAATATTCCCCCTTACATTACTTACAGATCTCGTTACTTACTTGAACCAATCCTAGACTGACTCTGTGTCTAGGTAAATATATAAGCTGTTGCCTTTGCTCTCGCGCGCACACCTGAGACTGACTCCGTGTCTAGATTCTTACACTTACATCTCCAATTTTTGTTAATATGTTCTCAGAGAGTTCAGGAGAGGTCAATATCACTCAGAAAAAAGTAAAAGGGCCAGATATAGTGCAGGAAGATGAAGGGGAAGGGCCTAACTGGGGTTGGTAGGGGGGAGGGATTTTTTAACAATTATTAACAATTATTAACAGTGTTAATAATGGGGGTGGGCAATGCTTAGTAATTTCGCATACTGATGCAAATAGCCGCTGGTACAACGCTTCTTGATCTTTTACCACCACCATCCGACCGTGGGAATTCGTCCCTCCTGCACTAGGTTGTCCCTAAACTACCTAACACCTCATCCCCAGTGAAAAGCCAGTCGTGCCTGATTGTGCCTGATTGAGCGAAATTGTGCTCACCGTAAATGGCTCAATTTGGCACAGTCCAGGTCAACACTTAGGTCACTTCTTGAGCCGTTTTGAGCAGGACTGTGCCATCTGGGCTGTTCAATTTGACTTCATTTTCGCTCGATTGGTTTCCAAAGCAGTTCAATTTTGCTCAAATTTATTACAATTATAATACTGAGTCTGATACAGTGTGCACTGAGGTGCACGCGCGCAATAATCGTCCAAAACTAGCATACCCAACAACATGACTGTCGTACAAAAAAGCAATTTCACCTGGACAAGCACAAGTGTAAGTAGTGGCTAGGGCATAGGAGTAAAAATTACGTGCCTCGTTCTCGTTGTATAACATTGCGTCGCACCTGTAGGCACGTTAGAAGCCATAGTGACAGTGGGACACAACGATACTCACTGATCATTTCGTCTTGGCCCGTTCAATGAATTCCTGTGCGTCGAAATCAAAATTTAAGGAAATAAAAACGAAGGGTTTGGAGAACTTACTTTGTCCCCACCTGTTGCGCATAGTGCCACCCAGTGTTTTGTATACTCATCCTCTGTTCCTGTGGGATTTTGCAAGACCCAGTCATGTTTACATATACTTCTGCAGGCCACCGCATCAGATATGATTGGACAATGACAAACACGACTTACTTGGCATTATTCCCGTGGCCTGCCTTTGCCTTCTTCGACTTGGGGGGTCTTGATGGATTAGTGCTGGGGTCTTGTGGAAGTTCTTGTACTCGTGGTGTAGCAGCAGTTGCGGTAGTGGATGCCACAGTGGGTTCTAGGTCAGCCAAGGGGGAGCCGGTTGTACTGGTGGAGGTGGATGACATAGTTGTAGTGTTCGATGTAGTTTCGGGAGTCATATTGGTCAAGGAAGTCACTTGCGAGACTTCTGAAGGCAGGGTGATAAGTTTTGCAGCGGCAGTCGGATTTGAAAATACTGCATCACTAATTCAAGAAAATGTAAGCACAACATAATTTTATATGTTAACGAGAAACTTACAGGGGACTTTTTTTCTAATCAAAGAATTAAGTTAGTACTACTGATGAGGGCGGTATAGAAATCTTACCAGTAATGGCTTTGGACACGGATGCGGGTCCATCGTTTCTTTCACGGGTTCCTGTGGCTCATCAGTCATAAGATTTGCTACCTTCGATTTCTTGCGTTCTGGCATCAGAGACGATACTGAGGGTGAGCTTCGTTTCAGTAAGCGTGTAGCTGGGGGCTTGTTCTTGACCTTAGCGCTACGACCCACATGTTTTCCATACCAGGAAGAGTAGTTCTCCGTTGCAATCATGTGCGCCTTCCAGTTGTTCGCGCCATAAGAAAGTTCCGGGAAACGCTCGCACATATGATGCTCGTAGTAGTTGTGCGCCTCGAGGTTTGCTTGCGCCCATGTAACCGGTGCGATTCCCTTGGTGAGGAGACTCTGCCAGAGGTGCCGAGCATGTTCCCGAATGGCATTGACCTTTTCGCTACTGATGGGATCGCCGTCTTCAGTTTTGACATACCAGGTCATGGTTTTTCCCATGCCCTCGGAGGAAGCGAGACCGGTCAACATCTCCTTATTTTTCTTCACCATGATAAACATTTTCTTGGTCCAGTATTTGATTTCGGAGTAATTTTTGATGTTGAGAGAAGGAAGAGGAAGCAGTTTAGACAATTTTGATGATGTCCCAGGGGAAGGGTGTCCAGAGAGGCCTTCTATTGCTCTTCTGAGGCTGTCATTCGATGTCCTGCATTTGAAAACAGGTTAGACTGCATTTGAGGCAACTATATGCATACTGAATTTTTCTTCCAAGCCCATCCAATAATCTATCTTCCATCATTTCAAGTCGTTTCTGTAGGTAATGGTTCTGGTTGCTCAGATTATCCATTTTCGCTGTTAACTTCATGATCATGCTCCACATGTCGGGTTGGGAGTGAGCTGGAGCATCTGGAAAGAACTTTGTGCCTGGGGTGATTCAGTTGTAATGAAAGGAATCGGGTAGTACATACATTGAACCCTTCTGATTCCATCATGCTTCCTGCTGGAAATCGGGCCTTGCTTCTCGAAATTCCTTCGCGATCATGATTGTAGCCAGGATTTGGGGCTTCATTTGGCTGAGAAGCCCACATGTTAGGGAGAAATGAAGAAGATGTTAGAGGACTTGAAGAGACCGGAGAGCTGTGAAATTGTGACATGGAGGTGGAAGGAGATATGGAGGGAGAGGAGGAGATGATACAAGTCCAAAGCGCGCTTGCATTGTTTTTTCCCCAAGGTGGAACAAACAAACAAATTTCTCACATGGCCAGAATTTCCACCGCACTCAATTCAAGTCGCATCAAAGGGCTATGTATAGTTTACTCAGTTTTTGTCAGGGATATCTTCTACTATACCCGCCATTATGCTAACGTCCAATCCAGGTTTTTCAATCACAAAAACACGATCACCCCACTCCTCCCCCAAAATCCTCGTTGAGTGAGGAACAACAGCAACCACAGCCTCAATATCCTTCATGTTGGTTGCAACCACTGCGGCGTCTCCTTGGTGCCTGCAAGACCACAAAGTACCGGATGATGCGGAAAGTAGATCTGCATCAGGGTGGCTGTAGAGCGATACCATGGCAAGTGTGCGAGTAATATCAGCAGATATGTCGAAACAGAAGTAGTACCGTACATCGCCAAATTCAGTGTTATTTTTATATCGAAGCTAGGGTTTGAGTTAATTATCAGTAATTCGGATGAAGCTTTTACCACATACCTTTACCTGACAAGCGGTTCTGATCTTTCCCAATGGCTTGAGACTTTCCTTCCACAGTGATCGCGCAACTTGCCCGTGGGGTAACATTAATTGAGACCATCGTATGACAGTTGGAACCCAATTATTTGGAATATTCTCGGGCCCACATTCTTCATCTGCCTCCAAGAAATCGGTTAGAGCTGCAGATTTGGATTCTGTTATCCCTCGTGCACATGAATCCTTTGCGCGGAGTAATACATAGCCATCACCCAAGTTTATACTTCCATAAGGTGAGGTTTCCTCTTTATGAGCTGCTTCATCAAGCTGAGGAAACATGGCCTTTAAACATATGACTTCTGCACGCTCTACCGCTTGTCATGAAAGATTGGCATAAGGAGTCGAATCCTGCTTGATTTCAGCAGTAAGATTTCCAATGTTCCGCTCCATAGTCCACTGTGATGACGCGATACCAGGACCAACGCGGAGTGCTTTGGGTCCAAGATGTGACAAGACATGGATGATTGGCCAAACGAAATGGAGACGATCGGCTCTGCGACAGACATAAAGGGCCTCGTACTCAGCAACAAATTCAATGAGGTACTGATGGGCTTTGGATAACTGATCTTTTGTTCGAATGCGTCACTGGTAAATCAAGCGCACTCCAGCGACAAGCTTGCAGTAAGACTTCCAGAATTTGTCAGGTAGAACCCCATAGAATAACCCTGGTCCAAGGCCAAAAATATAAAGCAAAAACTCCCATGCTTTGTATCCACTGTTGATCTTCTCAGCGGGGTTGCGTGGTGGCCTGTCGAAAGAGCCTGGAAGGTAGGGTGTCGATTGGGCAACATCCAATCCATGCATTTGCCACGTATCACCAACTAAAACAGCCCAAGGCCACGACACAATAGAGTCAGAGGTCTTCGAGCATTTGAGCTTGCCTCGCCAAAGACCAATCATGAGATCTGCTATGTTGAGAACAAGGTGCATGATGTTGCATGGGAACATTGTGGGAATGCCAAGGTATGTTCCATCTGGAAGGCCACTCAGAATACTCGGCTTGCAAATACCAGTTTCGCGGCGCAGAAATTCGTACTCGGTCTGATTGCGCGCATTACAAACACATCAGAGGCTGGCCGTATAGTTGACCTTGTCGATAGGGCGTATGATATGTGGTGGAATGTCATCATGATCACATCCTGCAATGTGATAATGATCAGGCTTGGATAGGACAGGGTAATGCATCGGGGCACCAGGTTTATGACGACCTGTGAGCCCACACCAGAGCCGGCATCCGACTTTCCCAGAGTGTCCGACAAGCCCGTTCAAATAAACCATCCCTGGTCCATCTGCCATTGCAAGGACAATATACAGCCGTGAGACAACCTTCTTCCGGCGTGAGGCATCCCAGACAGGAAGGCCACCTAACTTGTTGACGGCCGCGACATGATGAAACCCAACAAAATTGAATGAATCGACTATCTTGATTTTGTTTGGTCCAGGCATGATGCTTCCAGGAAGAATGTACTGCTTTTTGTACCTGAGAATAGGAGAGAAACTGACGATAATCCAAATGGAAATCCAGCAGTCAGAGGCCTTATTTCGGTAGATCTGTGCGCCATCGAAAGAGAACATCAGCACAGTGTCGTGTTTGCCAATATCCTTATTATAGACAGCATCGAGGATATCAGTCCCACAGACAATGTCATCCACAAGTTCAATTACTCCGTTTCGTATCTGTTCCTCAAGGAGTTCCGTTGCCCGTGACCAGAAGTAGTCCATCTCAACTGCAGTTTTGTATGAGTGTTTGAGAGCTTGGATCACCGGTCCTATTGGGATTGTGTAAAACTGCTGACGTGGTGCCTCTGTTCCTATGTCGAAGCGTGATTCGCCACAACGATGGCACGAGGTCTTGTCAGCAAAAGGTCCTGTATAAGCATGGCAGGAGTTCGGACACATGTCACGGATAATCAGGGTGATACCAGTGAGATTTTTGATCTGTCGTTTGAGCTGGTAGAACAAGAAAAGTTCATTATCAGGATTTCTGGTGCGAATTGTTTCGATTGTTGAGTCGTATAATTTTGCCGAGTTGATACCTCCAAGAAACAAACGCAGGCACATGAAGAGATCAATATCACTCTCCGGGTCCAGCTCCAGAGATTCTTCTGGCGGATTCAATAGCGTCGCGATAGCTTCGTTTGAGAGGTCACCATTGTCAATTTTCGCATCCTTGAGGGCTTGAATGAATTGCTGCGAAATCTTCACATCCTCGATACAGCTGTAAGTGTTCGCGGGATCTTCGTCCACACCAGCTTGCTGGTCAATATGAGGTTGATCTCTTTCTTCTTCATTCAACATGTCAAGACTGCCTGGATCTGGAAGCATTACTTGGGGCTGTAAGAGGCCTATATGCAGGTCATCCATGTCCTGTGAAAAATATGTAAGTTCTCGACACATTGGTAGGAGAATAGGGCTTACATTGGCCGAATTCCTGCCAGAATCATCTTCGAACGGTTGCAGAGTTGGTAGATCATTACCTCGGTGGTCGGGAAGCAGTACATTGTTGTCAAGCTGCGTTTCAATGTGCGCGGGTAGTCGATTTGATTCTCGTTGTCTTTGGATGGACTCTATGGTGGGGTACTGGTCAGCGTTGTTGCGGCGTGCAATGAGTGCATGTCTATTAAATGATGATTTCGAGACCTCGCGCAAAGTCTTGCAATATCTCGTGCAGTCACAGAAATACTTCTTGGGTGCCATAGGCTCTGTTAGAGACAGAGTAGGGAGTTGGAGGAGACGGCTATAGCGCTAAGGAAAAACTCAAGCACAGAAGTTTGTGAACAAGTCAAGGGCATGAATTCAATAAACTACTTGACACAGAGAAGTCAGTTGTATCGATCACATTGAACAAGACATTGAGAAGGTCAGTTGTCAAATGACGTCGAGGAAGTTGTCGTTCAGATGCAAGTTTTCGATTTTACCCAATTTGGCACGATTGACTACTATTTGGCTAGATCTGGGTCAATTTGGCTCAACGGGCTTTTCACTGGGCCTCATCCCTAATCGACATCGCCTTTCATCAGACCACTCTTTCGGCCTGGGCCACCATCCTTTTACACCATATCCAAATTTTTAACTTATCAGAGCTGATCCTGACTATCTGCAGGGTCATCTCATCTTGCCTGTACTGGGGGCTTCACTAATCCGTTCACATCCACCTCATCAACTACCAGGCCACATGAGGACACCACAACTCTAGTACTCTGCTTCGCGCAGATCCTTAGGGAGCATCACCGCCAACATTCTCGACGATTTATTCGTACTTGCTTAACCACTACACCCAAATACAAAAGGAGGAAGGGGTCTGGCCCCCAATCAGCTACTGTCCCTGCACAGAGCACACCTCTTGGGGAGAATGCCAGTTTATCGACCAATGGTGGGATTTGGCGGCCTCATTTTGAGGGGAGTCATCGCTTTGGGAGAGCGGTGTGGAACAGGGGGGAAAGTAATAGGGGGGATTCAGGAGAGGGGGAGCAGGTTTGAGGTATGGGTCATTCATTTAGTTTGGACATTTATCTTCGACACTGGGGGGGAGTAATGGGTTTCCAGGGCGCCCTGAAAATACCAGGGGGGGAGTGGAACAGGGTACCAACGTGAAGGGAGGGGACCATGCCCCGACAAGCAAAGGCAAACCTTTAAGGCGTTGGGAGGTTCAGACATGGTACAGTACAATACCGTTGGACTGCAGGTATCCTCAGTCTAGACCAGTAATATGACCTGGAGAGCAACTTAGTGTACAGCTCCACCCTGATGGCTCATTACAGATTACTTAGTGGTAATAGGTGTCTATGCCTGCATGTAGCTGGGTCAAACCCACATGCGCTTAATATTATTATATGACCAAAAAAAAAAAAAAAAAAAAAAAATAGCCGCCGGTAAATAAACTTAATCGGACCGTAAATAGACTAACAAATTCACTGGAGAGAATGGTTTTGCATTTTCCAGCTTCCACAATCACTTTAAACACTCAATTTAAAGACAAACTAACTCAGAATTTTACTCCCAACAAAATGTTAAATACAGATCTTTTGAAATCATTTTCTTTTGTAGATAAGTTGTGCCAAGCAGTGCTGTTCTGACACATTGCTGCAACAGCCAGAAAATCTGGATTTAACAAATTGTAGTCTTAATGTGTAGGAACAAGATTGACCAATGACTCAAGACCTAAAAATGAGCCTCTGACAATATAAAGTTAAAGGACTACTTGCAAGGATCTACATTGTTTTTGACTTTATAAGATAGTGGTTCAATAAAATGTATATCTGTATTCAAAAACATATTCTCCTAGTGTATATGGAAAAGTTTCATTAATGGTATGAGAGGTGGCGGTAAGTATCTGCAAAATGCGTTCCACATCCACTCATGTGCGCCGCAGTGCACGCGCGATCATCACGGCACAGCCACATCTAAATCAGCAAATCAGCAGCTCCTGCCATGCCAATGCTTTCCAACTGCCTGAACAGTGGAAATCCTGAATAAATATAAAGCATGTACTTTACCATAAAGGACAGACAACCCTCAGTGTGTGTTAAGCACTGGAATATACACCAGAAGAGCTGTGGGTCACCAAATTTAGCTGAATTATTAATGAATTTAATTTAATCAATAATATTACTGATCAGTGAAATTTCATCAGTACGCAAAATTACTAAGCATTGCCCATCCCCATTAATAACATTTCTAACAATTTATAACGTGTTACTAACATCCATGTTAGTAACATGTTATTAACATCTGTGAATAACCCCCTCCAAAGCTGCCATGTTAGTAACCTGTTAGTTACTAACCTCGGAGTTTCTTCCCGAACCCTACACTTTCCAATCCTCTGATCAACCACTTGCAATTCCGTTCTGATATTAGTAAAGAAAATACATTAAAACTTCGACTTCAAATAGGAACGCGGCAAGGAGCTGTACCCACACTATATTATGGGCCCAACCAGTACTCAAGAGGCAATCCAGAGGAGTACAGTCAGCTTGGGGTATGGGAGCAGTCGCGAGCTTGACAAAATATCTGTTAATGTTATGTAAGCGAAAATCTGGCGAACTTTTCTCGAGCTCGAATCTTGGCAAGTTATTTCTAGCTACTTCCTACGACGCAACAACTATGAGTGGAACGTACATTGTGGATCATGCGGGTCTCGCTTCCAAGACCCTACCCTCGATCTTCTGTGGCAAACGTTCACCAGCTTAGTACCCCTGATCAAGTGTATGCCATCGGACCTCTGGAAAATAAGGAGAAAGGAACAGGGGGACGTATTGATGAGCTTGTCTTTTGGACCGTTATAATATCGCTAACTTATATTGCTCAATTTGAAGGTGTTCGGGAGAGCTATTGCTCCTACAGACTGGGAAAGATTCTAGGTGCATGCACAGCATGTACGAGGTTTCGTTGTTCGATTGGCCGTGGATGACAGGCCTTAAATATCGCAGCAGGATCTGAAGTTTTACTACCTAATCTTAGGAAATTGATCTGGTTGGAACGTAATGGCCAGTTCTTTCCCTTCATCCGCCTCTTTCTCGGGCAACAAATACGCGAGTTGACACTCGGGCTTCACAGCTCCCCACTAATACGACTATCTCTTTTGTCTAATTTATGCGCCCGATATCCAAAGTTAACTCACTTGGAGCTCCAAGGATTCCCCAAAATCCCAGAGAGCACACCCAACCTTCGTCACATTCAAACAATATTCATTGCCATTTGCGGCTGGTATCACCTCCAGTCCCTAATGGCCTCACGGATAACTCCTGATGCCCTTGTCCACATTGCAACTCTTCCTCAACTACGAAATCTAATATTTAAAGTAAATTCCTCGAAATTGTCCAGTGGTTTTCCACGTGTAAAGAACACCCCCGCCTTCCCATCCCTACGAAGTCTCTCCATCGCATGCGAACATTTATATTTTTGCACACCCCTGATTTTATCAATGTCAAACCAGCGACTGGAATCCATCACTATTGGTGTGAACCGAGCTCCTCGTTCATCTTGGAGGGAGTTCTTCGTTGGTTTCAATGAGCATTGCGTACATGAGGCTCTTCAGGTGCTGGTGGTCGAAACTAGGTTTTTATTGGGAGACGAAAACCAACACGCTACTACCCTGGAGGATATCAAACCACTCTTTACATTCCCAAACCTAATAAAAGTTAAGTTGTCACCTCCAATCCCACTTGGACTTTGTGACGGAGATGTGCCTACACACGTTTTCCCTCGACGGCCTTTCCCAACCAGGCCGATCTCCCACCTTAACGCTTCAAGCCCTTGTCCCCCTGGCAAGGCACTGCAAAAGACCTAGCATTCCTCACAATATTCATCAGCGCGCTCGTCGTCCCACCTCGGAAGCGAAGATGGGAAGTGTTTGACGGGTTTTCTAAATCAGTGTCCATCGACATAATAGACTCGCCCATCAACAGCCCGAAGAATGTGGCCATTTTTTTGTCAAGAATCTTTCCGAACCTCCACTCCCTGGATCATGACAGGGACGAAAATGGCGAGGATGACATTCCCACCACAGAGTTGTCGGAGGTCGAGGACCTTCTTGATGTGCTCATTACGGTGCGCATAGAAGAACGAACACGGTGAAAAGTAAGGGACGAAGATTCGGAATTGGATAGAGCAGATTTGGATTTGGATGGAGCAGATACCGGCGCCTGATGGGCAAGTAAACAGGCCTTTATGGGAACAAAAAACATTCCTGTGTGATTAACAGTTGCTAGATCCTGATGCTCATTAGCGCACATTTATAGTTTTCATTCGCCAAGCCCCTTTCATTCATGATCAGAATAGGTGTCTCCCTAGCAGCACTGTACACAAACTTGGACATGTGGTTACCTCCAAGTATGCCTTGCCATTCAGTCTGATGATTTGAAAGCACATATTCTTATCTTACATTACAAGCAAGGGCTTAATGTCAAGAAATTTGCTTGCTCCTTGTTAGTATCAAGGAGAGTTTTGCACCTATGGTACACATTAAAACCTAACCATGCGGACACATTCTATCCTCCACAGACAGTACTTTCATATGGAGTTTACTTGGCCAACGTTTTTGCTTGTACATTGATGAACTTCAGGAAGAACTAATCACTCAATGCGAAACAGACCTTGGTTTTTTCAAGTCTTCCCCCCCCCCAACTTGCAGTTATTACAACATGTGTTGTGACTCGTGCAGAAACATGAAAAGAAATGCAAAATTATTGGTGATAGCGAGTCCTCAAACAAGACAAACCTTGGGATTTGGGAAGGAGAGAGGGAAGCCACCAGGAACAGATATAAATTGATAAAGGAGTGCTGCCAATTGGACTGTCTGATGCAATAAGAAAATGTTCACTTTTTTTATAAGAGGCTCCTCACGGTTGGATAAATACAGGCTGGATATGAGCATGCTAGTATATTAAGTCTTGAGGTGTCCTATAGATGTACAAACGTCATGGTCTCGCATTGTTATTAATATAAATCAACAAGAACACTGATTACAATTACTATACTCGTCTTGAACTCACACCTAGATCTAACCTTTCCCTGATATCAGTACAGCGAACACAATAACGACTATCACAAAGAGAACGACCGTGATCCCGCCAATCGCGGTTCGCGCTGCTGGGAATACGCCTTTCGTAAGAGCATGCTGAATAATGAAATATCTGTAAACGCCTATATAAATTGAAAGCGTAGAATGAGACCTGATTGACATTTCGGCATAAGAATCTTCGCACCTATCATAAGCACAAAAAGCCCAAATATAACCAGCGTAGCGCCCAGAGGGTGGGCAAATCGCTGTATTCGTCGCACAGCAAAATTATTATTCGTGGCGCTGGACGTGGAGGCTATCGCAAACAGCTGCACTAGTGCTATTCCAGATATACTGGTTGTAAGAAGATTGGGGGGGACTATGACGTAGCTCACCAACGCCCGTCGTTGCTATCACCAGACTCGTTCTCACATACGCCAGAAACGTCCTTTCCGACGCCAAGTGATCCCTAGCAACACTCCCTGAGTTCTCCAGCACTAAAGCTGGCTTGAATCTCTTGAGAAACCGCCCATCTCGTGAACCAGCGCCTTTTTTGCGCGATTTCCGTCTCCAAGACCTCGGAGTTGGGGGGGAATCAGGTGTGTAGTCGAAAGGACTTGACGGCGGAAAAGCAGCTGCGTCGTTCGCAGTCGTTCTGCTATCCACAGTATGCGCTAGTTCGCTCCCTCCAATCTCAAGCTTTGGGACGTTTGGATGGTCCGGCGTTGAGGGTGGAGCGCAGACCCGTTCTGGCGGAGGAGATGGCGGGGGTTCCTTTTCGAGAATTTGGGACATCCTGCGAGTGAGTTCGGGAAGAAAACCTGATTTGCGGCCTGACATATTTCAATTTTTCTTTTACCTGGGGATAGGGAATTCGAGCAGGAGGCTCGGTAACTCTACTATCACGTGTTATGGGTCTCAAAATCACAGAGAGTTTCAAAATCCAGTATATTAAGACATCGGGACTACAAATTACCAAAGGCATTGCAGATCTGAAACGTATTAACCTATGTAAATGTGTTCCCAGTGTGCGATGGGGAATAATGGATGCCTTTGCTTTGCGATATTGTCAAAAGTGTGTCTCAAAATCCAATTTCTTTGTAAAGTGTACCCGGCTAAACACAATATCCCATAAAAAGCTCTCAAAACTTCAGGTATTGTTATTTAGGCTACTATCCCTCTAATTCCAACTTTTGGGGGCTCTCCGGCCGTCGAGGCAGAAGATAGAGAGGAAGGGATATGTTTGCGTGACAAGGACCCTTTCTCTGCCAAAATTTCAAACTCAGTCACGCCGAACGCGTCGCGTCGCGCTTTTGTGTATTTTCCTTGGCGTCAATCCTTTGGCCCCACCGCGTCCGTTTCATGGCAGAGGGTGCATGAGTTCTCGAAGCGCTCCTTCAGGAGTATTCTCATCACATTCCATCAGCACCAAGACTGAAAAGTTCATCCAAGAGGCCTGCACACTGCTTCGTGCCGAGAAGAAGCCCAATTACACTCGCATCATCCATGAAATCAAGGATCGTACTGGGGTTACACTTCCCTATCACACTGTCCGTAACCGCTTTCTCGGATTCACGACCTCAAACGGAAGCTCAATACTCGTGATAAGGCAACAACAAAACGTCGCAAACTCAATACAGATGCGAGATGGCTCAATTCCGACACTGGCTTGAGGTTGGTGGAGGAACAGGAGGCGGCGCGAGAGGCTGAGGAGCAGAAAAAGCGCGAAGCAAGGGAACGACGGGACGCAAAGGAGGCTGAGCGCGAAGCACGGCGACAGGAGATGGGCCCGGATACACGATTTACTGGAGGGTTGAGCAGCAAATCGAAAGCGGACCTTCAGGATATTGCACAAGCTTTGAAACTCGACATTACTGGGCAGAAGAAGGACATCATGGGCCGAATCACGTCGTGTTTCGATGAGAACCCAACTTTGCGCGAGGACCTCCGCTTCGAAGGCTTATTCAACCGAGCAAGGCGACGCGCTGGTGCCCAAATGGATGGCGAGGATCCACCCTCTGACTCAGCTGGGCCGTCATCAACGCTACCTCTTCCTTTGGCTTCCAACATTGTAAATACTCATTTATCTCCTCACTCACTACAACAAACTTTTGGTTTCCAACTCAACCCTCTGCCTTCACAATCCCCATTCCCCTCAATGTCTGGGCCAACCCTGCCATTACAATACCTTCCCCATCATCCTAATCTGTATTTTCATCCACATTTAATACCAAATTAGTACTTATATTCTATACTGCATATACACATTATAATACCATGTACCTATCTACAGCTTAATGTTGATAATTGGTTTTGACTGCCACTTTGTATCACGACGCGAACATTTGAGCGTCGACGTGCCGTGGGTGCCGAAGCGGAATTGGAATTGGCTGTATGAGTCAGCGTGACCGAGTGTTACGAAATTTTTGAAACTCCCAATTGCACTCAAGTTGTCCTCGCGGCTTTGCTCCGACAACACAACACAATCACATTTTACTAAAGTAGCAGTACGGATAGTGAGTTTAGATGTTTCCCTATGATCTCCTTAAGTCTGATTGAATATATGTGCTGTGGATCCTTCGTTATTCAAGTTTTCTCTGAAAATTTACGAATTTTTTGAAACTCCCAAAGAGGGATAGTAGTTCGGAATGCTCTGGCTTGGCGTTCGGATCTCGCCTAATTTAGCAATCAGCCGGAAAGAAGCGAAATCATAACCTTATTCTGATTCCAAGCTCCTGTTAGACATTTATAGTTACCGGGCGGTTCAGTATTGAAATGTGACTAAGAGGGGGGAAGAGCAAAGAGCCTAGAGGTAAGTGGGATGCCCACAAAGTCCTGTCCTAGTTTTCCAACGTAATAACGATGTTTCCATCAGCACGAAGCACCCGAGTCGGATTGACGTTGTCCCATCATCTCACATTTAAGAAGAAAAATTACTACCAACATGAGGCACCCCCTGAGATAATGAAACATGGAATTTAAGGTAAGCTCCATCAGTGTGAGGTATTAAAGGCTCGTAGCATCCTTGCTTGCGGGTTGCAGTAGTGTTTTTTGATATGTATGTTACTTAGGAGTTTGAGCAAGAAAGTCAAAGTTGAATCCAAGGAAGTCACAAACCTGAGAACGAGGTAATCATAACATAAAATTTTGATAGGTTTCATCCCCAGACTTGGCTCGCAATACGCGACACAAGCACGATACATATTTATTAGGGCGGAGTAAACGATACAAGTGAACCCCGTGTATGCTCCTCAGCGCGAACAAATGCGAAGACTGAGATAAAATCCTGAACCTTACCTCACAGTTTTTGTGAAGGGGTCAACTCAAGTTCTTCGTCCTCATCCTCGATGTCTGATTTAGGTATGAGTATATCCACGATTCCCGGGAAAACGTACGATAGGAATGAAGCGACACGCATCGGCTCCTCGATTGTCGAATTCCTCACCCCCAATATGGCGAGGCGTTTATTACATATGCCTCGGGTCTGAGGAAAAACGCTGCCCGTGATGCCGGAGCTTGCGTCGACGGCTATGGACAGGAACTCAATGCTTCGGCAATGTTCGGCGATAGGGAGAAGGCCAAAGAGCGTGACGCGAGGGTGAACCAGAGAAGCATAGCGTGTACCAAGCGAGAGGTGCCGTAAGTGCGGCCAGGCCATTGCCATACCCTTCACGATTGCGTCGTCGAGGTCAAAAGCCCCCACTGGGTCCAGGTCAACTTCGGTCAAGTTCGGGAAACAAAGAAGGGGCCGTAAGACATTTGGCTTGATGATGTACTCATCTACGTCCAAGGAACGAAGAACGGTCCTGATCCCTTCAATACCTATCCCATCAACCATCGTATTGAGGTGTGTGATTGTGCGTAACGTAGATAGATCACAGTGCCTCTTTGCGTATTCGAAGAATTCTTCCAGGTCGGACCTCTTAGAGCGGACTGCCTCGATATTAAGAACTTCGAGGGAACGGGAAGAAATTGCCATCAGTACGTCTTTCAAGAGCCCGGGAGTGCAGCACCCAAGGGAGAGAGCACGCAAATCAGGGAATGTGACCGCCTGCGGAATCGCAAATACCTCCTGGTCGTCAAGTCTAAGAGATACCAACCCGGGGAGATTTGCAATGTGAACCGACGCGGCGTATTCCAGACTAGGAACTCTTAAATCACGAAGATTTCCCAAGCCGCATATAACTGTGGATAAATCCCAAGCAAACTTCGAGGTCGAGTCGCAACTTGCTGTTACTTCCAGGCACTCCAAGGATGGGTACCGAGTGTTCAGACCGGCGAGCAAGGTCAATGGCAAGGTCTCTGCTAGTCCGATTTCAAAATGGATAGCCTTGAGCTTTGGCCCCAGGAAAAGGGGGATGTGGGAGATGAGGCCCGGATTGTCGCGTGGAAACCAACGGAGGGTCCTAATATCCGGAACTAGACATCGGCCCATAGAAAAGACGGCGAGGATACCGTAGACGCTCGGATGTACGCAGGGGCCGCCATGGAGGTCTGAGTGTTCGATTCCGACATCGAGTGTCTTGACTCGGCGAGCGTTCACAAAAAAGCGGGAACATTCGGATGGGATGATTGGATTGTCAATGACCTATTCAAGTAGGAAGAAGGGTCCAAGGCTTATCAGGCTTGGTGGTGAAAGTAAATGTGATGTTCTATGCGTACCATCGTGCCTGACAAGTAGGTGCTCAAAATGTCAGGGGGGAGGCTCTTGACGAGTGGCGCAATACAAGGGAGTGTGGCCCATAGTGTGCTGAGAGCTGGTCCTTCAAAGAATCGACAGGTCCCTGCGAGAGCAGCCAGCGTAAGTTTGTGCTTTGGGATAAGGTCGACCTTTTCGCAAATGAGGTGGACAATTTCGAGTATATGAAGACAGCGATGCATGTTGGTTAATTGCTCTAAATTGATGGAGTGAAATTCCTTTTATGTCAGCTTCTTGGTCTGCCCGCTGCGGGTCCTGAATATTCGCTTACACCAAACAAGAGTGAAAGAACAAGCCAGTCGTGAACAGACTCAGAATCAATATAAAAAGCCAACATGATCGCATGCGTGGTTGTCAACGTGCGCGTTGAGAGCTCCGATGAAGACCGGGTGGCGACTTTGGAGACAGTGTATAGAAAGGTTCGATTGTAACAAGTTGAAGGTGTTAGGGTTTTTTATTGTAACAGATCCATGCCAACGCCCTATATATATATACTGATGATACATAATGACTGCTTGGATATCTGGCGTTAAGACTAGGGCTAAACGCGTCGAGACCAGTATCATGAACAATAGCTAGAACTGTTCACCCCGATTCGCTATTGAATTGTACGAAAAAGCGTTGAACCCCAACAATAGACGCATAAGGACGCTCCGTCTACCCGCTGAGTATTTGTTCTTACCAAACGGAACGGGCTCTAATGGTGGTGGGAGTGCAGCTAAATACTGACCGGCTCCCATTGATGAACAGAAGTAAAGACTTTGATATTTTTGGCGACCAGATTCCAGTTATCCTGGCGAGCAGCGTCCTGACGGGTCACCCATGCCTTAATTTTAGTGACACGTGGAAGGATGTCGGACAGAAATGCAGCGACGTTAACAGGATTTTCTATCTGTGAGCATCCCAAATCCAGAGAGGTGATTTTCGTGTTGCAGGTACCCCACCCTGGCCGCTTTTCCAATGTACGGTTAGAGACGGTAGCATCGATGACAATCCCCAATGACTGTAGGAGTGGGCATTGGACGAGGAGCGGGACCAAGCCGTCTAAGGTAATCCGTGATCGTCTTATCCATGGTCCCCTGACCCCTAGGATGAGCTCTCTCAAGCGTGGCCAGCCAGCGGATACGTCTTTGAGGTCCTGGTTGTCGATATCAAACCCGCCCCATGGGTTGAGAAGAATGTTAGTTAAATTCTTGAAGACCGGTAAGCCGAGAAGATTGCGGCCCAAGGAACCACCCCCGTCGTCATCGAGTGATACATCACCTTCTTGAATAATCAACCTGCTAAGGTTGATACAGGACGTCTGAAGTGCGGTGCATGCGCGAACCCAAACGCTGGACGAATGGCGGGCATGCAGAGATATATTGATATCTTTAAGGAATGGTGAACCCATTGTCTGGAAGAGTGATCCGATCCAATTGAGGTCGGGTCCTACGCATCCGAGTGAACGGAGGGATGGAAATGTTTTCTGAGGCCTGATTAGGAGATTGTTGATGGGAGAATCATCAGTTAAACATAGGGTTTCCAATGAAATCATATCGGCAAGGTGAGCGAAGGCGGCAGGAGTAAAAGAGCACATATTTATATTCCGTAAATTGTTCCTCTGCATTATAGCATTTGATATCCCTTGCGTAAATGCCATCTTTTGGACAGAGTCTGCGCCTCGCTTCGGATTTAGTGCCATAGTCGATATCGCTGTTAACAGCGGACAAGACTCTATTACAGAGATGAGGAACGATACCCTGTGAGCCTCTCCGTACACATAAAGCTCAAATCCGGTAATACTCGGTCCAATCAAGATTTTGCAATGGGGGAAAGAGGTGTCCTTTTCTGCTAACGAGAAATAGCTGAGGTTTGGAAAGATATAGGTTGTATTTTTTGGTTTTGCGAATTCCAACATCTGCCAAACACCGGCGGGTGCATATTGGAAATGACTTGGGGGTGGTCGGAGCATTGGTCCAACAGCAATGTCAAGGATTCGGATTCTAGCAGCATTTCGAAGCACTCTAGACCATTCTTCCGGCGAAGGCACTCTGCGGAAACACTACATGCATTCATCGTACAATGATCAAGTACCGACAAAGAGACAAACATACCAGAGTAGTGGGACCATCTTCATTGCGAAGTTCCCACGAGTCCGAGGGGAAACATTTCACGAGCAATATCAGACTAGTCTGGCGATGCCAAAGGGCATCTAGTGCTGATTCCTGAAAAGCGCGACACGACATCGCGAGAGCAGCGAGGGATCCATTGTTCGACGCTGTTGGAGCACTCGGGATAAGTTGTTCGCAAATCAAGCTTACGATCTCCTGTATTTCCAAGCACCTATGCATAGTGATTAGTGGGTATATCTAGACCTGATCAGAGGGGTACTGTGATGAGTTATATGAAATTGGGCGTGAAAAAAGTAGAAGAGTGATTTGTGGAGTTCAAAAAATAATCGGACCGGGCAGGCTCGTAACTTATTCAGAGCCAAATTGCTTTGCCTCCAACTCTGACCTTCAGGTCCTTTCGGGCTGTACTCAGGGCAGCTTTTAAAGCCAACGACTGTTCAAGAAGATATATTGGATCAGGCTTGGTTTCTTGTCTTCCCGTAAGTTCCGACCATATACCCATTTAACGGACCATCTCATTTTTGGACGCAGGTTGGCCGGTCCAGGCCCTATAATTTCTTTGCTGACCTTCACTAAGAAGGTTAATCCGTTGACATTGGTAGATATCCAATGTCTACTAGCGATGTCAAGCCCAAATTTATCCAATCTCTGCTGGTACGTTATTTTCTCCTTGAGAACGAGCTCGTGAACCGACAAATGCTAGGCGGGTGGTCTCGCTGGAACCGCTGTGGATCTATCATTTTTCCCAATCGATACCATAAAGACTCGCCTTCAATCTGCCCAAGGTTTCGCGCGTGCAGGAGGTTTGAGTGGGGTGTACAAAGGCGTTGGTAGTGTCGTGGTGGGAAGTGCTCCTGGAGGTACGTTCCATTTTTACCCCTAGGACGGCGCTCTCACAAGCCTATTTCGCCAGCGGCCGTCTTTTTCTCGACGTACGAAACGATGAAGAAGCACTCACCCATCCCGGAGCATCTCGCACCAGTCAAGCACATGCTCTCCGCATCTGTGGCAGAAGTTGTACGGTGTTCCCTAATCTAGGGCTTTGTGACCACCATTTTCACGACCCTTCCTGGCATGCTTTCAGACCGCATGCCTAATACGTGTGCCCACCGAGGTTATCAAGACACGTACCCAAACTTCAACATACGGCGCACTCGGCCGGTCTTCGTTGGCAGCTGCGAAACAGGTTCTTCATAATGATGGGTGGATGGGCTTTTATCGAGGATACGGATCGACCATCATGCGCGAGGTACGTTCACTTGTTGAAGTTATGAATTTTGTTACTAAATCAAGGCTACAGATACCCTTCACGTCTCTACAATTTCCACTATATGAACTATTGAAGGCCAGTCTATCACGGCGACTCGGTCGAAAGCCTCTCTATGCCCACGAAGCGGCGCTCTGTGGCAGTATAGCAGGTGGCACCGCTGCCGCACTCACCACTCCGCTCGACGTCCTAAAGACCCGAGTCATGCTGGATATGCGAGTAAGTTCGCCCTTAATCTAACTTGGAGTTCATTTCGAATATGCCATCAGGATCCATCAAAAGTAAAGATACCATCGTTGGCCAATCAACTACGCACAATATACATTTCCGAAGGTGTAGGTGCCTTATTCGCAGGTGTCGTTCCGAGGACGATGTGGATATCCGCAGGGGGCGCTGTCTTCCTTGGAGTGTACGAATGGGCGGTTCATGGGTTAATGAGTTGGTAATGTATTATATTATTTTAAATCAAGTTAGAGAAACATCCAGATTATTACTGATATTTGGGGAGAACTCGGAGGGTATCGCGGAACGCTGGGTATACATTATGTGCATTGGATAGAATGTAAAAATCAGGCGACTAGCCCGGCTGTGGACCCAGACGCAATATTACTCTTGGGAGTTTCTTCGGAGCCTTGGTTTGTCCTGGATCATCGTCCGTCGAACTTGAACTCAGGGAGGTAACAGAGTCTGCTTTGGTCAAAGGGATGAGTTCTGTGTCATCCACTTCACGAACCTCTGCGGCTCTTCCGCGCTTGGCAATAGGAGTGGGTACCGGAGTGACACTCTTTGACTTCCGTTCTCGCAACGTCATCGACGTCGCAGATACGATCGCCCCTCGTGAAGTGGAGGGACTCATTATTCGAGTATATGGCGTGTCAAGAGACGCAAATAGGGCGAGTGTGCGTTCCAGCCATGGTTCGACGGGATTTCCTGCAGTGAGAGACTGTCTCCCTCCACGACGCTTGTTTGTAGCCTTCTCGAGCTAACACGGATGATTTCGGGTTAGTCTATATCCATCCAAGTATATTACCTGCCACACAAACCTTGACAAGATTTTCGACGTTCCACCAATCCTCGTCGACCCTTCCACCTGATGGGGAATCGTCCGTCAAACCAGCAAGATGTGCCATTGCTCCGCTGATCAAGGCACGGTCGCTATATCCCCCTTCGAGCACGCTGACGACCCTTCCATGGGCATACCGATCACTGAACGCGCAGACGTCGCGAGCAAAGCGATAGTAGAATGATGTTGGCACTTTGCGATTGTGACGCGACATGGATTCGTATTCGTGTTCACAAGCATCCATCCCGCAACTGGAACGCCCTAAGTTAGCACTGGCACGATAATATGAAAAGTTGGACAGAACCTGATGAATACCATGACGTCATCACTAGGCCCTCCAGTCCCATTGATAAATTCCTCAGCTCTTCGTAGAATCTTGCTATACTGTTCTTTGTAAAGCACATCCCAGAAATGAGCCTCCGATGTGTACGTTTGGAGGTGTATGTTCTCGATGTATTGCCCGTGTGATTTGTGCAATGAGACAGAGGCTGCTTGTACAAGACTGGGTTTCCCGTCCTGCAATGCGGGTATCAGCAGAGTAGTCTTTATGGAGAGTTTGATTAATTACTTCACATGGGTATGACAAGATGTCGTGAATCGAGCCATAATATATTTGGGGCCCAAATTTTGCATCGGGACTTCCGCCTTCGTTCTCCAGAGTCTGACGATAATTTTCCTCATTGATTTGCCAAGCGATCGACTGAGTTCCATTGCCTACCAGAAAGGTACTGAAATGTCGTCCATATCCCTTTGGAGGTGGACTTACCATGATGGAGATCAATGTCAAGAATAACAATACGGTTTATCCCATGTTGGAGATGGGCTTCCACAAGCGAAATAAGTAATGAGTTGATGAGCTAGTAGACAAATTGACATACCATGGGCAGCACCAACCGCGACATTGTTAATGAAGCAGAAACCCGATGGGCTATCTTCTCCACAATGGTGTCCAGGCGGTCGGACAGCCACAAAGGCACGATGAACGAGCGGCTCGACCGATGCATCTGGAGAGCTCGTGGTAGGGCGTTTTGTGGCATTCCGAGAGGACGAAATCACCGTGTCTACAGCTTCACAAACCGTCCCGAGAGCCCCCTGGATGGCGATTATGGATTCAGGGCACACTAGTGCAGCGTAAACTCCACGGGCCAGTAAAAGCAAACGGTTCACGTACAGTATAGATCGCCCTGCGAAAGCCCTGAAGGAATTTCCGACTCTCCTCTCTGGATCTTGTCTCTGCTATCTTTCGCCCACCCCTTAAGGTCCTCCAAGTAAACATCTCCGTCCACATCCCCGTGTATGAATTTGACAGCCGGGTTGGCTAGGATGTCAATGAACGCATGACTTTGGACAATCGAGACCGGTGATTCATGATTGAGAACGAGGGTCATCCGGTTCATGGCCGTCACCAGGTCATCAGGATCCACGTCCCCATCATCTCCCGTACTGGTACGGGTCTTAGCAGGCGCAGTCAGTTCAAGACGCGCGATGGCGGCAGCGAGACCAATTGTCACGGCTCGTAGACGCTCGGGTCGTTCGACTATCGCAGACAAATCTCGAGATCGGATGTATTGGTGTTGGGAGCATGCACCTTGTAGAAAGATGGCAGCGCGTTTAGTGTCTGAGATATTTGTGAGTACAGTGACATTTCAGTGTCAACTTGAATGGAATGGCTTACCGGGATTCTCGCGGGGCATTCTTGAGGTTAATCACGCTGATAACGAAATTCCTAGTTCTGATAAAGTTAGGACGTTGGTTTTTTGATGGGTGGTTTATAGCGGGATGGTATGTAGTGGAGGGTCTGGTCGGATTTTTGAAAGCGGCATGAACCCTTTGTTTCCTTGACCACCACAACCATTGTTTGGAATTCTGAATGAGCGTACGACACACAATACAATCAAGATTTTCATACCGTAGTATGTGTGGACAATTGGTAATTTGTGTCTGGTAGCCCTGGCCAGGTTGTGGAAGTAACAGTTGACATCTCTCTCGACTCACTGTTTAAAATTCAATGATTCATGAATTGGTGAGTCGTGGATAATAGTTTATATGTACTACGTTAAGAACAGGTCGGCGAGAGACAACGGATGTATAGCTTCGCTACATATTTTTATAACCAAGAAGAGGCCTGCGAAAACCAGAATATCCGGTGATGAGCGTTGTCTACCCCACCATGAAACAGTCACCCACAGGTATACTGGGGCATGAAGCTTCAACCACAAAATGGCTGCAAGTTCGATTCAGGTCTCCTAGTGGAAGGCGGCTTGAATCCGCCATGTTACGTGAGACCTCCGAATCCAACGTTAAAGGGCCTGCAACTTGTCCAACAAAATCGCCCATTCCATGACTGTCACACCCTGCTTCAGCGCCCCCTCTCTTACCTCTCGATCTCGAGTTTCTTCTGACAGCCTTGCCACCGCACGCAGGTGTCCCTCCGTCGATATACCCAGTTTCGAAAGAAGAGGCGAGATATGAAGCAAAGGAGGCTCGCAGGAGGCCAAGACCTGCTCAAATGCGATGGTCGATGCCGATTTGATGGTGCTGATGGTGGAGCCGGATTGCGTTGGGTGGAACGACGATGGCGTGGCTTGGGGTCTATTCGGCGTCGAACCCCTTGAAGGACCCTGCGTAGGGAGCGGCGATGCGACATGTCTGATGGGTGTGGAGGAACGTGGTGGGGAATCTTCAATGCCGCGGGCTCCGTTCCTACCCTTTACAGGGGTCGTCCTCGGAGAGCGGCCTGCTCTGAATTTGTCCCGTTCTGGTGTCGTTGTGCGTGGTGGGGTGCGATTCCGGGACTGTGACGAACCTGGTCGGTCGCCCTGATCCTCGTTTCTGATCTCGCTAGAGCGGGATCGGTATGTCTGTCCTGATGTTTTTCGAGGCGTTGTGTACCGCTGTCTCAAGCATCAGTAACACCGAGCTGCAATAGCGCTAACAAAACGCACCTCTGGTGGCGTCCTTATACCCCCCGCCGGACCAGTCTTTTCGCCACTACTACCTGGGCTGGATCCGCTGGGTTGCTGGCTGAATCGTGGGGGTGTCCTTCGGCGATTGTCGTATCCACCGAGCTCTGTTTTCGCCTCATCTCCAGCAACGCTTTCCACCGCATACTCATCGGCCCCAACATAATACACATCGATCCCTCCTTCGGAGCCCGCCTCGTTGGCCACCTGCTCCCGCCAAGTTGAAATGGTCACGGTGCGCTCCGGACCATCTTCGAGAACCCGGTGATCCACAACCTCGTACGCTTGTCCTGCTCGCGGTCCCACCACGTCCATACTCCTGCCCACAGATCCCAACTTACTAGGCCTCCCGATTCGGCTTATCGCTCCTTTCCCCGCACCTGCCGTCCGCGTATTCGACAGACGCCCAATCTGACGGCTTTCGCTCCGCTCCTGGTCTTGCCCATGGAGTTGCCGCACACTCAGTTTTAGATCGCCATTCTTCCCTCCAAACATCTTCTCCATCTCGCTCATATATTGACCATACTCTCCATAATCCTCGAACCCCTCGCTGGGTTCGGGTCTGTCGTACCGACCGCTCCCATCAGCCGGACCACTCATTTGAGGTCTTGTCCGATGTTGCGCATGGTAGGATGATTCTGGGATCATTGCGGAACTTCTGAGCGCCGGCGTATACGTGAGTGCGTCAAAATTGTCATCCAAAGGCGAGGAGGATCCAGCGATATCAGAACCCCGATTGCGGATTTCCCACTCGGTGGCAGGGCCTCGTGTTGTCGTCCCCGCTTGCGTGTAAGCATCAAAGTCGTCGTCCAGTGGGGCTGATGTAGGTGGCGGAAGGGGCCGCCGGACGATGGTTTTCCCTGGGCCATGTTTATTCGGGACAAGGTAGTACATTCCAGATTCTGTGCATGCATCAGTTTGTGGCGCCAGCGGGCTCCTGTGTGCTCACCACTGGCAATATCCTGAGGGTGCATATGCATCTCCTCTTTCGCTGGCGGGGGCGGCGGAACTGCTCTTCTGCGTTTTCTCCGGAACTGCAATTGTGGTAGACACCAGAGCATTCAAGATGCGTTGTGAGATGTGTGAATGCGCTTGGCTTGTTTGTCCGATGAAATAGCATGCCTAGATACACGAGGCTGCATCGTGTTTAGATGGGAGACCCACGTGCCTGCAGCGCGATAGCTGAAGATGGGTATGGTTTGACACAATAACGCCCAGTAAGAAAGCAATGCATCCGTTAGTCTCTTTAGTCGTTTGCTAGAGTCGTAGATGGGTTTCAGTAACTGACACTCAATTCAAACTTTGGACTAAAGTCGGGGAATACAGCTCGTTTCCGGGAATCTGACGAAAAAGGATTCCAAGAATAATTCGATATTACGAAGGCCAGGATGCTAAATCTCACACATGGTGCGCTGATAATACAGATAGAAATAAATTAGACTGAAGCAGATTTAGGATCTCTCTCCACGGAGGCGGCGAGCAAGGGCCAAATCCTTTGGTTGACTATTTTCGGTAGCATGTCAGCTCAGATATTAAGGGCACAAGGGGGCGACGTACATTGTAACACCTGATGGATCAGAAACAATCATAATTAGACTCAAATTCGTGGGGCGATGAGGTCACTACGCACGTTTAGCATGAATGGCAGCCAAATTAGTATCTTCGAATAGCGAAACCAGGTAGGCTTCCGCAGCCTCTTGAAGTGCCATCACGGCAGATGATTGGAAACGAAGGTCAGTCTGGTTTTGCGTCAATACAACAGAGTACTTCATGGGCTGTGTGTTAAGGCACCTTGAAATCTTGAGCAATCTCGCGAACCAGTCGCTGGAACGGTAGTTTGCGAATCAAGAGTTCAGTCGACTTCTGGTATCGTCGAATTTCACGAAGGGCAACTGTTCCAGGGCGGAAACGATGGGGTTTCTTGACACCGCCGGTAGCATTCTACGTATAAGACGTTAGAAGGGGTAGACATCATTTTAGACTATTGCGGTCATACGGCGGCAGTCTTGCGGGCAGCAGACTTGGAGGCGAGCTAGAGTGAGAATTGTTGAGTAAGAGGGTGGCAGAGAACCTGAGATTAACGCAGCTGCATGCATACCTGCTTTCGCGGGGCTTTTCCTCCTGTGGACTTACGGGCAGTTTGCTTGGTGCGAGCCATTAGAAGTAGTAATACAAGGAGACTATGTGCCCGAAAAAGTGGTCGTGCTGGAGTTGAAGAACGGGCAAAACCAAGTCAACAAAGACTTTTATGCAATGTTTGGGAACATGTGATGCGATGGACGCGCAGGGACCATAATCACATGATCGCGTTTCCCCTCTCCCTTTTTTCAACCTTGGATAGTACAATGGCGCATATACCTCAAGTCTCAGCATACGAACCCACAGGCGCACCACCTCATGAGACAATTGGAATGGTGAGAATATTGTAGGAGGTTGCGGTACATTAGCATCGATATATAGGATCCGCAGGAACACCAATGATATTTCCTATGGCAACAGTCTCTGGACATTTCCAGGACTTATGAGTCGTACTTCGTTACCTTCAGCATTAAAAGCAGCGAACAACACATTGCAAGGCGTATCGTTGCTTCCATGCCACCAGGATCTGTGCATACACACGAAAGACCGATCGTTACGATGTAGACGACGCCTTGTCCAACGAAAACAATAAGAATCCTACGGCCTTGTCACCTTTTCGTCACTTGTCCCATCTGCAGCAACTTGTTCACAAACGACTCCTCTCCGATTAAAAACACTCCCCAAAAGAGCTTCGTGTTCAGGAAGAGAGCCGTTGCCTGGAGGATACAAGCAAGGGGTGGATACGGGAGTGGTTGAAGTGGAACCATCATGGGTCAGAAAGAGAATGTTGATGCACCTACCCTCCGAGGATAGACTGAGGACCCACATCCGTGTCGAAGAAACGAGGACGAATCAGACAGGTATATTATACATTCATATTTTTTTCCGGCTTTTTCTCAAATACTCTTAAGCTCCTTACATCACACAAAGCGGATAATGCGGTCGATGCTCCGACCTCTTCCAGGTACATTTCATTGACTACTGAGTACACGTCGCTGATGCTTGGTAGTACATTGAATTGCGATTCTGCTAGGGTTATGCCAGAGTATTTTTGTGACTGAATCAATGTAATTGGATTACTTCCTCTGTAACAAAGCGAAAGACACATGATGATCATACAGAAGCCATCGTGAAGTGTCAAATCGAGACTTTCAACCATCAATAAGCTTTCCTGACCGGGCCGAGATCGGGTTCGAGGACCTTTACAATTCTATGCTCTTTAATCTACAACCCTTCATCACCGAAGTACCTCTTCGTCTCAAAGCCCCAATCATTGTATCTACGAACCCATTGCCCAAGACCATCAATATAGTCAGCAACTCTCTTGTCCATTCCTTCATCCCAAGAAGGCACCTGTTTCATTTTCGACAGGAAATCTACCCGAAGCTCTTCAAAGTAGCCCTCAAGGTGATTGCCAGCTTCGGAAAGCCCGATTTTACGTTCCAACATGGTCACGGTGACGAGATTGTGGTCAGCGACGCCTCGCGATACCTCGAAAAAGTAAGATCCAATGTCCTGAAACAATTCATCGCGAAAATATCAGACTTGAACTGCTGATGGAACTCACGTTGTCAATCATGATCATTTGTCCGGCTGAGAAAGACAAAGAGATCAGGATGGGATGTTCCAGGACCTCAAGAGGTAGCCCGAGATCGAACTCCGAGAAAGCTAGGATAGGCGTGACAGCAACTGTGTCCCTCCGGACAATGAGTAACTGTCAACGGACCGGATTCGACCAACTTGGCGGTCGCTCGTCTCGGTGACTACCCCAGGGATGTATTTCTCCATGCCTTTAATGAACCTTTCAATGGAGGTAGGACCAGGCTTCAAGAGCGCAATATATCGCTGCCAGAACCTCTAAATAGTGAGGATAGGTGGACTTCCCGAATAAAAGTCGTAAACTTACGCTTGTGTCATCCTCCCAATGACATGTTCGCCTTCTGACCGGATGACATGAGGGTTATGGAGGGCGTCCACGAATTTTATGCCCATCTCCTGCGCTTCCTCTCTAGTCGCAACATCAGTGTACTCGTCAACGGCAAATAATAAACAATAAAGGTCAGTCATTCCGCGAAGGAGATCTCACCAAGTAAATCTTATCGGTCTGATCGTTCAAGGTGGGTATTTAACATACTTATATCTCGCTTCGGCCGTCCTAAGCAAGCTGCCAGACCTGGACGAACAAATCGGCCTGAGTGAGATTACCATTCGAGCGGAAAGAAGTCTCTGCTTACTGAAGTTAATGTTGTGAAAGATTTGCATATCTTTGGGTTCTCTGAATAGGGCAAAACTCTGAGTCCAAGCGACGCTTTCGGCGTGAACTGTAGGATAATGAGGACTAAGTTTGCGGGTCCATGGCCATTTCGACATCAAATGGGGATATGTGAAGTAAGTTCCTTCTTCTGCCATGGTTGGAGTGAGTGAAGATACCAAGTGGCCACGCGGAAGCACCTTCCAGGCGGCGACCGGCGGCCAGAGAACCAGTGCACCTCGTATTTATGGGTCCACAGACAACCCCTGGGAACATTCAATTTGGCAAGAGGTTCGCTAAGTACGAAAATAGGCCGTCATGACTGTCCCATAACTGAACTGAACCTTCGAAATAAAACGAATCATCCATAGCCACGCTCGTGCAGCTCCATCAATCCTTGGTTGTCTTGAATTTGGCAAGAGGTTGAGTGCGAGAACATCCCTCCATGTACAGCCCTATTCCTGCAGCCTCGCTTCCCGAGCCTCTCCCCCTTTGTAGCATGATTAAGAGAACGGATCATAGTGGAGCTCACGCGGGTCCAAAACACCTCGGGAGCACTCAAGTTGGCGCAAGAGGCCCGCTGTGTGCAAAGCCACTCCTCGTGGATGTTTCATACATCACCCCGAATCTTTATCCCACAAAGCAGAAATTATGATAACGCTCCACAGTGGAGCTCATGTAGGTCCAAAACACCCTGAGAATGTTCGAGTTAGCAAATAGTTCGTTTTGTTATTGATGCATCTAATAATAGTATAACGCTGAGATACTGGTAACTCTTGACAAATAGTCTTTCAGGTTGATCATACATTAGAGTATCGATTATGGCGCCCATATAATAAATGAATCATTCACTAATCAGTCAGTAAGGCCCCCTGTAGTGGACGTGGTCGAAGCGCCCTTGATGTCCCGTCGTCTGAAAACGAGCGGGACACGAATTGGGCTGAACCGTAAAATCAGTCAAGCTCCTGAACTTCGAGAAGAGACGTACGTTAAAGTCAGACCGGGCCTACAGGCTAGGATTCGATCTCGTTTAGCTTCAAATGTCTCCCCTGCGAACTGAGGCTCCTCCTTGACTTCGATCGTGTATCGGGACACCAACATTGTCAGAACGGCTATACCTTCTGTCTCGAAAAACCTAGATATTGAGAGGTATGAGTTCACGGGAACATGAATGTAGTATGCTATTAACTGACTTTCGTCCCAAACAAGCACGCGCACCTAACTCAGAGTGAACAAAAGGGAATTTGAGCGGAAATGCTCACATACCAGCACTGAAAGGTAAGAATGCATCATGAGGCCAATTCCCAAGGAAGCGGGCAGGCTTGAAGTTTTCAGGGTCCTCCCAGTATCGAGCTACGGATAAAGTGAGCGTGACTCGAGCATCTAAGTAACAAAATGACACTGTACGTACGATTGAAATGCAGGCCCGAGGCATCAATAATAATGTTAGTTCCCTTTGGCACAGGGATAGTTGTCTTCTCGCCTTGGGTGTTGGTGGTCGTCAATGTTGTGTCCTCTGCACATTCCTTGGGAATTCCGGGTACCTTGGCGCGTTGCGCTTGAGTGGCTCGCTTTTTCGAAAGAATGAGAAAACGTTACGGGTGGAAACATCCGCAAGGTCTCATAGAAAACACCGACCAAATTAGCTTAAACACATGGATGAAATCAGTGGACTTACGCCATGGAGTGTGTCAACAGGTCCATATCTTCGCAAGTTTGCGATTCGCAGATGAGTTAACACATAAACGATCATCGCAAAACGTGACGGACAGGAACTCGGCCATCCGAAAGTACTGATCGGATGTGTTGATACAAGGTTTCTTGTTCGTCTGGGTATAATGCAAGCAAAGCAAAGGCAAAACGCAAGGTGTGTACTGTGCTCTAAGGATTGAATACTTCTAAGTAACCACTAGCGCCAAGGGGTACTATGCTCTCACCTCATGTCCGGCAATCAAAAACATAAATATGTTCCTTAGTATTCCGTTTACCCACATAGTAGAGACAGTCATAGTCGTAGTGACATACCAATGAGCTCGCTTTCTGTGAGTTTTTCACTTCTAGAATCCGCATCGTTGGCTTTGAGGAGACTACTAAACAGATCATGCCTTTCTTCGTTCTCTGAAGATTGGCGATCCCTGATCATTTCCATCATGTATTTCTATGTTCTATTAAACTCACAAACCCTTGAACAAATATTTGACCAAAATACTCACATGAAGTTTGTCGAAAGCAAGCCGGACGTTCCTAGTTCGCTCCGTAAAACCAAGTGCCCTCTTTGGAATGATAATCTTTAGAAATACACTAGACGCGACACCATGAAGTGCATCCTTAAAGGTTATTTGATGCCCGGCTGGTATACCACCATCATTTGCCCATGAGGATTTATGACCGAAGCCTAAGTATCATGAGCAATTGGACCAGAGGTTTTGAGAGGAGTTGGGGCACACACCTGCGGCCCCAATAACAAAAAGTGCAATCTAAACAACAAATGTTAGCCTAAAGTAAGGACCGAAAATATGCCTCCGCACCGGCAGCGTCACATCAAGGCAGTGGTCGAGTGATACGATGGTCTGATTGCCCCAGACAGTGTCGAACAATTCCTCCATGATTTTGGCTGTTTCGTCCCACACCAATTTTGTTGTTTCTCTGCCATTGAGTTAGTTCGGGTAGGCGCCGGCCCAATCAGAGTCATGAACTCACATCCGAAAAGGCTGGAGCGGAGATCTTCCGATACTTCTTCCATTCGTCTCCTTCTGAAGCAACGATATTGCGGCCAAAGAATAGCAGGGTGGTGTAGTAGCGAATTGCTTTGGGGAATCGCGCCCTCGAAGTTGTAACTTGCTGGATTTATCCTTGTTAGCATGTTCTCTTTTCAAGTAGATAATGGGACTGAGGAACCTTGAACGCGTCCACATCCGCCAGATAAATTGTCACCGCATTTGATGGCCAAACGGACACCTAGTAGAAGCGGGCCCGTCAGCACACACCTCTCCAGATAGATACCCCAGACTTACTGCTGATATGATGTCCCAACCAAAATACTCATACACTGAAATTGTATAAGCACATCTTCAATATATCTAGCTCTCTCTGCTCACTCCGGTGTCGGTTGCGAAAGAGATGGTTGCTCCCAGGAGTAATTCCAGATATAACAGGCAAGAAATTCGACAATATACTTGCTTGAGAGAAGAATATTCGATAGCCAGGATGGTCGCTATAGCATTGAATTATCTCGTCAGCAAGCGTCGTCACTAGAAGCGAATACCATGATACGAACCTAATAGAACGCCTAGCCTGGAAATGATCAAGAAGCAATCGGACGACATATACGGCGGCGATGGACGACGTTAGGAGGACAATCATGATCAATCTACGGAGTATAGCTTTGGAGGGTGTAGGACAGGAATACTTAAAGAGGTCTTCCTCCATTGTTATTTAACTTCGGTGAATGGCGGTCAAACCTCGATGCATGTTTGTCGAGTTTTGCGCTCAATGGAGTTGTCGGGTGGTCTGAGTGACCGCTGGTTGCCGAAAGTGGCCGCGATGAGCCGTGATGCAGATCATGAAGCACGCACAGGGACTTTCCAGGGACTCGTTGGTTCTTCAAATTGAGCGCGCTCATAGGCCACATTCAAAGGGTCGCTGAGCCTGACTGTATGGAGCTCTCGCCTCAGTCAGTGTTCGGCAGAGCTATATAGACTGCTTGGTTGGGTGGTCGTTAGTCTCCACTAGAACATAGAACAGCGATTTATTTTTCGTCACTTGTACTGGGACCTGGTGTTCCGAATCCCAGATCTTCGTCAGTGGTCTGCGGGGACAAACTACCGCGGCTTGGTAAAACAAAAAGCCCACGTGTCGTTCGTGCAAACTCTTCTCAATTAGCAAAGACCTCGATTGAGACGGGGGATGACTGGGACGGAACCCTCGACTCCATGCACATGCGTGGAGTCAAGGAAAGCTATTCCGAAGTGAACACGAAATTGAATTGACGGAAAGACAGAGACTAGGGCTTGAGCCTGCGCCTTACAAGACAAAGTACCTTGCGGTTAACTCCAACTGGGCATTAAGATTCCGCCATCATCCAGGTTGAATGTATCTGCCTTAGCAGATTCGGCTGGTGTAATGAGCTGTATAGGTAGACCAGATTGAGTTCGGTGAAACGATTGCGCCAGTCGATTTCAGTCTAGTGCCAAGCCTTCGTAGAGAACACTCATCGGGGGGGCTTATTTCGCGTGATGGGTATAGTGCCGCGGAGAACTCTCAGTTATTGGACCCCTGTTTTAATTCTATCATCCTTTAAGAATGGTTTGTTTCATGTAGGCACCGTCCCAGTTGCGCCGTTGTTTTTAGGGGGGATGTAATTATGAGTTGATAAGCCATAGTCCACGCGTCCGGCCCTTCATTCTTGCTTGAGCAGAATCATTATATCCGTCATCCTTGGCATCACAGAAGAAATATCCTTGAACAAGGTCAGCCTTTTGGCCACCTCAAATATCGTACTCGAGAACCCATTGGCGATCGCCAAAGATCACCACTGCTCGAGGTCCTCTGTGCGTTAGCAGCGGAATCAAGATATGATTGGGCCCACAATGCTGAGATTAAACGTTTGTGGTTCCGGGAGATTGACGGGAAAGATAATGGGCTTGAAGGATTTCGCCTTGGCGCTCGAAATTTACGATGCTATCGCCAAGTATCTTTCGTGCATAGACCAACTAGGGCGCAAAACGGTGCACAGAAGATAAGATGATGTGGGCTGCAACGATATGGGCTGGTCGACGGTGGAGCGAGAATAGCTCAGCGAGATCTGGATCCTGTGGCTTGAAAGTGTTAATCGTGGGTTGGGCTCGGGGTGTGCATAGATATCCGACTCGGAGCGTGCGTTATTTAACATATGTTCAGCAACCCCCCTCTCACCAGTTGAGTTTGGTGAGTTTGGATCGAACGTCGTCGTTGGCACGAGTATTGAAAAGAATGTGTATGCAATATCGCACTACACGGGTTGATAGAGAGAAATGCGTGAGAAATCGCGTGATGGCGTCCCCCAACTTCCCGCAGACCAAACAAAGGAAGATGGTTGTTCCTTCATATATGCGTCGTTCAACATCACGTCCCGACGACCATTGGTGAGAGTAATTGAGATGAGCTGCTCAGTGGACAGCCGACGAATACTGAATCCAGCTACGATGCCTCAAAAGCATCTCAACTGCCACTCCTCCACTCCGATACCTGTCCACTCACCACCGCCCTAGGGTATCATCTCGTCATGGCGAGCGCTGTATCGCCTAGTTTTAGTCCTGGACGTTACAGTCCTCAAGTCTCCCTATCCACAATGAGTGATACTATGTGGAGGGAATGAATGAATCCTCGCGGCTCAAGATATTACTAGGTGTGTATATCTAGCCTTGCTAGGAAACACTTCTGACGCGCCATACAGGCCTTGAGTATTCCTGTGTCCTTCGGCCCTCGTCGCTTTCCCTCCTCATTGGGTCCCTCAATGATCTTACAAACTTTACAAAACTGCCCGGCGCGTGCACCTCCAAGAGCGCGAGACAAAGCCTGACCCCGGATCGGTTTCGAGTTTTCAAAGGCCCTGCAGTGGACGCGATCTGTTCATGCTTGCCCAACTTGTTATCATTCCATCGAACATCAAAGTACATGATCACACTCGTTACACTCGCGATAAGAACTCGCGGGAAACCTAAAGGCTCCCCACAAAGATCTCAAGCCCCTTCTGACTACAATATTCGACCATGTGAGCATCCCACATGGCACCTGTTGACAATATCTTACCTCCTTGGCATAATCAGTATCTTACGAAGGAGATTTCCTAACGAATCATAATGGATCCTTTCGTCCCCGCTTCCTGTCGTCACATGTCCATCCTATGCCTACAGCCGCCTCCTCATCAACGTACGTCAGCCAACGAGGCACTGATCGCACCGATCCGAGCTTAGAGCAACCGTGTATTCGCTTTATCGAAGAGGGCCTAGTCATAGCGGGACGAGGATAGCATAACAAGGAGAATGAGGTGCAAATAGTCGAGGTAGCTCCAGGTGAATGGAAAGATAATGTGCGCTAGTTTTACGCCTTCAATCCGGCCCATTTCTGGCATTTCGAGGATAGTGTTAGTACTGACGCGGAAATAGTCAGATATCAGATCATACTTGATATATTTGTGCCAGCTGTGGTATTCTCTGAAAGGGAGAACCTGAGGACGGCCATGTGATGGCCCGGAACCTGCAGAGGGAGAGGAATTTCACGGAGAAGATATTCGCATGATCCCAACTGGACGATATACCCCGGAACTTAAAGGCCCATTTCTTCACGGTCCAAAAGCAGCAGAGCCGATAAAACATTACAAATACGACATTTGCTTGATTTAAGGACCACCCAAACTGCCGCAGCTTCCTACTTCTGTGAAAATACAACAAATACTTTTGTTGTGCCCTAAGTCGCGCATATCACGCTCTTCCTACATTGATGCCGGCTTGAGCTCCGTCTCTCGCTTCACATCGCTCGACCCAAGTCTGTGCAGAGGACATCAGTAACCAAGGCCGAGCTTATGAAGCATAATCTACCTTGACGCCCAGCCATTCGTCAAGGGTTTCGATGCCCGTGAACGCGTGTAATCTGACCCTAAAGTCGTTCCCGTCAACGAGGCCGTGGTTATAGACAAAATACATGCGCGCTTACCAAGGGAAGGTCTTGATATCCGCGAAAGAAAACTTGCCTCTACCTTCACCGGCGAGGTAGTCGCGATCTTTGAGGCGAATCTCTAGGACCCCATAGAGTCGTTTCGTCTCGTCGAGGAAATCTGCGCATCAGAACTGAGAACGCGTATAACCAGCGAGGATGTGCATACATACAGTCTCTCGCATAGGGTATAGGTGCGAAGTGGCGGAAGTGGTTGGCTAGACGCAATGTCAGTATTCAGGAAGGAGCGATGGAGAGTGTTGATGGTCACATTGTCCTTGCATAGGGTCAATACCACCATGCTTTAGATTGCATATTCAGTAGAGGGTAGGTCAGAGCGACTAACGACTGACAGTAAAGAAGATCCACTGCATCATTTCACTGTATTCTTTCCCATTTGTGGCAGGATTGAACCAGAATTTGTGTTCTGTATCGTATTGCTGGGCGAGATACAACAAGATAGCCGAGGACTCGAAGACGGCAAAATTGTCTTGTGAACGGTCAATAAGAACAGGGATGCGCCCGTTTGGGTTCAGCTTGAGAAACCAGGGTTCCTGAACACACATGGGTCAGCAACACTCAATGACGTTAGATATGAACCATCTACGATACCTTTTGTGTGCCTAGCGCCATGTTTATCTTCTCAAGACTGGCGTAGCGCTAGTAAGTTCAAGAAGCGGGGCAAGAGAATGAATAAAGCTCACTCATAGTCGGTATTACCTTGCGGATACGCCGCCTTCAATTCCTCGAGAAGAACAGAAACCTGGTGTCCATTGGGGGTGATCTTGGCGGTATAAAATACGAGGGGTTTGGTAGAAGTCGACATTACAGTCCTGGTCTAGGCGGGTGAGTATATCTGGCATGATAAGGCGACTTATAAGAGTTGTGTGTACGCGTCACATCATTGTTCGCGTAGTTTGCGCCGCGTTTACAAAGCACCGCGCTGATTCAGCGACAACCTCGGGTTATACGTTGGGAGGCGGGGATTTGTGTGCCTGGGATCGGTCTGGCGCATGAGGGTATTCGCCTACTGTATAGTTGGTTACGACGTTGGGGGGTTTGTGCGAGCTTAGGACAGAGTTTCGTCAAAAGCGCTGGGTTTGGTCCAGTCGTCTGTCGTCCTCGACAAGCGGAAAGATATCTGTCGGATTCTGTATGCAGTTCATGGTCGAATCCGAGGGTTAATACCCACGTCATGTGGACATTTTGCAGTAGCGGACGCGCTATGGGGGTTAATGTCAACATCTTACCTTCACTCCACTCATGCAACCATAATTCGATATTCAACATCTGAAATTCCAAATTGCTTCATCATTTCATGTGCGGGGTGAACACCATGACCTTGTACAAACCATGGATATCTTCTAATTGTGTGTTTAAATTGACTTGATGCACATCAGCCTTAATTTGCAAGACTAAATAACAAGCTTGGCTCGTTTGAAGGTAACTATAGACTCTCATTCTGATTTCCTAACAACATTCTTTACATGTACCAATACTCTACTTTACCTTGAAACACACCTTTTCCCATCAATTGCATTTACAACTTCGACCAAGGTTCAACTGTAAGTGGGTAATGATAATTCAAACTCCAAGGTGAATAAATGGCATCCACTGATGGAGAGGGACACCCTTCTCTCTAAGCTTCTGAACTGCAAGATGCAATCCTTCTGCAGCCCTCCTCACATCTGGGATATTGTCCTCTCCAAGAATATTCTTGTACACAACTTCTGCAACTTTAGGGCCATATTCATCAGACATGCTCCAGAGGGTTCCAATGGCACCCTGGAATCCAGCAGAATCCTCCTGCCAGATGCATGGCCTCATTCTCCAGGTTAGAATCCCCCATTGCAGTCTGACAAGCTGAGAGATAAACAAACTTGGCATCAGGGATATTGATGTCTAGGATCCTCTTGAGTTCAAGCTTTTCATGGTGTAGAATCAGACAACTGTTAGATGGATTTACTAGATCCTGATGGCCATGACAGGCAAGATGAAGCCAGGATGAGGATTGAACCTTTTCCAATACATTCTGAATGGTGGCTTGTGAATCCTTGAGTTGTTGAGCCTTTTCTCCAAAAAGATCAGTAACAACACCAAGCTCTTTTCCAACAGAGGGTAGTCTAGCCCAGTGTCCCAGATTGGTGGATGTTTCAGTGATTCCCACAGCTGTCAGAGTCCCATCTGGAGATGTACCTTTCAGGTTTGCTTGGATAAGAAACTCCAAAGTTGGTGTGTAGGACTGAATAAATTTGCTTTCTATAGGTGCAGCAGCATGAAGTGGAAAATAGGTGAATGGCCCAGATGGGCACCACCATATATGGCCACCATGAATTCCATTCTATAAAGCTGTTAGCTATGTCAATATCATGGAGAAGCTATAACACATACATCTTCCAGGACACCAAAAACAGGTTTTACAACTGTTGTCCAAAGCCATGTAATCACAGAATTAAGTGATTTATCTACTGATGCATTATCCATCTTGTGAAGTCCACCTTTTCTGACCTCCCTTGAGTGAATATGGTAATGATTCAAAGAGTTCTTCAGTTTTTCCATATGGCCTTTAACAGCAGACTCTGTAACACTGGACAAGCCAAGGTGTACAGGAGGCACAGATGGTGACAAAATAACAATTGCATCTGTTTTGCTGGAATGGAAATTTAACATGATCACAGGTCCATGTGCAGCTGCAGAGGAGAGGTGTGAATACTGTGGTGATAGCAAAAAGTTCTCAAATCCAGGATATTGATGGATTTGTTCAAGCAATTTCATTCTTTCATTAGCCAGAGCATGATAATTGACAGTTGGATCAGATCTATAGGAGGAACCTTGTAGCTGGACTGAAATTTGTTGAAATCTTTGTGAAAGTGCAGGTAAATGAGCCTTGAGATAAGTATAGTCATCTGATAGCTGTAACTTCTGTTTATGTGTTGTTGAGAGGCCTTGCTCAAGGTATTCCACAGCAAGGCTGGTATGAGAAGCTTGGAGAGCAAATGCAACTGCCCTGGAGACAAGTCTAGATATGTTATTCCTGATCAATGTTTCATGTCTATTGCCAAGTGAGCTTCCCAGCCAGAGAACAGAAGGCAAAGTTTTGAAGGCAATAGTAAATGCTACAAGTACATCTTGCATTGAGAACACCCTGCTTTCATAAGTATAGGCTACAGCTATATCCAATATACTTTGTGGAATGGCAGTAGGTGACTTGAGTGCAGATTTATATAATATGTTTGCTTGATTGAGATCCTCCACATTCTGAGCCTTCCTATACATATCAGTGTAGAACATAGCCAAGCTGTGCTGCCTGCCTGCAAAGTCTGGATGATCCTCCGGAGTTGCAGCCACAGCTGACAGATTGTGTTTAAGTGCAGCTTTAAGATCCTTAAGATCCTCAACCTGTTTATATCTGAGACCATAAGATATAGCCAAGTTGTGTTGCCTCTCTGCCAAATCTGGTTGACCCTCTGGAGTTGTAGCTACAGCTAACAAATCATGCTTAAGTGCAACCTCAAGATCTTCAAGGTTTCCAGTCCTGTTAAATTTACCAGTATAGGAGACAGCCAAGTTCTGGTGCCTGACTGCTAAGGATGGATGGTCCTCTGGAGTTGCAGCTAGAAGTGCCAGATCAATATTGAGCCCAGCCTCAAGATCCTCAAGGTCCCCAGTCCTTCTGTGCTTAAGTTGATAGGATATAGCCAAGTTTTGTTGCCTGCCTGCCAAGTCTGAATGGCCATCTGGAGTTGAAGCTATAGCCAACAGATCATATTTAAGTGCAGCTTCAAGGTCCTCTAGATCTCCAGTTCTTTTATATCTCTCTTTATAAGACATAGCTAAGCTTTGTTGCCTGCCTGCCATATTTGGATGGCCCTCTGGAGTTGCAGCCACAGCTGACAAATCATGTTTTAGAGCTGCTTCAAGTTCCTCAAGATTCCCAGTCCTTCTATACTTCTCTTTAAAAGACTCTGCCAAGCTTTGTTGTCTGCCTGCCATATCTGGGTGTTCCTCTGGAGTCAAAGCCACAGCTAACAAATCATGCTTGAGTGCATCTTCAAGGTCTTCCAGATTGCCTTTTCTTTTATACTTGTCTTTGTAAGATTGACTCAAATTTTGTTGCCTGCCTGCCAAGTCTGGATGCTCATCTGGAGTTGCAGCCAGAGCTGATAGATCATATTTGAGTGCAGCTTCAAGATTCTCATGGTCTCCAGTTCTTTTGTATCTGTCACTATAGGATGCAGCTAGATTTTGTTGCCTGACTGCCAAGTCTGGATGACCCTCTGGAGTTGCAGCTACAGCTGACAGGTTATGTTTGAATGCAGCTTCAAGATCCTTAAGATTTCCAGTTCTTTTATACCTGTGACTGTAGGATACAGCCAAGTTCTGGTGTCTGAATGCCAAGTCTGGATGATCCCCCGGAGTTCCAGCCAGGGCTAACAGTTCATACTGTAGTCCAGCTTCAAGGTCCTCAAGGTTTCCAGTACTGTTATATCTATCAGTATAGGATACAGCCAAGTTTTGTTGTCTGACTGCCAAGTCTGGATGGCCTTCTGGAGTTGCAGCCACAGCCAACAGATCATGCTTGAGAGAAGCTTCAAGGTCCTCAAGGCCTCCAGTCCTTCTGTATCTGTCTTTGTAAGACACAGCTAAATTTTGTTGCATACCTGCTGAGTCTGGATGGCCCTCTGGAGTTGCAGCTATAGCTAATAAATCATACTTGAGAGAAGCTTCAAAGTCTTCAAGGTTTCCAGTTCTTCTATATCTGTCTTTATAGGATACACTCAAGTTTTGTTGCATCCCTGCCAAGTCTGGATGACCCTCTGGAGTTGCAGCTACAGCTGACAAATCACACTTTAGAGCAGCATCAAGATCCTCAAGATTTCCAGTTCTGTTGTATCTATAACTGTAAGACACAGCCAAGCTTTGCTGCATGCCTGCCATATTTGGATGGCCCTCTGGAGTTGCAGCTAGAGCTGATAGATCATGCTTGAGTGCAGTTTCCAGGTCCTCAAGGTTTCCAGTCCTTCTGTACTTGTCCCTATAAGATACAGCCAAGCCTTGTTGCCTGACTGCCAGTTTGGGGTGACCCTCTGGAGTGGCAGTTACACATAGCCAATTATGCCTTAGTCCAGCTTCAAGATCCTCAAAATTCCCAGTTCTTCTGTACCTCTCTTTATAGGACAAAGACAAGTTTTGTTGCCTCTCTGCCAAGTCTGGATGGCCCTCTGGAGTTGCAGCTAGAGCTAACAGATCAAGCTTGAGTGCAGCCTCAAGATCCTGAAGATCCCCAGTCTGTTTGAACCTGTAACTATAGGATGTAGACAAGCTTTGTTGCCTGCCTGCCAAGTCTGGATGGCCCTCTGGAGTTATAGCCACAGCCAACAAATCATGTTTCAGAGCAGCTTCAAGATCCTCAAGATTCCTAGTCACCCTGTACTTATTTTTATAAGACACAGCCAAGTTTTGCTGCCTGCTTCCCAAGTCAGGATGATCCCCTGGAGTCACAGCTACTGCTAACAGATCATGCTTCAGAGCAGCTTCGAGATCCTCAAGATTTCCAGTTAGTTTGTGCCTGAGTTTATAGGATGTAGCCAAGTTCTGCTGGCAGGCTGCCAAGTCCGGATGCCCCTCTGGAGTCGCCGCCGCAGCTAACTGATTGTGGTTGAGTGCAGCTTCAAGATCACCCACTTCCCCAGTCCTCTGGTACCTTCTACCATAGGCTGTACCCAATGTTACATACCTGGTAGCACGGTCAGTATGGTTCTCTGGAGTACATTCTACAGCTAGTAGGCCACTCTCGATCGCAGTTCCGAGGTCTGTTAGGCTCTGCGTTTCCATGTACCTGTCCATGTAGAATTTCGCACTCATGTAAGCTGCCTGACCCCTCGCCTCCATGTTCACTTCAACTGTGAGCCCCGCAAGTTAAACCTGCTAAGCCCAAATGCCCTAGCACTCACCATTATCCTTGTTTTCCTCTGTATCCATTGCTTGCATGGACATCGTCGTCGTTCTTGTTCAAGTTGTTGAATTTGATCGATGTGGCAGTGCGATTTCACATCCGACATATGCACGTGATCCTTTGCTCTCCCTCCGTTTCCACTTGGACGATAAGGCATACGAACTATATACCGTCAGACTCAGCTTATCCTGTACATCCCCACAGCCGACTGAAATTGGTTGTTATATCAGCGTGATCATGGAGCTAGCAAATTTAATATCCGGCTGTTGCCATTTACCACACCCATGCTTTCAACACACTCTGATGTCTCTAGTGATAACTTATACGCAGACGAAGTTGTGGGACTTGAGCTACGCACTTTGTGAGAGACTGGTACTACGAGCACTGATTACAAGGATGTGTAGAGCGGGACCAGGTCAATATCGTTGGGGGTACCCGTAACCCGATACTCCTACTTCATCCCAGTTTGATTTTCATGCTCACAGGAAATATGTAGCTACAAGTGATACCGAACTCAGAAATAGAGAAAGATTATGTGTAGGTATTTGTGCTATGGAACGCAAGCCCGACCACGACAACGTGGATGGCGCTAGATGTCGTTCAATACGGGGTCCGTTCCTATGCCTGGAGTGGCAACCAGTAGCCTGATCCATGAAGGATCGGCACTCTAAGATGCACGATCCCAGGGCGGGTTGGCGGTGTTCCAGAATCGGGCGTTGGCTGGTGACTAAATTTAGACGGCATTTAGCGGTGAAGGCAATGGAAAACCGGACAGCGTACCATCTAATATCAACACCATACCCATCATCTCTTGGTTCCTTCGCCTCTGTAGAATGAGTGATGCCCCGATCGCCCGGTTGAAGTGAGTTATACGCTACGAAGGAAAATCAGCACGGAGTTAAAAGACATGGGAGGACCCACAATAGCTATGCGTAACCGTTACTCACTTAGGCTTCCGAGCCGTTTACGACACGTCGCTCGTGGTATGGGGTACATGTAGTGGCGTAGTCTGCTTGACTTTGAATGAAGTCCTCCGAATCTTCAGCATTTGGACTTGACGATACCCTAACTACAGGAAGTCAGAAAGCGAAAAAAAAAAATGGTGGACACAACAGGAGACAAAGAGGCTGGACTCACGACACAGCGAACTAATTATCTGAACTTCAATGTGGAAAGCAAGACAGGCGCTGAAGGCCGAAGATCCGTGCACGATCTTGTTGCTCGCGAGTCGTTATCCACAACTGCTCTGCATATACCCCTCTCGATCCCGTCTCCTCCCAGTTTTGATGAGGCACGGTTATTTGACGACGTGCATTTACGGTTGGTGGGGTGATAAAGATTCGGGGTGGGTATGGCAGGGAAAGGGAGAAAGAAACATTAAGCTAGGTATCATCGTCTGTCTCCACGAGAATAGTGAGAATCGAGCGAAAGTTGGGTAAATGCTTGAGAAGCGATAGCATGATGTAGTGGCTTTAGGTCCCGACGCCAGAAATTCTAGCGTTCGATGAGCGGTGACGAGGATTAAGGAGCAATAGCCCCCGAGCCACCAGATCTTTTGAAGATGGTGTCAGATAACGTCAAGAAAGAGATTGACACTGATATACGAACTAAGTCTCCTTCGTTGCTTGAAGCTATAAAGTGTCCTTCCCTGTTGAAATAAAGTTCATTCGGAAGCTGCTCTCGGCTTTGCCACCCCGTGTTGAGTGTGAAGCTTGAGTTGAAGCAGACGGGTGAACCAAACCACGGGATCCTCTGACCCATTTCTACGCCTACGGCGTTGCCCATAAAATAGTGAACGGAATTCGTATGTTCCTCCCAATTCTTCTCCCAGCATTCTACTTCCCATTTTACCAGCTCGTCGTATCCCATCCTTCTTTGCAGTATCACTTTACACCTCAACGAGTCATGTTTTTTAATCCTGACGCGTGCAGCCCCTACGCAATCCTCCAGACCCGAAAATATGGTACATCGTGGCCCAGCCGAACATGTTTGCGGGTGAAGGGAGGAAGAGGAGTTTACGAACACAGTGATCGAGGAATGTTGTACGTGTTTACCTGAGCATCTTGTACATCAAGGTCCAGAAATTCCGAATACCGACGCGGGTGTTTAGGTGCGTAAAACACTTTTCCATGAACTCAAACCTTCCTCAAACTTTTTTTTGTTTCAATACCAGAGAGTTTCACATGTAACTGCGGAAGGTCTCCAATTTTACGGATGTTGGACGATGATTATTTCAGAAGAATGGGTAACCGCCTCCCCAAACAGTAATGGTACGTCCTTTTAAATAATGAGTGCCCACTTTCCCCTTATTGAGCTCTATATATGCAGGAACATATCACTGCGACCTAGGCCTTTCAGAAAATCTCAAATGCTACACCAGCTAAACTATTGATTTCATATCGACCTGAGACTTTGCACAACACAAATACAACCATAATCTTTCCGATCTAACTTCCCCGAAGTTCATTCCCGCTGTCATTTCTTCTCATCATGATACTCCCCAACCTCATGTCCCGAGACTCTGAGAAGCCTCCGAATTGCACAGACTTAGGGAGTGGCGCATGTGAATCGGATCCCGTGGTATTCTACATCATTGGTGAGGCAACCTCAACATTCAAAAGAACATATGCATATTCACTCGACTTTAGCCGCCATATTCGTGCTCATTATCGCGGTGACCGCGTTCACCTGGTTCGGATGCTCCTATACGCCGCTTGCAAGGAAATCTGGTCTCGCCCGGCGGCGTCTAACCCGCGGAAAGCTCCCTAGGAAATACAATCTAACGCCTCAGGCTGGCGTCTCAACTGAATTGGGCCCCGCCGACAGTTGTAAATGCGCCTGTACTGGTTCAGCGAAACTTACTAACTCTTTTCCAGCTCATACAGGCATCTTGGACCCATACCACTATATGAGCTCGTCCTTCGATGATTCTCTCATCTTGAACAAATCGTCGTCCGAGGGTGCACGGGTCCCTGAGCCTGCCTATCCCTCCTTTGGCGCAGCTCCCTTATCACCAGTGTACGTGCCGCTCCCGTTTTCTCAAAGCCCCGAAAAAGCATATATACCACATCATCCGGGTTAAAGGAAGGCACTTCACCATCTGTGTAATAGAATTTTGACGAGATCAAGCATGGCGATGGACTCAGTATGTAGGGTACAGCTAGGTCGGCGTTTAGACGAGTAAACCTGAAAGTTACGATCTTATCTGCTATACAATGAGATAGATGTACAACTGGCTATTGTTGTCAAATGATTCAGATATTAAGGCAATGTGACGAGTCGTAACTATGTGCAATGACACATAATGTTCATATTTTTACACGTACAGGGTCTGGAATCACTATTTGTACACAGAACGATTTCTTTGCTATTTTCGTCGTATCAACATGAAGAATGGCCCGAATGCAAAGGCGATAGATCAAACATAAAGTCATGAACTGTCAAAAGCGCGTACTGAGGAAGAGGGTACGGTTTCAAGCAGGGATGACCCATTCATTTCCCAAAACAGAGCCATGGTCTCTCCAATCATAGAACTCCCAAGGATGCAATATCTCCTCATTCTCGTCTCGAATGGCACACACATTAGCTGACGCAAGCCGCAGCTTCGGCCGAATGGCTTCATCGATAGCCTTCCGACCCTGCGGGACACCCTGTCCAAGCGTCGCCTCGGCTCGCGTGGCCCCATCCGGAGTGACTATATGCGCCTTGAAACTGTTGCGGATGGAGTCGCAAAGCGTGTCGTCTCCTGTGTGCGGGTGGTTGAGGTCGTGGTCGGTCATGATCTTGACCACAACGTCGTGGGGAATGTGAATCGTGTCATGGACCTTCGAGTTCCCATGCTGGCGCGCACGGCACGCTGAGCACTGAGTGCCGTGGCTGCGGCTCAGGACGGCGGTGGCTCCGACAGTATAGGTATGACCGTCCTTGGAGGTATACGCAACCTCAAGGAAGTGAGAGCCTTCGAAAGCGTGCTCGACGACTTCCACGATGATCACGAATTGGCGGAAATTCCACACGGGCTCGAAGCCTTTGGGGAGAGCCTCTTCGTTGTCTCGTGTGAATAACGACTGCGTGATCGGTATTTGCTTGTCTCGCTCGACAGTGGGCTGCCGTCCGAAATATCTCTGAAGAGTTCTCAAATCCTGTGCGCGCTGGATAGCAGTTGCTGGCTTGTCAAGCGAAACCCCATCGATAGGAGGATAAGTATAGTCTGCGGAAGGAGCGTTTTTGTGTTAAGGGCAACTGAACAATAAATCTAGGAACGTACATTTGGGAAATTCAGAATTTCCGATGAACCGCGTGTCGTTTGCTATCCAATATTTCCCATCAGGTTTGCGGTATGGCTCTAAATTGCTGAGTTCTGTGAGGATCGCGTTGTTTTCTTCGGACCAAGTTCCATCTGCCTGAGCTATCGTTTGTTTAACTTACCGAACCCCTCTAAATATGTTCTAAAACCTACTGAAAGGCTGCCGTCCTGTCGGTGTCTCAAAGCCATCCTTTCCTAACCAATACGAGGGGTAAGCGTACTCCCAAAATGCGAGGAGTCTATCGACATTGCAGTGATGCAAGAAGAATATTGGGTCAAATCCTACATTAATTCGTGAAATCAATCGATATGGAGATCGGGGAAGGCCATACCGGCATAATCATTGTCCATCTGAAGAATGTTAATCAACAAATAAATTCGGACATCGGATATAATATTACACACCATATGTCCTCCGCTGCCACCTACGACAAGATGTATGGTGTTGTGAGGCTGTTCGAGAGATGCTAGGTGATCGTGAGTTAAAGGTTCATACGACGAAGATATTTTAAAAGGCATACTCAATCGAAAGTTATGGGTTGACTTTGACTGGCCCCTGGTGTTCGAAAATTGGTCCCAACTATGTTCAAAAGTTTGTTAGTCCATTCGAGTTCCTCCCTGAGTCGACCCAACTCACATCACTGAGCCGCGTCTGTCCCGGAAGGGATATAAGAAAAGTTGAGCTACTTTGCTTATGACGTCCGTATAACTTCCTCGAGTGTTGGGGTCTTTGCTGGTCAAGGTGCTAATGCCCTGTTATTAGTCTACGGAACACAAGCAGTAGAGGACGGTGAACATTACCCGTTGAGGCCCTTGTAGTTTTCGACTACACCATTTTGAACGCTGTTAGGCCATCGGTATGTTCTAGTCCAATCGTCGAAATAAGATACATAGATTTCATTTCCCGCTACCTGGTTCTGTTCTTGCACGGTGGCGAAACCCGCGGGAAGGTCTTTAGACCCAAAATCGTAAAATGCGAGAATATTGTCGACTGTCGACGTTGACCCGTCGGGCATGGCCAAAGTGAGGGTAGGCTCATACAGGACAGGAGGTAGGCCCGTCTTCCCAGTTTCCGGCGCGGTCCAGTCCCAGAACCTTACCGTGAGGTCAATGTCGTTTGGTATACCATAAGTGTCATTGATACGTACGGAAAACGAAGCTCGTTCGCTGCTTGCTCCCATGCCTTCTTGGAGGCGGCTGGGTTCGAACCCCAGTTCCTATTCGGGTCATTCTGCCACTCTTTCACAATCCTTTGGGCTTCCAGGCCTATGCTTTGCTATTTTTTTTTTTGTTGAATATGAAAACAACGATGTAGTAAATGAAGGAATGCCAACTAACCTCGAGCAGCATGATGTAAGGCCTGTGCCATGTCGGGAACAGGACAGCTAGAGAGGGGCGGTTAATACGAATATTTCTCCAAAGCTCTGGCTGTCGTTCTCACATCCATGGTTACAGTATCCTATGATATAATCGGGTCAAACTTTATTGCCTTGTTGAAATTTTCCACGTACCCTGCCAATTAGCATCGACTTGGGTCCCTTCGGGATCGCCGCTGACGATGAAATCGTCAGTGACAAATTCATTCAAGTAACTATGTGACTCACGGCCACGCCTCATACGGCAGCCCATGAATTCCACCTAAAATTTACATAGTGAGCAAAGAGGAATGATAGAGCGGGACATTGTTGAACCAATTTGGACGTGTTGAGCAGGGACAGGAACATGCTTAGAGTTTGGGTCTCTGATATTCAGCCATGCCTGGATGAAAAGCGAAAATTGTTCTGGCTTCTTTGCTAAGTCTCGTATATCGAGCCGCGGGTGGATTTCGCCGGTCGCTACACAATTCCGGGTGGTCAGTCACCTTAGTGTGTGGTATGGCTTAGGGGCGAACCGTTAAGGCCGGTCACAGGGTACGTAACGTTGGACATTGCAAGCGGAGAAATTCGAAAGGCTAGAAGAAAGGAATGTACTAGAGTACTCCGATGCTAACCATAGGAATCCTCGATGCCTTTATAACTATTCGCCCAGACCAAAAATAGAGTTAGAACACAATATGCATCCGACTTCAAGGGAGTTCTTACCATATCAAATGACGAATGATATAACCGCACTATTCTCTTTTCAGCGACCCAGCGTTTGGGCATCCATTGTGACAACACTCTTTGGGTTCAAACACGGCATATCTAGTGGTCAAATCTTCCAATCCAATGGTCGATTGGCCAAGTGTAAGGTCAGAGCCTGCAAGAGGATACACTAGAACGTATATTTGGAAAATGCAACCGGAGAATTGATCATGCCGACGGCCTCGTTCCGTGATACGAGATGTAGCAGTTGTAGAGATACATCTCCCCGCATTTCCAAGGACAAAGATCTAGGATTTCAGTGGCTTTGGATAAAGTATTGCGGGGTTGGGTATATCCCAAGGAGCATGTTCCACAGAACCCAGGCCATCATCATGAAGTAAAATGAAACCTAAACAATTGATTGAGGTATATTGGGATGCAAGTTGACAAAAACGCATGTGGATGTACTGAGCAACGAAATCCGTAATGACTCGATTGGTGTTGCTTGCGGAAGGCACATGATGGTGTTTATCGTAAACCTAGACGTTGAAGACTGATTAGAAAGACTGATAGATCATGTCCGTGATGTACAAAGTCCGTCCGGCATTTTCCTTAGCTTCGATGGAAAGCGCCGAAGCTTGTTGGTGGCTCTCTGAGCCCATGGAAGAGAAATCATTCAATTCCCAAGGCCAAATCACTGTGTGCAATGACACAAATCGTTCATATATTTTACACGTACATGTAAAAAGTCTGCAATCACTATTTGTGCACGGAATAATTTTTTGCTATTTTCGTCGTTTCAGCAAGCGGAAAGGCAAGGATCAAAATACAAAGTCATGGACTGTCAATCACGTACTGAGAAAGAGGGCATAGATTTTGGACAGTAGTTCAAGCAGGGACGACCCATTCGTGCCCCAAAACAGAGCCATGGTCTCTCCAATCATAGAACTCCCAAGGATGCAATATCTTCTCATTCTCGTCTCGAATGGCACACACATTAGCTGACGCAAGCCGCAGCTTCGGCCGAATGGCTTCGTCGATAGCCTTTCGGCCCTGCGGAACCTCTTGTCCAAGCGTCGCCTCTGCTCGCGTGGTCCCATCCGGAGCGACAATATGCGCCTTGAAACTGTTACGGATGGAGTCGCAAAGTGTGTCATCCCCTGTGTGCGGGTGGTTGAGGTCGTGGTCGGTCATGATCTTGACCACAATGTCGTGGGGAATGTGAATCGTGTCATGAACCTTCGAGTTCCCATGCTGGCGCGCGCGGCACGCTGAGCACTGAGTGCCGTGGCTGCGGCTCAGGACGGCGGTGGCTCCGACAGTATAGGTATGACCGTCCTTGGAGGTATAGGCAATCTCGAGGAAGTGAGAACCCTCGAACGCGTGTTCGACCACCTCTACGACAATCGCGAACTGGCGGAAATTCCACACGGGCTCGAAGCCTTTGGGAAGAGCCTCCTCGTTGTCTCGTGTGAATAACGGCTGCTTGATCAGGATTTGCTTGTCTCGCTCGACAGTGGGCTGACGTCCGAAATATCTCTGAAGAGTTCTCAAATCCTGCTCGCGCTGGTCGGAATTTGCTGTCTCGTCCAGCGAAACTCCATCGATAGGAGGATAAGTATAGTCTACGGAAAGAGCGTCAGGTCAAGAGCAACCGAACAGTAGATACAGAAACGTACATTTGGGAAATTCGGAATTTCCGACAAACCGCGTGTCGTTTGCTATCCAATATTTCCCGTCAGGTTTGCGGTATGGCTCCAAATTGCTGAGTTCGGTGAGAATCGCATTGTTTTCTTCGGACCAAGTTCCATCTGCCTGGGCTATGGTCTATTTAACCAACCGGACATTTCGAATGTGTTTTAAAACCCACTGAAAGGCTCTCGTCCTGTCGGTGTCTCAAAGCCATCCTTTCCTATCCAATACGAGGGGTAAGCATACTCCCAAAATGCAAGGAGCCGGTCAACATTGCAGTGATGCATGTAGAATATTGGGTCAAATCCTATATTACTTTGTGAAATCAATCGATATGGAGATCGGGGAAGGCCATACCGGCATAATCATTGTCCATCTAAAGGGCGTTAATCATAATCAATGGACATATCCAGACAATGGAGGATATATTACACACCATATGCCCTCCGCTGCCACCTACAACAAGGTGTATGGAGTTGTGGGGCTGTTCAAGAGACGCTGGGTAACCGTGGTTTGAGTATTCTTATTAACGAAGATATCTCAGAAGACATACTCAATCCAAAGTCATGGGTCGGCTTCGACTGGCCTCTGGTATTTGAGAATTGGTCCCAACTATGGTCAAATTTTTATTAGTTTATCCAACTTCCTCCCTGAAGCGACCCGACTCACACCATTGAGCCGCGTCTGTCCTGGAAGGGATATAAGAAAAGTTGAGCCACTTTGTCCAAGATCTCTGTATAGCTTCCTCGAGTATTGGAATCTTTGTTGGTCAAGGTGCTAGTGTCCCGTCGTCAGCACATGGAACACAAGCAGCAGAGGTCGGTAAAATTTACTCATTGATCTTTTTGTAGTTTTCGACAACACCATCCGAAACATTGCTAGGCCATCGGTATGTCCTGGTCCATTCATCGTAATAAGCCACATATATTTCCTCTCCCGATACTGGATTCCGCCCCCGCACGGTAGAGAAACCTTTGGGAAGAAGGTCTTTAGATCCAAAATCGTAATATGCGAGAATATTGTCGACTGTCGACGTTGACCCGTCAGGCATGGCCAAAGTAAGCGTAGGCTCATATAGGACAGGTGGCAAACCGATCTCGCCAGTCAGTGGCGCGGTCCAGTCCCAGAACCTTATCGTGAAGAGGTCATTTTGGTTTGGTATACCATAGTAGATCGATACTCACGGGAAGCGAAGTTCGTTCGCGGCTTGCTCCCATGCCTTCTTGGAGGCAGCCGGATCCGGTCCCCAGTTCTTGTTCGGTTCATTCTCCCACTCCTTGACAATTCTTAGGGCTTCCAGGCCGATGCTTTGCTATTACATTATTATTATTGAGGTCAGCACATGATGTGCGGGAAATAAGGGAACAGGGATTAACCTCGAGAAGCATGAGGTAAGGCCTGTGCCACGTCGGGAACAGGACGGCTAGAATGAAGTGATAAAAATGAATACATCAGAGCTCTGGTTGCCGTCCTCACATCCATGGTTGCAGTATCCTGTGGTAGAATCAAATTAATATTTGTTGCTTTGATGGGGCTTGCCACGTACCCTGCCAGTTAGCATCGACTTGGGTCCCTTCGGGATCACCGCTGATGATGAAAAAGTTAGGGACGATGTATTAGAATTAATATATGACTCACGGCCAAGTCTCATAGGGCAGCCCATGAATTCCTCCTAAACGTTACATAGTGAGCGAAGAGAAGAATATACTGAGCGGCTAGGTCGAACCAATATGAACGTGTTGAGCGGGGACAGGAACATGCTTCGAGTTTGGGTCTCTGATGTTCAACCATGCCTGGATGAAAAGCGAAAACTGTTCTGGCTTCTTCACCAAGTCTCGTATATCGAGCCGCGGGTGGACTTGACCGGTCGCTACATCATACTAGACGGTCAGTCACCTTGGCATATGGGATGGCTCAAGAGACAAACCACTGGAGCCGGTCACAGGGTATGAAGCGTTGGACATCGTAAGGTGAGAAGTTTGAAAGACTAGACGAAAGGAATATTCCAATGCTGATCATAGGAAACCTTGGTGCCTTTATAACTAATCGACCAGACCAAATATGGAGTTAGAACTCAATATGTATCTGTCTGCAAGGGAGTTCTTGACGTATAAAATGTCGAATGCCCCAAACGCATTATCCTCTTTTCAGCGATCCACAGTTTGGGCGACCATTGTAATAACCCTCTTTGGGCTCAAAGATGGCAGATACAGCCTTTGAACCTTCTAATTCGAAGGTCAATTAGCCAAGTATGAGGTCAGAGCTTACAAGAGGTTACACCAAAGTCATATATTTAGGAAACACAGCCGGAGGATCGAACATACCGGTGACCTCGTTCCTTAATACGATGCGGAGCAGATGTGGAGATATACCTGCCCCGCATTTCTCATTGTTAAAAATCTAGGGTTGGATACCGTTGGAGAAAGTTGCGCATTTTGGTATATCACAACGTTCATATTTCGCATGGAATCAGACCGCACAGAGGGAATAAAACCACCTAAAACGAATGAGACAATTATTGGGATGTGGATTGTGGAAGAATGCATGGGCTATACCGAACAACGAATCCATAACGAGTCGATTGATATTGCTTGCGGTCAACACATGATGATACTCATTACATACTTGAATGCTGAAGACTCGGATAGGCGATGTTCTCGTGATGTGCGAAGATCCTCCGGCATTTCCCTTGCTTCGATGCAAAACGTCAAAACCCTGCGTGGTGGTTCATAAGACCAAGACAAAGGCCATAGGAACGGAAAACCATGGCGCAAAAGTTAGCTGCTCATGCATTAAGGTTCGTTCATCGTGAAACCCAGCAAATTATTAATGAATTGTCGTCCATACAAGGTATATGTCCCAATGAATATTCACGGAAGTGTTGTGGAGTAGCTAGTGATAGGGACAGAGTGTGCGATGAGTGGCGATTGTGATGTGAATTGAAGCGGGGGAAAGGCAGTGAGCCACTGTTGGGGTGATGACGAAAGAGCAGCGTATCGAGTATAATAGGCGAGAAGATCGGAGAATGTCTTCCAGGAGTAACAAGAAGAAATACTATACCTAAAACCTAATTCTCGAAAAGCAAAGAAGTATATAGTTCAACCAGGATTTCCGTGCCCCCCGACGTCCGCAGGTGGTGAATAAAGACTCGGTATCCTCAGAGCTTTGTGTTGTATATCACCTGCATAAGGTTGATGCTAATGCACTGCAATTGTAAGCGTTGGTAACCCCCATGACTGCAACGGTAGGATTATAGACATGCAGAAGGGTTGATGGGATGGAATGGATATTCGCCAAGGTGTAGACGAGACGATTGAACACGTCACGTGATCCGGTGGCCCGTGCGCAATGATAAACTTCACTTTGGGAGATAAAAATTGGTTGATCGTTTCTGGCAGGACGAGAATAGGTTACTCAGTACGTGCGATGTTAGGTCAAGGGGGTTATTTTTCAAGCTATGTGGGTTTATGGCCTGTTCAACCGGCGGTAGAATCTGAAAGTTTAGATCCGGGCTGATGGGGCAGGTGATACTGTCGGGAGCAGACGTCGAGCCGCCGTTGGGATCTTCATCACGTCCAACTTGTGTGGTAACCAGTGTGGCCGGCATTGGAAAGTCCCATCCGACCTTCCCGGGCTGGACATATTGAACTCTTGATGAACAAAACGATTGGAGCCCAACACATCCGGTAGTCAGTGGTGGCAACGGACGGAGCTACAGACGCAACCATATAATATATCGATCGAGTAGAGGATGTATTCGTTATGGACCGCGTTCTGTTGACGGTTGTCATCCAGCGACCTCGATCATGGACATGCGACTACCTCCTATGTTATTGAATTCCAACGAATTCCAATTAATTGCACCGATTTCGGAGGGAAAAGCTTGGCGGTACTATGTGCACAATCTAAGCACAACCGGCGGAGTGCGCATCCCTTGACATGGCCTTTTCTGAAGATCGACGTTAATTGGTGAGTGAATGATTACAGGGGGGCGAACGGACCTGCAGTGATCTTCGAGAAGGAGCAAGCGTTTGTGTAGTAGTTCCGTAACTCTGTTTGACGATCTTGTGAGCTTCTGTCAATGCTGTCGACGATGGTATCTTTCTTGGGAGTGGAGCATGACAATATGGAATAGTCCGTCAAATTAGATACAGATTCCCCCGCTTAATGGACTGAGAATATGCTGCCTGCCCGACACCCTGTTAATGATGATAAACATCTCAAGGGCCCTCAAGGACATGCCCAAATTTTTCCATCCACTAGCTTAAACCTGAGCCCAAGAGTGAAAAAAAGCCTACGGAAAAATTCGAAAGGTAACTAGCACGCCAAGCTGAGGGATATCATAACTTACTGAACTAAACACCCTACTATGCAGTACGATATCCCGAATTAGGGGGTAAATCGGACAAAGAGTCGGGCCATCGAATTTATAAAGACTTGGCGGTCGTGTGTATCCAGACGGATTCCAGCGGATTCCTCGTCGGTACCGAACTTCATCGTGGGCCAACGGGACGAGAACCGAAGTTCGCTTGTGTCTGTTTGGTCAAGGCCCTACGCGAATAACAATTGTCAACTCCGCGGCTGTGAAATTTGAAGATATGTCGGCTCCATCTTGGCAAGTCAGTTGATAAGTCTATTGAATTTTTTGAAGCTTCGGATTCAACGTTTCGCATGTCGCAGGAAGACGGTTAGAAAGCACAGACAGAGGCGTGACCACAAGGCCGATCAGTATGGGGAGCGAGCCCGAGAAAAACGCGGGCTTGGGAGAGGTACACAAAAGACTAGTCTTGTCTGGATAAAAAGAATATAAAAAGAATATCGACGGTTCTCGCAACGTTCACCGCGCGATGTAAGCGTCAGTACTTCAAGACATGACAGTTGAGCGCACTTTTCTAACGGTCAGTCGTGGCGCTCTCCGGCCGTCGGAAATACTGTTGATCTAAAATCAGTACGAACTTTGATGCTACCAAACTTGAGATCTCGAAGAACAAAAGAGGTCCTTGGGGCGGTGAGAATTGGGTGAGGATCATCGATGCAAGGTCAACGTGCTTTCGAGATATCGCTAGGGCAGTGTGGAGCCCTTGCCAGGTCCTGCCATTAATCCTTAAGGGTTTTGACAGCGTGGTCGCAGGCCTTGGATCTAAGTCCAGTAACAAAAAGTAACTTTCGCTAAATGACCCGCCGTGCGTTTTCCCTCATGCTGTGCGACGGGTGTAGTACCGTCAGGTATATGGTAGTAATCAGATGATAAGCAGATGGATACAAAGTTGATAGATATGACGATGAACCGAAATTCATGATTTTTTTTCCAAGGAGGAGCTCCGGGTGATGCAACTGTATGATATATTGTGGCAATCAAGGTAATCATCACGGCACATCACGGCATGAACTGGATGCCTGGGAGAACTGAGACGATTGGGCGGGGGCTCCTGGGTAGGTGCGGTGCGGTACCATTCACAAGGCTGGAGATTTCCCACCTCTGCTCCAGAGAAGTGGGAATCGTCGAAACAAAGCAATCCTGTGGGATGCGGGGCTCGCCCGGTCGTGCCGCGGTGAAAACCCAGAGCAAAAGGCAGCGAAGGGTGGAAGACGAAGCGGGTGACAGATGTCGGAGGAGTTCAACATAGCGGCGATGATGCAATGTGTCAATGGTGGAAAAACAGCAGATCATAAAATCCAGGGGTGGGCGGAACCGATTGGAAGAAACTTGAAAAACAAGGACGTTTGGGCGGCTTCATTTGGAAATTTGTTTGTGGAGGACTCGCTGAGGAACAAAGTCGAGTAGTTTTATTTAACGCTTTATACGTTGGCTTTTGTCTCGGATGTGGGGTAGCAACCGGTGAGATTTCTTGACGTCCAGCCACATGAGCCTGATATCAGAACTGTGGAGTGGGATTTCAAAAATATTCCTGGGGATGCTACACGATCAGGTCTGAGCACGTGTAAAATTTCCGTTTTCGGAATGATATTTCTCCTTTTGGAGAGATAACCGCGTTGGCGCTGTTCTCGTGCGACCATAGGCGGTATCCATTGGCACAACCCTATATCATGGCTACCACTGTTGTTGGATCAGGTTTTTTCCCCCTTCTCTTACCCCTTACCTGAATGCTGACGGGGCTCCTCTTTGCATAGTTATTTTTTCTATCTACTTTCCGTCGCACATCCCGCGACACCCACGCTCTTTACCTGGTTATATACGTCCCCCATCTGGTGGGCGCTCATAGAACTAAAAAATGCACGTCGCAGTCGATCACACGCGTATTTCGCGCGATTTCGTAAAAAAATCTCTGGAAGAACGGCACCCGGGTCTTTTCAATTTACCCATCCCTCTGCCGTCAATCCCTCTCCTCAACCCAATTCTTACGCCCCTCGTCGGGGGCAATAACAAACCCTCACCTACTCCACCACCTCCTCCTCCAGCGCCGGCACCGACACCCCCACCACCCCCTTCCTCGCCACCGCCATCTGGTGGTGGAGATTCTGGTAGCGGAAGCGGGGGCGGGAGCGGTAATGGAAGTGGGAACGGCAGCGGAGGAGGGGATGGAGGCGGAGGAAGTAGTGGTGGAAATGGTGGCGATGGAGGCTCGTCGGGCGGGGACAGTGGGGGGAGCGATCCTGGCTCAGGAAATACTGGGGGGGACGGCTCGAATCCCGGCGGCAGCGGCAACACAGGGTCAGGATCTGGGAACAACGGTGGTAGCACCAATACCGGTTCTTCGCCACCTGAGCAAACAGGTAGCTCTGGTAACCCGAGCAACTCGAATGGATCTTCATCAGGCCCTTCGGGATCAAGCGACGCGTCCTCTGGTGATGGCGAGTCGAATGATGGTACTAACGGTTCTCAGAACGGCGACAGCGGTAGCGGCGGCGGCGGTGTCATTGTAAATGCTGGTACCAACCCTAACGAGACCAATAGTGGGCACGGTCTGAAGTCTGCCATTGCCACCGGTACAGGCAACGGATCCCCCAACGCAACGGGTACCTCCAATCCTGGCGTTGATGGTTCCAGCGGCAACGTCGGCTCGGTACCTGGCGATTCTGCATCCACCGGCAGCGGAGGAGGCATCTCCAAAGGGGCCGCCGCGGCAATAGCTGTCATCGCTGTCCTTGCCTTCCTTGCACTTCTCGTCTTCCTTCTACGCAGACGCGCCGTCGCCCGCCGAAGTGATCGCAGAAACCGCTGGTGGGGTAAGAAAGACACCGCCACCCCTCGACCCCAATATGGCGACAGGAACAGCGTCGACAGTACCAGCTCGCGCACCGCGAGCGTGAGGAGCAGCTTCGCGACCACATTTGACCACGGCCAGACCCCTCGTTTGACCATCGATTTCAGCACCATGCCCCCTGTCCCACCCATGGCGGAGATTCGCAATGGACCTGTTGGGCAAGGCCAGCTCTTCTCACCCGCCAATGATACCCCCATTCTCGTCACCTTCGATAACTCCCATGTGTCGCCTACCGGCGAGGCGCGATACTCGACCCACAGCATCCAGAGCAATTCCAGCGACGGATTCGCGCAGTACCTTGTCGTGGCCAATAGCGGCCTCATCGACTCCCCCGAAATCAGAACCCCCATGTCTGTTCGCCCCTTCTCCCCCTCAGAATCTTTCGCTTTCCCCAAACCCCCTAACGTACAGTCCGGTGATTGGAGCAACGCGGGCTCCCGGCCCCAGAGCAGCTCGACCCTGGCCACCCTCAAGAGCCCAGAAATATCGTACCTCGGCTCTCCCATCCCCCCCACTCCTGCCCTCCCCAAAGACCCCTTCGCGGATCCGTCCAAGCCTGAATTCTCTGGTATTGAATCGATTTGTCGCCCATTTATCCCCACTCTTGGGGATGAGCTGGCCGTCGCCATTGGGGATAGCGTCAAGGTTATAAGTATCTTCGATGATGGGTGGGCCATGGTCGAGAAGATCCCAGAGGGGACTGAGGGCCCAAAACCCCAATCCGGCCTTATCCCAATTGACTGCCTGCGGGCGATCGACCAGGACCTCCCCGCTTTTATGTCCGAGCGACGGGTCAGTATACCGTATGCAGGGAGTGCCGACGGTCACACAGTGGTGGCACTATGAGGTACGCACAAAATCCCGTTAACGTCCGTTTCGTTCTTGGGCTGATAATTGTGCAGATATTTAAAGGCTGAATAACAGCTGAATAAATGACCTCTTATGCCATTACGATCTAGCTCGGGCAGCGCGAAACACTTCAATCAATCACTTACTCAAATCCATCTCTTCTCACTAACTTCAAGCAGTACATATACCCTAGACCCATTGAACCCGAGTGTTTGTTCATCTTCTCCCCCCACACTCGCCCTAAACATTTGTCCCCCACACTTCGCTTCACTCTTGCCTCCCGTTCTTATAACTGTACGAACTTGGGAGACGTATCTATCCCGGTTGATTTCTCAAGCCCTCTGTTGTTCATTGCTTTTTGGGCGCTGGTACATCCATAATATTATTTCTTGTATACTTCTCCGTGGTGACATATCCCCCCCTTTTGTTGTTGTTGATATCAGGCTCTGTCAATACAATTGTTGTACATGACCTAGTATATTCTATAACTTAAAAAGCTTTTGAAATGTATTTTTTTTATTGACGCACAGTTGGTTTGGCCCATGGAAAGCAATCGATCATGTGATTCGCAAAATCCTTTCATCTCCACCACCATCATTTTGGGGTCAAGTCGCGTACCGTGCCATCGAAATGGCGACAGACGCCCTGCGCTCTCAGGTCGCGGCAAAATGGCAAGAGTCCTTCACGCGTCTAAACTTTGGCGAGCCAGGCATATCTGGGTTGATGACTTTCAGCCAGGTACGTTCCAATCAGGATGTTCAAAACTTGAGTTCACCATATCTTGTCATAGGCCTGGAATCTCTCGACGGACTTTCTGCGTCCGAAAGACATTACGGATCCAAACTGGAAAACGGAATACAGTGCGTTACGCTTCGACCACGCTGGATAACTTGAAGGAGGTTGATTGGTTGAGGTAGATATGAACGACGTGAGTATGGCGCTGGGGATGGTCAAGGAGTGTCGACGGTTACCTGTTGTGCTGGAAACGTTCCATGGTGCGTACGCGTACCTTGGGCTGCTTTCTGATCTTAACTTCCGTTTAACAGAGGACATACGAAAAAACTACCACCTCATCAATCACGACGTGCAGCAATTCATGGCAAACTACGAGGTGCGCAGCCTCATTCCGTATCGCGCGAATTCCTTGGTGTAATTTAAATGCTCCCAGTCTACCGCAGATCCCAACATTATCGCACAGCTCGTCTTTCGCATTCAGCAGTGGTTCAGGGCGTGGTCGCCACCCACTGAGTGCGTTCTAGCCGCATATACGCGGCAATTACTGATTATAACATTTTAAGGCTTGGCCCAACTTTCTTCTCGGCCTTTACGCTTACGTTCCAAACCCACCTCTTCTCCATCCTTCCCCCTTCCTTCTCCCGGGGGTTCAAGGCTCTGATCGTGGCCACCCTTCCGCCGACCGACTCAACGCCACCGCCACCGCCAAATCGACACCTGTGGAATGCATTCGAATCGCTTGGGCTACTGGATCGGTTCGACTCCATCATTGCGAGTGTGGGATACGAGCATATTGAGGCTCATGTTCTCGTGACGTGCACCGGGGACTGGTCTAAACCCATGATAGAGACGTTACGGACTTGGATGTCGGATAGGATGGTGTCGTGGATGCTGCATCCATATGCGAGAGGCGCTTCCAATGGTCGGTGGCCAGGCTTCTGTTTATGTGTCGAGACGCTCACGAAATTATGACATAGCGGATGAGGCTCGGGCAATGCTGCAGGGTGTGGGGTCACGGTTTGATTTTCATATGAATAAAACTCTGTGTGATCTACGGTGAGTACCTTTCACTCATTTTACGGATGTGTCCATAATTTTATTTTCACAGAACAAGAGAAATCTTCGACATTATCATAGACTTTCCCGACTCGATGGGCGCCTTGCAGGATCTCAGGGTGTGTTCTTGCTCTCCTTCCTTTGCTATATCATTGAACACACGCAATAGGATTGTTTGCAAAGAGTGGATCAGCGAGCGGCTCTCGTTCAGTCATTACGAAAAGCGTGAGCCATGGTGCTATTCACAGCGACTTGAAAACTAAAGAAAATCAGGAACCATAAACGGTTGCTCCACCCTGGAGCTGCAACCAACTCGATAATAACACAATATGTGGCTACTATCAAATGCCTTCGGATTATTGATCCACCGGGGGTTCTGCTGTTCAAAGTGGCGGATCCAATTCGACGCTATCTCAGGTACGCCACTTACAGGTGGTGATATTAAGACGCTGACTCCTCTTTCAGAGAACGTCCGGACACTATCAGGAGTATCGTCGCCAACCTCGTCGGAGACGAGGAAGGTGGAGATCTCATTGACGAGAATGATGTCCAGCTGTTGCAGCAGTCTGACGTTGAAGACTACAGTGATTCGAATTGGGAACCAGAGCCGATGGATGCTGGGCCTGGTGAGGCGTTTTTGCACGTACTACAGGACGGATCAGCTAAACAAATTTCCAGAATTTAGAGCCAACAAGCCAAGTGACGTACTCAGCACGCTTGTCAGTATATACGACTCGAAAGACCTGTTCGTCAAGGAGCTGCAGGTTCTGCTTGCCCAGAGACTCCTCGCCATTGATGACGACGACGTCCAGAAGGTGGATAAAGAAGTAACTCCTATTTTTTCGCTTACGGAGTTTTCGAAACGCTCATTACCGCAATAGCGACGTAATATCGAAATTCTCAAGTTACGTTTTGGAGAGGCGGCACTTCAAGTGTGCGAGGTCATGCTGAAGGACATGACTGACTCGAAACGAATTGACGGACATGTGCAGTCACAGAAAGCTGTGAGTTCTTCATTTTGTCTGCATGGGCATATCCAAACTAAGGGACAGTCGGTCGTACATCCGACGATCATCTCACAACACTTCTGGCCATCTCTCGAGACAAGTGACATTGTGATGCCAGGGCAATTCCAAAAGTAGCCTTTCATAGCTTTCGTTATCCGAAATGGACCTGATGGCGATGTCGTACAGGCTTCAGGAGGAATATGCGCAAGAGTTTGCCGTCTTCAAGCCGGATAAGAAATTACGCTGGTTACCACACCTTGGAACTATTCATTTAGAGCTTCAGCTGGAAGATCGGGTTGTTGAGGCAGACGTCCCACCATTAGAGGCAGCCTTCATTGAGCTGTTCTCGCACAAACGTAAGTTCTTTGTGGATCATTATTACCTGAACCGGACGCGACTCACTCCTGTAAAGCTGTGTTGTCGATCGATGAGCTAATCACAGGGGTGGGCTCTGTGGACCGGAGCGCCGCTCTCAAGGCGCTCTTGACATGGGTTGACCTTGGGGTCCTGAAGGAAGACATGGAGGGGACATTCAGGCTCCTGGAAGTCTCGGAGGAGCCATCTGCGGGCCCCAGCGAGCATGCACGAAGCAGTCAGTCGTCTCATCTTGCAGGCTCACGCTCACCCACACATTGACAATTTCATATCTCTCAGTGCCCGGTATCCCCGATGTGCCTCCCGTGTCGAGTGTGCAGCAGCAGCAGCAAGCCGAGCAGATGAAAGTTCACTGGAAGGTGCATCAGTTTTTCTGCCTTTATTTCATACGTCGCGGTGCCTCACGCTACGCTTTTTGGACAGTTCATTGAAGGGATGCTTACGAACCTTGGGCCCTTGCCGTTGGATCGAATACAGTCGATGCTCAAGCTGGCGCCGGGGTATGACCGGACGATGGACCAGCTGGCCGCGTTCTTGGAGGCGGCGAGGAGAGAGGGGCTCCTCGCGAGCCGGGATGGCGTGTGGAGGCTCAACAACTAGTCGGGGCGTGTCTAATGTTTGCGCTGTGTACATGGCAAGGGTGCTGCTGTATTTCTTGTAATAATTGATGGAAATTTGATCACGCGATCGAGCTTGTGTGGCGGGGGAAGGGCGTGTGCTGTACATGCAAAAGTGGAAATTACCCATGCAAGCATAAGCCTGAGGTGGCAGAGTCAGATTTGTACCCTGTTTCGTGGCTCAGCGCCGCGATTGGATATCGAGTACATTTCCACATCATACAAACTCCCCTCGACGTTCATTTGCAGCCCTTGTATTGACGGCCGCCAGTGGTGTTGACATAACCCTTGAGTGGCATTTTTAACGCTCGAGAAGAGTATTTATATTCCTGGGTTAGGCGGCGTTGCGATCAGGTACACGGCATGACATGCAGACATTTCATCGCTGTCTTTGTCTTGCCGATTTTATTAAAATTCGATCCTTGCTGGAGATGCCGTTGGGGTTTCAAGGTTCAAATGTTTGCTCACGAGCATTGATATGAGGGTAAGAATGACTAAAAAAGGCCCTTGCTGCGTGAAAAAATAGCCTTGGGTCGAATGGGGACCTCTTCATTGCGGTGGATTGGAAATGATGGAAGAGGTATTGCGATGAAATCAGAACGGGTGGAGTTCGTTGAGGCTATGGTAGGACACGCTCTTTGGAGAGCGATAGTCCATAGTGTGGATGAAGTTTGTGCCATTTGAGAAGGAGAATTCGGTGATGATAATATCTTGTTTGCGATAGGGGATGATAACAGCGAGTGTCAACAAGATAACAGGTTGACGCATCTCCGTAGCTCCGTTCAACATGGCAAGTCCGAGGATGCCGAAACATCGAAGGGGTCGATTGATAATACCACGGTCGGGAATCGGGCTAGGTCGGTGGTGATGATAAGATGACTCATACGCGAACATTCCTGATAGTTTCCTTCATGCGGCTATATTATTGGCCAATTAACAAAACGCCGTTGGAGGTGAAGTGTAAAAAGGAGCACGCCCAGTGAAGCTTACCACGCCCCGCTCTGGCGCCTGTCATCGGGCGGAGCAACAAATAAGATAACGCAGCAGGTTTTTTTTTTTCGGCTGCGAGGGTTTGTGCATTGGTGCTGAGGACGTGAATAAGGGGGGGTAAACGTGGTCATTTCGGGTGGTGTGGTATGCCCGGGTAGCGTCATTCCCAGTTGCTGCAGCATCAGCAATCGCCGCGCTAAGTGCGTAATGGGCCCGAGCACTCCTCGTTCGGGGCCACGAGTGGCTCTAAAATAGACGGCCGAACACGTTGAGGCATGTATTTAGCCTCCACCGCAGGGAACGAGCCAATAAGCTCGGGGGACAGATGATGGGGGAATGATCAATTATGGAGGGTCCTATTGGTCATGGGTCGCGTACGGTTTTCTTGAACGCCTAATCCACTAGGAAAGTTAGAGTTCCAAGCTTGAAAACCCTGAGGCATGGGACGTTGGAATGGAGCCAAGACACTCGTCGTTTACGCCAGTGATTGATTCACGGGCGCTTGTATTTAGGCTTGGGCTGGCTTTTTTTTTTTGATTCCAAGACGGCGGGAATGGGTTAGAAAATATGTGCCTCGCGGTATTCATCTCGAGGAAACAGTGGTGTTGCATCCCCTACCGGCCTACACGTGAGCGAAAAAGTTCCCCGAAGAGGGTAACCCTGGCTCAGTGACCCTCTGTGCGTCAAAATTTGATGCCACTTCGATCTTGAACCGTCAAAATAGCGTGTTTGAGGATGAAAAGGGAAGGTGTGGATGGTTGGTTATTTGAGAAAGTTGTTGGACCGCCGCCGCGATAAATGAATTGAAGGCTACTTATAATAGCACGTGGGTAAAAAAAAACCGATCACGGTTTGAGGTATGTAATGAGAAAAACTACATAAAAAGCTCGGCAGGAACAAATTACAAAACACTTCCCTTTTCCGTCGGACCCAAAGCATCGCTTTTTTTTTCTTAACAACCAGCTCCCCTCTTTGATATCCTCATTCTCGTGGCCCATCTTTGTTGTAATCTTACACGCCAGCCTAGGCAACTCTGAGCGGATTTCCCGCTGTCCTTGTTGTCAGCGAAACCCGGCGGCATTCCTTATTAGTTCTAATATTACCCATCGACGTCATGTCTTTCCATCCAGTGAGATATTTTGTTATCGTCCAACAGAGTCCCAAATCTCATTTTATATATGCAATCCTCAGTTTGAAGTCTCAATCCCTCATATCACCTATGCATGCCTCGGCGGCTTTATCGTGTTGGTCAGTCCGATGTCTACTCAGGCGCTGTGGTGGTATCGCCGAACTCACATGACTCTTTATAGTTTGGAATGTTTTCGCTCTTTTTGCGAGAAAAAGTGCGTTTCAGGGCTTGGATGTATTGCGTATTGCGTTTGCTCACACGGCTCAGCTCTATATTGGTGAAGCGTGTTGGGCGTTTCTGTTCGGGGTCATCATTGGTGCGTCGCAGTCCATCTATCTGAAACTTGCCTGCTCACCTCTACATAGGCCCGTACGGTGCAGGCATATTCGATCCAAGGTCATGGGGAGGAGGAGATGAGGAAGTCACCAACTTGATCACGTTGGAATTCACCCGGGTCGTCCTCGCCATCGGAGTGTTCGCGATTGGAGTCGAGTTGCCGAAAGCATATATGGCGCGTCACTGGAAGAGCATCTTCTTCTTGCTGGTCCCAGTCATGACTTGGGTAAGCGCACGATCTCCGCTGCGGTCCATTTTTACGCCGGCGACTCATGGACCCACATTCATATAGGGCTGGTTTGTCTCCGCCGGGTTGATCTTCGCCTTCATCCCTAACCTCAACTTCTTGTCGAGTTTGGCCGTCGCTGCTTGCCTTACTCCTACCGATCCGATCTTGGCTGCCGCAGTTGTGGGTGGTAAATGGGCAGACAAGCATGTTCCTGCTCATTTACGTCATCTCCTAGCCGCGGAGAGTGGTTGTAACGATGGTGCCGCGTTCCCATTCCTATTCATAGCCCTATATCTGCTCCTCGAGGCACCAGATACCGGAGGTGCCGTCCGTGATTGGTTTCTGCTTCTGTGGCTGTGTACGTCTACCTTCTGTCAAATTTCACATAGGTTTTGACTTTTCACGTAAAAACAGATCAGGTCATCCTCGGAATCATCATCGGTGCATTTATAGGATTCGGCTTTCGGCACCTCATGAAGTTCTGTCAAAGGCTTGATCTCATCGATAGGCATTCTTACGTTGCGCAATATGTTTCCCTAGCTCTCTTCACTATCGGGGTGACAACGCTCCTGGGTTCTGACGACCTTCTCGCAGCTTTCGCGTGTGGCACGACGTTTGCGTGGGATGGGTTTTTCAATCGCCAAACGGAGGAGTCTGTGTTCAGTTCCGTCATCGATCTGTTGTTTAACGTCGCTGCATTTATATTCGTTGGTGCATGGATGCCATTCAGCAGCTTCCAGAATGAGGAACTGGGTCTCAGTGTTTGGAGGCTCATTGTGATCGCTATACTTATCCTGATCCTCCGCAGGCTGCCTGTTATGATGGCACTGTACAAATGGATCCCTGATGTCAAAACCTTTCGAGAGGCCATATTTAGTGGACACTTTGGCCCAATTGGAATTGGTCTGTACCGCCCCAACTTTTGTTAAACATGCACTAATTGTCTATCGTAGGCGCGATCTTCATTGCTACACTAGCAAGTGAGGTTATTCACAAGGACAAACATCAGCATTCCCATGAAGTGGAGGTACTTAACGATCTTATTCAGCCGATAGTCGCGTTCATGGTACTCTGCTCGATCACAATACATGGCCTTTCCATCCCCTCCTTTTCCCTCGGCCGCCGGGTCCGCACCGTGTCGCGCACCTGGTCCCGTCACGCCCCCCCAGATTGGACCAACCAAGCACGACTCGTGTCCCGTGGTGCACCCGATATCGTCATCAACCGCGACGACGAGATGGAGCGAGGCCACCTTGAGGCTACTGAGAAGACGCTGGGGACCGAGTCTTTGTCGTCGCAAGGACGTGGAAGCAGGACCCCCGACGAGAAACAACCCGACGACGACGGCAGCCTGGATACGAGATTGAATTCGGATACCCCTCACGAGTTCCAGGCGAGACCTGATACACCACCTGATGGCGACGATCAAATTGCAGAATGGCAGGAGCCCCATCACAAAGTTATTGAGCGACGAAGAGGGGCAGGAGAGGACGTACGTTGCCCCCTTTTATTTGGCAGTGCTACGCTAAACCGATTGTGTTCGATCTAGGTTGATGTGGAAGTGACAAACGAGGAAGACCCTGAAGGGCACGGTTTGGTCAATCAGATCCGTCAATCCTTAACGAGACTGGATGGCCTGAAGCAAAAGGCCCATGCGCTGGAACATGAGGCAGCTGACGGCATTGAGGGGGAAGTAGAAGAAATCGAGACCCAGGTTCAACAAATACATGAGGGCATCAAGGCCTTGAGTACGTCTGCCCAGACAAGCAAGGCAGGTCCCAGCAATACCACCGACTCCAGCGACGAAGGCTGGACGTCCGATCGAAGCCATATCATTCCAGCATCTGCGACAGGTGGTGACACAAAGAAACGCCCCAAGGCTCCCCGCCCAAAAATCACGACCGTGGGATCGGGACGCCGTGGCCGCACGCGCACCTCGCTTCGGCGTGGCCTTTCACAGCACCCTACCACGCACCACCACAATGCAGCAGACGCCCACGCCGCGCAGACGGCCAGGGTCGAGGAACGCGGCCGCCTGGGAGTCCCCTCCGCGGGCTCGACGTCGACTCGCCCCGCCGATACCCCAAGCATAGAAACGTCGCCGCAATCCCACACCAGCCGCAGCCGTGCCCGCCCGATTTCCAGCAGCAGCCACCTTCGCTCGCGCCCCGGAACGGCGGAGAGCGCGGCGCTACGCCCGACCTCTAGCGGGAGCCAGCGCTCGCGCCCTGATACGGCCGAGGGTTCGGTCCGCCACCACCGGCTGGACCATATCCGGGCACTGCACACGTCGCCGCCGACGCGGGAGGTGTCGCCGTCGCGCTCTGTGCGGTTCATCGACGAGACGCCGCCCGACTCTGCCCGGTCACCAGTGGAAAGCACGAGCGATGAGCCCGACTCGGCGAAGGGGAAGGTCACGTTCGACGTGCCGAGGGTCAATGGAGGTAAAACGTGAGTGGGGTTTGAGACGCCTGTAGTGAAATTTTTCTGCGTTTTTTGCTTCCATCCCCGCCACGGACGGACAGTGTTATGAATCAGTAGGAACCCATTATGAAGCCGATACGATAAAGCAGAAGATTTTTCCTTCTTTTTACTTTTTTTTTTTTCTCTCTCTCTCTCGCATGTGTTGTGCATTATCTGTAAATATCCTATACACACCTGGCATACCAAATCTACATTATATGGCTTACCCCGAGTAAAGCGCGTTGCGTGCCAAGCGGCTGGTGGCGGTGGAGATCCATATCGCATCTGATTCTTAATGTCTAATTGCAGTTGAGCATACGCGCTAGACGAAGAGTTGTTGGGTGGGTTTGTGTTCCTCGGGCATGTGGATCTTCAGGCCCAGGGGTGGAGGGTGTCATTTGGTCGTGCCAATTTTTTTTCGAGTGTGCCGACGGCACCGTTTTTGGTGTGGGCCCGGGTATGAAATGAATCTGGGGGACATAGTTTTTTTTTTTTTTGTCACTGTTTTCCGGTGCCAGATTTTGAAGGCTGTCGACCCTGGCCGATTTTGTGGAATGCATTTGAGATGAAGGTTGCGCTTTTTGGCAAACATCAGAATGGTTTGTTTTGCGGTCTCATCCCCATTTTAGGCTCGGTGGGGATGTATTATATTATACGCATGAGCGTTGAGGATATCGATGATTTGAATCTATACAACTTGATAAGCATTCATATTGGTGGTGAGGAATTTTTTTTTTTTTAAAGTGCGCCGACAGCCTCACTTGGCACGTTGAACCCGGGTATGGAATGCGGGGGAGTATGTATTTTATTGCTACTGTTCTTCGGATCCAAAGCATTGTGCTGTGGCGGATCCTGAGGGCTGGAGAATCGACCCTGGCAGATTGGTGGTACGAATTTGAGATGATTGGGCTTGAGCAAATACCAGAATGATTCGCTTTGCGACCTCATCCTCGTGTTGATATTAATATTTCTTCAGGGAGGGTGGGGATGGAATTATACGCGTCAGAATCCTGCCAATTATTTCAATCTATACAACTTGTCAAGCATTAATATTGGTGGTGAGGGCTTTAAGTGTGCTGACAGAACTTGGCACGAACCGAGGTATGGAATGTGGGGGGACATATTCTATTGCTATGGCAGATCTTGAGGGCTGGCGAACGACCCTGGCAGATTGGTGGTAGGCGTTTGAGGTGAAGTTTGGGCTTGGGCAAATATCGGAGTGGTTTGGTTTTGCTATCTCATCCTCATTTAACATTTCTTCAGGGAGGGCGGGGACGGGAAGAGGAGATTCGTTATACGAGTGAGAATCCTGATTATCCTACTATAACAACCTGCCCTTGAAGATTTGAGATGAAGGCTTGGCGAACACCAGAACGATTAACTCTGTCCATGTAGCGGGGTATTCTAACCTGACCATCCGTTAGAGGGGATTGGAATGGGAGAAAGGGATTCATTGTATGCATGAGAACCTGAATTGTTTTCCCGATGTGTACGACTTGTCAAGCTGCACATCCTCCAAGCCTAATTAGTATTGAAGGTTGCCACAGCTACACATGTCAATTCTTGCGTATACTTTTTGTGTGTTGACCGCCGTGCAGAAGTTTGTGGTATAGCCGAGCGAGACTTTGACAAGAGGGCGTGGGGTAAATTCACTGGGTTGACGATGATAGCCAACTGTCAATGTCACATCCCGGACCGCATGAGCGATCAGTATCTTATTATTAGAGTTGAGAGCTGGGAAGGCCGACATGTCGCAGGCAGTAATTTCCCCAATCCATGAGATAGTAGAGATTGTAGAAGTTAATCAATGTCAGGATTAGATCGATCAAATTCATTCAATGTGAGGGCGTAGGAATGTGCCTACCCACCCATGCCGTTGGATGAGTCACCGGTTCGAAATTCCTGATTATCACTCGCTGAGGAAGAAACGTTAAAGTCTTCTTCTTTGGCAACCATCTTTGGGTAAGTGACAAGCCCGTAGCAGAGATCATTATGATATCCAACACGTGGACGAAAACAAAATGCTTCGATTTTTCAAAAAATACGCTGCGCGGGCCCGGCTGCGAGAGGTATGTTCTGCGGAAGTATGTCAAAATGGGAATAAATTCGCTAGCGATCACGATAGCATTTGCACTATAAACCCACCCACCCGCTCGGCAATAACGAGTGGGTCGCATCACGCTGACACAACTTTCATATCTAATCGGGAGGTATGACTAAGAGTATCAGGAGGAAAGCGTAAAATTGGACGCACTTCAAACGCATCAGATCTAGGTACCATGATGTTTCGAACAAAGAAAGAAGTAGAGGGGGTCGATAAAGGAAACGTGATTAGAATGATGCTCGACCAGAATAATAGGGTGTCTCCAGTACATTTGACAGCGCAGGGGGGCTCCTTGTTCTTGTAAGTATGTAAGGCAGTGACCTGAGATGCTGTGCAGTGCAAGAATAAGTCACTTGCGGCTGGTGCTCCATGTCATTAAGCCGAACACGAGAAAAGTGACTCTAATCTGAACCTGACGCACATGGTTGTGTGACATGGGCGTTGCGAAATCAACAGCGCAAGACGTAAAGAATTTCGTGAGTATGTCCTGGACGAGAACATCAGAAACGAGGACTGCGAGGATGACCAAAAGAAGTCCAATATGCGTCTGGTGTCTTTTTGTGTCTTTTTTCGTGCTTCATCTGATAAGAGGCACAAGAAGAACAAGGTTGTTTGTCGTGCGGCAGCTGTAGCAGCTGTACAAGCCGTCAAATGGTCATGGCCTGTGAATACAAAACCTTACATCTAACCCCATTCTTGCAGTCCTGTAACTCGATCACACCGATCGCGGGCATGAAGGACAGTGTGCTAAAGTTGACGCCATTGACTCCTTCGAATAGGGCTTGGAATCCATATATCAATAACCCGGAAGCCACGGCATGCGTAGAGCAGAATCGCGCCCTCTTCCACGGTTGAGGGTTTCACCACAGCTACCTAAAGCGCCCCGACAATTTGCGATAATATTCAAGGTGAGGTCTGCCATGCTGGTGAAAGCCCTACGTCCTGCGTGAAACCTGAGTCCAGCCCTGCTATTCATGAAGGTCGCCAAGAGAGTTTTCCTTTTCAGAGAAATAACTCCGTAAATATTCACATTAGAAATGACGCTGTTGGTTTGAACGCTTGAATCTCGGATTTCTGATGACTGAGTTTCACGATCCGAGATGGTAGGCATCAACCAACCCAAGTTAATGAATCAACGAGCTGCTCGTATCTAAAAGTAAGTGGTAAGTATCAAACTTGATTCCTGGCAGACATGCGAAAGGAATACACACCGACTTGCTGGCTATGTCTGGTCAGGTTCGACCTGCAACTCGGACTACTGGTCTGAATGACTTCAACGACATGACAGAACTTTCCATCATAAAGTAGCGTGACACCAGAGATTGGTGCCTACTGAGTTTCGCCGGCTCCTTTCACTGAGGGGGGATAACATGGCTGGATCTGTTGAAGACGTATCAATGTTCCGTGACAGGACCGGATATCGGGGCAACACGACAACCTATTGATATCGCCATCGTTGAGAAAGGGGATCGCCCAAAGCAAATAGATGGGCTATCATCGCAAATAATGTACGAGGATACACGGAATATTTGTTTGAGGACCAGAGTCAAAAAAAAAGGTGCAAGGGGAGCAGTATTATCGTGGGAATTTACCTAAACTACACCTAAACTGTTACACGTCCGACGGTTCACGCCCATCGTGTCCGATCACCCACAGCTGGTCCGGTTTTGTAGTATGCATGGCTATTCATATCATATGCCCACTTTTCGCCATTTAAAGGCAAGAGACAGGGATATCATGTTCAATCTTACTGACTGCCCTCCCCCTGCCGAGACCATACCATGTCTCCCATTCTCGCAGGCAGCACCTTCATCCGACCACTTATCAACCTTGGCTATGAACCAGATCGACCAGGCGGCGTGAAGTCCCTACCAGAGCTCATTGAGTTTGTTTCCCAGAAAAACCCAGACCACATATTCGGTGTCCAGCATCGAGTTGGGGATAATGCTTCGCCATATGACATGACGTTCTCTCAGCTCCGGTCTGCGGTCGAGCAGGCCTCAGCATGGCTCGTTCACTCTGGACTGACTCCTGGTCGAACCCGACGCGAAGAAACAGTACAACCGGTTGGAGTCTTCCTTGGGAGTGATACAACCATCTTCATTTACATGGCTGCTTTGCTACGGATCGGCACCCCAGTACGTAGTGCATGCTGTTGCCTCCATAACTCTAAGGGTCTCATGTACCACAGGTGCTTCTTCTGTCAGCTCGTCTTACGCCAGCCGCTGTCGCCCACCTCCTCAACAAGACATCACCCTCATGTGTCCTCACCAATTCCCAAGTATCACACTCCACCAAGGAGACTATCGCCTTGCTGGAAGCGGAAGCCAATGGCCTGACAGTTCCCAGATTCGTGGACGCATTGGGATACGAAGAATTTTTCAATCCTGCCCCTGCACAACAAGGATTAGAGGTTCCCCCAATGTACACAGATTATGCCCGCGAAGACCTGGACGCCATTATCATGCATTCTTCGGGAACGACAGGGCTTCCTAAGCCTATTTATCACAGCCAGAACTATCTGCTTGTCTATGCGGCTTGTCACCGTTTACCAGAGCAGAAAGAACCTTTCCGTTTCAACGTTTCAACATTACCCTTATATCATGTTAGTATATCATTTAGGGCCATTTCTTGTGTCCCTCAGGCTGACAGCATTTGTTCTAGGGATTTGGACTACTAGCGCCTTCATTGTCTTTGTCAATTGGTATGCCATTCGTTTTGCCACCTGCCACTATCATCCCAACTGGGAAGACAACTCTTGTGGCACTTCAATCAAGTGGGGCGCGCTGCATGCTTACTGTGCCCTCTATTCTTGAAGAAATGCTACGGCTTCCTGAGGGAGCAGGCCTAGAAGCTCTCAAAGACCTAGAGATTGTCGCCGTTGGAGGCGCACCGATGAAGGAGAGCGTTGGTTCCGAGCTCGTCGCAGCCGGTGTAAATCTGTTGAACCATTGGGGTTAGTTTTACGATTTTATTGCCCTTGAGATTCCGCTCACAGGTTTCAACAGGGGCAACCGAGACCGGAGCCATTGCACCCATCGAGAGGATTCCCCGAGGATACGACTGGCACTATTTGATGCCAAGAACTGACCTTGAGTTGAAGATCGTGCCACTCGATGACAACAGTGATTCTTATCGCCTCGTAGTGCGCCCGCCCGGCTGGAAAGAACCTTATGTCATTCAGGACCGCCTTGTAGTGCACCCCCACGACCATAAACAGTATAAAATTCTCGGCCGTGTTGACGACCTCTTGGTTCTCGCAACGGGAGAGAAAGTTCGACCTACCAACTTGGAAAACGCGGTGTCGGAGCACCCTGATGTCAAGGGTGCCTTTGCATTCGGAGAGGGTCAACTTTCGCTCGGACTTTTGGTCGAGCTTGTCGCCGGAAGTGTATCCGCTGATCTTGATCTCTCGGGAAACACGGAAGCACTCCTTGCTTCTGTCGAGCCCTATCTAGAGCTCGGAAACTCGCTTACCGACAAACATGGGAAGGTGACCAGGGAGATGATTATCTTTACCCGGGAAACCTCCAAACCCTTACGCCGTACTGAAAAGGGAAGTTTAGCGAAAAAAGAAACATTGGCGGCATTTGATGCGGAGATCAGGGCGTGCTACGAAAGGGCCGATGTGCTTACAGCGGTTCCGCTCCCATTACCCGGGGTCGATGACGGGAATGCTCTCCTCGAGTTCATCCGCTCTTTAGTCCGAAACATCACATGCAATCATGAATTTGGGGATGAGATAGATTTCTTTGAAGCGGGGATGGATAGTCTGCAGGCCAGCAGACTGCGGCGCTCCCTTCTCAACAGTCTTCGGGCGACCCCGGGCCTCTTTCAACCAGTCGAGGATCTGGATCCTGATATCTGTTTCGAAAACTCATCCGTTCACAAGCTATACCATGCCGTCTCGCGAATCATGTTGGGAACCTATTCCCATAGGGTGCATGGGGAGTCGAAGGAGGTGAGACGAATTGCAGCTATGGAAGATATGTTGGAGAAGTACCGAGAGGAACTCTGGACCTATTCGCGCCTCGCCGCATACTCTCGCATCTCTCGCCGCTCCCGGCGACCGGCTCCCACCCAGGGATCAGTCGTTCTTCTGACTGGCTCCACAGGAAGTTTAGGGTGCTTCCTTCTGGCCAGACTCGCTAACGACCCTACAGTGTCGAAGGTCATATGCCTAAACCGACTGCAATTTGGCTCGGTCACTCTTCGCGAGCGTCAGATGAACTTGATGATGAAACGTGGGGCGTCAATGTCATGCGTAGCATGGGACAAGGTCGTGCTCCATGGAGCTGACCTGACCAAACCTGACTTTGGTCTTGGCGAGGAGAGCTTTGCACAGGTACGTAGATGTATTGATTTTCCGTCATTCTCGAGGGCGTCAATTCTAATTAACGTGATAGTTACTTCAAGTCACTCATGTCATCCACAACGCATGGCCTGTCAATTTCAACCGAAATCTATCATCCTTTGAGCCGCATGTGAAAGGATTGTGTAACCTTATCCGCCTCTCCTTGTTGAGTTCTGGGACACGGTCTCTAGGTTCACCAGCAACACGTCTTCTGTTCGCTTCTTCCATCTCTGTTGTGGGCAGATACCCTCTTCTCCACCCAAAAGGACCGTTCGAAATCCCCGAAACAGCCCTCGATGCGGTCCACACCTCTGAGTTCGGATATCCTGAAGCAAAATGGGTTTGCGAAATGGTCCTCCTGGCAGCTGTAGAACTCTACGGAGATGCTGCCAGCGTAGAAGAGCCACTGATTCAGGGTTCGAGTGTACGTATTGGCCAGATGACAGGGCCGGAAGGTTCTGGCGCGTGGAACGAGAACGAACATTTCCCCATGATCGTTCGCACCTCTAAAACTTTGAAGGCGCTTCCGAAGCTGGATGGGGTAAGTCCTCGTTCAATCTTAGTATGTACGACATACTAATATACTCTTTATTCAGTCGCTTGCATGGCTCCCGGTCAACAGGGCCGCAGACGTGATCAGTGAGCTCCTCTTCTCGGGGGGATTCAAGCCCTTCTATCACGTGGAGAATCCATCACGCCAGTCGTGGGACGGTATTCTCCATACCCTAGCCTCCATACTGGGGGATCTAGGGGAGCCGCTTTCGCTCATACCTTTCCCGAAATGGCTAGATCGCGTCAGATCCTTGGGAGACGATCCATCTCAAAACTCAGCATACAAACTCATCAATTTCCTGGAGAATGATTTCACGAACCTTTCAGGCGGCGCTGTGATCATGAGAACGGCAGCTGCGCGCCTCGATTCTTTCACGATGGTGAATAGTACTTCTGTGGACAGAAAACACCTGGAAGAGTATGTTGCTTACTGGAAGGCTATTGGAGTGATGTAAGGATCGAGGTAGCAAAGTCATGCAGACTCATATACCATACTTCTCATATTATTTATTCAACGCATTTAGTATAATAGACACAAAAGCAGAACACATGCCAGACCTCGTTCTGATATATACGCACATTGCATAGTAAATTAACACCTTTGATTATCGAGTGGTGCTATCTCGGGACCTAGCTTGTAAGCTCCTAAGTACAATGTTATGCCAACAGGACGCAGAGCTTCATTGCTTATAGAATGAAAAGACGGTCGATCCGTCGCGTGGTGTGCCACGCGATGCTACGCGCTCATTACTTAAATATCGGGCACGTGACAAAGATTACAGGTCATGCTTTTCGCGTACCTCTGCCAGATTTTTGCACCGACCGCACCTCACTTAAGGTTCCTTCGGTTCTACGCCACCAAATATCATATTCAACAGATAGGATGAGCTTACCCCGCCCATACCTCAACGTCTTAAACGGACCTCGCTTCATCAACTATCAGACGTCCCACGACATTGCCGACGACCCGCCCATCTCAACTAGCAAAAGCAATGTCGTGTCAGCCACTGACAACTCTATCTCCCTTCTCACGGTCAAATGACACGCCACGCCATGTTCAGATTATTTTTACCACTGCCACTGTTGACACTCTACGCTGGCCGCGGACATATCTCCCAGACGGCGACGCCTTATCACCACATGGGTTTGTGGAATATAATGGTCTACTAGTACACTCCCCTCTCCTCTACAAATCCTGACCAAGTTATGAGCGAACAGCCCGGACCATTACCTTGCCTACCAATGTGTAACGTATCCTCAATTTCCGATCAGAGCGACGTTTTGACGCGGATCACATTCGCTATCACTGTGTCAGCCATAGGACTCCATACATACATTACAATGTTTGCTGCGGCGTACAGCGTTGTCGACACCGGCTAGGAGGATGACATACCCACTCGAACTGGATAGGGTTTATGCCATGTGAACGGTCCCAGTTATCGGTCATGGTTGCAAGGACGATGGTACACTCAATGCTTGCTTTCTCACATTATCGCAAATCTGCCACACTAACGAAGCCTTCAACCGTGGACATCAATCTCGTCCTGTGCATCAAGGTTTCGTAAACTCCTGCCTTTGAAGGTTCTATATTCAGCCCCCTTCGAACCGTAGTCGCAATCTTGCATGCTGTTTTTCCCTGGAAGCTCCCAAAATCATCTCACTGTCTCGTATCGCTTTCGCACATTACTCTTGATTTGGCTTGATTTGTCGCCCAGATCCGCTGACAGGGGGTTTAGCAGTCACACCACGGTTCACTTCGTTCGCGCCCGAACCATTAGTCGTCGACGAAGCCTCAAAGTTACTGGACAACCGACCATTAACACAGCATTTCGACGATGGCACCTTCCTTATCATTCTTGACTTTCCCAGGTTTCACTATGCTTCACCATTGTTTCGGTGTCGCCCTTTCTGTATTTCCTCCTGTCTTATCCCCTGGTCGTCCTATTTCCCTCTTCGTCGCCTATTTGTGAGTACTCCCTTTCTAATTTTGATGTCTCATGTTGCTTCGCGTTATGTTGGCCATCATCGTGACCCCTATGGTCTACCACTTTCAGCTCGGCGTGACTTGGTGCCACTAACACTCACAGGGTTCTCTACCAACGTGGCTTGGACTTCAAGCTTGAAGTCCGCATTCGCCAACGCCAGCAATTGGGTATATCTTTGTCAATGCAGCCCCGACCTTCCCCCCAGACGCCCATGATTAGGGCCGACGAAATATTGAGTAGGCCGCCTTGCCAACACGACTCACACTTTATTAATACCCACACCCCATGGCCGATCCCAACCCAATCGCACAAGCGGAAACCAGCCACCCTAATGATAATTACTATACGCCCAGTGATCATACAATTGATACGACATCAGCTATGCCCCCAGTTTTGTCAACTCATTCTCCAGACAAGCCCATCAGGATATCTTGCAAACCAGCACTATTATATACGGGCCCACGGACCCACATTATCATTTCTCTTATTCGCTTTTATAGGAATCAAATCCAAACTCAGTGCCACCTCTTCGCGCCGCCAGTCGACAAAGGATCCTTGAGATTGACGTTGGCCACTAGTTAAAACACTGACATACTTCCCCCCAATAGGCTCTGGAACCTCTTTTCGGCTTGAAGAGCTTGATAACTGGATCAATCTCACCCTTTTCATTCCACATTTCGTAGACTGGAACACCCGTTTGATACTCCGAAACAAGTATGTAATCCCTCCATGTCAAACCCACCCACATCGCCCGCCGGAAATCAAGGTTATAGGATATGGAAACATCAATAACACTACGTGCAACAAGCACGTTATCGATTTAGAGATCATGTAGACGGCGGCTCGCAAGGCCTTCTTCGTTTCTCAAGCTTTACCTAAATCTGCCTTTTTTAATGTCGACAATGGTACTAATCTTGCCATGCTCGCAACTTCTCTTGTTTTACGGTAGCATGTCCCTCCCATCTTTACACTCGAGTTAGCTCCACATTCTATTTCTAGATATGGCCGGGCCACTGGATCTCTCCTACATGGTCAGTGCATGTTCTGGAATTCCGAATCGTCACGTTTTTCTATCACATCTAGAGTATATAGGAAAAGAAATTGGCGGCGAAACTGAGAGAAGAAATGTCGGTTCTACCAACCAGCATGTATAGATCTAATAATCCGGCCAATTGGGCATACAGTCCAAGTAGCCCAGATGAACCTTTCGATTCTTTTCACCAGGCACAGTCCCAGGCGTGAGCATACCTCGAGTGGCCTTCCGTCCCTCGGCTTGTCCTCGGCATTAAGGCTTTCAAGGACCCATCAAATTCACCCTAATTTTCGGCATGTACTCTACCTGCTCAATGACTCACAGTTCTGTACATTTTAGCAGCTACAAGGTTGCGGATTCTTGGGTTCAAAGATATTGCAAACTTTTGAATCAAGGAATCCAAGACATAGGTGGTGCAGAACTTCACCGTACTTCGTGTCTGGACAACAAGGCCTTTGGCGATAAAAGCAAATTTCAGAGTCTCCAAAAAAGAATTTCAGACTGTCACAAAGAGAAATAAATTATTTCGTCCCCTCACTTTCTGATAACAGGACCTGATGGGACATCAGCTATCTCAGGCAAATTTGAGATTAGGTCTCTGGAAAAGTTGAAAAGTTTATACAGGGACCGCTGGCAGAGGCAAAGGTCCAGATTCACCAGAAACTCGAGTGGTTAGGGCCTGGCGCCTGGCGGACGACTGCATGTTATATCAGTAGTTCAGAACAAGATCTTTCACCCTATCTGCAAATCCATTACACGTATCATGGCGATTGGCGCATGAGAGTTGATGAGAAAAATAACAAAAGGTTGAAATAAAAAGTTCGGGTACGGGGAATCGAACCCCGAGCTGCCGCGATCACTGATAGATGAGAGGCGGCAATGTTAGCCGTTACACCATACCCGACGATAGAAAACATTGCCGCTTGTATTTAATAACGGTAGGTATACCCTTGACCATCACAGTTTGGGGCACCTAAATTCATGCCTTCCTATTGCCTCAGTCCGGACTCCGATGGACGACCTGCTTGGAAATGGCCCAGAACAGCATTTACTCAGAATCGATCTCTCAAGCCTTTCTGATGATAATTCAGCGTTACACAATGGCTCAGATCAACATCAATCTCGGAATGATGTCGTCTACTCTAGCGGTCTCCATCTCGCGAAATTTGCAAGTGAAGAATGTTTCGACCAGATCCTGCGCCACATAGTATCAACTCCTGATGTATCTCAAGGTGGTTTCGCTACTGGAGCTTACGCCAGAAAGAGGCTGGATTCAAGGACTCTTTTTTCCGTCTGCGGGGTGCTACACCACGCGATCGCCGACGGCCCGGACGCGCTGGAGGCTACGGCCAGGACTGTGTGTAATGTGGATTCGGAATGGAGCTTGGATCCCAAGATTCTGCCTGGTATCTTGCGATGCATACGACCATGGAGGCTGGCGGACCCTTGGGCTCGAAGCGATGGACCTTGCGGAGAAGGCAATGCGATAATGGCTAAATTGCATGTAGTTGAACTTGCTTCGACCCTTGCGGGGCTGGCCAACAACCCGCGAACACATCTTGAAGAGGCCCCATGCAGTGGAGGACGGGGGCGACTCCAGATCAAGTGGCTTGGACGGGCGGACACCCATGATACTGTGGTTGCACCCCTGCATGAAAGCGCCGCGCCGAAATATGTTTCTTCCACCCTAAGTATCGACCTAGAGCCAGAGGTCAAGTTCGATGGATCGGAGACACAACTCACTGAATCAGAAGCCTCGCTGTTCAGAAGCGGTTGTCTCGCATGTCGCCGTCCGCGAAAAGCCCCATGCACCCAGACATGCGAAGAAACACAGCGGCGAAACACGTTATCCTCCAACGCACGCTTAGCGAACACGGGCACTGAGAGCCGACGTTCGACGCCCCATCCACCTCTCGTACACCCCGATAACCGGAATCGGGCATATATGCGTTTAACCACATCCGAAAGCGTTTCCTCCCAATCAAAACCGCCTGCCAACGTGCGTCCCAGGCCAGCTCGCCCTAGAGAGGCAGATATGAAGGAGAACATTTCCCCTGCAACCCTACCGCCCCGGCATCAAGACTTGTCAGTTTCCAGGCAAGCAACCACCTCATCTATGCGCTCCAATCCTTTTCAAAGTCAGGCAACCATTATATCTCCTCCCGTGCAACCCAATTTGTCTTCCAGTCCTGAGTCATGCGAATCACCCCGGCTCCTAGTATCCTCTCAATCTCGGCCCTATACCACCATTGGCTCCGAAAGCGTTTCTGATCAACTCCCTGCGCGCGCCACCATTACGCCAGTATTGGAAGCTTCAACATCGAGATCCTCTAGTGCCTCGCGTCCAGCCTCGTGGTCAAGGTCAAACAAAGAACAGCACAATTCAGTACAGCCCGCCCAGTCCAAAAATCCAAAACAGAGAGCGTCACGCACAGAATATTGTGACACACGCTCCCCGCCGAAAGATAAGAAGGTCCAGCCTACAGCGATCCTTGGTCGACGAAATCGTTAAGTTATTTCTTCAAATGTTGTTTGTTTTGTCCCCCCTAGTCGCCCACTTTCTCTGCGACGAGCTCTCTGGATTTGAGATATCCTGGCATTAAGCTGTCTTGCACCGTGTTTTCGTACATTATTGTAATCGCTCGTAATAAATCGTTGCTCGTATAGTCCGATAGTACAGGAATCAGTACCCCTCCTAAAGTTATTAAAGTATGCTGGACAGATATATGGAATACTCTGTACCTCTGGTGTGATCATTGGTAATGTGTCCATAGTGGTGTGGGCAAAACCTCCCAGAGCCTTCGCCAATTGCCGGCACGGCGAAAGCCCTGGCGAGGCGTCTTGGCAAAACTCGGCGAGGGTGGCAAAACCCCCAAATCGTTTCTCTTTGGCGTCTAGACAACATAAACTAGTTAAGTGAAGACTCCTAATGAACGTAACAGCGATATTTCGTCCCATTGCTCCCTGTTTCCATCCTTGTCTTTATTAATGTCCAATTCCTCGTCGACTGTCATCGGAACATCACCCGCCCGAATGCTGTCCAGCTGGGAAATGTCGTACACCTTATCCAATGGCACGTTTGCATCCAAGCGATCCCCATCCATGGGTGAGAACGTCTGGCCCTCCAGCTTATCAAACTCCTCTTCCAGTTCTGCAAGAGTCATCTCTTCGAGACCCACAAGATCATCATCCGCTACCACATCAGCAGCTGCAGCGGAAGTCAATGTAAATGAGTCGAGAAGAACCTCAGCCCGCTCAACATTGATTCCGGGCTGTGTTTGGGTGTGCATGTGTGCATGTTTTCGACGCGTTGAGCTACCCATTTTGAGTGCAGCTTCGTTCAGCTGTCGTGTGTAGTGACTCTGAAGCATCCCTAGCGTTTCAAGGTGCGGAATGGTCAGCCGAGAGCGTTTTACACTTTGCACTCCACCTAAGTTTGAAAAAAACCGTTCGACTTCAGCTGCATGTGGTACAATGCTGAAGATTTTGATAGCGAGTGCTTTGATAGGGTGATCAGCAGCCGAAACGAGTTGAGATTTCCACCAATCCCTCGCATCGGCTTTTCCACCCTGAAATGGAACAGCCCCCATCGAATAAGCTTTGATATCGGCCGTCAGTTTTGTAGCTTGTTCTTTTGTCCAACTCCAGCGGTTTGCAATCCGCACGGCAATTTGATAAGCATCTTCCAGTTTTCGAGAGTGTGCCGCCGTCGAGATGGCAAGTTTTCGGCAAAGGGGATGGAGAAAAAGGGCAAGCCAGTGAAGGTCGGTATTCATCGCATGGAATTGTGTATTTATGACACGCCGAGCATGATCCAAGAATGCTTGATCTTCACCATCCCGAAGTTTCATATGGATGATTTCACGGTGAGCCCAAATGAGCTGCAACATGCAGTCAGCGAGTGTCGCGTCGCATGCTTCAATGTCTCCAATTATGTCCACCAGTGGTTTGCAGACACGGATCAACTGGTCTGTCAATGCCCAGCGCTCCATGTCGAATACCGCAGTACAAACATCCCTTGCAACTGGTGTGAGACCACGTATCGTCCTTTGTGCATCGTCTCGTGTGCAGAGTTCCATCAATGCAGCTTTATGCTCTCGAACACTTGTTGCCTGTAAGATAAGCGCATAGAAACGCGATTCCGTGTTGGTTTTCAATGATCGGGTAACATTCTTCCCTTTAGCAATTTGGTCAAGTTGACCACCCCAGTAGTGTGAAGCTCGAAAGAACGAGACAACACGCGTGTTTTTCGTGATCACACTCTTGATTGTAGGCCATGCCACGATCTTCCCAACAATGGTATTGATACCATGCATGAAGCAGGGAAGTGTCTGTACATCAACATGTGAGACTCTTGGTTGTTTCGTGATTGCAAGCCACGCACCAAAACCCAGGGATATTTTTCTGCCCAGATGCGGCGAAACGCCTGCATGGTTGTCGGATTGTCGGTGCATGCGGCAATAACTGTGGAAGGGTTCACATTTTTCCTCTCCAGAGCTTTGTCTGCAACTTCCACCAGATTTTCTGCTGTAGCTCGTCTGCCTGTTAACTCGTGCAAACTCAAAATCACGGGATGCACAGCGACTTCAGCGAGAAGGCAGCCATAAACACTCCTCCGCAATGCGTCATCCCAACCATCTAATAAGATCGTTAAATTGTTCCTTCCTTCCAAACTCTTGATATCTTCGAGGATCGCCCGCTGTTCTTCTGCTGGAAGGTATCTCTCCATCAAAACGTAGCGTGATGCAGGTGAAAAGGACGGTCGAAGTCCAAACAACCATTTTAAGAAGAATGGGTTCTCGGCTGCCTTGAAAGGGATGTTCCCGTGGACAAAGAATCTGTATGTTTTTTTAATCATTTTTCGCTTATGCCCTTTGAATCAACAATGAACTGCTTGCCTCAGCATACGGATATTTGCCTTGTCAATCTCCTCAACACTCATCGCCCGATCGAGAAAAGCATCCATCCTTCCCTTTTCCACTGCGATTACCTGACCCCTTGGTCCTTTTGCCTTTTTCTGTGTCCGCCGATCTGATGCTGACCCGTTTTCTTCATCCGAAACCTCAATCATTTCAATTCCCCCCTTCTGCATGAGTAGCCGATGAGCCTCCAAGCGGACATCCTCTGGGACATTTGGACAACTTTGCGGATTGGAGATGTGTTGTATGCATCGTGCATCTCGATGTTCGATGGGAGGCCTCTCGTGTGGGCAATATTTACACAGCATGTGCCATCGTCTGGTCTTGGGGTGTCGTTCGCCTGTTTTTGCGAAGTGCTCGGCAACAAATGCATCCAGGGGATGACCCCCTTTTTTGGTCTTGCTGTCCATGCACTAGATACAGTATGGTACCGTAGCGTTGCTCGTTATCCTACATACCAACAGCCGACAAGTATATTTCAAATTACCTCTTGCCAACATTTGCCACCCCACTTTGAGCGTTTTGTTTTGCCAGGTGGCGATCGCCACTTGGCAAAACATGGCACGGCAAAACGGCGAGGTTTTGCCAACATCACTATGTGTCCATAGCAGAGGAGGCCATAACAACGCAAGAGGGGGGTAAGTACCTACGAACTGGAACCCGAGCCAAGACCCGGAGTATAACCCTCGAGTGAACCAGTTACTATATCAAGCTATCAGGCGCGCCGATACCCGATGCGCCCCTCCGAAACTTCGGCCGACGCCAGATCCGATCAGCTCTGACTCGAGCTCGTCACGTCCACATGACTGCGATCCCCTAAGGTCGCGCCATACTTGGAACGGGCTGACTCGGAGCCTCGTTTTTTTCTTCCAGTGCAAGTGTCGTGACATGACTCTAGGTTGCTGTGGCGGCTCCGGGGGTGTATATATAAGGGGGGTTTGAGGTTTCGGGCATGGTTTGGGTTCATGTCCTCTCCCCTCCGCTCCCCTTTCTGCAGAATGTTTCCGCGCCCCTGTCGTTGGTGGGCTTGCGTAGGTTTGTAGTTTTTTTTTTGGCTGAGGAGGATATATAAGGTGCGTTTGGGCGTTTAGATTGATTAGAGATATGGTTGGCGCTCGTGTGCTGTAATTCGAACCCGTCCCCTCATCGGTCGCTGACTGAGATCTCCTCGAAATTGTCTTGCCTGCCTCGGTGGTTCAGTTCCCCCTAGTTATCAGACTTATGGTTATTGGTCAGTCCGTTTATTAGTTTTTGTTCTCCATTGCCACACTGCGCATGTGGGGAGTCATACACCAGACGCCACAGCGTTAAACTGCTGTTACTGAAAGCCACTACTCTCTGGGCATTGCCCTTGAATCTGGGCCCAAGACAACGTTCACTCGCGAGGGTTCCCGAGGCGTCGTCCGGATGTCCCACTCTACTGGCGCTTTGTTGGACTTTAATCACTGGCGACACTTTGAGCCCCTAGGCGCCGAACCTTGAAACTTGCCATCTAACACCATCCATTGAAACGAACGATACTTATACTCAAGTGCGACGTGTACTGCGTGGGCCTTTCCATTCTCGTCAGCGATCCTAGGTGATCCACCTGCCCCCAAAAGCTGAAAAATGGACGCAGTACAGCTGCGGCTGCTGGACCGGATCCTTGTTCTGTTTATATCAGTCGTGTGCTGAGAGACACGTATTCTTATGGCACCAGGGCTGCAGCTTCCACGTCTTCAGTCCCAGGGATCACGACGCCGCAGCTCAGGATTAGCGCTGGTGAGCTTGACGCTCGTGCTGCGCGTGGTGACGTGGCTGATATCAGTCCTGCTGCGCTGCTCTCCCTTATCTCTGGTCTGATCTCTTCTGATGCCACGTCCTGGGCATCAAGGGTGTGGGTGGCGGTGGGAGGGAAAGTCTGACACGCATGTACACGGGGGTGGCGCACATCTGCCACGTACGGGAAGGCGGGCACAGCCCCGAACAACGTTGATGCGACGTGGCCGCACCTGTCAGGCACTGTCACGCCCCGCCCACTTCCCCGCCAATAAGGTGAATCAAGGCGCATGGCGCGCCGCCTTCTCCCGACGGAGCGCCGCTGATGCGCCCATATGCATAGCCGAACAGCCGACCGGGACGTCGTCCGATGGCCAAAATACTTCGGGAAGCCTGGCAGGCCCGCCTGTCGTCCCGAAGAATTTGCAGATGCATCGATGTTTATCCTAGCGATTGAATTCAGTTTCTGCGAGATTATCTGCGTACTCTCCGGAGTGGCTGACCCCATGGCTCGGAATATTATTAACGATTCCAACGGATTTCAATTGGGAGTTTAATGAATGACAATTGGCGGAGAATCTTGGCTTGCCGGGATCATTTACCCATTGTTCGCCCCGGCCCTGTGATGAGTTTCCTGAAGGGATGGAGAATAGCCCGGCGGCTCTCGCGAAGGCGTCGGGAGATCGTCGGTATCCCGGCCCTAATATCAGCTGATGCCTGTAATGGAAGCCCTTCGCCCAGTGCCCTTTGCCCAAGTTATGTGAAATCTGTCTGGTGCGTCACAACGAACACACGAGGCGTGACGTGGAGGCGAATATACGAATCCTTTCTGAGCGGAAGGCCCAAGTTAAGGAGCTCTCTGCTGTGCATTCCCTATCACCAGACTGTTTGAGCGGTCTTTTGAGGCTATACGATGTAATCAAATCTGGGAGTGGACGTGTTGGGGGGACGTGTTAGGGGACGAGTGCGCGGTTGGTCGGCATGGTAGCCGTGCGTGTGACGAGAGTTCCCGCCCAATGCGGCTGGTTTGTCATCCGAGAGAGGGAAATGACTCGAGTTCACGGAAACACGTGCCCCTCCGACAGCTCTCCGGCTGCGTCCTTGACTCGACGAGGGAGAGTTTGTGGAGGAATGCACGAAATATAGGTCATTTTGGTGCTTTTTCTGGAGTATATCTTATCAGTTGGGCGCTCTTTTGTACAGGTTTGCACTGGAATCGAGTGGTTGGGGCTTCGTTCCTGGGTGGGCGGCCTAGGAAGTCCGACGAGCGGGCCTGGCGGAGTATGAAAAAAAAGCTGTGTGACGGGTTTAAAAAGGGCGTCGAGTCAGATTATCGCATCGTTCATTTTTCACCTCCTCCCACCACTAGCACTGGACTTGGGCAGACTCATCTGTACCGAGCCTTGCATCGCTCAGCGAACTGTGAGTCACTTTTCCCTGTAGTTGTTTTTTGCATTTCGCCTATCCCGGTGCTTTGCGCGCTAGCTCTGCATTAGCCGCGATATCACAATATCTTATCTTTGTTGCGAACGTTTGCACAATGGCTTCATCTTCATCTTCCGTGATCACAAATGACACAATGACTCGTTTCCAATGGACGGACTCGCAATGCGTTTCGCCAGTCCCAATAATGGAAGATGAGGAGCGCCAGTACTCCATGTGGAGCTATGCGTACTCTTCAGCCAACTCACCTTCATCGCCCCGGGACGATGCCCAGCCTAAACAGCCTGTCGTAAAATCAGAACTGACGTCGCCGCCTGATTTTAGACTCTCGAGGCCGTCAATAGTGCTGCCTCGCCCCACTCACCTGAACACCACTAAAGCCGCAATTCCGGTCCCCAATTACAACACACCTATCAACACCTGCCAAGATGTTCGACATTTCGTTGTGAATACCTCGGCCTCTTACCCACCGTCAACGGCAACTCGCTCTGATGTCTCCTCCAACCATTCACGAACCTACGGTTCTTACTCAACTCGCTCAAACCATGTCTTAACTCAGTCTAGTCAACGTCCACGGACGTCGAACCAGGTCTTTTCCACTCCGGATTTGCTCGCCCATTATGGCCTACCATCGATTTTGCCACCAGCACCATCTACAACACCTAGAACGCAACCACTATCTCGCACAGCGATACCCCCATTCTCGGATTTCCAGTCGCTCTCAGCCAGTTATCTAAATATGTTATCCAATAAACCCGATAATAATTCCTTGGCCACCAACAGCACAATGTCTGTTGAGACAGTTTCGCCCGCCGACCTGCAGACGCCTCTTGAGGCGCAGGATCAGGAGGCCACCATGCAATCCATCCTGGATATAATCGCGCAAGGTATTTCGGACTCGGATGGGTATTACGTCAGATGTCTTACCTCTTCTCCAGCAACGAATGCGCCGGTCTCTCCTGACTTGAACACTCCTGAATTGGAGCCACCGTCTCCAGACTTTGGCTTTGAAGACATTTTCGCTACCTCGCCGAATGACGATTACCTCACCACTCCGGTGTTTGGGGACATTCCGGACGACCAGATGTTCACAGACTTTGGCGATGAGTACGCCGGTATGTCTCTCTTTGCCAATGTCGATTTCCCCGAGGAAATCCAGGAGAAGCAGCCCACTATCCCCGCTCCCGTTCCCGTTCCCGCTGCCAACGCTAAGATGTACACCATCTCTCCAACCTCGCCGATGCTCCACTCTTTCACTCCGTCAATCCCTTCCTTGAACCCATCGGCTCTATACCCCTCACCTCGTCTCCCTTCCAATCAGTCTTCCTTCCCGTCGCCGGCGCCTCCTCGTCGCAAGAGCTCAGCGACGGGTACTCGCAAAGGTGTCACACCGGAAGCGCTCGTCCCCATCGATGCTCCTACCCAACCGCGCAAATACGTCACTCCTTCGGCAACATCGAGGAAGGAGGTGCCCTCGGTGTTTGCCAAGAAGCGGGCACGGTCGCAGGCATTCGCTGACGATGAGGATGAGCTGCTTGAGGAGCCTTTGAGGCCCGGTGCGACGGAGAAGGAACAGATCGAATACAAGCGTCGCCAGAACACTGTCGCCGCGCGAAGGAGCCGGAAGCGGAAGCTGCTGCACCAACAACATTTAGAGGAGACGATCGATCAGCTGAATCGGTCGCGCGATGTTTGGAAGACGAGGGCGCATATGTTCCAGGATATGCTCGAGGCCCATGGCATCCCTGCCCCTCGTTTTGAAGATGATGAAGAGGAACCTTAAAAGCCACACCATTAATTTCCCTCCGATGATATATATATCCCTTTGGCGTTCCTCGCGCGCCTTGATTTGAAAAATTTCGTACCTTTTTATCAACTTCTCTTTTCTCCCTTGGACCTCTCACAATTCGACGACCTATATGATTTTCCAAAGTCGACATCGATGCTCCGTGTATAGTAACATATTCCTACATCCATCTTTCCCCACCCCATTTGCTTGGAGCATCGTTCCTTCCCCATCCCCCCTACCCCCAGATCCCTGCTCTGTTTCTATGCTGCTCTGAACCACCATTCCCCCTCCTACCTCAAAGTATACAACGTACATCTTGCGCCATGCCTTTATGGCTTGGTGGTTTGTCTGACTATCTGACTGTAGCTTCTTCGACTTGAATATGATCGCATGTATGCTCCACAATTACCTAGGAAAATAAAGATTGCATAGCTCTCGTTGATTACAATATAAGTTTGAACGGTAAACTAAATTAGGAGTGTTTTGTTTACCCGAATTGATTTATTATCCAATTGCAAATGAAATGTGTAACCGAAATAACAGACGCCACTAAGCTTAGAATTCATACCTGTGCCTTCCATGTTGAATGTTGGTTGCTCGCGGTCATAATAACGTACAAGACACAGCGACACAAGACTCCCCTTCTTCCTCTTCCTCTTCCTCCTCATCGTCGTCTTGTGCCACATCATCTTGTTCCGAGCCACCCACATCAGCACACTCAACCGGTCTCGCGCCTCGTCCCGGCTCCCACAGCCTCCGTTCTCGCGCAATGGCTATCCTTTCACCCAGAAGTACGAACTATGAGCGTCTAGAAGGCGGTATGGGCCCCGGCCGCATGAAGAACAAACATTTTGCCTGGAAAAAGTTTGCGATTGCAGCTGGCGTGCTCATCGCCATCGTGTGGTTTGTCGGGCCCAGGGAACCACGGTCGTTCTCGTGGAGCCCTACGAAGGGTAAAGATTATGGTGCGTATGCTGTTGGAGGGCTGATGTTACTTGGGTCGACGCTGATGGGATGGTGTTCTGTTTAGGCAAGGACGTCGACACAGCGCCCCTGCCCGGTCCTCCGATGCCAGCACCCACGAAGCCTGACACCAAAGCCGGTGTTGTTGTTGGTGCCGACAAGACCAAGCCAGCAGGAACCCCCACCGACACTCCGGCGTCCTTCGAGACCGACCCGGATCCTACGAAAACCACACACTGTACTGAGCCATACACGCCCGGTGCCCCGCTGGTGCAGTACGCGCTCATGATCGACGCGGGGTCGACGGGCTCGCGCATCCACGTGTACAAGTTCAACAACTGCGGGCCATCGGCGTTCTACGAGTACGAGGTGTTCAAGATGACGCAGCCGGGGCTATCGAAGTTCAAGGGCCGCCCGCTGGATGCGGCGAAGAACCTCGACGTGCTCATGGACGAGGCGATGCGCGTCGTGCCGCCTGCGCTGCAGAAGTGCACGCCGCTGGCGGTGAAGGCGACTGCGGGGCTCAGGCTGCTGCATGGCTCGCAGAGCGCGGATATATTGGAGGCGGTGGAGAAGAGGTTGAGGGAGAAGTACCCGTTCCAGGTGGCGGAGAAGGATGCGGTGGTGATTATGGATGGGAAGGACGAGGGGGTGTATGCGTGGATCACTGCGAATTACCTGCTTGATACGATCCGTGCCGGCAGTACTGGGAGCACGGGCAAAACGCCGTCGACGTATGCGGTGCTGGACCTTGGAGGGGCGTCTACGCAGATTGTGTTCGAGCCGATGTTCTCGAAGCCGGATTCGGCGCTGGTGGAGGGGGATCATAAGTATGATCTTGAGTTTGGGAAGAAGAAGTATGTGCTGTACCAGCACTCTTATTTGGGGTATGGCCTCATGCGCGCGCGGAATCATGTGCATCAGCTGGTGGAATTTATGGCGTCGATTCGCCTGCAGGATGAGGAGGCGTCGCTTGATGTTGTTGGGAACCCGTGTCTTGCGCGTGGGACGCGGCGGATAGTGGAGGTGGAAGACGAGCGGACGAAGGTGAAGCGGAATGTGACTATGGATGGCGAGGAGATTGGGTCTTTTGAGGCGTGCAACAGGGTCGTTGAGCTCGTCATGGCTAAAGATGCGTACGTCGTTCTATTGGTCATATTATACCACTCATACTAAAGAGAGACTCGGTTGTGATTTTTTTCTGTTTTCTTAGGATATGCGAGGTTAAGCCTTGTTCATTCAACGGCGTGTACCAGCCCTCACTCCTCGACACCTTCCCCTCTGGCAAAGTGCTCCTCCTATCCTACTTCTACGACCGCCTCTCCCCGCTGCTCCCGCCAAAGACGACAATCAACGTGCAGACCATCGCCGCCACAGCGAAGGACGTGTGCCTCGGGCGGCCATCGTGGCTGAAGCGGTGGGGCACGCAGCCGGAGGTGATGGAGGAGCTCATTGGGCGGCCCGAGTGGTGCCTGGACCTGACGTTCATGTATGGCTTGTTGAGGCTGGGCTATGAGTTTGAGGATGCGCGGGAGTTTGAGATTGGGAAGCAGATACAGAATACGGAGCTGGGGTGGTGTTTGGGCGCGACGTTGGCGATGGTGGGGGGGACGCTGTCGTGTCGGGTATGAGTATGGATGGTATAGAGTATTGGATGGATTTAGATAATTTTTTGTTTTTTTTATTATTGAGTGCGTATCTATTGGATTTTAAATAAGCTGGTACTGGTCATTTGGGTCGAACTCCTTGACTTGGGGTGGGCTTCTGATACTTGGCCTCTTACTCGAGTGCAAGTAGTACTTTCCGAATAGCCTGGAGTCCATCCTCGTCACCCACTCTCACAGATACCTGCCTCTGCCTCTGCCTGAAATATGGATCGAAGGGTTAATAATAGTAATCAGGAGTATATCCTTCGCGTTCCTGTAGTGCAGTGGATACAATCAGTTTGTCTGTTGATCCGGGAGTAGTTTGGCCCACCCTCAAGAAAAGTGTAGGGTACAAGGCGAGACGATTCATCAGTTCTCGCGCCAACGGTGTGCACAAGCCGTACATCTGAGTAAAAGGTCAGTGTTTATCCGTTGACGCTTTACACATCCATACCGATAGACTGTGGTTGTGGTTTCAGTAAGTTTGTTGGGCATGATCAGGTGAAGTAGCGGAACGTACAAGTTGTCATAGGCTCGTCGGCGGACCGGATCTGTAGTTGATAGAAATAGGCCTTGTTGTGGTTGCATTTATCGCAAGACGCTGTGTTGCCGCTGGTGTCAATGGTTGGTTTGGGTTGGAAGGAAGGGGTGACTCGCCCAGCGTCGAGTCTGCATGCTTCCACATCTCATCACCGCCTAGAACGTCGTCGATCTCCTTCCGTTTTAGTTTCGTTCTGGACGTCATCTAAAAGCAGTGATTAACGAAAGGAGGGCGGTGCAAGGTTAGCTCCCCCCTGTAGATCGTCTTTCGTGGATTTGCACGCACCTGTTTTGTGATGGGAAACTCATAGGCGCAGGTGTTGCACGCCCACTTGTTTAAGCCTGTATCTGCTGAGATGACGAGGAGGTTTGCACAGTTTGGACAGAATAGCATGGTTTTGAGAGATCAGCAAATAGAAAATCGACAAGAAAAATAGCCCCATCAATATCTAATCTAATCTTTCAACAGCCCACATACAGCTCGATGCGGCCATGCCAAGGTTCAACTATTGTTCAAGTAGCACCGCCATGTAGAAAACGCCACTTTTGTAAAACTACATCCTACATAGGAACCTAAATTCCTCTCCCACAACATGGGTTTTCTAAAGTCTTTGAAGGGTAAACTGACTGAACATCAGTCATCGCTGGCATCTGGGGGTGGTTCACGAAGTCAAGCTCCGCCACAATGGGCGCCTGCATCTGAAATCTCCGTATGATCCCCTTATCGATCCCCAACGTGGCATATCTCACATTCCTTTTTTCTAACAGCACAAGCACGGCTTGTGGAACGAAGCACCTGAGGACGAGTACGATGCTGCAGAGAACTTCTGCCTCCAATACCCAGCGCAGCCGCCTCGACTGATCCCGTCCGACGCCGTCGATCGTATTAATGCTATAGGCTGTAAAGCATGGGGCATCGAGGTCCCTATTACGCCCCGTTTCGTCGGCTCCGTGCAGAATGTGAACGACTCGAAAGGCGGCCCGGGTATCGTGAGTATCCAGACGGAGGCAGAGTGCAAGGACGTCTGTCTCCTCAGCGACCTTCCGATCTTAGCTGGTTTGTACGACACGCGCGGGAAGGCAGGGATATACTACGAGATATACGTACACAGGATGGATGGCATTATTGCGATCGGTTAGTACTCGCGCCCCCTGTGATGTTAACAATTCTCCTGACATAGGCGTTTCGTTAGGCACAGCGTGTCGTCCCTACCCCGCTTGGAGGCTCCCCGGCTGGAACAGATTGAGTGCTGGGCTGCATCTGGACGATTTCCGGAAATTCTTTGAGGACCCGGATGGAGGACGTGACTATACCGACGCCGTCACTGGCATCAACTCCGGTGATACCATTGGATGTGGGTACGAATTTGCCTCGGGGACGCTGTTTTTCACGTACAATGGCGTGCGCCTGCCCCCCGCTTTCACGGGCGTATACCTCCCCCGGCATAACCACGATGTGTTTGCTGCGATTGGTGTGGAAGGCCACTGCGATTTTGAGGTGAATTTTGGAGGGGAGTATTTTAGGTGGAAGGAAGGGAGTGAATGGGCGTGGCGGGTGGAGGGGCATGTGGGGCGTTTGGGGGGTGGTTCGGGTGCGGAGGATGATGAACTTCCTTCGTATTCCGAGGTTAGGGGGATGTAAGTGCTGAAGACTAGGTAATGAACTCTTAACATGTCAGTTTTATATTGAATTGTTTCTCGTGGAGTTACACACACTACAACTTCTAGTTGCCATCTTCTAACTTACTTGTGATGTGTGATTTAACCTGAGAAGCCAGCACCGATTGTATCAAGGCGAAAGCATTATTTCTTCTCAAAATGTACAGGCTCTCCCTTCCGTGTCGAAATCACATATGGGTGCTGATATTGGGGGATTGGACCTTGTGCGATAGTGGTATGTAAATTATAATTGACAGTTTCCGCGTTTTCGTCTAATTTTGACTTGTTTACTCTAACGGACTGCCATGTTGCTCAACCCCGCATCATCATCTAGCTAAGTACCTATCTATTCTGATTGAACGAATTAATGCGAGCAGCCCACACTTGTTTTTTTGCCAATTCCTCAAAACTTCGCATGATGAAATCAACTTGGGTGTTTGTGTGATCGTCCCAGACTTCATGTATGTGTACCATGTCCATTGTCCAATGACCTTTCGCAGGATCCCTCGTGTCATTGATTTAGTGTCGAAACATTAAAGACCGATTTGACCAGCAACGATTCAACTTTTACATCAACAAGTGCTATCACGTGTCGTTAAGAATTCTGGGACCACCTGTACAAAGGAGCAAGCTCCTCAATAACTTTTCGAACAAAGAAGTTTTCACGCTATATCCCCTGATAACCACATTTCATCCATCGTGGCCATGGTCGATAATGCAATGGGTATAGGTGTAGTGGTGGTATGTGTAATGGGGAATGTATCGGATTGATGGTTCGTTGAAACGCAAAGTGATGTTAAAAGCAACTAAGCACCTTATTCAACGGGAAAGGCCAAATTTAAGAACGAGACTCCTGGTGTATAGTCAAACTCGGCCCCAATGAGCACCAGCACCTGAAATATATGAATCTTCTATAAGTCCTCAGTGTGACATATCTCACATTTTATTTTGAAAGCACAAGTACGGGCTTGTGTAACAGAGCACCTAGGGACGAGTACGAAACCACATAAGAATTTCTGCTTCCAATACCCAGAGTAACCACCTGAAACTGCATCCAATGCCGTTGATTAAACGAACATCATATAAGTTGTAGGGCGTGGGCACTGGGGAATCAAGGTCCCGATGACGCCTCGTTTCGTGCGTTTCGGGCAAAATTTGAACGACTTGAAAGGCTGTCCAGGCGTTATCAGGATCTAGGTTGAGGTGGAGTGCAAGGACGTCTGCCTCCCTCAGCGACCTTCTGACATTGGCTGGCCTGCATGATACTCGCGGGAAGACAGGGATATATCACGAGATGGTAATGTCGCGATTGGCTGGTGCCTTGTATCCCTGTGATGTTAGTGACATGTCCATGTAACCTCAAGTAACTTGTCATTTCCCTAGGAGGCTTCCTGCTACCTGGAGCAGGCTGAGTGTTAGGCTCCATTTGGACGACTCCCCAGAAGTTCTTTGAGGACCCTGATGGAGGATGTGACTTTACCCTAACGCCACAACTGGAGTAAATCCCGGCGATACTATTGGACATCGATACGAGTTTGTGTCCGGAACCCCGTTTTTCACATATAACGGTACGCACGCGCCTCCCCCTTTCACGGGCACATACTGTCCTCGACATACGATGTGTTCGCTGTGATTGATATGGAGGGCGACTGCGATTTTGAGGTGAATCTTAGAGGGAGTATTTCCGGGTGAGAAGAGGGGAACGCATGGGCGCATGTGACAGACTGATTGACTTTCAACGTCGGCTGGTCAAAATAAAAATAAACTTAGACCACCTACATATCTCAGAATGGTCAGCACTTCTTTGCTCCTTTCCTTCACCTCTTCTCGTGTGGCAGCAAGGCCTATCCCTCTGGGGTCGCACATTCGATAGCCGCTCGCACATTGCGGAATGCCTGAATTTTCGAATACCATTATCAGCCTTTTCCATGCCAAGCGAGCTGCTGCTGAGCAGGTCTGTAGCAAGAGCCGACATGGAATCATATACCTGACATCCAAGCTCAACCATACCACATATAGGGAGGGTTGTTGAGTGGAAAGGATCCATCAGCATTCAATCCTAAAGACCCAATACGGTTGTGGATTATCCAAGTCGGTTCGTCCGCGTTATACTTCTTTAAGGAGCGTACTAATTATGTCGTCTTTCTTTACGCAGGCATCATTGTAAGCACTGCAAGTTTGCTGTCGCTTGGGCTACGGAAGCTACGCCAACCCAAAGTCATCGCGGAGGTTATTGGGGGGATTATCTTAGGTACGTCGTCATCCTTCAAGGTAATGAGTGGTTGCTGAGGCTTGGCTCAGGCCCTACTGCTTTTGGTGGGAACTGCGAATTATAGGTGTCTCTTTCCACTGATCTTCATACAGGACGTATACCCGGATTCACACATCATGTATTCCCTATGGATTCACGCCCTTACCTCAGTCTTGTGGCCAACATCGGTCTCTGCCTCTTTCTTTTTCTTGTGGGCCTCGAAATCGACGGCGCCGTAATTCGACGAAATGTACGCTTGTCCGCGACGGTTGCATTGGCTGGAATGATCTTGCCCTTTGGCCTCGGGGTGGGCCTTGCAGTACCTATCTATGACCACTTCGTCGACCAGAGCATCAAATTCACTCATTTCATGCTTTTCACTGGAGTTGCTTTTTCTATCACAGCTTTCCCTGTGCTATGTCGCATCCTCACGGAGCTCAAGTTGCTGGATACCACCGTCGGGATTGTCGTACTTTCTGCGGGTGTTGGAAATGATATCGGTCTGTTATCCCAGTATCCGCGGTTGTTGGGCTAATATTGTATCAGTTGGATGGTGTCTTCTTGCTTTAAGTGTCGCGTTAGTGAACGCGGGGTCGGGTCTGACTGCGTTGTGGATCCTCCTTGCTTGCGTTGGGTGGACATTGTTCCTTCTCTTCCCAGTGAAAGTCGCTTTCCGATGGCTGGCAAGGAACACTGGATCAAGTAAATTTATAAAATTCAATAAATTGTCCGTTTTTGACACATATATGCAGTCGAAAGTGGTCCCACTGTATTATTTATGACTGTCACGATTCTGGTCCTCTTTGGGTCGGCTTTCTTCACAGACGTTATCGGCGTACATGCCATCTTTGGTATGTTGGCACCTACGATATTCCGAAGAAGCAATGCTGATATGCGACAGGTGCTTTTGTAACTGGGATTATCGTCCCACGTGAAGGTGGTTTGGCCATTTCTTTGACGGAGAAACTGGAAGATATGGTTGCCATCATCTTTCTGCCCCTGGTGCGTGTTTCTCCTTACCTTCTGGAGGCCTTGCTAACTTGCCTCTTAGTACTTTACGCTTTCAGGTCTTTCTACGGACCTTGGCCTGCTCGACGATGGTATTACCTGGGGATTCACGATTGCTATCATGGTCACGGCGTTCGCGGGGAAGTTCGGAGGATGCACTCTTGCTGCGAGATATGTTGCTGGCTTTAGCTGGAGGGAAGCAGGTGCCATTGGGTCATTAATGAGCTGCAAGGGGTGAGTGCATCATATACCGACTAGCCTGCTTCCTAGAATGCTGACTGAACTGGCAGACTTGTTGAGTTGATTGTTCTTAATGTGGGGTTATCTGCCGGGATTCTGTCGCAGGTGAGTTTCTTTGCATAGTCCACAACCTTATAGCTGAAGGGTAGGGGCACAGCGCGTTTTCTCTATGTTTGTTCTTGAAGCCCTTGTTCTCACATTCATGACGACGCCTCTTGTGATGACATTCTATCCTCCACATGTCCGAAAACATATCTCTGCGACAGGCGCCTCCTTTGACAACGTGGCAGACGATGAGGCTCGTGGCAAGAAGAGAGCTTCGCAGATCGAAAATGGTAAATCCAAGTGTCGATTCACGATTGTTCTTGATAAACTTGAGCATCTCCCCGGTGCCATGGCTCTCGCACAACTTATCCAACCCTCCAGCCATGTCACTGAGCACAAAAAGAAACGATCATCGACAGAAAGCCATGTGTCATCCAAAGCTAGCGCCCGTCCGCCTCGGCTCTCCATTGAAGCTCTGCGCCTAATCGAATTGTCAGACCGCACCTCAGCTGTGATGAAGTCCTCGGCGTCCGACACTCTCCTGCATACTGATCCACTCCTCGCCATCTTCAAGATGTACGGCCAGCTAAACGACCTCCCCATCAAGCCGTCCATGTCCATAGTCCCCTATGAAGACCTTTCGTACAGCGTCGCCGAGTATGCCCGAAATCATGCCTCGGATATGATTATGATCCCCTGGCTCCCTCCTTCCAAGGACGGGAGTGCGATCGACGCCCCGTCTAATGCGACGGCACCCACCATACCACCCAAATCGTCGTCGAACAACCCATTCGAGATACTCTTCAAGTCAGCTGCGAATGGCATGGAAAAGCCAGCGTCTGCGATTCACTCGCAGTTCGTACGTGGAGTATTCGCACAGTCCGGCATGGATGTCGCGCTGTATGTTGATCGGACGGATGCACGCGCTGGAGTGCAGACGAGTGGAAGGCAGCATGTATTTCTGCCATTCTTTGGGGGGCCGGACGACCGGCTCGCTCTAGAATTTGTTGTTCAAATCTGTGAGAACCCGAGGGTTTCGGCGACGGCCTTGAGGATGGTGAAGAAGGACGTTGAGGTGTTGGTTTCGCCCCTCAGAACTGTGCACATTGGGGACAATAATGGGTCTACAGTGGAGATCGAGGATACGGACGTGCTCGGTGTAGCATCAGTGCGCTTTCCATACTTCCACCCCTACTCTTTTACTGACAAGTTTATTCTTGAGACTGCTGGTGGCCTTCAAGGCACTATCTATGGGCAGGCTGATACGGAGGTTCGGATGCAATCTGAGACTGCAGACAATCTTGCGTGGGCACAATACACCGGACCGCGAAACGATGTGACTTCAATAGCGTCCTTGGATGTGCTCTCTCGGATCGAATTTCGGGAGCTCGCAACGCCCGTGCCGCTTCGCGCTGCAATTCAAGAATGCCTCAACTCCCAGGTGGAAGCTGGTGGGCGCTCGACGCGGCTGCTCATCGTCACTGGGCGCTCCAGGCGGCTTGCGGTAGAGGACCACGCGGATGAACTGAAAGAGCTGATGAACGAGTATGGCATCGTGAACAGTGATGTAAATAAGACGATTGGGGACGTTGCGACTGCGTTTGTCGTCGCCGGTTGTGGGGCTGGGGTGGTGGTTCTCCAGGCGGCTTTGGAGTGAGAAGAACACTGCCGATTTCTGCTATGACTGTTTGTTATTACCCTCGCGAATACCCGCATGATACGGAAGACTTTTGACCCCCTAGCATCGACAGTATTTTTACTTTACTTGGAGGGCAAGGATTTCAAAGTCCTTTTAGGAGTTTATTCATCCTGACACACTTCAACTCATGATTCAGATATGACACGCATTTGGAACACGTCTGTACATTATCACTTGGAACGAGTATGCAATACCTACGAATTAATTGCAGCGATCGCAGATATGGGTTTTTGAATTTAAACATACGCGGTTGGGCACGTGCACCTTACAGGTGATCACGTGTTTATCAGCTGGCTTCGAACCAGTCCAGATCTATTTTATTCTTCCCGGGCCTCAGATTCTCTTCTATGCCTTTTATTTCTTAACTCAGTCTTACCCCTGGACCCCTGAAGTTACCAAAGGATGCTACTAAAGGATGTTACCAACCCGACTCACCAACCTGATGCTGCCTTTTCCGTAACAGGGTGAGAAGGATCATCAGTGGTACAGTGGTAAACCCCCAAGTCTATTTTTGAAATAGCAGCTGAATGCTTCTTAAGCATTTGAGTACAGCTAGCCGCGTGCGATGTAGCAAACGACTGGATGAATATAGCGATCACTATATACATCGAGGTATAATGCCAAAATCCGCGGGATGATCAAGCATCCTGTCATCCTGCTATTCGGCTGCCATCGTGACATTGAATAGCTGGAACACTGAGTGACAGTGGGAGCGTGCTTCAGGCAGTTCAATCCACATTGCCTGAGCAAGGGATGTATGATATTTCCGACGTTGTCATCTCTATATTCTACAACACGATAACAGCTTCCGATGGGCAGGTACGTAGCGAATGCTTGACTTGCGGCATTTTTACTCACGGTCTCGCATGTAGAAAGTGCTAGGCAGCAATGATGTGTCCGTTTTCAATTCCAGCGGCTCTCCCATCCGACTTTGGATCATACAAGTTGGTTCGTCAACCCGATATTTCCTATATCTGGGGGGTTGATGATGTGTATCATCGTTCGCAGGTATCATCGTGAGCACTGCAAGTCTTCTGTCGCTTGGTTTACGTCGGCTATGTCAACCGAAGGTTATTGCAGAAGTGCTTGGAGGGATTCTTCTAGGTACGTGGTTGATTTTCATTGCACTGCACGGCGCCTCATCTAAGCCCAGGTCCTACTGGATTCGGTGACGATTTCGATAAAGAGGGCTGTTACTTTGACTGATCAACGATGCAGGTCGCATACCTGGATTCACAGAGTATGTATTTCCCATGGAATCACGCCCATACCTTGGTCTCGTGGCCGATATAGGACTCTGCCTATTTCTATTTCTCGTCGGGCTCGAAATCGATGGTGCGATTATTAGACGAAATGCACGTTTGTCCGCAGCCGTTGCCGTAGCTGGGATGGTTCTCCCTTTCGGACTTGGAGTCGCGCTTGCGGGCCCAATATATCACCAATTTGTCGACCCTAATATCCAGTTCGCCCATTTCATGCTTTTCATTGGAGTCGCCTTCTCGATTACGGCGTTCCCCGTCCTATGTCGCATTTTGACTGAACTCAAGTTGCTGGATACCACCGTGGGGATTGTTGTGCTTTCTGCGGGGGTTGGAAATGATATTGGTATGTTCGTGAACTGACTACTATGTTTGGCCTAATGTGTTATATATCAATCAGTTGGATGGGCCCTTCTTGCGTTGAGCGTCACGTTAGTGAAGGCGGAGTCGCAGTTGACTGCTCTATGGATACTGCTTTCGTGTATTGGCTGGACGATATTTCTCCTCTTCCCTGTCAGATCTGCCCTTCGATGGCTGGCGCGGACCACTGGTTCCAGTAAGTTTCCTGGACTCTACTAGCACCGCGCGTTTTAAAAAATCCATAGTCGAAAATGGACCCACGATGTTATTCATGACAGTCACAATGTTGGTTCTTTTTGGATCGGCTTTTTTCACCGACGTCATTGGAGTGCATGCTATCTTTGGTACGACGCCTTGCTTCTTATCGTTATTTCAGGATTTGATCATGTCCGGCAGGCGCTTTCGTGGCTGGTGTTATTGTCCCACGTGAAGGTGGTTTGGCGATCACGTTAACAGAGAAATTGGAAGATATGGTCACTATCATCTTCCTACCTTTGGTAAATATTGATCATGCATGGCTCTTGAATATGTTGCTTAATGGTTTTCTAGTACTTCACGCTTTCTGGGCTCTCGACGGACCTCGGCCTACTGGATGATGTTGTTACCGTGGGGTTCACGATTGTTATTATCGTGACGGCGTTTGCCGGAAAGTTTGGGGGATGCACTCTTGCTGCAAGGTATGCTGCTGGCTTTAACTGGAGAGAAGCGAGTGCTATTGGATCTTTGATGAGTTGTAAAGGGTGAGTTTACGCCGTCAGCCGGTGTTGTCATGTTGTCACCAGATACTTATTACCGTGACAGACTTGTCGAGCTGATCGTTCTCAATGTTGGTTTGTCTGCTAGAATCCTGTCTCAAGTGAGCTATATCGCGTTTCCCAAGAAACGATTGCTGATCTGTCGGTTAAAGCGCGTGTATTCCATGTTTGTCCTTGAGGCTCTGATTCTTACCTTTATGACGACGCCCCTTGTGGCAGCCTTTTACCCTCCTCATCTCAGAATGCATGTTTCTCCCGCAGAATCATATTTCGATCGCTTGACGGACGATGAGACTCGTGGCAAGGATGACGCGGCATATGCTGTGGATAGTATCCAGAAACGACGCTTCACAGTCGTCCTTGACAAGCTTGAGCACCTTCCTGGAGCAATGGTCCTCACCCAGCTCATTCAGCCTTCTCTGCAAAGGGATGAGAAACATAAACAGACATCTACGAGTAGCCCCTACTCTTCCAAGTCGCCACTTCTTCCACCGCCATTTTCCATAGAAGTCCTACGGGTTGTTGAGCGAGCAGACCGAACTTCTGCCACAATGAAGCCTTCAGCTCCAAACACACTCCTGCATACGGACCCGCTGCTTGCCATCTTCAGGACGCATGGTCAATCACACGACCTTCCTATCACGGCTTCACTATCTATCGTCTCCCGCAACGAAATGCCAGGTGATGTAGCTGAGCATGCTCGAAAGCACTCCTCTGATATGATCATGGTCTCGTGGCTTCCCCCTGCCCTGGAAGGCGATGTAACGATCGATGGGCCAATCAAACTAAATAAACCCACTACATCTAATAATCCGCTTGGAGCACTCTTCAGGTCTGCTAATGAGGCGCAGAAACCGGCGTCGGCAATCCACTCACAAAATATGCGGGAAGTGTTCGCCCAGTCGAGTGTGGATGTTGCGCTTTTTGTCGATCGGACAGCCTTCAGTCCCGAAATGCCGATAAACAGGAATCAGCATGTGTTCCTACCATTCTATGGTGGTCCAGATGACCGCCTTGCTTTGGCGTTTGTTATTCAAATCTGTGAGAGTCAGAAGGTGACTGCCACCGTTTTGAGGATGGTGAGGAAAGATGTGGACATTCTGGCCTCACCTGCCCCGACTGCACATGTGAAGGATAACGACAGGGTTTCCAAGCTGCCCGAAGATTCAAATATGCTCAGTGTGACTTCGGTGCACCCCACAAACTACCCTCCCTCTTCTTTGCTAATTAGTTCAACGACTTTAGGCCGTCTCTGATTCCACAACAACCTTCCGTGGAGAGGCCGATGCAGGCCTCAGAATGCAATCCGAGGTAGCTGATAACATTACATGGGCACGGTACGCTGAGCCTCGAACTGGCTCTGGCTCGAGTTCAATTTTGGCTGCTCTATCGCGGATCGAATTTCGGGTGTTGGAAACGTCCACACCGCTTCGGTCTGCAATCCAAGAATGTAACGTCAATAAAGCCGAGGCTGATGATCGTTCGGCACGACTAATTACTGTTATTGGTCGCTCTGTACGTCTGGCGTGTGAGAGCCATCGCAGTGAACTGGAGGGGTTGATGCGAGAATATGCCAAGGTGGGTGGTGACATGAAAAAGACGATTGGAGACGTTGCGACGGCATTTGTTGTGGCTGAATGTGGGGTTGGGGTAGTGGTATTGCAGGCTGCTCTAGAATGATTCTTCCTCCAATTTTACCCTTTGCTTTATCCTTCGTGAATCTCTGCGAAGTAAATCCGGACGCGACTCGAGTCGCGCACAAATTGTGATGTCACGCGACATTTTGGCGGCAAACAGAGCCAAAGGTCGTCACATCTTGTTTTGTACTTGCCAGTTACCACCATCTTGGTGTAGTGAACGATTCAGAGTGAGCATCAGCCCCACTAACGACGCGACGGTCCGCGACAGAACTGCGTCCGACTTTTAGGGTACACTGTCCCCGATGCAATCCGAAGTCTGGTCAAGTGGTCATTGCATATGATCCTTGGGTTCGCTTGCGATGCTTCTTAGAACCACATTTAAAGATATCTACACCCACGCCGGACCGCTCAAACAAATAATGACATAACTTCCTGAAAAAACGCATATAAGGGGGAATTTTTCCACTATTCATGAAACATCGCGAATTGCCCCATAACGATGGTGAGGATATTCAGGACACTACGGGCAATACACCTACTTACTAGGCCTTCATGAATAGTGGCAATCCTTAATCACCATTGGCTTAGCCACTCTACCCTTACAGGGTTTTGCAGCATGTGTGTGACTAGCTTATTTATCTCGATCATGCTTCTGAGGCGTATTTTTAGTACAGGAACCCCTCTACAAGAGACTCCCAACTGGCGCAATTAAACCACTAGGATGGGCACTCGATCAAGCTCACATTCAGGCTAATGGACTTGCTGGACATATACGGGACTTTGGCAGTTAGTACGTACTAAATTTCTCCCTGTAGAATTCCAACTCAATAATAATTGAAGCGTCAAAGGGTCCATATGGGTTGAAGGCGGCTCTATTGAATACAGTGAAATGCATGAAGCGGCACCATATTGGTTGTGAGTATATTTACCTGGTATATGCTACAACATGTACCAATAACAATAGTAATGCTCAGGTTGCCCTGGCATTCCAGCTTCAAGATCCGCGTCTCATTGGTCAAGTGCGCAGTTTCTTGGACTGGACCCTCGACCATCAGCAGAGTGACGGCTGGATTGGTCCCGAGGTTTTTGTCCCGAACGCGACCACCCCTCGTCTGGTGTGGCCTCGCTATCTCGTCTTGCATGGATTAATTGTATGTGGCATGAACTCCTACTATCATTTTATCTGACGAAATACAGCAATACGCGGAAGCTGATCCTACGCAGGCACCACGTATCATCGATGCAATGCATAAGTTTGTTGCTCTCGCACATAACATATGGAAGACGGGCCAGCAAGGCACGCCGGACATGGGTTTCCAATTTGATTATCAATTCGTGCGATGGGAAGAAGTTCGTACCTTCCTTTGGTGGTCAAGTATGAAGTTAATCATATTGTAGTTTATTTACATCCTCGAATGGTTGCATGACAACGCTCCTCAAGGTGGTCTTTTTAGCAAACCGATGGGGAAATCCATGTTCATAGGCGTCTATTTTTTTTTTAGGAAAAGAAGCCTTATTGCTTGAGACAATGCAGCTTGTCAGAAACCAAGGATTTTCTTGGAAAACCCAATTCTATACGAGTGCCGCCTTCCCTCAGACTCCCGTAACATCCTTTAATCAACACACGTGTGTTTAACGACCTCCCATAGTGTCGACTTATACTCACTCCATTTCTCAGGCACGGTGTTAACAATGCTCAAGGTTAGCAAACGACTCACAGGAACTGCCTAAATCTGATTTTGCTCCTCCATAGCTCTAAAGTCCGAGGCTTTGGCGTGGCGATTCACAGGAGATGCTTCAGACCGAGCGAACACCTTTGACAGAATTGATATGATGTACCGCTTTCACGGGCGAGCTTCTGGTCTGATTTGCTGATTTTTTACGTGTGGACAATACTTACAAGCGTTTGTGTCTCAGGAACTTTTTCTGCCGATGAGCATCTTGCGGGCCTTGACCCTTCTCGGGGGTACGTCAGAAGTAATTTTCGACGGCTTAGTCGCTCACTCTCCCCTTCCCATAGTACTGAACTTTGCACGGTTGTGTGAGTGAAATTTGTCGTCGTTGGGGGGTAGTGTTCTCAACAACACTCAGGGAACAAATCTTCTCTTTGGCCACTGTCTACCAGATTTTCGGTGATAACTCTGTTGCAGACAGAGCCGAGAAGATTGGTTGGTGTATTACTTGCTTTGTGCGCCACGTTCCTGACGGCCTTTCTAGCGTATAATGCGTTGCCTGCAGGTATCATGCACGATTGGTGGTGTAAGCGGCTCACCAGATTATTTCTATAAATTTATTCTGAGATTCGCTATATAGCACACCAATACGATCAACAAGGTTAGTTTAGTCGAGACTTCACATCTGATGTGGATATTCAATGTCACTTCAGTGAACCAAATCTGGTCGCAATCCATGAACCCTCTCCCTTGGGGAAATAATGGACCAAACTCGAATGTATTTGGTTTCGAACCGTACGTACTTTATGTGATACAGAGACACGATGTCCTAATTGTATCTTCATCACCAGTAATTACCCCTGTTGCACGGTCAACCATCCGCAAGGCTATCCGAAATTCTGGGCTCACCAATTTTTCACAAATCAAGCTGGTGACAGTCTATTCAATGTACTCCTCGGACCTTCCACCTTTTCAGGAACGCTTGGGAAATCTAACCCCGTGAAGGGTGAGTTGAAATCCTAGGTCTTGAATAGCATTTCACTCACTTGGTTTACGATCTTAGTATCCGTAAATACACTCTATCCATTCGGCTCAACGTTGAGCTACAGCATCACGGCCGCAAGGCCATTTTCATTCAATATCCGTATCCCGGAATGGGCGCAGAGCACTCAGAGTACTATTGCTGTTGGTAGAGGGAAAGCGTCCCCGTTGGCACCGAATGCGGCCGGCTTCCATGCCATCCACGTCAGCCTTCATATTTCCAGCCTGCTCATACTTTATTCAACATCTCATTAGATTCCTGCGGGAACCACGACACTTCATGTTTCCTTGCACATGCCACTGCAAGTAGAAACTCGAACCAATGGTGCTGTTGCTATAACTCGTGGAGCATTAAACTATGCCCTCGAGATCAGCCATAATTCTACGACGGCACCCGGAACTCGGTTCGTCCCTCAGTTTACATGGCTCTCGTGCGTACTGAACACTTACTGCAGGAGTGCTCAAGCTCTCGGCGATGTTAGGCGACTTTACCCCGACGCTCCGGCCGAATATCTCACCGCCGTACGGAAATTATTCTATTCAGCTCACGAATCGCTAACTCATGACTGTGTTTAGACTGACCCACATACTAAGGAGTTCACGCTTCTTCCAACAAGCGAATGGCGAGTTGCCATCGACCCTTCGACCATTGTGGTAACCGACAACTCTGGTAAAATAACGAGCCTGCCCTTCTACGCCTGGGCTCCAGGAAATCAGCCTGTCACCATGTCTGCGCGCGGATGCCAAATCAACTGGGGCCTTACGCTCGGGACCGCATCAGCTCCGCCCAGTAACCCTACCTGTTTGGGTACTCCCTTCAATGTCAAGCTGGTGCCATTTGCTGCTGCAAGGCTGCGTCTTGGGGAGATTCCGATTGTGAAGATTGCTTAAAAAGCGGACACATATAAAATAATGTCTGTATCAGTGTGATGAATTTGAAATATGTGTTTTTACTTGTACCTTATCATTTCGGGTACTGGCCGGGTCCCAGGTGCTCTTTTCTGTGATAGATTTACTCAATGTCAAGTGCTATTCAGATTGACCTATTTATAAACAAGAGACTATCAACCTTCAAGTTATTGTCAAGGCATTCCTTTCTTCCTCCGCTACAACCAATTGACAAAAGGTTACTCTACTTGTACTCATTCTTTCCTTTGTACTCCTATATACCTACATGGATGTATGGGATCCACTGGTGGAATGGTGCTCCCTGCTTGCGAAGATTTTGAATAGCAAGGTGCAATCCTTCTGCTGCAAGGGTAACATTGGGCATGGAATCATCTCCCAACATCTTTCTGTATACAGCACCTGCCACCTTTGGCCCATCAGCATCAGACATGCTCCACAATGTTCCAATGGCACCCTGGAATCCTGCTGCAATAAAGCCTCCTGTCAGGTGCATTGCTTCATTCACAAGCTTGGCATCACCCATGGCAGTTTCACAGGCAGACAAAAACACAAACTGTACAGATGGAAGGTTGGTGGCAAGTATACTCCTCAGCTCAAGCCTCCCATCATAAAGCATTAAACCACTTTTCAAGGGATCAAGCGGGTCTTGTTGACCATGGCAGGCAAGATGTAACAATGAAGATACTTCCATTGCCTTTATCACATTATTGATGGAAGCATTGGAGTCAATGATTCTGGAGAATTGATGACTGCCCAAAGCTAAAGAGATTGTTTCAAGCTCTTTCTGTACAGAAGGTAGCTTCTGCCAGGTTGGCTGGTATGGTATTTCAGTAACAGCTACACCAGTTATTATGCCTGATCTAATGCTAGAATTTCTTGCTCTAGATGAAATCAGTGCATCCAAAGTAAAGGTGTATGACTGGATGTAGTTGCTGCCTAAAGGAGCAGCTGCATGAATTGGAAGGTATGTGAAGGGACCTGATGGGCACCACCAAATCCTACCACTGGTTATATTATCCTAATCAGAATCAGAGTTAATCTTAGCAGTTAATATCAATGAGTAACCTGGCATTACCTCAGAGAGAATTTTGAAAACTGGATGTCCAACATTTTTCCACAGCCAATCAACAACACTTTGAAAAATTTCATGTGGCCTTGCAAGGTTAGCAGGCCTTCCTGCACGGTCTGCATCCTCATTCCGGGTATGAATGTTTGTATCTTTGAGTGCTGACCGTAACCTTTCCAGCTGTACCCTAGTATCATCCAAGGATACAAGGAGCTTGATGCTTTTGACTGGTAAAAAGGGTGAAAGAATAATAATGGCATCAATTCTTGTAGATGCACAGTTTATCATGATAACTGGGCCCCCTCTAGCTGCATCACGGAGCTTTGGGTATGGGACTCCCTTGAGAAAATCATCAAATCCTTCAGATTTTCTGATTTCTTGAATCAATTGTGCTCTTTCAGTAGCCAAGAGGTTATAGTTCACAGGTACCTCTTCTTGCACAATGGCTGCCCCTGGAGATGTGGTTTCTGCTGCAGATTGGGCAAGCTTAAAAGAAATCTGCTGCAACTTCTGTGCTTCAATTGGAAGTTTATCCCAAAGTTGTTGTGCTGGATCTTTTAGTTGCAACATCTGTCTATGTACAATAGATATTCCTTGTTCAAGGAATTCCACTGCTTTTTCAGGCTCAGAAAAGTGGAGTGCAGTAGCAACAGCAGATGATGTGGTTGTTGAAATTCCCTGCCTGAAGATAATATCAAGCCTTGTACCAAGTGAGCTTCCTATCCATATCAAGTTTGGCAAAATGCCAAATGCAACTGCATATGCTTTTAGACTTTCAGGGCTATCAAATTCCCGAGCTAGCTTTGCCCAATAGATAGCTGAGTTCCATAGTACTAGAGGTGGTGCAGTTACTGATTGTGAAGATAAGCATGCATAGTGCATAGCATTCTTAAGGTCTTCAGGATTTCTAGTCATGTCATAGAGGAGGCCATAGGACATTGAAAGGCTTCGATAATAGAAGGGTAGCTCAGGATGGTTTTCTGGTGTACTGTTGACTGCCATATTATTGTATTTGAGTGCTGCCTCCAAGTCTGAAAAATCTTTCAACTTTTTATAGTGCTCCCTATAAGTGATTGCCAAGCTGTGCTGCCTCCCTGGCAACGCAGGATGTCCAATTGGTGTGCAGTTGAGGACAGACAATTCATGTTTCAGAGCAGTTTCAAGGTCAATTAGGTTGCCTGTATGCTCATATACAGCTTTATAAGACTGGGACAGATTGTGCAGCCGACTTGGATACTCTGGGTGATCTGGTGGGGTAGCACCAACTGCACTTTTGTCACAGTTTAATGCTTCAGTGAGATACTTCACATTCCCTAACCTGTTGTAGTAGTCCATATATGAAGTTGACAAGTCACGTTGGTAGCCAGGGAGCTCAGGGTGTCCTTTGGGTGAGTTTTTCACAGCTGCTAGATTCCATTTCAAGGCATGTTTCAAGTCATTGACATCATGCAATCTCTCATACCGGGCTCTATATGCCCTTGCCAAGCTCTGGTGACGTTTTGGTAAAGAAGGATGTTTAGAAGGAGTGCCATCCACAGAGAGCTTGTGGAATTTAATAGCACTCTCTAAATCCTCCATATTGCCTAGTATGTTATAATAATCCATGCGAGACATTGCCAGATTTTCCTGCAGGCCTGGCAGGTCAGGATGCCCAAGTGGAGTTCCATCTACAGCCAAAAGTGTATATTTTATAGCACTCTGCAAGTCCTCAAGATTTCGCTGCCTGTGGTAAAGATCTGTGAAAGCAACAGCCAAACTACTCTGGCGTGCATGAAGATCGTAATGATCTGCTGCTGTCATATCAACTGCAGTCTGCTTGTACTCAAGTGCAGCTTTGAGATCATCTATATATCCAAGCCGGCGATAGCGGTGCGTATAAGTCATACCCAGGCCCAAGTATCGGGATGAGAGGTCGGGATGCGCAGGTGGTGTGATTTCTAAAGCTTCTTTTATATACCTAGTTGCAGCCTCCAGATCTGCGAGATTTCCTCGAATTTCGTACTGATCAATATAAGTCATAGCTAAGCCCTGTTTGCGGCCTGGAAGAGAGAGATGACCCTTTGGCGTTCTATCAACAGCCGTATGTGCATGCTTCATCGCAGCTTCTAAATCTTCGAGATTGCCTAGCCGTCGATAGCGATTCAAGAATGATAGAGACATATTACTCAGGAGAATGGGCATGTCACGGTGTTCAGAGTGTATAGTCTCAACAGCGGCCTGTTGGTATTTCATGCCGGTCTCGAGGTCAGCTAGGTCTCCAAGTCTGTGGTAGCGGTCCGAGTATGAGGCAGCTAGATTGGACAAACGATCCATCAGGTATGGGTGCCATGTGGGCGTAGCATCGAGAGCTGCTTGCTGGTGTTTGATAGCGGTCTCAAGGTCACTCAACGCACCATGTTCCCTGTATCTGTCTGCAAAATCCATGCCTAGTTTCTCATCGCGGCCGGCAGGCCCTGAAGAAGGGCGCATCATTTTGAAAGGGATCGCGGCCATCTCGAGGAATGATGAGCTAATAAGATATATCCCATTAGAAATGCCGTGCGCGCGTTCAAGATAACACTCACACATTATCAAGCGCTTTCTTTGCCTTTGATTGACTAGGAACCCCCGGTCTGCTACTATCGGCCATGTTTGAAATGATCCTGCTAGTCACCTTGAATAACAGATTAAAGCTGGGATTGTGTCTCCTCGTACCTTGACAATCGGTAGGTTTGTGATGCACTGTGTGTATACTTATCACGAATTACAATTTAGCGCCGAGCCGTGACTTGAAACCGGAATGACTCCGAGCGGTGCCGACGCCCCCAGAGAAACGTATGGAAAATCAAAGCCCCATGGTTATAAATCACGAGATCCTCAGCGCCTGTTGCCTTTTGGCAAAACTGGGCCTTGGACTTGCTGTAGGCATTAGCGAACATACACGTCGGATCTAGAACAACTAGAGAGGCCAACAGAATCGAGCCACCTGAGGCTTCGTTGCTATACAATATTAGAAGAGACTTGACGGCGCGCGCACGGGGTTGTTGCTCAAAGAAAACGCGTGTTGGTCAAGCGTTGGTACCTTGACACACAAGTTTTAGACTTATTCGGTGACTTGAGATCTGATTCAGGCTGTACACTAGGAGATACTAGAATCTGATTCAATAAGGGGGTGTTTTCACTGGGTCTGAATCCTGAGGGTTCTGAAATCACCTCTTCGTGACCTGTACAGCTATATTAGAAGGACGAAATAGCTCATCTGTATCAGGATCGACTTTAAGTCTGCACCAGAAATAGTCGGAGGGAAATCTAGTGCTTAAGATGCAAACAAGGCACCCAGGAACGAAAGAGGGATGCAATGTAGTATATCCCAAGGACCGATCGAGTGCATACCATCCTTGACCTCAATCACTATATTGTAAGTGGGGTGCAATATGGTGATCCTTTGTCCCTTGTGCACCCTCAAAACGACCATCACGCTCATCGCGCGCGCACGTGCGTCCATCTTTAGATTTTGTGCGTAGATTCTCTTCTGGGGATTGACGGCTTCCTGGGTAATGGAGACGTAGGTGGGGAAGAGTTCTTTGTAAAATTCAAGGACCGGTTTGTCGAGGATTGCATGACTTGGGTAGTTCTCGTCCCACGAATACCAAGCGGAAAACTTGAGATACTTACAGGAAGTAATCTCTGTGTTCTGTGTAATTACTTTTTCGATAACATCGCAACATCGCGTTCGTGGTAATGCACAGTAGAGTTGGATGTGGCCATACTGGATCGTTACAGACTATGGGTTGTGGCGGCGATAAGAAATCTTATTTCGTAGCCTGGATTTTGCAAAGGAGTTGGATAATGGGTAGGGCCTTTAAAGGCGACGTCGGGGCATCCAAATTGTGTTGAGACAAATTTCCGTCGTAATTGTGAGCGAAGACAGGTTCTGAGGCTTGATCGACGTTCCTATATGTCGCCGAATGTTGATCTCCCGTCGACCTTTATTGGATTCTTGAAGTATGACGGCTTGAAGAAAGCGAGGGCTCTCGCAGCCTCACCCTCAACAGAGGAAGGACAGACCGGCAGTTCGGCTTTGGCCATTTTTCCACCGCATATGGCAGTTTTAACTCTGATTGCCCGTTGTCTGTAGTTTCGTTCATAACTTGGATTTGAGGAATATAGTTACAGTAGTACTTCATGTAAATGGTGCGAGGGCGCCGAGGGCTGGGGTTACGCCACGTATGAGACCAACTTAGATTCGCTTTTGGGTACTCTTGAATCGTGATATAATGTTGGGGCACCAAAATGCACAAGGAATATCGAGGACCTGGCGGGAGACAGATAAAGTTAAAAAGGATTGAGCTAATACATAAAAATCGATATTACGGTTATTAGATAAGTAATTGACCAACTACCAATTCAATGAATTTTATCCTCGTTAAACGAGCACTTACGACAGTGTTTCTCCCATCCTGGCGCCCCTTTTTCCTAGGCCATAGAATAGCATGGTCGCCCCGGCCTACCCAAAGCCTCGACGAAGGCTCGTTGGGCAGTCTCTGCTGTACTCAATATCCATATTCGCCAGCTTGGGCGTCTTCCTTGTGAGTCGACTTTAGTTCAGATAGGGCAAACGGTTTACCTGAGTACCTAGTTTGGCTACGATCAAGGGTATGCCGTAAGACTCTGTTCTTTATGTTGCTTGAATTTATGCCTTCTCTAGAGTCATGTCAGGAATAATTACTGGACCGCATTTTATCAAGTATTTTAATACCCCGGGTCCCATAGAAATCGGGACTATGGTGTCAGTTTTAGAGATCGGGGCGTTTGGTACGTCTTCTTATATTCTCGGAGGAAGCATCTTGACCGTTTTGGCTTCTTTAGTCACGTCCATTGCGGCTGGCCGAGTGGGAGATATAATCGGCAGAAGGGGCACGCTTTTCATTGGAGGAGTAGTGTTCACCGTAGGAGGAGCTATACAGACGTTCACGATTGGGTTTTGGACAATGGTATTGGGAAGAGTCATCAGTGGCTTCGGTGTAGGCCTTCTTTCGTGCGCCCACTTTCCTTTTCATCATCCTTGCCATAAGGGCTAACGTATGCCGTAGCACCATCGTTCCCATATATCAAAGCGAAATATCTCCCCCTAGTCATGTGTGTGGCTACCCCTTATCTATCAACAATATGCTTCTAACATTCGTTTAGAGAGGGGCATTAGCATGTGCTGAGTTTACAGGCAACGTATTTGGATACGCCTTTTCAGTGGTTTGTAGCCGACCATCTTCATTCAATGGGGTGTTCACATGGCCCGACAGTGGACGGATTACTTTTGCTCTTTCATCGACACAAATCTTGCATGGCGAATACCCCTGTTTCTCCAATGTGTGATCGGTGCCATTCTCGCTGCAGGTTCACTTATGATGCCCGAGAGTCCCCGGTAAGTTCTACAGATACCAAACTCAAACCAGGTCCTGATGGGCATGGTCTAGATGGCTCATTGACACTGATAAAGATGATGAGGGCATGCGCGTCATCGCAGATTTGCATGGTGGTGACATAGACGATCTCGTTGCGAAAGCAGAATTCAATGAAATCAAGGAAAAAGTCCTCCTCGAGGTGAGGGCGACCATTAATGCCTTAATTATTCAAAAATCTCCATCTGTTTAATTTAGCGTCAAACGGGAGAAGGTCGATCATATGCGATGATGTGGAGGAAATATAAGCAACGAGTGTTATTAGCTATGTCATCACAGGCTTTCGCTCAACTTGTGAGTTCGTTCAACCCGTTCTTGGTGTGCGGATTCTGATATAAACTAGAATGGTATCAATGGTAGGAAATTTTTGTCGTTACTCAGCATGCTAGAGTAATCGTATCTGACCCTTTATAAATACAGTAATTTCCTATTATGCGCGTATGTTCATGTTGTACCTTCCTAAAATCAATGTTACTGACCTAAACATCAGCTCGTGTATTTGAACGTATGTCCTCATTGAACGCTCTTTTTTTCAAGCTCTGATGGTGCATAGAGGCCGGCTGGCGCGGCCGACAAGCCATCTTGATGACTGGCGTCAATGCCGTAATATATGTATTGAGCACACTCCCACCGTTAGTTATCTCCTGGATTCATCGAACAACTGTCTGACATCATCATAGATGGTATCTTGTTGACCGGTGGGGAAGACGCCCTATATTACTATCAGGCGCCAGCGTAGTATGTTAACTATACACAGTCACTCTAACATAAGCTAAACTTGGCAGATGGGTGTCGCGCTATGTGCTACTGGATTCTGGATGTCCCTTGATGTACCATGGACTCCCAATGCGGTTGTTGTTTCTGTTGTCATATATAATGCCGCGTTTGGGTATAGGTATGAGTTCATTACCCTGCACCCTACGCTTTTGTCTGATATCATTGTAGTTGGGGCCCAATACCATGGCTGTATCCTCCCGAGGTTTGCGTCATACACACGTCAACGTTAAAGCAGGACCTCATTTCTTTCCAGATCATGCCCTTAACCGTCCGCGCAAAAGGCGTATCCCTCTCAACCTGTACTAACTGGGCCTTCAATTACATCGTGGGTGCCAGTACGCCATGGTTGCAAGACGTCATACATTGGAGGCTGTATTTTATGCACGCTTTCTTCTGTGCGTGTAGTTTTGTGCTTGGTAAGAGTTTTTCTCCCAGTGTTGCGCTACGGCTAACTCGATATCCTACTTGCAGTTTATTTCCGTGAGTCTATTCGTCATTTCCGGTAATGTCTAAATCAATATATTATTCTTCGCAGTATACCCTGAGACAAAAGGCATCCCACTTGAGGAGATGGACAAGGTTTTCGGGGAAGGTAACTCCCTCATACCCCTCCAGCTGCCACGAAATTTGACGATAACATTTGTACTTTTCAGAAAAAGGCGACGAGGAGGTACCACTGACTTTCGAGCGCTCGACATTCCCCCCTAGTTCTCGCTCTAGACCTAACGCCTACCCGCCAAAACCCACGCTTTCAGGTGACTCTAACAAGGGCTGGCTAAGCCGGCTGTTTCAGACCGAGGCGCGTGAAGGTGGTTCTTATCGACCAATTGCAAATGAGGAACTCGCTCCTTTGCGCCATGAAGACCATCGTGAAGACGGCGGTGGTGACGGGGGGTACGAAATGCTCGAGCGCGACGATCGTCATCCATAACCATCAGCGGGCCAATCTGGCCCCCGTCACAAAAGCTCGACGTCTTTGTCTCAACCCGGACTGTATACTATGCTGTTGTGTGACACGTTTATATCGTTAATTAACTTATATTTACTGCGCCCCTGAGCTTATGATTGAAGGGTATCGTTGATCTAGATCTTACATACAACTATAGTCGCGGACAACCAAACACGACAAATGTAGTATCTCACCCAAAAATGAAAATTTTGGCAATCTGACTTCAGATTCAAAGTAATGATCAGGATGGCGAAATACGTCAAAAAAACACTCCTCCGAAAATTTTCCCACGAGCCGTTAGAATGACCAATAATTTTTGGTCAAATTTTTGACATTTTTGGAGGGCACATCACCCAAATACAAGTGATCAGTTAGCCCATCATAGCATCAAGATGCACCATTGCATTTTGTGACACTGAATGGTGACCTTTCTGCTTCCTTACAGCCCTGATGATGATTAGAGTATCTTTACCTATCTTTTTTTTTTGGTTCATATAATAATATTAAGTGCATGTGGGTTTGACCCAGCTACATGCAGGCATATTTTTTTTTTTTTTTTTGTTTCAACATTTTATATAGCGATTGTACCTAATACATGTGTCACTCACTTCGCAAAGTAGTTATGGGGAAGAGGGTGGAGGGGATGAGAGACAAAGCATCGTCACGCTGAGGTGTCCCAGGGTGGCCGAAGTCACACCAGGATTGTCGCAGGTCAAAGACCCATTTTATGCAGACTGGTAAGGGTCAAGCTATGCCAGGGGGCTGGCCCCCTGCCACAGTGCACCGCAGCAGGTAGTGGATCAAGTCCACTGATTATCCCGGTCTGGAAGAAATGCAAGGCGCACCTCATAACACGAATCCACCTAACATGGTGTACCGCCCCCAGCCTGAGTTGGACTAAGGAACATCAAATGCAAACGCAGTCTTGTTCGCTTCAAGGAAATCCACCAGCCACTTGTACAGCAGCTGTTGTTTCGGGGGTGTTTCCCGTGTGTGAGACGGGCAATGGCGAAGAACGTGTGGCACAGATTCCATAGGGAATCTGCATCTACAGGCTGTGGGCTCTTCAGGGAAGAACCGAGATCGGAATGTCCCTATGGGGGTGTGTCTGGTTACGCAGCGTGTTAAGCGTGCGGTGAGACCATGACTATGTCCGGTCTTACGCATCCAGGGCCCATTTTTGACATGGGTTGGAGTGAGTGGGGTGTCCTTCTTCTCATAGAGAGGGAGGAAGTTCTTGCCAATGTACTTTGAGGACTGGAATAGGGACCTCCAGTTGTCAAGCATGCGTGTGACTGCCTTGCTCCTAGTGAAGTCAGCAGATATAACTGGCGCCCCCCCCCGCCTCGATGCATGTCAAGGTGGCGAGGATGTGAGCCAGTTGGTGGTCCTCTATCTCCACACCAGGCGTGATGTAGTGAAAGTGGACAGAGTTACCAGGCTGGTGTTGGAGCCAAGGCACCAGCACGCTACAGATGGCAAGGGACAAGTGTTGTCCAGAGTGGTGAGACACATCCATGCACAGACAGAGCGCATTTGTAGAATCGGAAAAGATGTGTATCTGATGTACATCATCGAGTCCGATTTCTCTGGCTTGAGTAATGCCCTCTGCAATTGCTCACAGTTTGGCACCATCAGATGTGGAGAAGCCAGCCACAGCCCAGTCCTCGTATAGATTGCCCTCATGCCATGCCCGGTAAACCGAGACTGACTGAAGAGGGAGTGGGGGAGTTGACGCATCTGTAATGATACAGATGTGGTTGGGAGAATGGGAGGCCGCTTCTACAGCCCCCTTGAGGGATGTGGAGCGATCTTCCATAAACTTTTTGTGTTCCTTATCCGCCTTTGGCAGAGGGGAAACAATATCATAGACAATATGCCTCGGATATACATCCTTGGGGCGAGAGCCAGGGCGGTTAAGGGGATGGACAGGGTCCAGATCCTGGGATGAGAGGTCAAGGTTAGACCATGCCTCCGTGATGGGGGACTTCAGATCACCATTGATCTGATTTTTGAGGGTCTCGACTGAGAATTTGTGTTTCCCATCAACTAGACGGCGAAAGGCATGGGTTGCCTGTAGCACTCGGGTGCAGACATGACTGCATTCCACCAGCTTCTTAACATGAAGGTGAATCGGAGGTAAGCCTGCGATTGTTTCCACTGCCCCCATGGGGCTGGTTTTGAAGGCGCCAGTAATCCAGAGGCATGCATGCTGCTGCATTTTCCAGAGAGAATCAAGGGGGCCTACCATGCGGGCTCCTTCGTATAGCCATAGCCTGCTCCCATATGTAGCTATGGGGAGAACACAGGCATGGTACAGCACTCGTTTGTGTTTGGGCCTAAGCCCACGAACTGAGTTGCCAAGGGCAAGCATGGCCCGCACTGATGTGAGGGCCTTGTTCGTGTAGCATTTGACATGTTCCCTGAAAGTGAGGGGCCGGTCAAAAAAGAAGCCCAGATAGCGCCATATGGTGCCTGGGCGGAGTGGTGTATCACCTGTATAGGGTGCATAACCTAAGTCGATGTTGGGGTTAGCATCACCGTGTTTCCAAGAGAAGTGAAATCCCTCAGACTTGCTGTGTTCGAAGACTAGGCCCATGGCCTGGGTCAGTTCGAAGACAACCTTGTATGCTCTCTTGAGCTTGGCTAGGTTTGTCTCCCATGACTTGGACTGCGCAATAATTGTGCCATCGTCAACATAGGAGATGAGAGTGGACTCTCTGACCCTTCGTTCAAATTCCTTGAGGAAGGGGGAGAGGCAGAGAGCAGAGAGGATGGGGGACAGGGCAGAGCCCTGGCCTACACTGACACTGGAGGGGAATTCTGGGGATAGATCATCATCCCATGCATAACGTTGATAAGGCCCGAAATTGTTTGCACTTATAAAGTCAACAAGTAAGGCTATTAGTGTCATTTCTAATAACCAAGTAAGCAGTAATAAAGGATTAGAGTCGAGCTCCGAGACGGCTAATCAGAGTGAACTAGTCTAATGGATAATACACTATCAGTACAGAGGACTATGAGTACGGTCTATTATTAGTCCTATTCACCATGCCCGGTTACAACCTCGGTGTCTTAGTTCATAAGTAACCGTTGTAGTATGATATCATTAGTCCGGGGATCATCATTAATAGGAGAAGTAATTGTAAATCCAGGACTTGCACAACCCGATCCTAGTCAGGGGTACTTGGTGTTAACTACTGGAAGTGACGGGACACCGTGAATAGCAACCAGGACAATCAGGAGGAGTAAACGACAGTGCCGCGCTGTTTTAAATAACAGAGCGCGCGGTCGGGACTTGATAAGAGTTTAGCCAGCTCTCTCAATATTTGATAAGTAACCAGTAAATGACATAATTGGCACACATGGCGCGCGCGCCAAGTTGTAGTAGACGCGTCAGTATTGAATACAGATTCTTGGCGCGCGGGAGCGCGGTTCCGTGTAAAATTTACAATTCCATATGATATTTAGTTTGTACATTATAAATAGACTGTAGATGAGTAGCGCTAAGGCAAGGAATCTTGCCCCCACTTTGCGCTACTATAGAGTATACAAATCACATTTGTTAAAAACACTATTGCGTGCCCGAATTAAGGATCAGATTGCTTCAACGTGTCTTGATTGGAATTGATTGAAGAACTACAGAATTAAAGAGACTTAGTTCACTTGGAACTTAGTATCGTATTGTCCGTTGGAATTACTAGGCACTTGGCCTTAGTGCACTTGGCACTGTATTGTTTGATAAGTCGCTTGGACTTACAGATCCGTTTGGGATCATTAATAATTGAACGTACACTTGGTACCCAGTCTATTGGATCGAGAAATATTATAAATATACCTAGCAGGTTTATAAACCTGTGTTGAAGCTTTTGTCTGAATCAAACCCGTTGGGAGATCATTGAAAAGGGCTTTGGCTAGTACTATTCAAAGCTTAGTGCTTCTAAGCACTTGAACCCGAACTCAAAACAGGCGATTCCTACTGTTCGTGTGTTGATTGTTAAGTTTGGTGTGTGTGTGTAAGGGATTACATTTCATAGCATCAGCGCACTTATAGCCCAGGAGCCCCCTTTCATCTGGAGCCCACCGCGAGGGTTCAGAGTTTTTGAATAGTCTAAAGAGAGCATCTTTCTTTGAAAAATATTATACCAAGACGAGTAACGTCGTCTACAAATTGAAGTAGAGCGGAGAAAGTTTAGTCAATCTGTCTCAAGAGCCACACCCACAAGCCAGCTCGTCAAACAGACTAACTAATCAGCCACTTGCAAGACAAGTAGCTACAAAAACGCGGCAGACTAAAAATTCGCAAAACGCTGGAGTAACAGAGTCGTTACCACCTCCTAGGCGAGCGCGCACACGAGGATCTTCACAACCAGCCTTTGGATCTTCAGGACCAAGGCAAGTATTTAGAACTCCAGAGCCCTTAGGAAACATATCGACTACTAGTAGACCAGTAGCGCGCGGAAGATCGTCCGTAGTAAACCCAGTAGCAAACCCGAACTCGTTAGCTACTCAGAACCATTCAGTAATCATGACTGAACCCCCTCGTAAATATATGCCCCAACCAGGCGTCCGTGATGCACCAGTATTCAAAGGAAAAGAGCCCACGGGTTTAATCCGGTTTCTGGAGCGAATGGAGGTCCTATGGAAGGAGTGTAACATTACAAATGATGAAGAAAAGAAGTCAATGTTGGGAAAATACGCAGACCTACAATCAGAGAATGAGTGGAGGGCATTAGACCACTATAAGACAGGCACTTGGACGGATTTCAAGACAGAGTTGATCTCTAGTTATCCGGAAGCACTCGATCAAGTAGAAGGATCAGTAGCCAAGTTAGAGGCAGTGTGTCGCGCCAACCCACGTATTGGAGTAACCGATGAGGCCGCGCTGAAAAAGCTGAAGCGTGAATTCAAAGCAGAATCTATTAAACTCTTGGGAGTTAGGCCACCTATTATCTCTAACCGTGAATTAGTTACCAAGTTCTTGGGATGTCTAGACAAAGTCTTCAGATCCCAAGTACAAGGAAGGCTAACCCTGCTAGGGAATAATCAGTCTAATGCTACACAGGCAGGACAAGCCGTTGCTACAAACAACCGAGCAGATCCTAATACTATTGCCGAAGCCGCCGCGCTCGCGCGACGAAAAGGGGATCAGTACGATCTGGAGGAAGTTATAGCAACTGCAATCAGCATTTCTGAAGGTGTAGCCAACATGAATATTCCAGACACAAATAGATTGTTTATAACGTCCGTAACAGCAACAGCAGCGCCCAAAATCAAAGTAGAGATGGATGAAATAAAACAACAAATAGTTAATTTGTTAGACCGTCTCCAAGTAAATGAGAAGAATACGAGGAGTGGATTCGAGGATGTAATGAAAGTGCTTCAACAAGCAACTGTTCAGAACCATGCCACGAATAGCGCACCCCAGCAGCATCAGTATCAGAATCAGTACGGAAAGCCTAAAGAAGGACAACCGCAAAGACCAAATGTGTATAAATGTCACTACTGTTTTACACCCGGACACTTCATAATGGCCTGTCCCGAGAAACAGAAACATTTTGAGGAAGGGAAAATAAAAACCAACGCAAATGGAGGAGTATGCTTACCAGACGGATCATATATTCCAAGAGAACCAGAAACGGTATCATTGAAAGATAAAGTGGAACACTTCCATTCAAAGAAGGTAGCGGCCCTTTATTACGGAGATGTCACGGAAGGACCTGCTCCAGGAGTATTGTCCGTTATGCAGTCACATAATGCAGTAGACAATAGTAATGACATTGGAACCTTGAAAGCCATAATGGCACAAATGGCACAATTTCAAGCGCAACAAATGTTAGGACAACAGAGCGCGCAAACCGCGCTGCCAGTAGCGCCTCAGATGCAGAAACAGGAATATATAAATAATAACTATAATCCTACGGCAAAGAGCGCGCCGAACCCTGACATAGTAGCCTTACAAGCACAAATGAGTACTTTATTAGGGCAGGTAGCAGAACTCAATAACCAAAACAAGGTTAAAGAGTCGGGTTTCAATTAGGTCCGATGAAGGAGGCTAAGGAACACGCTAGACCTACGACTAGGTCGCGTTCCAAGAGACAGCCAGAGGACCGAAGTAAAAATAGAAATAGTCGTCAAGAAAGTAACAATTCAGAGAGTAGTCAGGATAGTAGTGAAGAGGAGTTGGTAGCGCCGTCTCCTAGTAAAAAGAAAGTAAAATTTGTTGAACCATCAGTAAAGTCCCCAGTACGAAAAGAATTACCCTACATCGATGTGCCCGTGGTACCCTACATACCCCGGAGAACGGAACGCAACCCTGAACCAGTTGATCCGCTACCTAATTTTAACACTAAGCGCGGTCCGACTTATGAAACTAAGTCCCCGATAGAAGTAAAATTAAAAGGTGGCGATATAATTGCTAAAGTATTAGACAACCCTATCACATTGACCACGGGAGAGTTAATGGGCTTGTCAAAAACCATTAGAGATGGAATAAAGAATATTGTAACTGCCAGACGTAAGTCCCTTACCCAAAGGGACGCTAACTTGCAAATAAACGGAATAGATGAGGAAGACGTCTTACCCTTTGGAGGGGACTGGGAACTTGATGATAACTACTTACGGCATGACGCGCTACCAGTAGAGTCAATCCCATTCCAGTCTTTCTTCATCTCAGAGTATGACCGTGGTGGAATACCTAAGGGATCTATAATATGCGGGGACCCAGTCCTACAGTATTTAGAATCTTTACCAGCCGGGGAAGAGCCCAAACAGTTGTATGTAGCAAAAGAATCGGCCTCTTTGCGCGCAGTATATCCAGTAATAAATGGGGTAGGAACGGAGGAATCTTTATTAGATGGGGGATCCCAAATAGTATCAATGGCTAAACAAACGGCTTTAGACTTGGATATTTCATGGGATCTGGACGTTGTCATACACATGCAGAGTGCTAATAAACAAGTGGAGAAAACAGCGGGATTAGCGCGCAATGTCCCTTTCTTGTTTAATGACATGGCCATCTACCTCCAAGTACATATTATAAATTCACCCGCATACAAAGTATTGCTCGGGAGACCGTTTGATACGCTCACGGAAAGTCAGATCAAAAATGCTCGGGACGGGGGACAAGTAGTCACTATCACGGACCCTAACACGGGACGAAGGTGTACTATTCCTACCCATGCAAAGGGATCACCGCCTAAGCTGTTGAAAAGACAACCGGAGCAGGATTTTCGGCCTTCGATGAATTAATCCAAAGTGATCAAGGAGAGCTAGCCGTAGAAATTGCTGAAGATGAGGACAGGAACTTTATTATAACGGGTTATAGACACCCTACTGATAAGCGGAATTTTGGTCACAAAGAACTTAGAGATGTCTTTTTGTCTAGAAGTGATGTAAACATGAATAGTACAGTACCTGAACGCGAATTACTAGCCACGTACTTGGCTTCCGTAGATGAGCGCGATGGACCAGTAATAAACTACGAGCAGAACAGTAGGGACCCAGCAAGCACACCCACTAGACCGCTGACATACGCTCAAGAACAGCCCATGATCAATAAAGCTTTAAGTAAATTAAAGCAGTGGCAAATTGGCACAAACGAGCGCGGTCTTGGAACGGCAACAAGTGAAAAGTGTAATATTGAGACCATGGATCAGCTAGTAGGAAAGAAGTATAAACCAGTACATTTGAAAACAAAACCAACACTGGCGGACCTGCCTGATAAATTTAGAATTATCAGAGATATAAAGGGCGACCCTTTAGCAGCCCTACCAGTTCTAACACCTAACCCACCTCCGTTTAAACCAACTGGGAGGTACACTGAGGAAAGGCGCGCGGAATTCCAAAGAGTACACGAAGAAGAAAGCTTCTTAAAACCTAAAGAGATGGATATAATCCACGACTTTATGTGCAAACATAATGATGGTTTTGCTTGGAATGATAGTGAGCGCGGTAGTTTTAAGAAGGAATATTTTCCTCCCGTCAAAATACCAGTAGTCCCACATACGCCGTGGACAGAGAGGAACATTAGAATCCCACCAGGAATCTATGAAGATGTTTGTAAAATCATCAAGACAAAAATTGATGCAGGAGTCTATGAGAGATCCAATTCATCATACAGGTCTAGATGGTTTACCGTATTAAAGAAAGGCCCAGGAAAGAAGCTTAGAATTGTACATAGTCTAGAACCACTGAATGCAGTCACAATAGCGCACTCGGGTCTACCACCCGCTACCGAAGAACTAGCAGAACACTTCGCAGGGCGCGCTTGTGGCGGAATGATGGATCTATATGTAGGATACGATGAGAGGCCTTTAGCAGAAACCTCGCGCGATCTAACCACGTTCCAAACACCATTTGGCGCGCTGAGATTAGTAACACTCCCTATGGGATGGACGAATTCTGTTCCAATATTTCATGATGATGTCACGTACATCCTACAGGATGAGGTACCACATGTCACAATACCCTATATTGATGATGTACCCGTGCGCGGTCCAGCAACGCGTTACGAACTACCGGACGGAACAGAAGAAGAGCTACCTGGTGCTCCAGGTGTTAGGCGCTTCTTCTGGGAACATATGCAAAATGTAAATCGCGTCGTACAGAGAATGAAGTATTCTGGAGGAACATTTTCAGGATATAAGTCTATGTTATGCGCAAGTGAAATTCTAGTGGTAGGACATAGATGTACATATGAAGGACGGAAACCTACTACAGATAGAATCGGTGTAGTTGAAAGATGGGGACCATGCAAAGATGTCAGTGAAGTACGCGCTTACATGGGAACTATTGGTGTATGCAGGAATTTCATTAAAGACTTCGCCCGTATAGGTCAACCAATTCAAAAGTTAACTAGGAGTAGTGAACCTTGGATATGGGGGCCTGAGCAAGAAGAAGCGCAGCAGCTATTATTAGACGCACTTAAAAATAGCCCTGCGCTCCGTCCAATTAATTACACCTGGAATACGCCAGTAGTACTGTCAGTAGATACGTCATGGAAAGCCGTAGGCTACTATATCTACCAGGAAGACCCTGATATACCTGGAAGAAAGCACTATGCTAGATTTGACTCGATAACTCTGAATGAGCGCGAAGCGCGCTTCTCACAACCCAAACGAGAGCTATTCGGATTAATGAGAGTTCTAATGGCATGTTATTATTGGTTTATTGGAGTACGAAATTTGGTAGTGGAAACGGATGCAAAGTACATTAAGGGGATGTTATCAAACCCAAGTTTAGGACCTAATGCAACGGTAAATAGGTGGATCGATAGGATACTTATGTTCCACTTTACTTTGGTTCATAAAGCTGGTAAAGGCTTTGGCCCAGACGGTCTGTCAAGACGCGACGCGCGGCTAGGGGATCCTGTCTACCCGGACCCAGACGATGGTTACGACGAACCCTCAGGTCCTTTAAGGTTTATCAACCCAACGGAAGGATTGGATGACCCTTTGGAACTGTCAGACTTTAAAGAGGAGATCGACACGCGCGGCGGATATCTATTCCAACTTGCAAAGGAAATCTCTGATTTTGAAGTGGAAGTAAACAATGCCTGGGCTGGTGAAGCAGCATTTATCGGAGAAGTAAAACAGCACTTAGGTTTAGGACGGTTCGGTATTCAAAGAGAAGCTTATCTAAAGCAACTTGTAAATACTACTGTCATACCCAATGAAAAGTTTAAATACGACCCTAATGTAAGGGAAGTATATGATGAGTCTAAACGGACACCTACGGCACAGGAACAGGATAAAAACCTACCTTTAATAAAAGAATGGTTAAAAAGACCACAAAAGAGACCAAAAGGAATGACAGATCGCGCCTACCTAAAGTTTGCAAGGCAGGCATCTAATTTCTTTTTGGATCCAGAAGGCAGGATGTATAGGAAAAATATCGATAGCGCGCACCAGCTTGTTGTTGATAAAAATCACCGAACATATATGATGAAGGCGTCTCACGATTCTGTTGGACATAGGGGTTTCTATGCAACAAAATCTTTAATAGATAAAAGATTTTGGTGGCCAGAAATGGAACGCGATGTATCATGGTATGTGAAGTCATGTCACATCTGTCAGACAAGGCTTTTAACTTTGTTGAGAATCCCTCCTGTTATAACCCACACACCGTCTATATTCCAAGTATTGCATGCGGACACCATGTATATGAGCCCATCGTCTAACGGTTATAAATACATTGTCCAAGGAAGATGTGCGCTGTCTTCATGGATGGAAGGCGCGCCCCTCAAATCTGAGGACGGCAAGACCTTGGGAAGGTGGCTGTTCGAAGAAGTAATTTGTAGATGGGGTTCTCTAACGGAAATTGTAACGGATAATGGTCCTGCCTTTGTCGCAGCCAAAGCGTGGCTGGAATCCAAGTATGGTATTACAGGAATAAGTATATCACCATACAATTCCAAAGGAAATGGGATCGCCGAGCGCGCACATTGGGATGTGCGTCAAGCTGTCTTCAAAGCTACAGGTGGTGATGTAAAGAAGTGGTACTACTTCTTCCACCATGTAATGTGGGCTGACAGGATTACTATACGGAGAGGGACGGGTTGCTCCCCCTATTTTATGATTACGGGCGCGCACCCAACCTTACCGTTAGATATCATTGAAGCCACTTGGTTAGTAAAGTTACCAGGAAAAATATTGACTACAGAGGAACTCATTGGGTTTAGAGCGCAGGCTCTAGCTAAGCACGTCCAGCATGTGGCCGATATGAGGAAACGTATCAATATAGAAAAACGAAGGAGACTATTACAGTATGAGAAGGATCACAGCGCGACCATCAGAGACTATGATTTCAAACCAGGAAGTTTAGTACTAGTTAGAAATACCGAGGTCGAAAGTTCGCTCGATAAAAAGCTGAAGCCACGGTACCTGGGACCAATGATAGTCCTGAGACGAAACCGCGGGGGAGCCTATATTGTTTGTGAAATGGATGGATCGGTGTGGCAACATAAAGTGGGGGCGTTTAGGGTTATTCCCTATTTTGCTAGGAGTACAATTGAACTGCCGGATAATCTGCAAGATCTAATAGACATCTCTAGCGAAACATTAAATGCTTTAGTGGAATCGAAAGATCCCGCTAATAGACAAGTTTATAAGGAGCGTGACTATACCTTTGACAGAGTCCAATTGGATCAGTCCGATTCAGAGTCAAGCTCTAGTGAAAACACTGAAGAGGGGATAGCGCCGGCGCTACCACAAACTACTATGTCACACCGGAAGTTGCATAAGTGATAAATCAGTATGAAAACAGAAGCAGTAAAGACAGTGTAAGCAACGAAGCTAAGTAGTAAGGACAGTGTTAAACCGAGTAAAGACAGTAATACAAAGGAGCGTGGGGAGGGACACCATAACTAAGGAGGAAGTTAATTGGACTACCCTCAAGCAGATATGAAGTCGTCTTCAACCTCGGGCAAGGGCACATCAGCCGGAGCTACCTCCTCTTTATCATTGTCATCCTGGTCATGGACTTCGGTAGCGCTTGCAGTGGCAGCCTCGTCAGAGCCTCCCTCCAGAGCGGCCTCGTTCATTAGACCGTTGAGGCGAGTAACCTCGTCCATAGTGGCGTCACGACGCTTCAATAAGAAGGACACTGTATGACTGATCTCCTCCAACTCAGCGCGGTAGTTTAAAAGCATCCTACCGAGGGCTTGCTTGGTGTGTGACAAGGGATCGCCCGCGTCAGCAATCAAGCGCGCCCGCGCTAAGACTACATCGTGCTCCTTGGAGGGACGGAAGTCAATAAAGACACGAGTATCTGATACACAGTCAGTATAAAAATAGAACCATCTATTATTAGAAAACGTACCCTCAGCAGATGCCTTTGGATCTTCATCCGGGGTGTCCTGCCTCGTACGCTTTTTGGGACAAAGAGTGCTGCCGCGGTTGAGCTCGGAACGCTTACCGTCCTGTAGGAATAAGAAACAAAGTAATAGACAGAGCAAAAACAAGAATGGGTACCTTGATGGCAGCCTTTTCAGCCTTAGTCCTTTTGACATGGGGAACCTTAATGTTCTCCTTCTCCTTGCGACTACGGGTGATTGGTCCTTCACTAAGGAGACGACTAGTCACTGGCCCAGAGACAGTAGCGCTAGCCGTAGCGCCGGAATCAATGACCATATTCTTGAGTAAAGAAGAGACGCCATTGAGTATGTCGCGCACTGACAGCGCGGTAGCTAAAAAGAAACATACCGAGTCAGTACCAGACATTTCAATGTCACCGTCATATTCACCGCCAGCAATGACCTCGCCTGGAATAGCGGGACTATCCGCATCACCACCAGTAGCAGGGACCTAGTACCAGAAAACCATGGTTTAAGAACAGTACAGTGCAAGATAAGGTAAAAAGCGCGCACCGCGGTTTGAGACAGGTGCTCGGTGCGGACCTTTTCACGGTGACGGTGAATAGCGGCAGTAAGAGTCACAATGTTGCGGTAGACGGGCTCTTGAAGTAACTCGGGGTATACATGTTGTAGTCCCTGGAATGCTTTACGGACGCCAAAGATAACATTCTGCCAGGACCGCTCCGTCAAAACCATTTTGGACTCAGTCAGGAGTAGCTGTAAATTGTAAAAGTTGTTACGATAACGGCGTATATAAGTTAATTGGTAAAAAGTGTACCGCGGTTTCGCCTAACTTCCGGACGCTGACCCTTTGTTCAACAAGGGTGTCCATCGATAAACGAGCTTGAAAGGTGTGCCACTGAGCTTGGACCATCTTGAAGTTCTCGATGTCTTGATAGTTGGGGGGGCTAGTCATAATGATGCAGAGGAAATTGATTCTTCGAACCAGAACGTTGTAAAGAGAGTATAATAGAGTTGGGCGATGTCTTGGGACAAAAAGCACAGCCAGTGCCCTTTTTATACCTCTACGACTAGAGAAGTGCTACCCAGTCTCTCATTCGTTGCGTGCGTTCTATCCCCAGAAAAATCTATACATTTCAACTGAACAGGTCCGAGACGCGTGCCTAATTGAAATGCTGGGCCCAATTAAAAAAAAAGGAGCTCCGTAAAAATTCATGTGGAGCGCGGCAGTGTCCGCATGACAACTGGGACAGTTGTTATCAGTGTTGAGGGGGAGATGGGTATAAGCAAAATCGAATTGGAAAAACCTTACCAAGGTTACAAGGATTGAAATAGATTGTCTATAAAAAGTCAGTGATCGCGCCACGGTTTTTAATGATCGAGAGAATTGCACCAGAATTAAACCGTACTATTTATAACTTAAGTAGCCGGGGCAAGGGCGGAAGCTTTCTTATGAAGACAATAGAACCACAGCCAAATCAATAGCATTGTTTATAGTCCGAGGGACTGTATGTAAGACAAAGTGTTGGACTTCAATTAATAAAATTGAAGCCCAACGAAAGGCGGGGGAATAAGTGATATGTAAGGGCACTAGGGCCCGGGAAAACACATATAGAAAGAAAACGTAGGTGGGGGGGGGGCGCGGCGCGGCTACTCCTCCTCGCTGTCAGGCACGGACGCAGAAGATCTTGACGACGAAGAACTGTCATCAACCTCTACTTCTTCTTCCAAGGGCGGCCAAGGGAGATTCTGGAAGTCCGCGTAGAAGAGGAGGGCGCTCTCCGTGGCTGGCGTAGTCAGCAAGAGGTTTTGAAGGCCCTCCAGGCCTTCCTCCTCGTACAACCTACCAATGGTGCCAACTATGCGCGCCAACAAGGAGTCGCACATTTCAAGCGCGCGGTTAGCGGCCTGAATGACCTCCGCGGCAAGGGTGTCCGCGTCGCCGAGCTGAGCATAGGCTTCAGCAACCGCTAGTAGAATAAGTAAAATCAGTAGTAAACAAAAAGACGGAAAGAAGATGGCTTACTAGAAATGCCCGCACCAAGCATGGGCCCCAGATCCTCACGGAGCCTAGCGCGCTTCTGGGGAGTGAGGCTGAAGCTGCACTTCCCCTTCTTGGCGGTGGCGCATTCCACGCACGGTTTACCCCAACCGTTGAAGGTGCACTCAATGTCGCCGCGGGTGGCGCACATCGTGCAAGGATAGCCCACCTAGTAAAAATGATCAGTAACAAGAAATAAAGTAGTAATAAACATACGGAAGAGCGCCGCGGCGCAAGGTCAGCCAGCAGGGAGGTAATGGGGGACTGTAGCGGCGTCAGCTCCCAGTTGGGAACCAGCGCGTGCTTGCGGCGTGTCGCCTGTGCCCTATCCCTAGAGCGAGTGGTCTTACGCGACCGACGAGGAGAAGGGGCCGCGGGAGGCAACAACTCCGCGAACCCCTCTTGAGCCAACTGGCGGGCGATCTCATCATCGAAGAGCCGAAGTTCAGGGACTTCAACCTTCACCAGCGGCTGCCCAGAGGACTAAGGAGATAAAGATGAGTAAAAGTAAATGACTTCAAGAGAGAAAAGAGACATACCGGGCCTGCTTCCGAGGGACGCGGCGCGGAAGCACTGCCAGTCCCCTGGGCGCGCGACATGTCGGACTAGAATTTTGAAATCAAGTCAGCAATAATGTGAAACTCGTAAAGTAAAGGACATACCTGGGGAACCGCACGGCCTTTGCCCTTGGACCCAGCTGTACGCTTCCGCTTGAGGGGCTATTAAAATAAGTCAACTACCGAAGAAAAGTAATAAAAAGCAGTAATAAACGAACCGCGGGTACCAAGACCGGGGAGCGCGCCGGCAAGGGCGCGGCGGACCAACTGTCCCGGTACTGATGGTAACGGCGCGGTGCGCCAACCATGCGAGGAGGGACGAGGAAAGTATCCTGAAAGATACTTTCACCATTGTCGCGCTCGAAGCGCGACCCCACCTGGTCCAGGACTTGCTCCACAGTGGGAGCCTGGCCCTAAAGTAAAAGGTAGTCAGCTTGACAAGGGCAGGCAGAGTAAAGAAGTAAACAAGTCACTTACCAGAAGAATGGAATTGTGGCCCAGGTCAGTCGATATGACCGTGCGCCAGGAAGACCACGAAGCCTCGCGCGCGTCGACTGGGATGCGCATCACTTGAAGGTGAAGCGCGCGCAGGAGGAGAATAGCCGGATATGGCAGCAAAAAACGCGCGCCACGGACCACGCCAGTGATGGCATCCTGAGACCAGTAAATAAGTAAAAGGTTTTAATAAGTAAAAGATGGGCGTACGATGAGCATGGAGCAGTGATCGACGAAGTCAATCAACTCGTCGAGGTCAAGGGGGCCCTGATGGTCCATACGGGGCGCGAGTTCCTCGGCCATAATAATCCACCCTTGCTCCATGGCGACAAAGACATCGCCCTCGGCATCTTCAAGGAGGTCGGAAAATGAGGGGACCGGCTGGTCCACATAGACCATAGTGGGGGAACGGCCCTCAGTCGGTAGAATCGCGGCAGAGAGCGAGAGAGACAGCGCAGAAGGCGAGCGCAGAGCACGAGCCATGGCGGAAGTAGAAGTGGAAGACATTTCTGTTTGAAAAGGTTGGAGCGTTTGAGCGATGCAGATAGCAAAGAGATTTAGAAATGGGCTATAAAGTCCAAATTGTCTAAAACTTAGCAAGGACGTGAGCTTTTTAAAACGCACAACCCTGCATTGCGAAGCTCTAAAGAACAAACAGGAGTACCGATCTCTTGCTGAAGTGTCAGAAACATAACGAGAAAAATGTCCAGATGACTGAAATATCTGTAAAGCGATGTCCAAATGTCAAGTACTCTCTCAGGAGACGTATATAACTGTCACGATCCTGATGGGAAGTAAACCTCTGGGCTCGATCCCAACATCGCGCGCCTACCTGTCTAAAAGCGGAACCGTTGTAACATTGTACTGAAAGATTAGACGCGTGCAGACCCGAAGTATTGGACCAACCTGCCGGCAAAGAGAGACTGAGGACAGTCTACATTTGTGGTATGGGGGAGATGATAGGGCCCGAAATTGTTTGCACTTATAAAGTCAACAAGTAAGGCTATTAGTGTCATTTCTAATAACCAAGTAAGCAGTAATAAAGGATTAGAGTCGAGCTCCGAGACGGCTAATCAGAGTGAACTAGTCTAATGGATAATACACTATCAGTACAGAGGACTATGAGTACGGTCTATTATTAGTCCTATTCACCATGCCCGGTTACAACCTCGGTGTCTTAGTTCATAAGTAACCGTTGTAGTATGATATCATTAGTCCGGGGATCATCATTAATAGGAGAAGTAATTGTAAATTCGGGACTTGCACAACCCGATCCTAGTCAGGGGTACTTGGTGTTAACTACCGGAAGTGACGGGACACCGTGAATAGCAACCAGGACAATCAGGAGGAGTAAACGACAGTGCCGCGCTGTTTTAAATAACAGAGCGCGTGGTCGGGACTTGATAAGAGTTTAGCCAGCTCTCTCAATATTTGATAAGTAACCAGTAAACGACATAATTGGCACACATGGCGCGCGCGCCAAGTTGTAGTAGACGCGTCAGTATTGAATACAGATTCTTGGCGCGCGGGAGCGCGGTTCCGTGTAAAATTTACAATTCCATATGATATTTAGTTTGTACATTATAAATAGACTGTAGATGAGTAGCGCTAAGGCAAGGAATCTTGCCCCCACTTTGCGCTACTATAGAGTATACAAATCACATTTGTTAAAAACACTATTGCGTGCCCGAATTAAGGATCAGATTGCTTCAACGTGTCTTGATTGGAATTGATTGAAGAACTACAGAATTAAAGAGACTTAGTTCACTTGGAACTTAGTATCGTATTGTCCGTTGGAATTACTAGGCACTTGGCCTTAGTGCACTTGGCACTGTATTGTTTGATAAGTCGCTTGGACTTACAGATCCGTTTGGGATCATTAATAATTGAACGTACACTTGGTACCCAGTCTATTGGATCGAGAAATATTATAAATATACCTAGCAGGTTTATAAACCTGTGTTGAAGCTTTTGTCTGAATCAAACCCGTTGGGAGATCATTGAAAAGGGCTTTGGCTAGTACTATTCAAAGCTTAGTGCTTCTAAGCACTTGAACCCGAACTCAAAACAGGCGATTCCTACTGTTCGTGTGTTGATTGTTAAGTTTGGTGTGTGTGTGTAAGGGATTACATTTCATAGCATCAGCGCACTTATAGCCCAGGAGCCCCCTTTCAACGTGTACTCCGATCGACTAGGTAAGACTTAAAGAACTGCACCACTTCTGGCGCAAACCCCTGCTTTTCCAGGACAGAGAGAAGGACCTCATGATTAATAGAGGGGAAGAATTGGGCAAGGTCAAAGGCAACCACACTCATTTTAAGACCCGCCTGCCATCCAGCACGGATGGTGTGCATGAGGAAGCACCCAGCATCCTCGGTGGAGTTCTGACGAACTCCTCCAAATTGATTTGGGTGGAGGACTCCATGTTCTGCAGCTTCAAGTTGCAGTCTAGTGGAGAGCATCTTCTCGAGGAGTTTGCCCAATGTGTTCAGAAGAACAATCAGACGGAACGCCTTGGGGGTGTCATACAAAGGTTTCCCAGGTTTTGGGATAACTACTGTAGTAGAAGCCTTGAATTTGGCAGGCCAGCAGCCTGTCTGGACGCAAGAGTTGGCCAGCCACAAGAAGAGGCAGCTCATGTGCTTGTCCTGGATGAGCCGTTTGAGATGACGCCATGTGATGTGATCCGGCCCAGGGGCGGATCTGTTCGAGGTGCCCATAAGGGCATCTGACATCTCGGCGGCAGAGTACGGGACCCACACCCTAGTGGTTGGGGATTCCCATTTGTTACCCAGTTTGGTCAGGTCAACGGGCCTGTCCATAGCTGAGTTGAAGGTGGAGTGGAGGGCATTCCACAGTTGATCCACAGATGTGCAGGGCACTCCTTGGTACGAGATTGCCTCAACTGGGGGTGTCTTGTGTGGTCCGACCCAGTCCATAAGGTCCCAGGGTCGGAGATTGTTGTGAGCAATCTTGTTGATTCTTTTGTTGAAATGCTTACGTTTTGCCTTACGTGTGGCCTTCTTGAAGGTTGACCAGTCAGCTGGGAGATCAGACTCCATTGCGACTGCCTTGGCAAGACTTAGACCGGGCGCAAGCCCGGTTAGCCTTGGTGTGATGAGACCATGCCACACCAAAAGCGACGGATATAGCCCTAGCAACAGCTTGGGTTTGACCAACTGACATAGCGCCAGGGATTGGGATTTGACCCAGGAGGAGGGAGATTTCACTGAGGAAGTCCGCCTCTTCATCGGAGTTGACTTTGATGGACATTTTCCCCTCAGGCCAGTAGACCTTAAGGGGGATATCCAGTAATAATGGAAGGTGATTGGGTTCCCCCTTGTCTTCTAACGTTAAGATCAGCTGTGTAGCCCTGGAACATCAGGACAAACACCAGGTCAAGAATCGAGCCACGGAGCACTGCGTTATATGGCCGATGGGTGACCCCTCCCAAAGTCGGGGCCACTCTCTCCAGGTTAAGTTTTGCAGCACACTCCATGAGCCTAGAGGCCATTGGGTGTTCGCATGTAAGTGTCGCATCCCAGTGAGATGAAGGGCAATTAAAATCCCCCCCCATATAACTCAACTCTGGTAGTGCGTCCAGGTGGTCTTCGATGTACCGAATGGCCGAGCCATTCTCATCGGAGTAGGTGTTCATCAGATGTATGGGGCCAAGATGCCCTTTTACAGTGATGACCATGACATCGCGATGATTCACAATGTCAGATCGGAGCTTAGGTTTGATCATGCGCATGGTGCGATTAACATAAGCAAGGACATGTGGCCTTTCATTGGCCCCGTCAAACCCTTTAGGGTACATAGCTATCCAATCCGGGTGGTTCGGCAGCCCTTTTACAGGGACCCTGTCCTTCTCCATCAGGGAGGCAGTGTATCTCACAGTGGACCATGGTGGTTCCTGGAGAAATAAGATATCTGAGATGGATTTCATATGTTCCAGAAGGTTGATTGTCCAATTGTGCTTGCATCCCACATTTTGACAATAAATACGTAAAGTGTCTACAGAGGTTGTACTACGTATGGGTCAATGACTGTCGAACTTCTCAAGGGTTCGCCCGGCGTCTAAGGAGCCTGCCTCCTGTGATGTTGGGAAAAGGTGAGTTAGGGGTAGGAATGAAGCGTAACAGCTCATCACCTACCTTCTGTGCAGTATACTTGGAGAAGACCCACTTTGGATTGTAGCAGTTCTTCCAGAACAAGCAGATACGACTGTCAGTGACCTGCAGGGGTCGCCTCTTGAGGGGGGTTGGCCTTGGGCTGTTTTTTGCAGCACGTGGCTAACATGCGGTGGTGGTTGGTTTCATGTGGGCCGGCACAGATGGAGCACAGCTGCGTCTTGAATGGACAAACCTCTGTGCAGTGTCCATACCTCCAGCAGCGGGGACATATGGGGACTCCAACTTGCTTCTCAGTGGGCAGGATGGTGAGTTTCTTGGACCCGAGCATGAAGCTTCGGCCCTTGAGGCTACGGAGGTGCTGTCCACCTCGCAAGTCATAGATATCGAAGAACACTGTGCCGGTGTCTGATGTCCGGGAGTTTCTTACCATCCGGGGCCTAGACCCTTGGTAGAAGTGGATGGCCTCACGCCAGGGGCATTTACCGAGGATCTCAGCAATGTTGTCTGGTGTGAGGGGAATGGGGGTACCATTGGCGGCATACTTGATGTGTGCTCCAAAGTAAGGGAAGTTGGGGATGCGAAGGAATGACTTGGATGAGCCTACTTCCACACGCGTTTCCACGGAGTTGTCTTTGCGTATCTTTTTAGCTGTGTTGCTAAAATAGGCATGCATGATCTGGATGTCATCTTCGACCGGCAAAACATCACACACAAGGGCCAGGCCCCCGAGGTGGTTTTGGGTCTCAGACATGATGCGAATGGCTCTCTTATGAGTGCCAAGGTGAGAGTTCAGTGGCCCAACCACTGGCGTATCAGGCCAGTGGGTGGGGGGTGAAGTGATGATGACCACCTCCTTCCGGGAGGGGTCATGTGTGGTGGATCTCTTGCGTCGAGCTTTTGCTTGGGCCGAGTCCGAGGGGGTAGGGACAATATCACCAGACACGACCTGCTGAGCGCGCACAATGGAAGCGATGGGTGCTGAGGGAAAGGACTTGGCCATCTGGACAAGCCCTGCCTGAGCTGCGGCGGGGCCCTTTGCCTTCTTCGCAGAGGGAGGCTGAGGGGTGGAGATTGCAGCAGATGCTGCAGACGCAAAGGTCTTTGATCTAGGAGGAAGGGAATGCTTGATAGAGCGTGTGTATATGACTTTCTTGGAGGGGTGGCGAAGGCCAGCTGGGTCCGCAGTAGCATTGGTGGATTAAGGGGGCAGAGAGTGCCCAGGACGAGGTGGTCAGTTGGAAGGGATGGGGACAGGGGCCGGAGGCGCCTGCACATGGAGACTCTCAATAAGGGCTTGGAGAGCAATGCTCTTGGACTCGGCATCTGCTGTAATGGCGTGTTCGATGAGGCCAGCTTCGGAGACTGTGAAGACAGCTTGGAGGAGCTCTTGGACGAGCTTGACTGAGGCCTTGTCTGGGACGCAATAGCCGTTGATGGCCCAGAGGTTGAGCATCTCTGTGACATTGTGGATGGATGTAGTGGCAGCTTCAAGGTCGACTGGGACCTTATCCTTAGCACCAGAGGCATAAAATGTCTCCAGATCCTTAAACTCTTCCATGAAAGCATCCCCCTCTACCTCAGCCATGACAACGTCACGGTCTTGGACAGGAGCGGCAGGTGGTTCGGCGGGAGGGCCGGTAACAGTGGGGTCAGGGTTGGCGGCATTGTCATTGTCATTGTCCTCTACGATGGGTGCGGGAGTCGTGGGCCTGAAAAAGACCTGTGATGCAAGGGAGGGGCCTGCTTGAGGATGCAGGCTGGCTACCAGCTTGGAGATGGGGGCTGGGGACATGGATCTGTGTAGAAGTTCGCGTAGATCTGGTGGTTTTGCCATATGGTCTGCCGATCACTGAGATCAGGTTGGAGGTTTGTCTTTGGCCATGGTATGACCACAGCAGTGTACGGGAGATCAGGGGATCAGAGGAGTTTTGAGGCAGCTGGGTGCGCAAGACAGTATTGACAAGTAGACCGGGTGGCTGTGCACGTGGGAGTAACAAGTCAAGAAGCGATGCTACATGCAAGCATAAACACCTATTACCACTAAGTAATCTGTAATGGGCCATCAGGGTGGAGCTGTACACTAAGTTGCTCTCCAGGTCATATTACGGGTCTAGACTGCAGTCCAACAGTATTGTACTGTACCATGTCTGAACCTGCCAACACCTTAAAGGTTTGCCTTCACTTGTTGGGGCATGGTCCCCTCCCTTCACATTGGTACCCCGTTCCACTCCTCCCCTGGTATTTTCAGGTTGCCCTGGAAACCCATTACTCCCCCCCAGTGTCAAAGATAAATGTCCAATCTAAATGAACGACCCATACCTCAAACCTGCTCCACCTCTCCTGAATCCCCCTATTACTTGCCCCCCTGTTCCACACTGCTCTCCCAAAGCAATGACTCCCCTCCAAAATGAGGCTGCCAAATCCCACCATTGGACAATAAACTGGCATTCTCCCCAAGAGGTGTGCTCTGTGCAGGGACAGTAGCTGATCAGGGGCCAGACCCCTTCCTCCTTTTGTATTTGGGTGTAGTGGTTAAGCAAGTATGAAAAAATTGTCAAAAATGTTGGCAGTGATGCTCCCTAAGGATCTGCACAAAGCAGACTACAAGAGTTGTGGTGTCCTCATGTGGCCTGGTAGTTGATAAGGTGGATGTGAACAGATTAGTGAAGCCCCCAGTACAGGCAAGATGAGATGACCCTGCAGGTAGTCAGGATCAGCTCTGATAAGTTAAAAATTTGGATATGGTGTAAAAGGATAGTGGCCCAGGCTGAAAGAGTGGTCTGATGAAAGGCAATCTCGATTAAGGATGAGGTGTTAGGTAGTTTAGGGACAACCTAGTGCAGGAGGGATGAATTCCCATGGTTGGATGGTGGTGGTAAAAGATCAAGAAGTGTCGGCTGAATTTCATGATCCAATGAGGACACAGTGGTGGTAGATGTGCACATATTCTTTACAAAGCAGTAGTACTATGTATACTTCCTGGGTCACTATGTAGGGAACAAACAATAACATGGTATGACTCATATTGTGACCCCTGTAATTTTAGGCATATATTGGTACAACTGAAATTTCCATTCTGATAACCAATCAAACATTTTCTCTTTATCACTATTCTGCTGTGAAAATTCCCTTCTGAAGTTTACTTGTCTATTGGTAAAAGTAAAGGGATTAGCCAAAAGAATAGTGTGAAAATAAAAATCAAGTTAACCTAATTGATTGGCCCAGATGGTTTCAAAAAGTGTGTCCTCAAACTTTTCTCTGGCCCTGGTAGCAGCATCTTCCTTACCCTTGGCCCCCTCTTCCCAACTATAAAGAAATTAATCAGGATAAAGCCAAGATTGGAAAGAGATGTGCAACACTTTTTTGGACCAGAACCTTTGAACTTGGGCTGCTTGCTTGGAGAAGCAAGCATAGATGGCAGAGTAGATATGTCCACTTGATATTTGGAAAAGGCCTTTTGAACTGCCTCTGTAACTTTGCCACACTGCAGGGACTGTTGGTACAGAAAAATGGTAGCAGAAACAGTTTTAGCAGTAAACTTCTGCCCTTGGTTACATATGATAGTGAGGTGTTCTGCAATAATAGAAAGGGCTAAAAGATGATGAAGTTTCTTCAAAGTTGGGAAGTAAAGGGATGACAAACCACATGCATAATTCACTAGTTGGATCTCAAGAGGAGATGAGAGATAGTCAAGCTATTAAAGGGCAGATAAGATGGTAAAAGCTTTGGAAAAAGGGTTAAAGTGGTGCAACAAACCAGCTTTTCTAAGGACTGAGCAACTACGGTGCTTGACAATATCTATAATTGACAAAGAAGAAGTAGAATTGTATAAAAGTGCAAAGACTAGAACATTGGCTACTCACTTCCTGCTGCATATATCAAGCTATGAGATGGGCTCATGAATACAGAGAAACATGGCCACTCACTTTCTGCAGCACACATCAAGCCATGAGATGAGCTGATACATGCAGAGAAACACAGCCACTCACTTCCTGCAGCACACATCAAGCCATGAGATGGGCTCATGGATACAGAGAAGCACAGCTACTCACATACTGCAGCATGCATCAAGTCATGAGGCAGGCTCATGGATACAGAGATGCACAGCCACTCACTTCCTGCAGCACACATCAAGTCATAAGATGGGCTCATAGATACAGAGAAGCACAGCCACTTACTCGCTGCAGCACACATCAAGTCATGAGGTGGGCTCATAGATACAGAGAAGCATAGTCACTCACTCGCTGCAGCACTCATCAATCCATGAGATGGGCTCATAGATACAGAGAAGCACAGCCACTTACAAGCTGCAGCACACATCAAGCCATGAGGTGGGCTCATGGATACAGAGAAACACAGCCACTCACTTTCTGCAGCACACATCAAGCCATGAGATGGGCTTATGGATACAGAGAGGTACAGCCACTCACATACTACAGCATACATCAAGCCATGAGATGGGCTCATGGATACAGAGATGCACAGCCACTTACAAGCTGCAGCACACATCAAGCCATGAAATGGCCTCATGGTTACAGAGAGGCACAGCCACTCACATCCTGCAGCACACATCAAGTCATGAGTGGGCTTATGGATACAGAAAATACAGTAACTCACTTTCTGCAGCACACCTCAAGTTATGAGATGGGCTCATGGATATGGAAAACCCCACCACTTACAAGCTTCACCATACATCAAGCTATGAGATGGACTCATGGATACAGAGAAACACATTAACTCACTTTCTGCAGCACACCTCAAGTTATGAGATGGGCTCATGGATATAGAAAATACCACCACTCACAAGCTTCACCATACATCAAACCATGAGATGGGCTTATGGATCCAGAGAAACACATCCACTCACATTCTGCAGTACACATCAAGTCATGAGGTGAGCTGATACATGCAGAGAAGCACAGCCACTCACTTCCTGCAGCATGCATCAAGCCTGCTGTGAGATGGACTCATAAATGCAAAGAAACACAGCCACTTACAAGCTGTAGCACCCATCATGATGTAAGATTGGCATATAAACACAAACAAAGGACAGCTACTCACATTCTGCAGTACACACCAAGCCAATATATGCTCAATTAGATTGGCTCTTGGTCAGTTCAGAAAACACTTACCCACTGTTGCATTCACCCATTCACATTTGTGAGATAGACTTACAAATATAATTGAATAATATCACCACTCACAGTCTGTAGTATCAAACACAAAACTTATCAGTTGTCTCCCACTACTTCCTTGGTCACTCTAGGTGTTTGTTAGTGTACTAAAAGCACCAAGATTCCTCTCTGACATCACTAACCACATAATGGGGAAAGTATATCATCACTGTTTCAAGCATGGGGACATAGGCATCCCTCTCCATTTGGGGCTTCAAACCCTCCTTTAAAATCCATCTATTTCAGCATTAATTAGCTATCATTACCCATCTGTATTTAAGGCACTCACTTAAGTGAGAATTTCATTGATGCCTCCAAGTTATTTTGCAGGGTTGAAACAAACACTGCTTGCAGAATATCACTATCAAGAACTGTTGCTGTGCTTTCTACCAGCTCCAGGCATTGTTGTTCTTGTTTGTTTAATTCTTGTATAGATGTTAGTATTTCTTTCTAATCAGATTATCATATTTGCTAACCTTGCAGGTACACATGACCCTGGGGTGGGTATTTCATCTCCTGCAGAACCAGGTGAGTGTTCTTCAAATTGTTCTGGACATACTCCAGTGCATGCTCCATTGCCTCATCAAAACTACAACCTTGCTCCTCCAATGCACTTATAGCCTTGATCTCAAGTGTCTCACACTTTGTAAACACAGCAATGAGTGGAACTGTTTGACTGATCAGAATGACATGTAATGATTTAATATCACATATACCCTTGCCAGTGCCCACCCCAGAAAAGAACTGCTTTTCAGCATATGTGATAGGACGGTCATCATCCATTGGGATGCAATACCTTACAAAATTATTGGATTACCTCCTGTGCACTTCCATAGTGAATTTTGTTATGTTGACATACCAGATAACATGAATCTGGTCACTGAGTTTCGTCGCCTTCGAGCGAGCCGATACAAAATCATTCACTTTTTTCAGTTCATCAACACCACCAGCTTCGAACCCTCGAGAATCATGAAAAACAAAACCAGGGTTGCTGCGAAAAACCATCTCGTTCTCGACGTTATGGAGCCCACGCTGCATTACAGTTAGTCGTTTGCTATGAAGAGATTTATCAACAACCAACGTATGCAGTGGGTTCAATCTCTGATACGTCAATCTGTGGTATCGCATGTGAATTTGGATGCATAGCGCTTGGGCCACCATTCTACTAACCTTTTGTCCGCCGTTGGTGTAGATCTCAGGATTGTCGGTTGTGTTACAGATTTTCTTGAGAATAGTTGTCTTTCCCGCGTTGGCTCGGCCAATGATGAGAACGCGGAATCGCCCAGCTCTCGTTTTCAAATCCGCGCGCCTCTTTTCAACTGCCTGCATGTCGACGACAGCCGGGGCTTGTGAGCTATTTAACTGGGACATATGTAACAGCCTCACATCCCATTTAGTCTTATAGACGTCATGTGAGGGTTGAATGGGTCACATACTGTGATACAGTATAGGTTGCTTTGTTGCAAAGGTGTTCAAAATCGTTGAGAGCACAAGAGCGATCGAGTTATCGGAGGAGCGGATATCGATGATCTTCAAGTTCCACGCTCAAGTGACACGGGCGTCGTCTATTTGGCTCACCTCCGAGTCCCGACGTATCCATCCTCTTCATGTCGCTCAGGCGGTCCTGCTCCTACGTGTGCATGAACATTGAGCACCCGTGTTATGGCACTAAATTTCGGACCGTCTATGCAGCTGAAGTACCTCTCAAGAATTTATCCAATTTGCCACCCGATTTCGAGGATTAAAGTCACCGACTGTCAGCACCTGATATTCCTATCTATTGCGTTTATCTCCATCACACTCGTTCTTCGAAACATTGGAAATTAACCCACCCTTGGCTTCTCTGTGGGTTTCGATGCTTTTACCAATGTATGGACATAGACGTTTCAACAGCCTTACACATTTTCAACTAGTCGCCATATGCACCGCCGAGACACCGCAAGTATTGAGTATCTGGCTTGCTTGAATTTGAGGAAGGAATAGTCTTAGGTTCCTCATACATTTTGTGGCGTCGTAGGTTGACCAAATCGGATAGAATTGCAAGAGCCCCAAAGACTGCAGGAGCTGAAGCGCCAAATGAACCACAAAATAGATGTCCTCCATCAGTGGTACAATATTACTCTTTTTAAGGTCAAATCATCAAGGTTGGAGGACAGATATTTGCTATATAGTGTCTGGTCCGGGCTTCTGGCGTGAGCCCAGATCCTCTTTTTTCCTGCTCTAAATACCGATTAACCTTGCAATGACTCCTCAGCTTTATCTTCCTTATTTCTCAAAGGTCTTCATCAGCCATGGACAACCTGGACATGACCACAGACGCCCTAACATGTGCCCCCGCCCCGACCCCCCCACACAACATCGAACTCTAGGCTACTTACATCGTTCTTGCACCAGCTCAGCTTCAGCCACGTGGCCCATCCTGACCAATATTCGGGTTGTCCTATGAGGCGTGACCCAAGTGCGTTGTGTTCTTCACTCCCCTGACTCCGGACGTCTGATAACAACTTGGGCCTTACGAATGATGGGCTACAACGCTAGCAAATTTGTGATGCTACTGCTTCTGGTGTAACTGATGGTGAGAGCATCAGGACTCTACATACACAATGGATATCCTGACTCGTGATCACAGCCTTCTGACCGTGATCGCCCAACTCCCAATGTAGTTTCCTCCGCCCCTCGTCAGCACCATTCCTACTCCCATTGTTTTTGATCACGCCAGAATGGATGTGGGTCAAAAACCCGGACTCGACTCAGCGATATGCACACGCAAGGCGCCATCTCATACATTATCATTACCGAATCCCCCCACGCCTGGTGCTACGTACGAACCTGAGCTGGAGCTGTTTGGGTCGTTGTTTGACTGTCTGTTCCTGCTCGTAGCGAAGGGTGCGAAGCTTTGGAGGTGAGGTAAGGAGCCGTTGGAGCGTTTCTGCGACTTGAAGAGACGATGCCTGCATGTATAGGGAACTGAGTGTGTTTGGATTACCCAGTGGTTCTATGTTTTTTCCGGCCACATTGTTGTAGTGTTGCAACAAATTGGCATCCAGTAGATGGGGACTAACCTGAGGTCCCTAGGCTCAGATCTAGCAGCACCGAATGTGGTGGCATGGTACTGGCATTGGTGTTGGTGTTTTTGCTGGCACTCGCATTATCATTGACAGAGAATCACACTCCGTTCAACTACAATACCACAACCAACAAAAAGGAATGGTTAATAACATCACTCAGAAAGCCCAGGTGACGAAGAAACAAACTCACAAACACCCGCCGTCCCGTCCACCCGCCCGACCCTCCAACCAACACCAGCCTCCACAAACCCACCCCGCACGCAGATCGGCGCGCGCAAGCGCAGGATGCCGGGCACGTATGACGGGCCTTCGCTGTCCCTACCCCGATCCCCGTTCTGGTTTCGATTTTGACTTCAGCGTTGGCCTTGGCCATGGTGCGGCCCCGCATCCCCTACAACAAGCCACCCATTTCTCACCGTGACCTCACTGGTCCGCCCTCCCTTCGCCCCTCCCCTACCCCGTCGTCAACTAAACGCGGGAGGGAAGTCATGTCAGTTGAGCAATACGGTACAGCATGGCAAGGGGCACACCTGTCGATAAATCAGGTACACCACAAACAAGCACAGCAGCCTCAGCACCGCGAGGTTCGTGAAGAACCTGCGCCACCGCTGCCCTGCCATGCGGCGTCCTTCTCCGATAGGTCGTCCTCATTCGCATCGTCGTCCAGCGCCGGGTCATACGCATATGCCACGGGCCCGCCCTTGTGCACACGCTCGGGGTTCACCAGGGCCACGCTTGCGGGGTACTTCGAATTAGACGACATGACGGAGTCACCGAAGATGGAGATCACGGATGTGCAGTTGGCTGCGCTGGCACTGGGCCCGTGTGCAGGGGACATAGACATGGGGAGGAGGAGGATGTCGTCCGAGGTGTCAGTGCAGCGGTAGAGAATCACCGGAGCCACGTGCACTAGTGGCACTGTTGAGGACGTAGGTGGAGGGCATGACGAGAGCGCAGGACTCCTCTGACGGGATGCGGGTGACGTGGGCACTGCCGGAGGAGCCGGGGCGCGTAAAAGGCGAGGCGAGGGAGGGCTAGGCGGGGTTGAGTGGGGATGAGGACCAGGAGGAGGAGGCAGAGTGGGGTATGCGCAGGAAGCTAGGGTCTGCGTATGTAGAGGTGGACCCGTGGACTAATCAGGAGGAGAGGAGGGGCAGAGCGACGAGGAGGAGACAACTGGGGAGATTGGCTGAACTTAGTGCTCATCAGTTGTACTCAAAAGGCAAGTTAATCCACGTGTTCCTTGGTGAAAGTTCACTCAGTCAAGACTGCTCGAACTAATTTCGGATAAGTCCAACAAAAGAGATGATCTTGAGACGATCAGGTCAACCCCCCCCCCCCCTCACAAGTCACTATATGTACAGAATTATAAGTGTTAGTATGTCGAATGGAACATATATACATTTGTATATGTACTACATCATGAATCACGCAGTATGAGGCCACCAGGAGCCCAGAACAAGTTTGCGCGTCAATGATGCGCGTCACAATATGTCACATTCCGCGTCAAATCGCGGCATTTTCTCTTGGCCCATTGCGACGTTCTAGAGTTGTGGTAGGGTTCATTCGTGTTTGGTGAAGAGGCTATGGTCGGGTTATGGAATGCCAACGTGAGTCCTCTTTCACCTTTTGAGATGAGGTGTGCGTGCTGATGAAGACTGTAGTAATGATACCGAGTACTCCGAAATCTTCACGATTCAATTATTCTGGCATTTTATGGTGGCCCCCTGACTACGACCCCGACGCTACCGCGCACTAAAACAGCCACGATGTACACTCACTGTCGAATAACCATCGTGATGTCGACCCCCTTGTACGACCCTCGATGTCAATTAAGCACCCTCCACTTTAAATTTAGTTCTAATATACACGTCCTGCCTTCTTTCAATGCCGGCCAAAGCCATATTTAGCAACTGAGGGAGACAGAAGATGGCTTTTGTTACATGCTGATAGTCAGGTACGTCTATTTCATTCATCTCGAATTTTTCAACGTTCGCGTGCTGACCATGAGCTTTCTTCCAGGATCACAGCGCAAGTTCACCTTATCAGCCCATTGGGCTGTAGGTCCATGAACTTCCCACCGTCTATCGCATAAGACCACCGATCTGCAACCCTCCTCAAGCTCACAACTCCACACCCCTTCACCTCACCAACCCAATCCCCGTGTGCCCGCAATCCTACCCTTCATCTCGTCCCGAAACGTTGGATATTCCGATGGCCTGTTGACGCATACTCCGTGTTTCTCCACTGTATGAAGGTGCAGAACGGGCAAGCGGGACGAAATGACATGTCAGCTACGATCAATTCGGGTGGGAAGAGATACCTCTATGACGGCCAGGACACCGGCCTGCTGAGCTAGTTTCCTCAACGCCCATGAAATCCGGTTTCACTTCCCTCGTCATGGCCCCGGTATCCCACGGACTGGTGTCTGGGGGAAGCCCGTGAAGTTGGAATGCCCTCCTCTGGATATACAAAGTTATGACATTGCGACCTCAAAGCGGAATCCTAGTCGGGGAGGTGTTTCCGGGAGTATATGTAGCTGCAGACCGTAGTGCTGGACGGGGAAGCGCTGGTGGCGATTCTTGTGATTAGATGAGTATGTTGGAGTCAAACAGAAGCCGGTTGGGTGTGATAGGGCATTTCGAGCGCGACGCTTGTCATCCATAACCATCGGCGGGCTAAAACGGCCCCCGCCATAAAAGCTCGACGTCTTTGTCTCAACCCGGACTTGTCACTATGCTGCTGTGTGACACGTTTATGTCGTTAATTAACTTATATATTTACCGCACCCCTGAGCTTGAAGTGATCGAAGGGTATCGTTGATCTAGATCCTACATACAGCTGCTGATATATACCTACAAGTGGAGACGCATCCCAAAAGGTTATAACTTCGCTTTCATCTTCTTCGCTGCCTGGTGCTCATACTTATCTTGCAGGACCCTCCTCAAAACCTTTCCCGTGGGCGACTTGGGGATCTGTAATGATGTGTCAACACGAGACTGACAAACGAACTGTGCCAGCCCGACATACCTGCCTCACAACCTCTATTCCTCCGCGGAGCCATTTGTACTTGCTGAGATTCTCTTGGTGCCAGCTCTCCAGCTCCTTGATCACAGCAGCCGCGCCCATCTTCTTGCCGGGCTCGCCGAGCACGACCCATGCGCGCGGCACCTTCTCGTCCGATGTTCGTCCACCGCTGACACCAGCAACGGTGGCGTCTGTGATGATACCCCCCGGGTGCGACAGAAGGACGTTTTCGATTTCTACGGGAGATACTTGAATTCCGGAAACTTTGAGAGTATCCTAATGGAAGCAACCGTGATAGATCAACAAAACGCTGAAAGGAAAAAAAAATAACTATCGCTCACCTTGGCTCGATCGGCAAAGCTGTCCATTAATTTTAGTTTCAGAAGTGCACTCGGCTCACGAGAGGACTCACAAGAAATATCCCTCTTCGTCTACTCTAAATTTATCCCCAGTCCGCAGCCAACCATCGACAAACGTCTCCCTCGTCGCTTTCTCATTATTCCAGTACCCAATAGCAACATTCGGACTCCTGAGATACAACTCCCCAACCTCGTTCACGTCGGCTTCCGACCCATCATCGCGCACGATGCGGCCCTCCATACCCGGGAGAAGAACACCCGTGCATCCCGTGATCTTTTTCATACGGCCCCCGAGGGTGCCGGGGTACGGCTGGGTGACGGCAGCAATGGTCTACAAGGCGCCCGGTCGGTGAAGACGTTCATTTCGGGGAAAACTTTAAATGGTAACTTACAGCTTCCGACATCCCGTATCCTGGGTATACATACATTTAGCACCGCATTTTCTGGCCTATGTGGGGGGTGCACGCACCCTCTATGAAAGTCGTATCCGCGGGCACGAAAGATGTCAATTTTGCACACAGCTCTGGCGGCAAGTATGCGGCGCCGCTACCAAGAAATTGGACAGAGCTGAAGTCGACTTTGTGGATACTGGGATGGTTGACGAGTTGGTGGACGACTGAGGGAATCATGCCGATGGTTGATACGCGATACCTGGCAGGGAAGCGCAATTTATAAGTGACATCTTGGCGCATATACGAAATCCTGACTTTGGAATCGCCTTGAGCGCGACTTCGATGTCCCACCGCGCCATTATCAAAATCGTCCCGGGAGTAAGAAAAGCGCGGAAACAGTAGGAATGCAGGCCATAGGTGTGGTGGAGGGGTAGGAAACCAAGTCCAACGGGAATGCCTTCTGGCGTCTTAGGAGGTGGCGGCTGCAAGGTGCGAGTTAAGTGTCAGGCGATCACAGGAAAGGTAAATCTAGCGAGACAGCTGACCTGATAAACTTCGGCTACTGCCTGTCCCACAACTACGGACTGGGCAAGAGAGTATACGATATTTCCATGAGAAATCATAACAGCTGAGAAGGAAACGTGATGTAAGCTTGCTGTAATAGAGATCTAGCATTTAAACTCGGACCTTTTGGAAGACCACTCGTTCCACTGGAGAACACGAGATACGCAAGGGTATCCTTTTTCGCCGGCCGCGGCGCGACGTTTGGTATTTTCCGAGTTATGGAATCATCAATTAGTTCCGCGAAGCTCTTACGCCCCTTCGCCCTCCCTCCGAGAACATGGATCTTACTTGACGGTATCCCGGCTTTCTTCGCTACGGGCAAGAGCATCGGGAGGAGCCGCGCGTTCACGAACAGCCGCGTCGCCTTGGACAGCTCGAGGGCGTGTTTCAGCTCGAACGGCGTCGAGTACGAAGAGATCAGAGCAAATGGCGTCGTGATGGCGAGTAGGGAGTGTACTATTGTAATATAGTCCTACTATCGGCATGAGGGTGCGTTCCGGGTATGAAAGGGATACGACCACGCACCATGGAATTATCGCTCATGATACCGACGATCTCGCCTTCGCCGCCTTCGAGGCCAAGCCCGCCTTCCGACACGGGTGCCCCCAACGCAGTCGCCCCCTGCCGGACCCGCTGGACAAACTCACGGTACGTCCTCTTCCTGCCAGTCTTCACGTCGATGTGCAGCGTGAAGTCCGACGGCCATTCCGCCTGATCTGGCCTGCCGAAGAACAGATGGTGGGCGTTAAGCTCTGGGGTCGGGGGGACGTCAGGGTAGGGAGATTTGAGGTACATCGCAGGGTACCGTTGGCGGCGACGACTAACGCCGGACCGCCACTTATATACGGACGGGTACAAGGCATGGTGAATTGTTTTCGAACAGGAGCCGGCATCTTGAGAAAGCCGTTTGCCGAGTAGCGACGTGCCGGTTCTGCTTCCGATCCACACAACCTTACACAGCTGACCCTTCACTGGACCCTTGGCACTCGCAATATGCCCCTGGTCCACTGTCTGTGGTGAATACTTTCTCACTGGTATGATGCTATTATTGTGTACGGCGTCCGGTCCATCCAATCCCATCCCTTTTTAGCGCGTAAGGGGTAATATATTCTTAAATCCGTGTAGGTGAAGCACATTTCCATTGGGGCATCTGATTTCGGTTAAAACACTCCAGATTCTCCCATCTCTCTCAACAAACCGTTCAGCGACATCCTGGCCATCATCATGTCAACCTCATCCATACTCTTCCCCGTATGTTCTGACTCTGGGCCGTCCTCATTCAAGGGAAAGAGGTCACTCTCCTTCTCAGGTTCGGCCCCGTCGACAACCCAAGGGCTAGCGCTGTCTTTCCAAAAGCTCCCGGTTACGACCGTCAACACCATCTGGAGACCTTGCCCGTTTGCGATCGTGCTCTGTATTATGGTGAATTTACCTGGATTTTCCCTTGCCCGTTCGATGAGGGCGTCGTTCCTCGCCTCCGCGTTGGTAGACCCGTTTATCTCAGGAAGGTTCTTCTCGTAGTCCTCGAGGGGGGCGACTGAATATTTCGGTGGAAGCTTGGTGTAGTCAATGTAGATCATAAGAGCTGTTTTGGTCATCTCAGGATATCTCTCCGACGCAAGGCGACGAAGGCCAAGTAGATGGTTTCGGGCATCCCGGGTAAAGAGGTGGTGAAAGAATGCCGAATCAGTCTTTGAAATAGATTGGTATTTTCCTTCTGTAAACTCAGTGAGTGCATGGGCCACGATGGGAATTAGTGTGGGATGTACCCAAACGTTCGCGTTGTTTTAGTTTGCACATAGTTTTATGCCCGCCTTCCTTCCATGCAGTAACTTGACACTCTTTGGAACAGTAGAGAGTGGTCGAACATGAACCGCACTTTCGGAAATTGTTCTTGGCGTCAATTTTATGACACTGGTTGGTACTATGAAGGGGTGAAATCGAAAATGCGCGTAAAATGCGTACCTGGACATTATCACAGGTCGCGCCTTTCCCCTTCAGAGCGGTAGCCTGTAATGTCACCAAAAAGCGCTCTAGGGCTAATTGGCGGAAGTTGTTCCACGCATCCTTAGCCATACTCCCTTCGATTCGCTCTCTATGGGCCGATTCGTCCAGCTTCTTGATTGCCCTGTCCACTGACTGAATTACAGACCGATACACCAGATATTTTGGGAGGATGTCCCTCACGATACACAGTATCATATCACAATCCTCAGGGTCCAGTTTGTGAAAATGCGGACTACTATCCATGAACGCTTTCAGAAGACCCGCTTGGATGGACTGGCAGACCCATGAAAAGCCATCCGTGGATTCAAGGCAGTTTGCCAGGTAGCCAAAAGATGCCACCATAGTATTTAATAGCTCAAGACCACCACTCTCGTTCAGCTTTTTCGTTGTATCTAGCGCGATTTTCGTGCACTGGGTAATTATGTTTGAGTTTAGAAAGGCATGGCGTAAGGGGTGGTCCGGCTCCCGGGATAGATGGCCTATTAGATCGAGATAGATCGTGACACGGGTCCCGTCCATGCGTGGGCCGTTGTTGAGCGCAGTTCGCAAGCGCGACAGCGCCAATTGAACGACGTTGTCTGTGCTTCCGCCGGCAGCCGCAACGACCCTGTCGACCGCGGGCCGCCTTTCATCGCGTAGAAGCCCATCCAACGCGGCCGATGCACTTGGAATATCAATGATGGAAGGGACGTTGTGCTTATCCTCGAGGATCCACATCTGGGTAGCGATCTCGATACTCCCTCTGGTATCGCTCATGACCTTCCGGGCCTTGTCCGAGCGGCTCAGAGAGTACCACGTTGCAGTGATGACGTCAAGGTTCGACTTCTGCGTTTCGGCGCCCACAGCTGGACTTTGGAAGCGTCCTGCGAAGAAGAACGCGCTCCATTTGAATACCCCCGGCCAGGCTTGGATGATCTCGTCACCGTGATTGTCGTGGTTCTGCATCTGCAACGCGTTTGCGGCCTTGGTCAATCCGACCATGGACATGAAGGCACGGTCTGAGACGGGAGTACGTTCCCTGGCCAAAGAAGGTTCCGTTGGGCAAGCGTTGGCGTCTAGGTGGTGGAAGAAGACGCCGAGGATCCCCATAGACAGTAACTCTGGGGCCTGCGATTTGAGATCGGGTTGAATAATGTCAAAGCCAACACCATGGTTTGCGACGTTGGTTCCGCACCTCCTGCCACAGGTTTGCGATTTCCATTAGGTCAACAAGGATACCTCGACGCGCATTGTCGAGTGACTATGTCGAACATGTATACAACTCCTGAGAGGTCGGTCAAATTAAGCAAAACATACTCTCTTAGGATTCTGTTTGATCTTTCTCAAGGTCTTCACCGGGTACATTATATGAGTCGGGCCTGTTCAGCAAAAGAGAAATGTGGAACTGAAGGAGCCGAGGAAGAAGCGTCGGGCCTCGGATCGGGGTCCGAGATCATATCCACAATAGTTTACGTAACAAGAAACTTGGCGAAACCCCACGTTTTGACCGCGACCACCCTCCCGCTCGTACTCGCAGGGAAATGCCCCCCAACCCTCTCAGTCTCAAGCAGAGGCTCGCAGCGCTTTCCAACTCCCCTTCGTCCCCGACCTCACCATATGGGCAAGAACCCCCGCGCTCACCGATAGGAACAAGACGGAAGCCTTTTTTCAACGCCCCGTGGGTGAAGCGGCAGCATGAAGCCGTCGTGGGGAACGGGGTGTACGGGGAATCGGAGATGGTGCAGCAAGTTATGGCGAAGATGATCTTCCAGGCCGGAGTGGACTTCGAGTGGGTGTCATAATGTTCTGGTTACTTATAATGTTCACTTGACCATCCGTGTGACTGCGTAGGACCCGACCAATGTATGTCGAATCTTACACCGTCTCCGGCTGGGATGATAAAACGTCAAGGAAGGGTGGTCCTTAATGCATCTGCTCTACCAGATCCGCAGGAAGTTTCCTACGACTTGTTGCTTTCGTACGTATGGTTAAGTGGCGTCTCAGTATCTACAATTAACATGCATGGTGCAGGCGAATACTCTCTTACCTTAACCTCTATGGTCAGTTCATACGAGCACCGACCGTCAGATGGGATATTGAATGCGCCACATTAGTTGAATCTGATTATACCGTGGTGTTCTTCGCGGCAGGAGGGAAGCATACGCCAGGCTGGAACTGGGTCTGGAAAGCGTATCGTTGTTTGAGCAGGAAGTACCGAAAGAATCTGAAGCGGCTTGTACGTCATATTTCTTTCTATCTCCTTCAGCGACACTGATCCGTGACCCTAGTATATCGTTCACTCCTCGTTCTTCTCGAAAAGTGTGTTTTCGGCTGTTCTTTGTTATCTCCGCAACGGGTCTGACCCAACTCAGTGTTATTCTCCCTGGCTGGCGCCATCATTAGGTACACTTTTTCTGTGACTTTTCTTGAAAGGTTTTCTAAATCCTGACCAGCCCCAAATTTTTCCGGAAACTACAATACATCACGACATTGTCGGAGCTGGCTCACCATATACCACTAACTCAGATAGATATCCCTCCTGCAGTATATCAGTATGTCTTGAATCCTAACATGGGGCAGTTGGAGCTTAACTGCCTGCAGAGAAAATTTAAAGCATGAGAGAAAAATTTCACTCCCTGTTCCGAACCGTTCTAGTATCTTCGGAGTTCCATTGGAAGAGCTGATGGGATATAATGGCGAGAAAGGCGGCATACCAAGAGTTGTTAAGGACGCGATTCAATTTTTACGGGAGACTGGTGCGTTTTGAAAATTGGCGAGTCTACCTGGTGATGGATCTATTTTTGCAGGTATGATGGAGGAGGGACTTTTTAGACGGTCTCCACAATCAGTCATGTTAAGAGCCGCTCAGGATGCTTACGATCGAGGTATGTAATTGAAAGAAATTTGTTGTATCGCTAACGCTCTCTCAAGGAAATGTAGTGTCTCTGAACACTTTCGGTGATCCTCATCTGGCTGCAGTCCTGTTGAAAAAGTACCTACGAGATCTCCCAGAACCCATATTCCCCGAAAGCCTCTACCCTATGATCAATCGATGTCCTCCGCCAACCAGTGATCCCAACGATATGACCAGCATCAACTATATCCGCGAAACGTTACTGCCGGAAATACCACCTTGTTCATACATCCTCCTCAGCCATATCCTGCGTAGGTGGATCAAATAGACCCACTGTCTTTACTCACGCAATCTCCATAGATCTAATGCACGAGGTTTCTCTGCGTTCGGCATCAAACCGGATGGATGCATATAACCTGGCGGTTGTCCTTTCTCCAAACTTAGTGAAGGGCTCCAACGTCACTCGCGACGTCATGATGTGCGCTGTCCCAGGCGGACCTGCAATCTTCGAGTCGAACGCTCCTAATCGACCCAACGCGGCCTCTATATCGGAGCACCGAACCACGCTTGGGACAGTTATATGTATCTGTATCCAGCGGTACTACGAGGTGTTCGACGAAGTGTGGGACAGGAGCGAGGCCTTGCCCCCGTCCCAGTCATTCCAGGACAGTACAACGGGGTCCTCAGCGAGGAGCTCTACATCGGGCAGCCCCCAGCCTCATCGGATCTCGTTCCACCCTGATGACGACGACTCCATCGACGACGCTATGCTGGTCATGCCCATCGGCCCCGGCCAGCAGAGTAACGGCAAACCCGGCGGACCGCCGAGCGCGTGGGGCGCAGCAGCAGCGACGGGAGGTGCTGGGCAGACATACCAACCGCGCCACCGGAGTAACTTGTCGGGTGGCTCCTCGTCGGGCGTGCGGTCGGTTCATACGACGTTTGGGGAGAATGGGAATGGCTCGATAGGCGGAGGCGCGGGGTATGGGTATCCGTCGATGAGCAAGGCGAAGTCGATGATAAGCATTGAGAATAGGGGGGCTGCGGGGGGCGGGCGGAAGGGGTCGATTGCGGTTGGGCGCGGGACGACGAGGAAGTCGAGTGGGGCTGGGGTAGAGGCGATTGGTATTACTGCTGAGGGCTTTTTTAGCGCTCCTAGTTCGGCACCGCCGGTCCCTCCTGTGCCACGCAGCAATGGCGTTGCGGTTAATGGTGGTGGTGGTGGTGGTACGTGATTGCAGTGGGATGTAATTTATTTAATATCTGTTACATTTGGCTTGCTTTATTTATTTCACTGGATTTCTTAGGCGGGTTGCGTATAAAACAGCTAATGGTCTTTATTATCCGGAAGGTTTTGTCGTCCAAGCGTAGGGGGAGGACTGTGACTGTTCTAACTGTTCTATGTGTACAGACCATTAGGAATCTAGCAAACCAACTCTTCAAGAACTACTGCGGAATCAAAGGGCCGCCTTCATTATCGGTACCTATATGCGTTACAAAACATAATCAACCATTGCAAAACGGTCTCCTCTACTGTAATTGGGAGCTTGCGGAGAAACAGACCTTTCATCTTTGACTCCAAGATGCAGAATATTACGGGAGGGCCCTAACCTCTTTTAAGAAGGACCTACACGAAAGGGGCAAAAGGAGGTTAAACAGGCGCCACGCGTTATTAGATCATATCCAACGCACTTTTCGTTTTTTCGCGCTGCGCGCTAATTTCATGATGGAAGCTCCCTTCCTCTTGCCTTTCCTGCCCATACAGCCCCGCTCCTTGCACCGAACCACATTCTCGTTGGTGCCTTCGTCTTTTTCTTCCGCCATCTCGCCATCTTCAAAGTACTCCACTTCATCAGTGTTCGTGGTATGATACACGACATAACAGGGGTCCTCGGGCGCGCCATCGTCTTCGGGAAACTCGAAATCGCAGCACTCCAGAGTGATAGTCATCTCGTCAGAGCCAATATTCGTGGGTTCCGCGTAACCCACAATGTTGTGAGCTATTACACAGGCGTCTGGTCCGTTGGTATGATCGAAAAAGACCTCATGGCAGCGAACGCAGTGTTTTTCGACTGTAGCTGATTCGACTAAAGTCGTTAGCATGCTTGATAGTACCTTGAGGTCGCTTTCCGGGGCGCAGTGAGCAACGTTTCTTTCAAGTTTGCGGGTGTGGTCGATTGGGATTAGTGATTGTAGTTCGTCTGAAACCGAGTTCTTGGGAGCCATAGTCATTCAATCCGGGTATGGGCGGTTGCGTACAAAAATAAGCAAATGATACTCAAATTTACCCGTATATGCGCGTTTTAAAGTCGAAAAAAAGCTAACCACCGCAACTGTAGATAAAGATGAATGGTACGACACGACACGACGTCGAAAACTAGGCTGAATGACCCTACTGGTATATATTGAAATCCCAACGCGCCCACGTGCCGCTTGCATGACCAGATAATATATGACGTAGAAAGTTCCAGCACCTTTGCAACAGACATCCGTTACCCAACTACATATGCCCCCAAACCCAGTTCACAAGAACTACAGATACTGATCGAGTCGACAACCTCCACGAATGCCAAGAAGATCTCACTGCTGACGCCTCAAAGCACTACCCGGTCTCTCTGACGACCAGATTACGGCCTTGCTCGAGGTATTCACATCTATACGGGAGTCAAGCAAAGTCGAAAAATACTGCGTCAGGTGCCATGAGCCATTTTACGATCATAGTAACGGTCTACGGGCATGTAAAATCAAACACGGTTCACGGAGCGATGAAGAGCGCACAGAGACTGGAGACGACGCTGTGACAATGACGCTGTTCTGTTGTGGGCTGGGGTACGATATGAAGAAGGACCGCCGAGGGGTTCTCTTTGCCATGTTTCTCCTCACGCCACGGACCCTACTGACGCTGAATATCACGAGGAGAATTGGAAAGAAACCGGAAATGAGAATGTGATGACATGCTAGGAGAAGGACTGCATGAAACCGAAACGACAGGTAGTGCCTCGGAAGCGAGTCCTGTGGCCGTCAAAAAGCGAAAGGGACGAGTTTTTTTCGTTCGGCCTTGTTGAATGAAAGCAATTAGTCTCTTTTTTTTTCTCAGGTTGGTGCATGAAGGAGAGAAGGGTCAGAATTTGGCATATGACTTGTCGTATCGCAAGCATACTGATCAGAAGGTTAACTGGGGAGCTCGCACTGAACTATCAGAGTGATATGGGTATAGGCAAATACCCGCGTTGGACCTAGTGGTTGGATGCCCTGACTGTTTCGCCTATGCAAAGTCAGGTATGCAATAAGCTTCATTCAACAATTTGGATTCGCTCATGGGATCAGGTACCTCATGGAGATGATGCACGAGGCATCAGGTCTACTAAGGTTTGAACACCCCTGGCCTGGCCTGAAGGACCTGAGGATGCTGCGGGGCGCCTATGTGCAACTTGCGTGATGTCTTTGGCTCCCATTCACCGCTCCCAATGATGGGCCGATGTTCGTATTGAGGCCAATAAATTGAGGCTTGGACAGGCTTGGGCACGACTTCATCGATCAGGCACGCGACGAAACGGGCCCAGAACGCACCCGTGTGACAGCCTCTCTATCAACATCGATGGCGCATCGATATAAACATGATGGATTTCATTACGCAGCAAGGGCGCGAAGCATCAAGATGCAGCCCTAACCAACCACTAAAACCTCCCCGATCAACTTTTGTAATAGGGTTCCGTTACTTTGTAACCGGTCTACTTATTTCGGCCCTGCTCAGCATTCTAGGTGTCTGTGGCGTCCCGTTTTTTACGGAAACGGCGCGTCTACAACCGTACTTGTTCCAGGACCCTTCCAGCCATAGGTACCACCTCTAAACGGCGCCTACAACGCGACTTCCTCCGATGCCTACTCTGGAATGTCCATCCAATAACTGGTAATCTGGCCTCAGATAAGGTACAAAAGCTCTTCCAAAGGTCCTTACGCTGTGCATCGGCATCGCCCTGAAAGAGCGGACGGTGTTACCCCGCAATCACAGTAGAGTGACATTACTTCCCTCAATCTAAATATGACGGATCAAAGAACCCCTCCAATAAGTCAGCACCCAAAAACACCTGGTGTCACCGCCGAACCGACTAGTCTCGCATCCCAGTGTTCGAAACATACGCTCAACTCTCATGTCATGCGCAATAACAGGAATAGCAAGATTATAAGTGCTGCGGCAAATGTGGTGTAAATACGTGTCTTTTGTGACAGTAAGGGCGACGACAGTCATATGAGTATTGACCGTTCGATGTAGCATCAGCTCCTAAAACACTGTAAAAACACAATCCTCATGATGCACCCATCCCCTAACACTGACCCTCCCTTAGAACGTGTGTTCTGGGGAATATGACAGCGGTTGTATTGTCCTCCTACCTGATATACAGTGGCCTCGAAGGTATGTATAGCCACACTAGCATGAGATGCGGTCGCTTACTTGCAAGCTGATTCTAGTGGCTTCGAGGTGCCAATCCTCGCTAAAAGATATATCTTATATTCATTACCCCAACACAACTTCGTGAGGACAGGACCTCATCTAAACGGCACACCATGCCAACCAGCCTGTCTCCACCGATGCCTGGTGGCTCAGAATGTCATTAATCCTTCGCTTCGTTCCTTGTATCCTCGTCGTGGAAATGCACGCGGCCAGTCGATATCCGATCACTGGTGGACGTTTATGGGGAGGTAATTGGACTCACTTAACCCTGAGGCAGGTGTATTTGACTTACTAGTGGTTCCAAAGTTCGCGACTGGACAAGACCTTATCGGGAACCAGAATGTACCCCAAGCACGCACGATTCCTCACACCGATAAGCCCATCGATATTATTGAAGGCGACTACGCTTGGGTGTCACGACTATAATTTTTGGAGTCCGATGGGCATCCTGATGACTTCTGCATCATAAATTCTCATGCGACCAACCCCGACATCGCTGATTACCACGATGATGATTGGGAAGACAAAAACGTCAACGGCAACTATCTACGCCGCGATAGGAAGAAAGAAAGGGGAACGATAACAATAACATTCCAGGACAGAAAGGTGTCCATGTGAAAGAATTCATCAAGGAATCACATGTACAATGGAAGGTCAAGCGATGGTAATCGAATACAGAGACAGAAGCATCCTAAAGGTCAACAGTCAGTATAACGTAACTTTCAAAGAGCCGCGATTTATGGATAAAACATACTCACGCTCACGCTATAATGAAATCAGTTCACCAAAATGTGTTCCAGGCGCCAAGATTCACGATTCGTTCCATTTTGAGTAGATGATTCCCAAGAACTCAGGACTTTGCTCGCCCATCACAGCCAAAACTTTGGAACGTCGTCTGGACCTTTCACACGAAGTTCGTGATCGGTATTTGTTGAGACCTTTCCACTTCCCACCGACGGTTTTCGTATGCACTCGCCAAGTTCAAACCACTCTTAGCAGCGTCGATGTGACTGTCTGCAAACTCAACTCGCGCATCTGAACGGGCAGGCGGTAGAGACGAGGCTCCACATCTGAAAGTATGTATCACAAGGACATCGTAAGTCAGGTGTGAGTATCATGCACTCTCTAGGCAGAGCACTAATCAAGTTATCACAGAAGCCACTTCAATGAGGACCCCAAATCGCCTCATGTAACGGCGCCTCGTTCCAGTAATACTCCAATCACTCCGTTTCGCATGCCAGTGGTCCAATTTGAGACCGGGACAGCGCCTCCAGTGCAATAACTCTCGTTAGTCCGCTCGGATTCAAGATATGGGATCGATGAAGATATGAGATCGTTGAACATGTAGAACGTTGTTATCACCTCACCTACACGGGTGTATCGTAACGTAACCAGTCACTTCACCGCCAGATCTTTGTAGCCTCGTGTTCGTCAGCATTGCCATCACATGCGAAGTTCTCATCCTACAGTGGCCGCGTTCGGACACCACGAGAAGGATTGACGCCCAGACTCAAATTTACAGCAACAGAAGAGGAGACAGCGTGGGTGGAAAGCAGACATTATATGTTTCTAGTTTTGGGTTTGAATCGCGATAATTACATCAGATCGGTAATGGCAGGGTATTTAATCCGCGTCGCACTTATTTAGACTAATCGATTCTCTCTTCTCTTGCAGTCTTTTGACCATCTCAGTTTACCCTATCTGTCGAACTGACCATGACTTCTTCTAATGGTTTGCTTTCGTATTATCAAGTGTGTTGATCGTATAACTGATCAATGCGATACAGGCACATCACGCACTGAAATACGGGATCTGCATGCAAACCCGGAGCAATTCTCGCTCTTTATCCAGGTTATGAGAAACTTTACTGGCGACATATGCCCAGGTGAGGGTCTTATTGTCGTCATCGATCAACTGGGTCCCTGTATTCACTAATCGTATCATTTAGTGTGTAACGCTGAAAGAATTCCCCCCTGCCTATGCGGACTATCTATTATTGAGGTTAGTCGATATATCACTCCGTAACACAACCCTAACGCTCATTGATCCGGGTGAACAGCCGGAGATTTCCAAGGAGGCCAGCCGAATAGTCAAAAATGTGAAGGCTGAGGACTGGCCTGCCGACACCACTGAATCCGCCACCGCCAAGTTCAAGGCTGAGGCTGAGACTAAAGAAACCAACACTACTCAAGAACGCTGGGAGAAAGCTGCGGCAGAACTCCGCATTCCGTGAGTCATCCTTTTGGTGGTGACGCAGGGGGCAACGCTGACTTTCCCTGATAACAAGATACTGGAACCGGCTAAAATCAGTTCCCCCCGTTCTCTTTGATGCTACACTTACTATAGCAATGCCTAATGGCTCTACTATAACAGTTGGTAACATCATGGTACCAGGTGTACGCGATAGACTCCCTTCCTCTGCCACTTCAGAAGATTTCCTCAAGACCTAGCGGCCTAATCATCCTCCCCCCTCCTGCCAATTATACACCAACATACACAAAATCTGTATGCATGTACTAGATTACTCGAAGTTCATATCTGATCGTGTAGTGTTTGTCATCCAACCTGAGAAGAAAGTAAATATGAAGGTCCCCAGTAAGTAAGTTGTGTATATTATTGACAGTGTGGTTCCGTTCCAGATCAAATGACTATCACTTTAGTAGGGCTCGAGGATCACAACAGTTCTATGCAATCCAAATCAATGCTCAGGACGTCAACGCTCCCGCGTTATTTTTTGCGAATTCTGCTTGTTCCCAACTGTGTCTGTCGCAAGATGAAAGGGATTTTTTCGGCCTATCATCGGGGTCTAAGATTAAACACACTCCACTTCCGCTTGTAAGTAGCTGACTATTCGTGACTTGATCATGCCCAGTGCTGGGAACAATTCAACAACTGGAACTGCGGCGAAGCCATATGCGATGGTTTGAGGATGAATAGGGGAGGTGTTTCACCAATTCCGACAAAGTCGAACTGGAAGGCGAGGAATGAGGATATCTGTACCGATCCATCCTGTCGTGTTTGAATACCCCCAGACGGGACCGCTATCTTTTGTATTCATTAATGCTGCAGGACTATCTCCGACATATACGCGGAAGCTGGCTGTTCCTCAATGGGATCGCGCTGGTAATACACCTCCTTCTCCGACACGTTCTCACTTGGTCCCCACAAGGAGGTCAGTCAGATGCTTGTGTCGAATCACACAGCTACCCCCCACCCCACAAAAGGTGTCTTCCTTCGAAACGGTGCGCGCAGCCTCCTTCCCCTCCCTGAAGACCCAATTGAGAGTACTCCTTTTCGGTTCTCGACTTATCCTGTGGAGCCAAAATTTTCCCGACCATCGGAAACACGGCTCTCGGACTTTAGTGCCTGTCCTTTATTTCAATGGACCTTGGTTCAAATATGGTGCACAACACCTAAACACCGCTACTTTTGGACAGCGGCCAAATTGGCCGCGGAAAATATTTTTACCGCCAACCTCCCAAATTGTACTAGACGATGCAGAAAGACGCTAAATAACGCCACTTGATGGCGGTCCTCAAATTGTAGTATGGAGAGGGTCATGGGCATGTAGTTGTAAATACTGGTATATCGTAAGAAATCAACCCATTTTCTGAACAGCGATGGGGCGCAGCAAAAAGCATCTCAAACAATCCTTAGCGCGTGCTCATGAGGCGAAGCTTTACAAGGTGGTCTCTGGGTCCGGGTCGAACTTCACCGCGGAATACCCCCGGCCTCTCGATGTCGAAGTGGAAGATCCAGCTGACATACAATCTGCCAAAAGCCCTCGATTCAGTCAAGCTTACGACCATCCGAAAGTGGGAACATCGGATGATTCGATGGATGGATGCATACCGCGAGGGCCTGGCAGCCAAAGATGCTCAATTGCATGTCCGGGCTTTCAGCTCAAGGAAGTATAAGTCTCATCGACGTGTTCCGGAGACGCTTGCACAGCGCTTTGACAAGTAGATAACGCTTATCTCATTATGTAAGCATCCCGATATAGTAAGAGGCCAAATCGATGTGACGAAAAAAAAAAAACTCCACCAATTTTAAGTATTTTCAAAATTGCTCTGGTAGAATTTATCCTCTCATCAAATGGAGCATTTTTACCAGACAGATAAGAAATTGGAGATTTTTTGCCGGGGGGATTTTTTTTGTACAAAAGTGGCGGTGTTTAGGTGTTGTGCACCATATTAGTTTCAATCATAGAGCATGACCCCGGATCCGATCTGAACAGCCTCTTGCTACCCCTCACCGTCATGCAAATACCAATCAGGTCAGGCGACGATAAAAATGATTTATGGGAGGAGAAGGAATAAATCACCGTCTTGTGAGGGCCAGTGCAAGTACAGCATAGAGTTTCGACCTGAAAAAATTAAACTGTATAAATAAAGGCCAATAATCCGGCAACTAAAATGAACGAATGCGACCACGGAAATAGCCGCAACGATAGATCCCAAATTTTAGCACAGGTGCTGGTGATTCGGCAAAACCTCCTTCTCATTTCGAACTCAGAACATAGGTTATTCCAGGGTGTCTGGAGCGATGCTTGTCTCATACTAAATCAACGAATCAACCACAAGAACAATGGAGGAAAATTTACCTATTAAGAACCCTTATCTGACCTATCATCCTGACGAGGACAGCCTTATGTCAAAAATTTTAACATCTCCATAGCATCTAAATTAGCAAGTAAAATAAGTGAAGATATGAATTTTCTAACCCTGTCTAACCATCACCATCATGACGGCCAAGCCGCCACTACACCTCCCCCAAGCAAACTCTTCAAGAGTACCACGCTTACCATGTAGTAAAAAGCGACATTCTTCAAAAGAGACGTTTACTCTCCGGAGATGCCAAACAGGAGTCGACTACCCGGGGTGGATGGAAGGGGCGGATGGGATGACACGGAAGTCCGCTTCTCTTACAGTTGGGCATCAATCGTACCTACATACGATGCGTTTCGGGATATCCACTCCGCAGCCGCAGAATAGACCCAAAAGCCACCGACATGGCAAAACGGCATTCCAGGAAATTCATCTCTCAAACCTCCCCCATAGTTCTTTACCAATTTTCATGATACTAGCAACTACGAGGACAGTAGAGCTTCCTCGTTCCGCGTGTTCTCACCGTAATTTCGTCTCATATCTTTGGCTTAAGAAACCATGCTGCCTTGTCAAAAAAAAAAATAGCACAGCCACAAATCACGACAGGCACATCTCTCGCAATTGAGGTATGTTTACATAGAATCCGGCCTCTCCCGCCCATCATACTGGACTTAGATGGCTGACTGATGACTCTTCATCAGGGTGGTGATGTCGTACACATGGCTTATGGGATGGATCTGCCATTAAGGGTCGGTCTAATCCACCGAGGGTATCAAAGGTACCAACTTTATCTGAATTAAATGACCATCGGTGATGCGTCCGAACAATAGTTCGGGTTGCCCATCGATCAGGACAAGTAATCTTAAAGGGTTCAAGGAGATGCTGTGTCTATTCAATGCAGTCTTCTGTATGCCCAGTTCCCCTATTCCTGAAGGATTTGAGGGTGTGGGACGCTCAACGCATGGAATGGTGTGAGTCTTTATGACCAAGTCGGCGGTTTATTTGGGAGTTATATTGCGTCAAACTCATGGTATATGCCTCGTAGCTCTTCCCTCTCCCCCACCTAACAATGTCTTATGATGACCAAGTCTCGCAAGATCCTGTTATCTTGGCCATCATCGGCAAATTCTTCAAAGCTGAATCTATTGAGATTGCCACTTTCTATCTCATCTATGGTATGAAGTATGCCTCTTCGGTCCATATCTACGTAACTCACAGGATGTCTCACCTAGGTATATTCGTTCTCGTATTTGCGCAATCGACTGCAATATTCCTGTATGTCCCGCGTATTCCTAGAAAGGCAGGGATAATGAGGCGAACTTGTAGTCGAAAGCACTTGTCAAGCCGTGCTCATATGTACATGTTCCTGACTAGCGCATCCTCTTTCATTCTGGCCACAGTTCAGGGGATAGCCCTTCTTGCAGATGCGTGGATTACGGCCCAAACGACGCTCGTTAAAAACCAAGATGCATCTTTGGCCGAGAGACTGCAGCTCGCGGGCACTTCTCGGCGTACACCCACCTTGCTACTTGTTTGGACCTGTGCCTTTGGGGTAAGAATTCATGTGCACAAAGGTTGTACAAGACCCATAACTCATGCCTACCGTAGCCCGTCATAACTGATACTATCGTCATATGGAGAGCGTTCGTTCTCTTGAAGACTCAATTCAAGCGATGGTTAATTATCCTGCCGTTGCTTTTATTGTTGGGCTCAATTGGTACGCCGCTACTCTCCGCTATTCGCACCGTTTTTCACCGCAGATATTACTTTAAGCCACGAGTCTTGCAAACGCCATACTTGCCGTGATGGGTGGTGACATTGACACCGGCGTGATAAACACAACTTATACGCTGGGTCTTCGCTTATCTCTTGCAACGAATGTTGTAGCCACGGCTCTCATCGGTTATATATACTGGTGAGTTCGTAATCCTTGAAGGTCCTTCAACATCTCAAGTGTTACAGGTTACATAGGAGGGACACAGAAGTGCTTTCGCGTAGGCCGACCCAAACGGTGCGCGTACTGGCCGTATTCTTCGAATCGGGTGTAGCATTTTGCATGCCCCAGGTACGGCGTTAGCATACCCAGCCGAATAAAATTCTAAAGGGCACTCCGTCCTTAGGCTATTTACGTTTTCTTGAATTTGGTCCCGTCGGGTGATTTAGGCACCATCGGAGAGAGCATCCGGCACGTCTTTACCATGGCATATTTCGCATTCGCGGTAAGTCTTTAAATCCGAACTCTCTACTTCCGTTATAATGGTGTCGATCTATAGTGGATGTACCCGACGGTGGTCATCGTTCTGGTGAACAGACAGTATACACTGGACAACTATTTATTCGAAAGGTCCTTACCGTCAATGAATTACTACCCCACAGGCCCCAATCGTACCGTTCCACCACGCCCTATATCGTTTGCTCGGCCGGGGCCTGCTGCGAGCCTTGGGGAATGACTGAAGAAGATGAGGAGAAGACTAGTTCTGTAAGAATAATTAATTAGTGCTTAGAGCTTTAGAGGTGCATCCAACCGCGTCTCTTGTTGGATGTGTAGAGATTTTAGTCAATAATTCTTTTATTTTTTGTACGATAATGCATTTTTTTTTAAAAACGACAGCCCGGATCCTTGGACTTTGTGACACTTGCCTTGCACGGCAACTTACGAACATTCCTCCTGACTTCTAGTTTCAGTTTTTTAGTAAATCTGTATCGTGGTAAAGACTATGGGACAGGTGATTACATACCTATATATGACGATTCATTTCCCCCGCTCTCAAACTCTCGCATATTTCAGTTACCATGTCAATGTTCGAAATGCTGCCGTATCGGGGATCTACCCACCACCCATCTACCTTGTCCGACGGCATCTGGCGTTATCATGATCGGCCCATTCTCCAAATCTTTGTGTACGCAAATTTCACTGAAGACCCCATGCATCAGCGCTCCGTGCCATGATTCGCAGGCGCCCCGCGGAGGTATGTCGCATTTTGCCCAAGCTCCTAAGTCCTCTTCCTTCCCATGCGATAGCTGACATCAGAACAATCGCTTCGAACCCCAGCGGTGTTTTTCAATTGCCGTTTGAGCAGATCCCGGAGGGTTTGTTATCAGACCATCAAGCTATATACGACATGGCCCTGTGGATTTCGCCGATCTCAGAAGTGTTTGGGATGATCCCAAAAATATCAAACAAAACCTAATCGCTGTGTGAGTTCTAGCTATCCATTTATCATTCTGTACCTCTAAACTAGATACCAGCAGCGCCTGCCGACGCCCTAAATCAATTATGATGGCTTTGATCCGCTATGCAGTGCAAACACGCCACTTTCAATACTTGAGATTGCTTCTTATTCCGTGAATCCATTGGCCACGAAAAGACGAGTCGATGGAACTGAGCAGTGCTCAGATTACCCTTACTCTGAATAAGTGCCAGCTGCGATCATGGACGTCCAAAAACACGATATTCCTTGTACTTGACCCTCTTGATACCGGCTTTCACAATCATTCCCTATATTTAACGTCCTATCAGAGACGTTTCTGTCGACAAGCCAGCGACTGAAGACGAACGCGCTCAGCACCTGAGAACTCTCCAGGCCTACTTTAGACAAGATCCCGTCGTCGAGCGAGCCAGAGTTATAACGCCGATGAAACAGGCGTTGTTCACAGATGTGAATAGAGAGGCTCTCCCTGAGGGCTTTGAGTCCGTGCAGAATTTCCGCCAGTTTGCGATTACGGTGGAGGTGTTTGAACACGCTTTTGAGGGTTCCCATTTCCTCGAGATCGCATATACGTCCAAGGACGGGAAAAGCTATCCCATAGGGGCCACAGCCATCCTGAGCCGCAGTCACGGCACCCGGTGCGCAGCGTGCCGCGCGCGCCAGCATGAAAACTCGAAAGTCCATGATGTAATCCACATTCCCCACGAAACTGTAGCCGCGATCATCATCGACAATGACCTCAACGACCCAAAGACCAGCGACGACACGCTTAGCCAAGCCATCCGTAAAAGTTTCAAGGCGCATATAGTCTCTCCCAGTGGGGCCACCAAAGCCGAGGCGTTGCTTGGAGTGGGGGTCCGGGACGGTTGGAAGCCTATCGATGAAGCCATTCGCCCGCAGCTGCGCCTTGCTTCTGCCAATGCCTGTGCTATTCGAGACGTGAATGAGGAGATCTTACACCCATGGGAATACTATGATTGGAGAGATCATGGCACCTTTTTGGAAGATGAATGGGTCGTCGCTGTCTAAATCTGCTCATAATTTGCAACCCTTTTCGAAACGCGGTGGGTGGTTTTTGCCTTTGTTCCCGATCCTTCGCCTTTCTGCTCAAGCGCTTCCTGTATACTGATACGATAGAAATAACAAAATATCATTCCCCGTACAAATAGTAGTTATGGACCTTGTACCTGTAAGAATTATGAAAATCTTGTCGTTTCACACTTCAGGTTGTGCCCAATTTACAAATGAGTCGACGCTGGTTGTCGCTGATGCTGTTACTGTTGCGAGCGGTAGAGTTCGTGTCGTCTGATGATTTTGAGTACATGTCAATAGACTTAGTTATCAATGAAAGCCGGAACTTTGATTTCACATTTTCTACTGAGTTCGTCCACGTGACCGGTTGAGACAGCTGATTTTCGAACTGAACATAGTAAACAAACCAGGTTTTCTTCACTCTATTGCTCGCCCCAACCTCCACAATAATACAAGTCGGGCAGAATCCTTTGCGTATCGTCGTGCATAACAAAAAGCGTGAAATTGACTCCAAACAAAGCGGATCCCTTTCGGTCCGGTGACGGGAGGAGCGGACCGCCCGTGTGTTGATTTTCTCCTCTCCACAATTACTCCAAAAGGTCGTTTTTCTCACCATGATGATAGAAGAACCACGTTCGCGGCGAGATTGGTTACTCGCCAAACTACCAAAAGACTCCAGACCCGTGCTTAACTTAATTGGAGGAGACTTGGAAGGGAGGCTGTTGATTTTCTGGAACTCTCGACGTTTTGGACAGCATCGAAATTGCACATACCCCGGACCGACCGAGTATCACGCTCGCAATATAAGTATTTGACGGTCTATTCACCGAACCTGACTCGACGCACGACATTCACAACGGTATCATGTCCCGACTGCTCCGCGCTGTCTTTTCGCGGAGGACATTTGCGATCGCAACTGGAGGAACCGCACTGGCAGCTGGTGGTGGATATTGGTATCTTAACTCTGGTCCCGCGTACCCACTTTCGACGAGGGAGACCCGCCGCCCACCACCGCCATGGACTCCGCCATCCAGGTCGGATATGTTAAAGACGTTAAAGGCGAGTGGGGCCATCAAGACCACGGCGGGGGACGGGGGGGAGTTTGACCTGCTCATTGTAGGAGGAGGTGCGACGGGGGCCGGCGTGGCAGTGGATGCAGCAAGTCGTGGCCTCAAAGTCGCGTTAGTGGAGAGGGATGATTTTAGTGCTGGTGCGTCACCCCCACCCTCCGTTCAAGTCCATCAACCGACCTTTTCGTGTTTGTAGGAACTTCGTCTAAATCGACCAAACTCGTCCATGGTGGCGTGCGCTATCTTCAGAAAGCGGTGTTCGAGTTGGATTACGATCAGTACAAGCTTGTCAAGGAGGCTCTGCATGAACGGAAAATATTCTTGCAGACCGCACCGTACCTCTCTGCGATGTTGCCGATCATGTTACCCATTTACAAGTGTGTGATTTCGTCATATTCTTGCCCTTCTTTCTGACCTTGTGCAAAAGGTATTGGCAAGTCCCATACTACTGGGCTGGATGCAAAATGTACGATGTGTTGGCAGGAAAGGAAAACATGGAAACGTCATACATCATGAGTAAAGGAAAGGCCCTTGAGACGTTTCCCATGCTCAAATCGGACGGTCTTGTCGGCGCTTTGGTTTATTATGATGGTGAGGAGATGGCTTCGCCCGCCCATTCGCTAATTTCTGACATCTGTCGTTAGGACAACACAATGACTCGAGGATGAATATCGCCCTGATCATGAGCGCTGTGAAGCACGGTGCTACGGTCGCTAACTACTGCGAAGTAACCGAGCTCCACAAGTCATCATCTGGGAAACTCAACGGCGCTCGGCTTAAAGACAATCTGACAGGCGAGGAATGGAATATCCGTGCAAAGGTACGTAATCTCTTCGTCTCTTCACTTCCCCTGCCAATTTGTTCTTCAGGGAATCATCAACGCCACTGGGCCTTTCTCTGATACACTGCTTACCCTCGATGACCCAACGCACAAACCTATCGTTCAACCCTCGTCCGGCATTCACATAACTCTACCTAACTACTATTCACCACGCAAAATGGGTCTCCTCGATCCGGCAACCTCAGATGGACGTGTCATCTTCTTCCTCCCTTGGCAGGGTAACACGATTGCCGGGACAACAGACTCGCCTGCCTCTGTAGAACGTGAGCCACGGGCCACAGAAGACGAGATTCGTTGGGTCCTTGAGGAAGTACGGCGGTATCTATCACCGGACATTAAAGTTCGCAGGGGGGATGTCCTGAGTGCCTGGAGTGGTTTGCGGCCGCTGGTAAGGAACCCGAGTGCTGCGAGCACGGAGGGCCTCGTCCGAAGCCATATGTTGCATGTCAGTGCGAGTGGACTCCTGACGATCGCCGGAGGTAAATGGACAACGTATAGAGCAATGGCTGAGGAGACTGTCGATATGGCTGTTGATGTCTTCCAGCTAGGTGGTCGAGTGACAAACGGATGCGTGACCGATACACTGAGACTTGTGGGCAGCGATGGGTGGAGCAGGAATATGTTCATTGGGTTGATTCAACGGGTGAGGAATACCCCTGATCGGTATTGTTTCAGAGGATACATTACTAACACCGTGTTTTAATCAGTATGGGTTGGAAACGGAGGTAGCCCGGCACTTATCGGATAATTATGGAGACCGTGCATGGACGGTGTGTTCTCTGACAGATCCTACTGAGAAGAACTGGCCTCGATATGGAAAGCGCCTTTCTGCCCAATATCCTTGTACGTCATCCCTCCGGGCCACCTCAGTCAAATCCTCATTGGTACCCTAGTTATTGAAGCTGAAGTCCGCTACGCGGTGCACCATGAGTACGCACAAACCGCCGTCGATGTCCTCGCGCGGCGCACACGCCTGTCTTTCCTTAATGTGCACGCTGCGCTCGAGGCGCTCCCGCGGGTGGTCGACATCATGACAGACGAGCTCGGCTGGTCGTGCGCGGAACGCAAGGCCCAGATTGCACAAGCTGTCGAGTTCTTCGGCTCGATGGGGCTGGCGCCGGGCGCCGTGACAAAGATGCCCGAGCCGGTGCCTAGAGGGTGGGCGGAGAAGGCCTGGAGCACACTTACGAGCGGCTCGTGGATGTTGGGCCGGGGCGGGAAGGAGGCAGGGTACAGTTATACTCGTGCGAGATTCGAGGCGGGAGAGTTGGCAGCGCTCCAGAGTGCGTTTGCGCGAAACGCGAGCGTTAGGGGTGTTGATGGAGAGATGAATGTGAAGGCTGGAAAGGTGGCGGAGGTGTTGAGGGATGTGCCAGGCTATGCGGGGATCTCGGAGAAGGAGTGTTTGTATGTGCTTGAAGAGGCTGGGTTTGGCGCGGGCGCGGAAATTGGGTTCCACGAATTCGTTGAGGTGTGTAATGTGGTGCCTGCTCTGAAGCTTGCATTCTGATGTTGGGTTGCATCTAGGTCTGCGGAAACTTGAAGGAGATTGCTTTTGCCCCTGCTCCTGGAAAGCAAGAAAGGTTGAGTATCCCCGTCGAAAAGAGTGGTGGAGGAATATAATTAAGGACATGCCGGCAGTGCACTCACAAGCCAGGTTGAATTTGGACCTCCTGAAACTACCCTTCGATGTGATATCCGCCGTTTAGGGGTTCGGCGAGGGACTATCCGGAAGGACTTGGTCATAGGCTGTACTACGTCTTCTATTACATAGGAATAACTCCTTGTATATAGTGTACGTTGGAACTACATCCTATCTAGAGCTTTGCCTTTAAAACGTTCGCTATAGGGTACTTCCTATTTCACAGTATATTCATAGCCTATGAAATTCTTTGAGAAAGCTTGACAATCTATTTGTTGATATCTATTCTGGGGACAGCAACTCCGTTGTTACCAGCGGATTTATCCTACGTATGCGGACTGGATGGAGTTGTATGTCTAGATGCAATCCGTAACTGCAGTGTGCGACTGCACATGCCGTTAATTTCGAAGAGGATCATCGTCCCCCCCCCACGGGGTTTATTCTTTTCGTCGCTTGTTTAGAATGACTTTGGTGGAATGAAAAATGAGTTCAGTGTGGATCTAGAAACAAGTAAGCAATGTACATCACTCGGAGAATGCTCGACGGAGATCGTAGGGGGCGGTCCAGATGTTATGTTGTTATCTATTTTGAGCGGATCAGGCACGTAGGCGCGGTTGTAGTTTGTGCCTCGGAGTGGTCTTTTGTCGTCAACACGTCAAACATCCCTCGCGTTGCCATCGATTCCCATTGAATTTTTTCGAACGCGCGCGCACGAACCCTACGGTCAATGGAGGAAGGTACTCATCGTCCTCACCTCATTAGCTGCCGGAAAAGAAAATTTATCGCTATGATCAACCGTGGTCGGCCGGTTCCGGGTTGAGAATTCACCGACTTCTCCCAGATGTTGAGAATGCTTGACGAGCACCACTCTAGTCCCCACGTTGGAGGAACTCGGGATACGTCAAGGCGCCATCACAGGGTGACTGGAACATCAATAGTGAGAAGTCAACGTTTTTTCTCAACCAACCAATCGGGGCGGATGGACATCCATGAGATACCGAAAGACGTGGGTGTAACGGGTCAAACACAAATAGATGGGACCGAGGGGACTGTTGACTGAGTTTTGCCTCAATGATTCAAGGCAATGCTATTTAAGCAGACAAGTAATATGGTCGAGGACTCGAGGTCCTAGAAAAATGGAGCTGGAACAGAGTCTGGCCCATCATGATGGGCTATGATGGTCGACGGAGCGTCATTGTGAGGCACCTGAGTGTTGTCTGACTGCCAATCTGGCGCGCATCGACCTGCCATATTGCTTGGCAGCCCGCATCAGAGATGGAGCTGTCACAATTCACAACCCCCGAGGACCCACCGCCGCCCAATATCGAAAGCCATGTCTCCTTTTGCACAGCCGCTTCGCCCGTGCTCGGAACAATGTCTTAATTTGGCCTTGAAACAGGCTAAGCTTGCCCTGTCAGGATAGTCTGCGGTCCAAGATGAGGGTCGAGGCCGCTCCATATCACTACATGGCAATTATACCACCGACTCTTATAAGTACACCGAGTGCTTTTGGTTTCGCCTTTCAACTTTTCGTTATTGGTTTGCCTACACTACGCACCCTCGCTGGGTGATTTATCCAATCACCATGTCTAATGGTCTGAACCCTGTCAGGCCTCTGGCGCGGAACTATTTTTTCCTCGCAACACTCATTTTGGGTATTGTGCGTCATCCGATAACTCATTGATCAGCTGAAAATTACTGATAATAAAAAATATATTCAGCTGTCATGGGGGCTTTCTCTGGTCGCCCAATCGTTTGTAGTTGCCACTAGTAAGCCTTGAAATCCTTTTATTGGTCTTCTCAGCTAACCTTTACTATTGACAAGTTGGCAATGCTCCCGTCGGGACCCTCTGGTTTGCAGCTGCTCTCCAGATAATAATAATCTTCGCTCTCCTCCTCTCTCTCCTCTCCAACACCCTGTCAACTCACCGTCACCAACTATCTACATTCACTATCCTTACAATCCTACTCGCAGCCATTGGCGTGAACAATAATCTCTACGATTCTTTAACCTCGCAAAAGATCACAGCAGCAGCATGGATCATCACAGCCGTCATAGACGGCCTTTGGGTCTTATTTTTTACTATGGAGCAGGAGTCTCCTCTCGTTAAGGTATTCATGGCGCTTGGCGCTTGCAGCGACGATAATGGTCAGGACGAAGATGCGCAAACCAGCATTCACCAGGTCAATATTGGAAATATCAGGAATAATAATAACAATAATATTGCAATGGAAGCCGAGCAAGGAGTTGTCGAGAAACTACCAGCCATCACCCGTGTCACTACCAACGTACGCTCGTCTATGGCTCCTCCAACCAGGGCACGCAGAGGCACTAATGCTCAACTTCAATTGCCCCTCGGCACTCCTGGTACTCAAACGCAACTCACAGCAGTCGCACGGTCAGGTCCACGGACATCCCCAAGCCCCAGTGGCTCCAGGACATCGTTCGCTAGCCCCAGTCACATGCGATCTTTTCCAATTACCCCACGGTCACCTAGGACAACTGCTATCAATCAAAGGGATGTTTTCGCTCGCGAGCCCAGCAGCACCCGCGTCCCTCTCGGACACAACCGCCGACACTCCTCAGTCAGCCACGGTCCCCAATCTCCCAGCCACAGCGCTCAATCATCACTCGGAAGCTCCGGCGCCCAGTCTGAACTTTCCCAGCAAATGTCCGAGCTGGAACTCGAAATGGAATACATTCCCTTGAACGCACCCGGCGTAGAATCTATCCAGATGTCCGAACTCAAGCGATCCATCCCCTTGAACGCCCGCCAATTAGAATCTACCCCTGTCAATGGCACCTTCCCACTCAGTGAGCGCGAATTGGAAGCTCTCCCGATGAACACACGCGGCACCCGCTCGATCCCGTTGACTGAGCTTGCTACCGTATTCGATGTGGCAAGCAAGAACCTCCCTGGTGCTAATGGAAACGGAATCAATAGGTTATATAGCGAATCTAAGCGCACCTCCCGTGTCCTGCTTGATGGCAAGCGCGGCTCCGGTATATGGTCGGCCAAGGCCTGGGAAGACGCTGCAGCTCAAGCTCGCGCGGGGCAGGCGGCCAAAGCTTCCGCAGAGGCCAAGGATCGTGAGATCAAGGCTGCTGAGGAGGCAAAGGCCCGCGAGATCAAAGCTGTTGAGCAAGCAAAGGCACTCGCGGCTCTCGAGAGGCCGCGCGCACCGTACAAGGCTGAGGCTTTATTCTCCTGTAAGTCCTCGATCTAGTCCGACATTCTGACCCTTCGATCAAACATTCCTCGTTTAGATACTGGCACCTCGGATGACCCCTCTGAGCTTTCTTTCAAGAAAGGCGAGGTCTTGGACGTCTTCAACAAATCCGATCAATGGTGGGAAGCACGAACGGCTGATGGCAAACAAGGAAGTGCGTTTGCTTACGTTCATTCATCGTGATTCGTTGCTCAATGTATTTTAGTCGCCCCGTCGAACTATCTTAAGGTTATCTGGCGCATTTCCCTCGTTGAATCCAGGCGCAATAGTGCTGTGGTCGAATCAAGGCGTAACAGTAACACCGAATCACTCCGTCGATCCCGTCGGGAGAGTGTCATGGATTCCCGAAACAGCATCTTGTGGGATGCCGGACGGGACAGTGCGATCATCGAGAACGTCACCCACGCTGTTGCCGCCGATGCGACGACTCTGGAAGCTGTCAGCATTCCCAAGATCGTGGTCGACACCTCATCTAGGGTCCATGAGCTGTATCCATACAAGGCAGAAGCACTCCACTCATGTACGAATCTCACTTCATTAGGTCATGCACTGGCTGATTAACAACGTGGAAACATAGACGCTGGTGACTCCGAAGACCCTTCTGAGCTTTCATTCAAGAAAGGCGAGGTTTTGGATATTCTTACTAAATCTGACCAATGGTGGGAGGCACGTACCTCCAATGGAAAGAAAGGTAGTGAGTACAGCAATCAGCTTAACATTGTTTGTCCATTCGTTGACGATATTCTAGTTGCACCGTCGAACTATCTCAAACTCGTAACAGGCCGCCTTGATACCGTCATTGAGGTTGACCCTACCCCTTCGGCCGTCGCATCTCCGACAGAGACTGAGCCTGCTACTATCACAAATGTTATTTCGGAGCCACAAGAAGTATATCTCTACAAGGCAGAAGCTCTCTTTGGCTGTGCGTTCGGCTCCTCATTCTAATCTAGTCATTACTGATTCGGCGTTATAGACACGGCATCCCCCGATGATTCGACCGAGCTCTCGTTCAAGAAGGGAGAGTTACTCGACATCCTCACAAAGTCAGAACAATGGTGGCAGGCAAGGAAACAGGACGGGACACGAGGCAGTGAGTAATGCAACCTCCATGCATTTTTCCACTTTCTGACTAGTTTCTAGTTGCACCTTCAAACTACCTCAAGCTCGTGTCTACCGCTCCCACAAGCCCGATCCAGGAAACCAAAGCTGCGGCCCCGGAGACGATTTCTGTCACAGATATAGACCCACAGGAAATCTATCCGTACAGAGCTGAAGCCCTCTATGCTTGTGAGTGGACTTTGAGCGATTCGGGTTGCCTTGGTGAGAACTAACTGTCTCATACAGATTCGGCATCGTCAGACGACCCAGCTGAACTTTCATTCAAGAAAGGGGAAGTTCTTGACATTCTCAACAAGTCGGAACAATGGTGGGAGGCCCGAAAGTTGGACGGAACCAAAGGAAGTAAGTGACTCGACGGTTTCCATGGCAGGAGTGACACTGATATTTCGGCAGTTGCGCCCTCGAATTACCTCAAGATTACATCTCGCATCTCCTCTGTACTGGTATCTGAACCAAAGGAGATCCCACTGGCAACGGCAAACATAACTTCGGCAATCCAAGATCCATATCCTTTCAAGGCGGAGGCGCTTTACTCTTGTGAGGCTGTTAACGCTTGTTCCCTGGGTTGAGACCTATCTAACGGTATCAACAGACACTGCATCTCCGGACGACTCGACGGAACTTTCATTCAAGAAAGGAGAGGTTCTTGACATTCTTACCAAGTCGGAACAATGGTGGGAAGCTAGAAAGTTGGATGGTACCAAAGGAAGTGAGGAGCCCAGTCATTTGATCCTCAAACCTGCGCTAATTATCGATTTTTTTCAAGTTGCTCCGTCGAACTACCTGAAAGAAATCACGCCAAAGGAGGATGCCCCTCTTAGCGCTACACCCGCTCAGGCCACGGAAATCACACCTCAGGAAATCTACCCTTACAAGGCGGAGGCCCTCTACGCTTGTATGCCTATTAGTTACACTCTATTATCTTAGTGCTCAGTTCATTTACAGACACTGGATCTCCCGATGATGCCACTGAGATATCTTTCAGGAAAGGAGAGATTTTGGATGTTATGACCAAATCCGATTTGTGGTGGGAAGTACGGAAATCCAATGGGACCAAGGGAAGTGAGTAGTGGCAGAAGAAGTCTTACCTGTCGGGCCATACTTATCAACCTCCTCAGTCGCACCATCAAACTATCTCAGGGTTGTATCTCGCGTTCGTTCGATCCTCCCTCTTAACACCAGAGCGGTACAACAGGCTAGCCCATCTACAGAAGCCCCAAAGACACCGACATCTGTGACCGCGACCCAGGAGGTGTATCCTTACAAGGCAGAAGCTCTCTTTGCTTGTAAGTCATTCAAGATTCATCTGAATCTGTTCACCTATGCAATTCGCAGACACTGGCTCCCCCGATGACCAGAGTGAGCTCTCATTCAAGAAGGGAGAGGTTTTGGACATTCTCACCAAATCCGACCTTTGGTGGGAGGCAAGGAAATTGGACGGTACAAAAGGAAGTCAGTGTTGCGTTTCTCCGTATAACACGGCCCCTTTCATTGATACTGATACATCGTTATTACATCAAGTTGCTCCCTCCAACTACTTGAAAGACCTTAGCGTCTCAGTACCAGACTCTACTGTGGTAACCCATGCCCCGAGCGTTGAATCCGTGGTCTTAGAAGCGTACCCATATAAGGCCGAAGCACTTTTCAATTGTAAATAATTTTCTTGGCGCCACTCCAACTCAGCCTTACCCAGAGTCTTACAGATATTGCATCGCCCGATGATTCGACTGAAATATCGTTCAAGAAAGGAGAGGTCCTTGATATTTTGACAAAATCGGATCTATGGTGGGAAGCGCGGAAATCCGATGGCACAAAAGGAAGTGAGTTATGACATGTGTTATGATCCTTCTCCATGAGCGCTCATCCATTCCTCCGCCTTCCTCAGTTGTGCCTTCCAACTTCCTTAGGTCAATTGAGGATGTCACACCAAAGGCTACTAGCGATGAAACAAACGGAACATATCCTTATAAGGCCGAAGCACTCTTCGCATGTGAGCAGTCTCTTAGGTGACTTGGAACATACTCACGTAGTTTATGGATTTAGACACCGCATCCCCTGAAGATTCCACAGAACTATCCTTCAAAAAGGGAGAGCTTCTTGATATTCTTACGAAATCGGACCTCTGGTGGGAGGCAAGGAAAGCAGACGGCACGAAAGGAAGTAAGTCGGATTTGTCGTTCCGAATGATGAATGAGCCTAAACCCGCTTAGTCGCACCCTCTAACTATCTCTTGGAAATCGGCGTTACTGCTCCCAAAGCACTAAATACAGTGGAGCCATATTTGTTCAAGGCCCAAGCGCTATACGCATGTATGTAATCATCTCTCTTGTCAGTGTTCTTTTCTGATTAGCTGGTATTTAAACAGATACCGCGTCCCCCGACGACTCTACTGAATTATCATTCAGAAAAGGAGAGATGCTCGAGATCCTTACCAAGTCCGATCTCTGGTGGGAAGCGAGAAAGGCTGATGGTACAACGGGAAGTAAGTTGCAGCGACCGTATATACGTTATGCCAAATACGAACTCTACTCCCCCAGTTGCCCCTTCCAATTACCTCCTAGCAGTTGAGGGTAGATCTCAGCAGTCAACAGACGTTGCGGCAACCGTGGAACGTATCGAACAGGCCGAAGCCTTGTTTACTTGTGAGTTAGCTCATATTCAATCTCGCGTTGCTGCTAACTGATGTTACAGACACCGCATCCCCTGATGACCCCACTGAATTGTCTTTTAGGAAATATGAAATACTTGACATCCTTTCCAAGTCGGATATATGGTGGGAAGCAAGGAAGGCTGACGGTACTCAAGGCAGTAAGTTCTACGAAGTTCCGTGGCGATCACATTTTCAGTTGACTACTACTTATTTCATCAGTTGCTCCGTCAAACTACCTAAAGACTATTACAACGGCACCAGCTCAGTCAAACAATATTACGGAAACAGAATCAGGGGTGCTCGAGGTTTATCCTTTCAAGGCCCAGGCGCTCTATACGTGTAAGCTAGGAGTTCGGGAAATTATTCATACTAACAACCACATGATAGATACTGCCTCGCCAGATGACTCGCTAGAACTTTCATTCAAGAAAGGGGAAGTTCTTGACATCCTTACGAAGTCTGACCTTTGGTGGGAGGCCCGAAAACTTGACGGTACAAAAGGCAGTCAGTATTTTTCACTTTGTTATCTGGGTATGGCTACTGAACGGTTGCGTCTCGATTTCTGCAGTTGCCCCTTCGAACTATCTACAAGCAATTGAGAACGAAACTTCTAATATAACGTCGATTCCGACAGCACTCGAAGTCTACCCATACAAGGCGGAAGCTCTCTATGCTTGTAAGTGACTAGTCCTTTTTCCATGCGTGAGGGCCTCGAATTACAATAAACTACCAGATTCCGCGTCGACTGATGACTCGACCGAGCTTTCCTTCAGACAGGGCGAAATTTTGGATATCCTCACGAAATCTGATTTGTGGTGGGAGGCCAGAAAGCAAGACGGCACAACCGGGAGTATGTTTATCACTGGTGTACATGTCAAAATTAGTCCTGACCTTCGTTCACACAGTTGCCCCATCAAATTACTTGCTGGCCATTGACAATAAACCTTCCGCCGCAGCAAAAGATCTGTCTGAGGATATTTATCCTTACAGGGCAGCAGCACTTCATGCCTGTGAGCGGAATCCTTTCATTCTCGACTACTATTTATATAATTCTCGCATACAGACACAGCTTCGCCAGATGACCCGAACGAGCTTTCGTTCAAGAAAGGTGAAATCTTGGATATCCTCACGAAATCGGATCTGTGGTGGGAGGCCAGGAATATGAACGGTATCAAAGGAAGTGGGTAGCCTCAAATTTCGCTTTTCGTTCAAATAGTCCTCAAATGTTTCGGCAGATGCTCCGTCGAATTATCTTGTGGCCTTCGAAGACGCCCCTACCCTAGCCCTCGCGGCCCCTACCAGTAATGCCGCGCAGATACTATCTAAAGGAGTACATCTTGATAAAGCAGAAGCACACCATGCGTGTATGTGTTGTATTGCAGTCATGTTAGACTCGGGCGCTAATTCCCAACAGACACCGCCTCTGCCGAAGACCCAACTGAACTGTCTTTCCGAAAGGGAGAGTGTCTTGATATCCTTAGTAAGTCAGACCTATGGTGGGAAGCAAGGAAATCGGATGGAACGGAAGGAAGTTAGTCGTTTCTCTGTTTAGACTAGCCTTGTGTGCTGATGGGTGTTGCCGTAGTTGCGCCTTCAAACTACTTGAAGCTTCTCACTAGCGAATCCGTGAAGATGGAAAATAGCCAGGTTACGGTATCACCACATGAAGTTTATCCTTTCAAGGCGGAGGCAATCCACGCATGTCCGTCTTCCAATTTTGCATCCGTATACAGATTTAATTATGTGACCTTAGACACAGCGTCTGCTGAAGGTCCATCCGAACTTTCCTTCAGAAAGGGAGAGGTCTTGGATATTCTTACCAAATCAGACCTCTGGTGGGAAGCCAGGAACTCACAGGGAAGGAAAGGAAGTTCGTGACATCTCTTTCAATGACGTTTGCTTTCATGATGACCTAACTTGTTTTAGTTGCACCGTCAAATTATCTACAACTCATCCTTGACTGGAACGCAAGCCCCGTGGTATCAACGCCGATATCAGATATGACAATATATCCGTACAAAGCAGAAGCTCTTCACGCCTGTATGTGGGCCTAGTCCTTCAGCCTTCGATTGCTTACCCGGCCACAGATACTGCATCATCCGAAGACTCTACTGAACTCTCTTTTAAGAAGGGTGAGGTACTTGACATCCTGACGAAATCGGACCTCTGGTGGGAAGCGAGGAAATTGGACGGCACAAAAGGAAGTGAGTACTTTCCTTCATAATTCACAAATATTTCATTTCGAGACTCATTCCTTCTTTTTGCAGTCGCACCTTCCAACTACCTTGAATTGACATCTCTCGAAAGTGCTTTAACCGTTGAACCTGGTGCAATGCAGACCCGACAAATTGCCAAAGCAGAAGCACTCTACGCTTGTCAGTCGTTTCATTCTTCATACCTTTCTTCCTACTGACTGACTGTGCAAACCTTTCAGACACCGCATCTGTGAATGATGAAACCGAGCTTTCGTTTAGAAAGGGTGAAGTCCTCGATATCCTGACTCTAGCAGACCTCTGGTGGGAAGCTAGGAAGACTGATGGAACGATCGGCAGTAAGTGGCCTACTCTCGAGTCGGGGATTATTTTCGGAAGCCTCACTCTACTACCACACCAGTCGCGCCCTCAAACTATCTCAGTCTCATCGCCACCACAAGTTCATTATCATTGGATGAGGTTACGCTGACTGAAGAGGTTTACCCGTACCGCGCACAAGCTCTTCATGCCTGTCAGTCTTCAGCCGTACTTGTATTCCATATTACTCATATTGTTTTACAGATATCGCGTCTGTGGAAGATCCGGCCGAACTTTCGTTTAGGAAGGGTGAAATCCTCGAAATCCTAACCAACTCTGACCTGTGGTGGGAGGCGAGGAAGGCTGACGGAACGAAAGGAAGTTAGTCGCCCGTTTCATCCTACTTGTCACAAGCACTTACGGTTTCACCCTTAGTTGCGCCCTCAAACTACCTGCAACTAATTGGTAGCTCAATATCCTTTGAGACAGTAGAACAATCGTCGACAGCGCTGGAAAACTATCCTTATCAGGCCGAAGCACTTCATGCCTGTGGGTGCTTTTATTTCACACACAACATCACCCTAACCCGAGGACAGATACTGCATCATCGGATGACCCAACTGAGCTCTCTTTTCGGAAGGGCGAGGTTCTTGATATTCTCACCAAGTCGGACCTATGGTGGGAAGCTAGAAAGTCAGACGGGACCCGAGGCAGTACGTTGCTCATATGGTGCCTCTTCTTCAGCCTCGCTCACTGCGCAACCTAGTTGCACCATCAAACTACCTAAAGCTCATGACCAGCCTTTCTACTAGCACCTCCGAAACAGCTATTAATGTTATTCCTGAAGTGTATCCCCACAAGGCAGAAGCCCTGTATGCTTGTACGTGCATAAACTTTACCACCATCGATCAACTGATTTAACCCTTTTTATGTAGACGTCGGTTCGTCAGATGACGAGAACGAGCTTTCATTCAGGAAAGGGGAGATTTTGGATATCCTGACCATCGGTGATCTGTGGTGGGAAGCGAAAAATTCTGTTGGCAAGAAAGGAAGTCAGTATAACCCACCACTGCTATCTCGATCCAGGTTTAACATAATTATAGTCGCCCCGTCCAACTATCTCAAACTCGTTTCATCAAGTTCAACAGGCGAAAATGAGGTAGCGTCTGTTGAGAACTATCAAGATTCCTGTGCGAACGAAGAGTGTCAAGCAGAAGCCCTCTATGCCTGTCAGTGGTTTTTCCCCCTTTTTACCGTGGTCTTATTGAATATTCGCGTAGATACTGCATCGGCTGCTGACCCCGCCGAAGTGTCATTCAGGAAGGGAGAGATGTTTACTGTTATCTCAAAATCGGATCTATGGTGGGAGGTCAAGAAAACTAGCGGGCAGCGAGGCAGTGAGAAACTTTCTTTCTGCATCTCGATATTGATGTTCACCAAATTTCTTTCCTAAGTTGCCCCTTCCAACTTCTTGAAGCTTGTGAAACCCGTCGCTGCCGAATCTGAAGTAATTGCAGCATCCGAGGAAGTCTATCCTTACAAGGCGGAGGCACTTTTCGCATGTGCGTCTTCTTCGACTTCGTTGTTAAGCTTTTAGGACATTTCTGATAAGAAAATTACAGATACTGGCTCCCCAGACGACCCAACAGAGTTGGCGTTCAGGAAGGGTGAGATCCTTGAAATTCTCACGAAGTCAGACCGTTGGTGGCAAGCGAGAACGTTGGACGGCAAGAAAGGCAGTAAGATTCTTTCTCCACATATTGCTGTCAATGCCTGACGTTCGTTTCGCAAGTCGCTCCCTCGAACTACCTACGAGAAATCTTAACTATGCCTGTTACCCTCGCAAGCTCCTCGACCAGTGTCGAAAGCGAGAATGCAGTCGCCATGAAACCGGAAGCCCAGGCTGATGAATTTTACCCCTACAAGGCTGAAGCACTCTTCGCTTGTGGGTGTTTTGTTCCAGGATTTTCAGGTGTATTGCTCACTGTCCGACATGTAGATGCAGGCTCTTCTGACGACCCTCGTGAACTTTCGTTCAGAAAGGGAGAAATCCTAGATATTTTGACGAAGTCAGACATGTGGTGGGAAGCCAGAAAGTCAGATGGAACAAAAGGAAGTGAGTGTTGACCCAAACATTCTCTCCTTGTTTTTGTATTTAACGGCCCGTTAGTTGCACCTTCGAATTTCCTAAAGATCAAATCACGTGTTTCGTCAGGCATGCTACTAAACTCGCAGAGGCTCAGCGTGCTGGATTTCTCCAACATTAGACTACCGAACACCAACAATGCTGCTCCAACACCGGTTGCTTCTTCAAGTCAAGCACCTGCGCCTATATCAGTATCATCAGCAGCCATCACCTCGATGAGTGCTGAACTCGTCAATATCAAGCCCGACGATGAGGAATTCTATCCATACAAAGCGGAGGCTCTCTATTCTTGTAAGCCGACTTGACCTTTCTCACACAATCTATTCTCACAGTGTGCGATAGATGATGCTTCGTCAGAGGACCCAAGAGAACTCTCCTTCAGGAGAGGTGAAGTGCTCGACATCTTGACCAAGTCTGATCAATGGTGGGAAGCAAGGAGGTCGAATGGTCAGAAAGGACGTGAGTACCATTCATTTCGAAATGGTATCATTGAAGTTGATGTGTCACGCCAGTTGTCCCATCGAACTATATGAAGATCAAGGCTCGTGTTTCATCTGTGCTCATGGGTCGACGCATGAGCACCATGGATTGGTCTGCTCGTGCTAATCCCGAGGCGAGCTCTCAAGCTTACCCTTACAAAGCCCGCGCCATGTATTCCTGTGAGTGCTCACCGACACCCCCCCGCCGCTCTTACCAATACCCGGAATTTTTATAGATACAGCATCACCAGAGTACCCAAGCGAGCTGTCGTTCAAAAAGGGGGAAATCCTTGAAATTTTGACAAAGGATGATGAATGGTGGGAAGCGAGGAAATCGGATGGGAGCAAAGGCGGTAAGTAGCGTACACGTTTTTGTGTCCACCCATTGATTGTTCTTTTCAGTTGCTCCATCTAACTATTTGAAAGAAATTGTCTCATGATCGTTGCGATCGTGGGCAATCTGTTTGATTCCATCCAAAAATGGCATAGAGGTTTCTTTCTCTCCATAACCACGTTCGTTTCTTGTTATACACAGCAAATCGTATTTTTATGCCACCAGCGGATCGGGAACTGGCTGGTGGTCTGCTCATATATTAATCTGATGCATTACCATAATACACCAATCGCACTCTCGTTAGCATTATTAGATATCCTCCTGTCTCTACTCACACATTGTACTTTATATTGACACAATCATCAATCTCTATTTATCTGGATTCTGCGCACCCGGGAGAAGACTAGGTGGTCGTTGGAGCTTTTGTCCTCCTCATATAACAAACAATCCTTCGTGTGTTCCACATATTCGAACGAATGATGAAAGTTTTATGACAGCGCATGTATCCTTGCTGAGTCAGTCGCACCGCTGCAATCTCACTGGCACGTGGTCTTCAGGCTCTAAAACCACATGCGGTCACGTGTCATTTACACGCTAAGATTTTGTTTACGACATACCGTGACTGACGTTGCGAGAACCCCACGTTCATCATGATTGAAGACAAGATTCAGGTAGCATGTTGTTCACCTCACATGTCTTGAATCTATTGACTTCGTAGTCAGATTCCGTTTTCTCTGTCAATTAATCCGGCAATGGAGACTGAGTTCAATTTTCAACAAAGGCTTCAGTTCTGGAATACAGTTGTACGACCTTGGCTTCAAGGCCACGGATACACCATGTACGAAATTGACCCCGATGAAGAGATGCCGTTTTGGACCTGGTCCTGGCCATCAGAAATGGGGGATGCGCCCGACGAAAGTGGTCCATACGCCCTTTATGACAGAGTGCCAGATGCAAGCATCCTGTTGGAACTTGGAGAGTATCCACCTCCATATGCTGTGGACTTTATGGTAGGCAACAGAGGCACTGTACAAACATCAACTCCTAACATATTCGGATGCAGGGACGCGTATGTTATGCACAGGATCGGCGTCACCACCATGTTGCTCTCAAATTGGTTGAACGTGACAGCAGTGAGATTCAAGTTCTTCAAAGGATTTTGGAGATACAGAGGTTATATCCCGACAATGTCCTACCTGGAGTAGTTCCCATCCTTGATCTAATGCAGTTTGGTGGACACTGGCTCGTTGTAATGCCACGGTTCGTGCATTCACCACCATGTGAATGATGATATTATATCTCGCCTTGTAGTTGGGGCGTGGCCTCAATGGCCCCTTGGTTCAAATCTACTCGAGAAGTTGTGGTGTACATACGTTCCTTATTGGAAGGCCTGGCATCCTTACACTCCCACCGGATCGTACATGAGGTACGCATCTTCGTCCGTCTCTTATTGCCCCCTACTGAAGGTTCTTGTAGGACCTTGCCGAACGAAATGTCTTGATTAACCATTTTCCGTTCTCTGAAAACTATGACGTGTCCATGAGACCGGATCTACGCCGGGAGTGTCGGGCCAAGTATGCTATATTCGACTTTGACTTATCAAGGATAATCCCACCAGACAGAGATCGTTTGAGCTACAAGGAATGCCCCATCCCAACCTACGAAGTGCATCAACGAGACGACCTTCAATCTGGACAATATGATTACGATCCTTTTGCTTGTGACGTTGCTCTACTCGGACTGTTCCTATCCCGAACTTTTGATGTGAGTAGTTTGTTGATCTATATATTTTGTAACTAACTAACTACAATTAGCACTTGACACCTGTCTTGCCTATTCTGGCCCCCTTGTTTGATGGATTGCTAACATGGCAAATAGAGAAGCGTCTTACTGCACGACAAGCATTGCATTTCTTCGACGATTTGAGCTCTGAGCTTTCTGCAAGTCAGTTGGAGTGCATTCCCCCACCCTTCGACTACTCCATAGTCTCCGTCGATCGCTGGGCCGGCCTTCAAGATGACTTTTTGAAAAGATGGGCAGATGTCCGTGCCCCACCACTGCCTTGGCAAATGAAGCTATTACGCTTTATTTGCAAGAATGGCATAGGCGCATTCACTATACGGCTGATACGGAGGGTAATTGACACCATAAAGGGACGATTCAGACCTTAGCACTCAGTTCTTTACCGTATCAGACACAGACGATCGTGCTGCGAGCTATTGTACTAGTTGCGCATCATTTACAAGCACTTTCAAACTAAACACCCCGAACCACCAGGTTTCTGAACTACTCGATATATGTTGTGAGCCGCTGAAACCTAGGTTGACGCCACTGGTGCTGTTTCGAATGCGCTGTGCTCGAGACGATGCCGACCACTTTTGAAAGCCTGTCTATGCTCGACTAGACTAGCTTGGTATTTGTACTTTCCTCCAGTCTGTTCGAGGGATCGATATCAGTCCATGAATAATGCCGAAAGTATACAATGTACCTGCAGCGAATACGGTCCCGCAGTTAAGAAGATTTTGGTTCCCCGTACAAGGTCGTAGTATGTATTAAGGCCAAGTTTGGGATCCTTGATCTTACACTTCATATCTTCCCCAAGATAACAGGTTGTCTGAGCTCGAGGTGTCACCGTTTCGCGTAGCGCTGGGTCGCCTCGTAATAATTTAGTCTCAATTGGGTCAGCAGCAACTGGGAGCCAGGTTTCGACGATTTCTTCGACAATCGCTTCGAATTTGTAGCAGATATCGTTGAGGAGTGGCTCTGATCCATCTTCCTGGGCGATCTATGGCATTGGATTTTCTCAGTCCACACCCACGCTTCAAAGCGAGATACTTACCGAGGTTCGCCGATTTTTGTGGTTGTCAATTATCTTGACACGCGTGCCAGCAGGGATGACTGAAAGATCTGTGGCAACAGCATCCCGTTGTAGGACAACAATGGAACCAACCTTGGGCATATTTATCAATAAAATGAGGGAGAACGGATCACAGCACCTACATCGAACTTGTCAGCTGCGGCGAGATGGGTAACATTTTTTTCGCTCATGATTGATGATAAGAGGTATTATTTGCCCCATATCATCCACGAGTGCTGTATTATAAAGTTATCGACAAGCGCCGCTTCAATTGGGACATGAGCACCTGAAACTCAAAGGCCATACCACATCCGTATATTGTTACCGTTGGCTGAGTTCAGAGATCGGGAGCTGAATGTTGGTTGACGGAATTCTCCACCAATGGAACTCTCTCCAGGGATCTATGAACAAACAAGTGAATTCGACGTGACATAGCCTGCCCAAAAAAGGAGTTGAGATCGTCGTCGCAAAGACAAGATAGGGTACTTCAGCATTATCCATCAAACGATAACCCCAATTAACGTAGGGTCATCCACTGATGAAGCGGCGATCTCCCAAAACGCATGGACCTCCAGCAAACGCACTCAAATGACGCAGCTAATCGTAAGTACCCCTCCTATTCCTGGCCCATGCCTGAGAAGCTGTTGAAACCATCAACGATAAACCGAGCAGATGGGATCTATCAAAAAATTTAGTATGAATGAGCCCATTGCAAATTTCAGGTTCAGCGTTGCATCGTAACTTAATGCCCACGCTGTGTACAGAATGCAAGACGGTTCCCTATTTCGGAGTGTAGTTCATCTCGTGTTTGTGGTCTGATCGAGCATGCCGTGGCAGTGGCGGAAAGGTTTGGGAAAAGGCTTTGACGGCTCATAGTCGTATCAGAGTGTTCCAGAACTCGGGGGTTTTGTTCTTGGAAGTCAAAACCCAGAGACGCATGAGAACAACTTGAAATTCTGTATCAAACTTCACCTAGTGATATTGGCAGATTCTGGTGAATAACAAGTACTTGAATGGTTTCAAACTTCTTTATCCGAGGAGTTAACCATATTATCAAGAGTTGTAAACGGAATTGTCGCTTCCCTGTAATCGCCTTGGAATCAGTTGCACCGCTGCAATCTCACTGGCAGGTGGTCGAGTCAACTTCGGAACTCTGAAACGACACGCGGTCACGTGTCATTTACACACTAAGATTTTGTTTACGACATACCGTGACTGACGTTGCGAGAACCCCAGATTCACCATGGTCGAAGACAAGGTTCAGGTAGCACGCCACTCATCTCAAATGGCTTGAATCTACTGACTGCGTAGTCAGATTCCATTTTCTTTGTCAATTAGTCCGGCAATGGTGACTGAGTTCAACTTTCGACAAAGGCTTCAATTCTGGAACATAGTCGTACGATCCTGGCTTCAGGATCACGGATACACCATGTACGAAATTGACATCTTCGAAGAGATGCTGGAGTGGACCTATTCCTGGCCATCAGACATGGGAGATGCGCCCGACGAAAGTGGCCCATATGCCCTCTATGATGAAGTGCCCAATGCAAGCACCCTGTCGAAACTCGGGGTATATCCACCACCATATGCCGTGGACGTTATGGTAAGGAGCAGAGGCACTATGTACACTTCAGCTCTCTACATACTCAAATGCAGGGACGCGTATGTTATGCACAGGATCGGCGTCACCGCCATGTTGCTCTCAAATTGGTTGAATGTGACAGCAACGAAATTGAAGTTCTTCAAAGGATTTTCGAAAAACAAAAGTTATATCCTGACAATGTCCTGCCTGGAGTTGTTGCCGTCCTTGATCTAATGCAGTTTGGTGGACACTGGCTCGTTGTAATGCCACGGTTCGTGGGTTCCCCAACATGTGAATGATGATGTCTTATCTCACCTCGTAGTTGGGGCGTGCTCCCAATGTCCCCTTGGTTCGGTTCTGTTCGGGAAGTTGTGGCGTACATACATTCCTTATTGGAAGGCCTGGCATCCTTACACTCCCACCGAATTGTCCACGAGGTACGCATCTTCGTTCATTTTTAACAATGATATGCTGAAGGTCCTTGTAGGATCTTGCTGACCGAAATATCCTGATTAACCATTTTCCGTTTTCTCCGGCCTTGGACACGACCATGAGGTTGGATCTACGCCAGGAGTGTTTGGCCAAGTATGCTATATTCGACTTTGACTTATCAAGGATAATCCCACCAGACAGAGATCGTTTGAGCTACAAGGAATGCCCCATCCCAACTTACGAAGTGCATCAACGAGATGACCTTCAATCTGGGCAATACGATTACGATCCTTTTGCTTGTGACGTTGCTCTACTCGGATTGTTCCTATCTCAAACTTTTGATGTGAGTAGTTTGTTAAATCTATGCGTTTTTCAAGTAACTAATTACAAGTAGCACTTGACACCGATCTTACCCATTATGGCTCCCTTGTTCGATGGAATGCTAACGTGGCGAATAGAGAAGCGTCTTACCGCACAAGAAGCATTGCATTTCTTCGACGATTTGAGCTCTGAGATTCCTCCCAGTCAATTGGAGTGCATTCTCCCACCCCGTGATTTCTCCACAGATACCATTGATCGCTGGGCCGGCCTTCCAGAGGGCTTTTTGAAAAGATGGGCAAGTGTGCGTGCCCCACCACTGCCTTGGCAAATGAAGCTTTTACGTTTCATCTGTAAGAATGTTGTAGGCGCATTCGCTACACGGCTGATACGGAGGGCGATTGACACTTTAATGAGTCGACTCAGATTTTAGCACTTAGTTCGTCTGCCGTGTCAGACCCAGGTGGGCCTGCCACAAGTTGTCGTACATGTTGTACATCAATGATCAGCGCTTTCAAACTCGACACCCTAAACTAGGAGGTTCCTGAGCTACCTGGTACTCGATACGTGTTACTACCTAAACTGACACCACAGGTGCTAACCCGAATGCACTGTGCTCAAGACGATGTCTACCACTTTTAGAAACCTGTCTATGCTCAATTTCAACAGGTCTAAAGGTGTACCTTCCTCCAGTCTGTAAAAATCCACATCAGTCCATGTATGGTGCCGAAAGCATACAATGCACCTGAGGCGAAAAAGGTCCTGCAATGATGAGTACTTTGTCTCCCCGTACAAGGTCGTGGCGGGTAACAAGGCCAATTTTAGGGTCTTTGATCGTACACCCCATGTCTCCCGCAAGATAACAGACCCCCCCAAGCCGAGGTGTCACAGTTTTGCGTAACGTAGGGTCTCCTCGTAACAATTTAGTCTCAACCTTTTCGACGGCAACTGGGAGCCATGTTTCGACGATTTCCTCAGAAACTGCTTCAAAATTATAGCAGATATCGTCGATGACTGGCTCCGATCCATGTGCCTGGGCGATCTATGGCATTAGATTTTATCAGTCCTCACCCAGACTGGGAAGTGAGATGCTTACCGAGGTTCGCCGATTTTTGTGGTTGTCAATTCTCTTGACACGGCTACCAGCAGGGATAATTGAAAGATCTATGGCAACAGCATCCCGTTGTAAGGCAACAATGGAACCAATATTAGGCATAGTTATCAATAAAATGAGGTAGGAGGACGGATCGCAACATCTACATCGAACTTGTCAGCTGTGGCGAGATGGGTAACGTTTTATTCGCTCATGATTGATGAAATCATCCACGAGTGCTGTATTTTAAAGTTATCTACAAGCGTCGCTTCAATTGGGATATGAGCACCTGAAACTCAAAGACCATACCACATCCGTATATTGTTACCGTTGGCTGAGTTCAGAGACCGGGAGCTGGATGTTGATTGACGGAATCCTCCACCAATGGAACTCTCCCCAGGGATCCATGAACAAAACAAGTCAATTCAACGTGACAAAGCCTGCCCCAAAAAGCAGGTAGAAATTGCTGTAAGAACAAGATAAGGTACTTCGGCGTTATCCATCACACAATGGCCCAAATTAACGTAAAATCGTCGAATGATGAAGTGGTAATCTCCCAAGAAGTGTGGACCTCCATCGAACGAGTTCTATATAGCGCAGCTAGTTGTGAGTGCCCCTCATATTCCTGGTCCATGCCTAGGAAATTTCCAGGGGGATTGATGATAGACTGTGTCATAGTTAGTGATGGAATTTATCAGCAAGGGGGTGTTGGGACGAGAATCCCAAACACCAGTTGGGGTGGGGGTCTGCTGCAAGCCGAATTTTTTTCTGACTTGGGCTAACATGGTCTGGAGGAGCCATTGCTGAACGTTAGAAGTGCCTCATTTACCTCAATGACAACAAGAAACAGCTTCACTTGTAAATAGTTCATAATACAAGCTTTTTTTTTTGCGTTTGTTACATCAGTAGGAAGCACAGCACAAGGCACAATGCTGAAGAAGAAGACACTGGAACTGGGTCCTGTGATTTCCATGCTGTTATTTGGAGGAAACAGTCCTTTATTTTTTGGTAATCCCCCCAGGAATTATTGAGGAAACCATAATAAGTAGCACTCCAGCCATTTCACGTGGGAACACGACACGCGGTCACATGTCATTTACACACTAAGATTCTGCTTACGACATACCGTGACTGACGTTGCGAGAACCCCAGATTCACCATGGTCGAAGACAAGATTCAGGTAGCATATTGGTCATCTCACATGTCTTGAATCTGCTGACTTCGTAGTCAGATTCCATTTTCTTTGTCGATTAATCCGGCAATGGAGACTGAGTTCAATTTTCAGCAAAGACTTCAGTTCTGGAATACAGTCGTACGACCTTGGCTTCAAGGCCACGGATACACCATGTACGAAATTGACCCCGATGAAGAGATGCCGTTTTGGACCTGGTCCTGGCCATCAGAAATGGGGGATGCGCCCGGCGAAAGTGGTCCATACGCCCTCTATGACAGAGTGCCAGATGCAAGCACCCTGTTGGAACTTGGAGAGTATCCACCTCCATATGCCGTGGACGTTATGGTAGGTAATAGAGGCACTGTATAAACATCAACTCCTAATATATCGGATGCAGGGGCGCGTATGTTATGCACAGGATCGGCGTCAACGCCATGTTGCTCTCAAATTGGTTGAACGTCACAGCAATGAGATTCAAGTTCTTCAAAGGATTTTGGAGAGACAGAGGTTATATCCCGATAATGTCCTACCTGGAGTAGTTCCCATCCTTGATCTAATGCAGTTTGGTGGAAACTGGCTCGCTGTAATGCCACGGTTCGTGTGTTCACCACCATGTGAATGATGATATTATATCTCGCCTTGTAGTTGGGGCGTGGCCTCAATGGCCCCTTGGTTCAAATCTGCTCGAGAAGTTGTGGTGTACATACATTCCTTATTGGAAGGCCTGGCATCCTTACACTCCCACCGGATCGTACATGAGGCACGCATCTTCATCCGTCTCTTATTACCCCCTACTGAAGGTTCTTGTAGGACCTTGCCGAACGAAATGTCTTGATTAACCATTTTCCGTTCTCTGAAAACTATGACATGTCCATGAGACCGGATCTACGCCGGGAGTGTCGGGCCAAGTATGCTATATTCGACTTTGACTTATCAAGGATCATCCCACCAGATAGAGATCGTTTGAGCTACAAGGAATGCCCCATCCCAACCTACGAAGTGCATCAACGAGACGACCTTCAATCTGGCCAATATGATTACGATCCTTTTGCTTGTGACGTTGCGCTACTCGGACTGTTTCTATCCCGAACTTTCGATGTGAGTAGTTTGGTGACCTATACATCTTGCAAGTAACTAACTACAACTAGCACTTGACGCCTGGCCTGCCCATTCTGGCCCCCCTGTTTGATGGAATGCTGACATGGCAAATAGAGAAGCGTCTTACTGCACGACAAGCATTGCATTTCTTCGACGATTTGAGCTCTGAGCTTTCTGCAAGTCAGTTGGAGTGCATTCCCCCACCCTTCGACTACTCCATAGTCTCCGTCGATCGCTGGGCCGGCCTTCCAGAGGACTTTTTGAAAAGGTGGGTCCATGCGCGTGCCCCACCGCTGCCTTGGCAAATGAAGCTTTTACGTTCCATTTGCAAGAATGGCGTAGGCGCATTTGCTATACGGCTCATACGAAGGACGATTGACGCTATAATGGGACGATTCGGAATGTAGCATTCAATTTCTTATCCGTGTCAGACCCAGATGGGCCTGCCACGACCCATTGTGAAAATTGCTTTATCATTGATTAGCCTTTCCAAACCAAACACTCTGAATCATGGAGATCCTGAACTTCCTGGTACTTGATACGCGTTGTGAGTCACTGATGCCTAAACTGACGCTACGGTTGCTAACTCGAATGCACTGTGCTCAGGACGATGCCTACCACTTCTAGAGACCTGTCTACGCTCAGCTTGAGCAGCCTGAAAGTTGAACCTTCCTCCAGTCTGTAAAATTCCACCTCAGCTCATGTATAGTGCCGAAAGCATACAATGCACCTGTACCAAAAAAGGTCCCGCAGTTATGAGTATTTTAGCTCCCCGTACAAGGTCGTGGCCTGTACGAAGGCCAATTTTGAGATCTTTGATCATATACCACATATCTCCCGTAAGATAACAGATCATTTCAGGTTCAGGTTTCACAGTTTCGCGCAACGCAGGGTCGCCTTATAATAATTTAGTCTCAATCGTTTCGACGACTTCCTCAGAAATTGCTTCAAATTTATAGCAGATATCGTCGAGGAGTGGCTCCGATCCATCTGCCTGGGCGATCTATGGCATTAGATTTTCTCAGTCCACACCCACATTGGGAAGCGAGGTGCTTACTGAGGTTCGCTGAATTTTGTGGTTGTCCAATCATCTTGACACGCGTGCCAGCAAGGATAACTGAAAGATCTACGGCAAAAACATCCCGTTGCAGGACAACAATGGAACCAACCTTAGGCATATTTATCAATAAAATGAGGGATGAGAACGGATCACAACACCTACATCGAACTTGTCAGCTGTGGCGAGATGGGTAAAATTTTCCTCGTTCATGATTGATGATAAAAAGGTGTTATTTGCCCCATATCATCCACAAGTGCTGTATTATCGACAAGCGCCGCTTCAATTGGGACATGAGCACCTGAAACTCAAAGGCCATACCACATCGGTATATTGTAACTGTCGGCTGAGTTCAGAGACCAGGAGCTGAATGTTGATTGACGGAATCCTCCACAATGGAACTCTCCCCAGGGATCCATGAACAAAACAAACAAGTCAATTTAACGTAACAAAGCCTGCCCCGAAAAGTGCTAGAGATTGTTGCTGTAAGTAGCACACGTGGGAACACGACACGCGGTCACATGTCATTTACACACTAAGATTCTGTTTACAACATACTTTGACTGAGAACCACGTTCATGATGGTCGAAGACAAGATTCAGGTAGCTTGTTACTCATCTCACATGACTCGACTCTACTGAATTTGTAGTCAGATTCCATTCTCTTTGAACAGGTCAATTAGTCCGGCAATGGAGACTGAGTTCAATTTTCAACAAAGGCTTCAGTTCTGGAACACAGTCGTACGACCTTGGCTTCAAGGCCACGGATACACCATGTACGAAATCGATCCGGATGAAGAGATGCCGGTTTGGACCTATTCCTGGCCATCAGAAATGGGGGATGCGTCCGACGAAAGTGGTCCATACGCCCCCTATGACAAAGTGCCTGAATCAAGCATCCTGTTGGAACTTGGGGAGTATCCACCACCATATGCTGTGAACGTTATGGTAAGCAGCAGAGGCACTATGTACACCCACTCCTTATACTCAAATGCAGGGACGCGTATGTTATGCACAGGATCAACATCTTCGCCATGTTGCTCTCAAATTGGTTGAATGTGATAGCAATGAAATTAAAGTCCTTCAAAGGATTTTCGAAAAACAAAGGTTATACCCCGACAATGTCCTACCTGGAATAGTTCCCATCCTTGATCTAATGCGATTTGGTGGACACTGGCTCGTTGTAATGCCACGGTTCGTGGGTTCCCCAGCATGTAAATGATCATGTCTTATCCTAGCTTCTAGTTGGGGTGTGGTCTCAATGTCGCCTTGGTTCAAATCTGTTCGGGAAGTTGTGGTGTACATACGTTCCTTATTGGAAGGCCTGGCATCCTTACACTCCTACCGTATCGTCCATGAGGTACGCATCTTCATTTATTTCTTACAATAATCCGCTGAAGGTTCTCGTAGGATCTTGCTGAACGAAATGTCTTGATTAACCATTTTCCGTTTTCTCCGACCTTTAAAACGTCCATGAGGCCGGATATACGCCGCGAGCGTCGAGTCAAGTATGCTATATTCGACTTTGACTTATCAAGGATCATCCCACCAGATAAAGATCGTTTGAGCTACAAGGAATGCCCCATTCCAACCTACGAAGTGCATCAACGTGACGATCTTCGATCTGGGCAATACGATTATGACCCTTTTGCTTGTGACGTTGCCCTACTCGGACTGTTCCTATCTCGAACTTTTGGTGTGAGTAGTTTGTTAGTCTATGCCTCTTGCAAGTAACTAACTATGACTAGCACTTGACACCTGTCTTGCCCATCATGGCCCCCCTGTTTGATAAAATGCTAACATGGCAAACAGAGAAGCGTCTTACCGCACAAGAAGCATTACATTTTTTCGATGATTTGAGCTCTGAGCTTCCTGCAAGTCAATTGGAGTACATTCTCCCACCCCGTGTTTTCTCAACAAATTCCATCGATTGCTGGGCTGGCCTTCCCGAGGACTTTTTGAGAAGGTGGTCCGATGTGCGTGCCCCACCGCTGCCTTGGTACATAAGGCTATTACGTTTTATTTGCAAAAATAGTGTAGGCGCATTCGCTACACGGCTGATACGGAGGGCGATTGACGCCATGATGGGTCGACTCAGATCTTAGCCCTCAGCGTGGCGAGATAGGTAAAATTTTCCTCGCTCATGATTGATGATAAAAGGTGGTAATTGCCCCATATCATCCACGAAAGCTGTATCATAAAGTTACTTACCAAGCGCAAATATATACAGCTCCTGCTTCAAACTGCGCTCCTTTGAATCCGCCATTGCGTCCATCAGGCTATTTTCGTACATTTGCGAGAGAAATGAGAGGCTGCCGTGCATAGAAAAGCCTTCCTGTTCTCTTCTGCCCGTTTTTCCTCAACATGGTACGAATATAAATCATTGACCAAAACTCCGTGACTACCAGCTGCATTGATGACGCTGTGAAATACTTCGTCAGCTGATAGCCAAGAGGACATTACCAACCCTCGAGCCCAAAACGTATTTGCAATGTCAACCTAAGGTGCTAGTAAAAGCGCTGATCAAATATGCTGCTCACATAGCCACATCCTCCATCGTTACTTCGATATTTCAAAAACTCGTCAAAATCTAGGGACAGGCCCTATCGTTGCTTGTTTAGAACCCGTAGCTTTGGTATAGGTTAGTGTACGTGTTACGACCGACTGTCCCATATCCCGCAAGGCTAGGTCCCCAATGGACATAGCCTGGTCGATCAAGTTGTATGCAAGGCTCTCTCGATCGGTCGATATAACCTTCGCAAGCCGAGTAAAATATTTCTTTGGCTACAAACACGAAAAAGAAAACGAAATAGAAAGGGACCAATTAGCGTTGACGAATGAATGCGGAGTAGAGATGGGATCACTTCGGCTCAATCAACAAATCGTCATACAGAAAAGGAACGTCAAGAGTGCCATCCCGACCTCTGCGTCGTCTTCTGAAGCAGGTCCTCAAGATCTTCTTGACAGGTAGCTTAGATGAACGTGAGCTCGCTGGTTAGGGGGTCGAAAATGTATAGGTCATTTGAGTGATATCGTTGGGTATGCCTAGAGATGCCAGTTGGGTTGACTTCTATACTAGAACAGCTGATCACACTCTGCGACAATTGAAGTTAGCACACAAATAGCTACCTCATGACATGAACTAGGTCAAATTTCGCAGCCAAATTGTCGCAATCAATATTTTTCATCCCCAGGTCTTAATATCTCGGAGTTAAAACACAGCGCACCTGAATTGCGCAAGGATACGTTGTATACGTATACTTTATATCGTAGAGGGTAGGCATGAGTGGAGACGGGATGTACCGCTGAGATTCCGATGGCCTATACATTGAGGGCTCGCTGCGAGGAGCTACAGCAAGCCTGAGTGAGGTTAAATCAAGGTCAGGATAGTTATTTTAGCTGCCTGAAGCAAAAGAGAATCCGTACCGTAATATCGCCGGCCTGGGACTTTATGTGGTGCCAGATATACATAGTGAATAATAAACAAAAGGCAGAAGGCCCAAGTGGTTGTATATTGGGAGAAACCCCGTCCAGTGCCACTGTGTGTCCTTCCATGCGACGCAGATCATTGTCCTAACGTGTCACGCGGGGATGAAGATTTCAGTTCCCCGAAAGTTTCGGCTTGTTGGGCTGGGCTGCTCTCGATAGCCTTTGTAAGCAATACGTTATGTGTAGGACCTGGGAACGGAATTAAAAGAGGGATGTGACTTTGAGCCAAAGGAGTAGGCTTGTTTTGGTCACAGCGTGCGACAAGTAGCGAAGTGGGGGAGTGGATTTCGTGAATGGTTTGTCCCTGAGGTAGTGAATTGCTTTGAATTGGCAGATGGGAGACTCCAATGTGTGATTTAGAAACACCAGCTCTTCATGGTCCGTGAGATTCAGCTCACATTTATGGCAGTAGTAACCACCCTCAGCACAAATCCACCCTTGAGGTCCCCCCGAGCTAGCTCAGACGGAGTGGCAGTGAATATCGGGGGACCTTGGACGAACGCAAAATGCAGGATCAGTCCCAAAGAAAGATGTTCGCGAGAATGTCACTGGCACAAATCTCCGGAGCGTGCTCCCCAAGAAAACGGCATCGTAAGGCACCGGGGAAGAACAGCTGAGCGTGTGGCGGTGGAAAGCTGGTTGTCTCCGACATGGAAAACTGAGCGCTGCAAGCACCTTTATCCTTGTTGCAAATTGTGTGCTACAGAAGAGATGTTTGCGCACTTCTAGCGGATATTGGAGTCGGCGGCTTCATTCAGGTGAGGGTTGGGGTGGTGCCCAACGATCATGAGTGGTCCATGACTCCATGAGAGGCGCTACGTGCTGATCGGTTCATCCCTCTCACAGGTGTAGTTTTCTTCGGCATACCTCCGTCGCGCCTGAGTGCTTCACACCACCAACCCCTACAAACTTTGACTCCTCCGACATGCTTGATTCACGGTTGGGTGACATTTGAGAGTCGCTGAGATGATGTTGTGAGAAGGCAGGCGCGCGATGCACAAGAAATCGGACAAGGTTTGCAGGAAGGATAAAAGTGTGAAAATGCACTGCAGGTTGGCAGTAGGCTAAAATTGAACAATTCCGTTAACCGATCAAATTACGCACTTCAGGCTCGTATGTACGATCGTTTCTTTTTTAAGTAGAGATATTTTGACTGGTATATAGCCCTCCTTCATGTGAAGATAATGCCGTTGTTATAAATCACATCTTCATGAATCACAGAATGAACGTTATTGTATCTGCGACAAACAGTTGACCACTTCAGGCTGCCAGTCACAAATTCTGTGAAAGCTTCTGCAACCTGACCAAACACCTCCAAATCTTCAGTATTGGACGAATACTTCGATTGCAGCTCCCTCACTCTATCCTCAAATCTGATTTCGTGATCGGTGATATGCTTCCCCAACCGAACCATCACATCCGACAGGCCCACATCACATCACCTTGCGATAAGATTGCAGATAGCGTTGTATAGGATATACCTGTGTGGTCCCGGGGTCGAATCAGGATCCATTGGTGGTGTTGTATTGTTCTCGCTTTCTTGAAACTGTTTCAACTCCCATCGGTAGGAATACATATCATTGACAAGCATCTCATGTCCACCAGCCAGTATCTCGAGTGAGCGAAACTCCGCATCCTGGGATAAACGCTGACTTGGTTCAATGTCAAGCTCCCAGTATAAAAGACCCATCGTGAACCTATAAATGCAAGGAAAAGAGGAAATTGAAGTTCGGAAGAATCTAGTGGTGGGCGGACAGCTCACCAAAATCCCCCTTCAAAAATCCGATATTCCAGGTATTTATCAAACCCCTGCATTACGCGTTTTCTACGCTCCTCATGATGATTGCCTGCCGCAACCAAGTAAAGATAAGTCTCGTTAAACACTCTCTGGGCACGCTTTTTCGATGACTCGTCTCCGATGGAGCGAATTCTAGTACATAAGTCATGTACCACAGTTTCGACTGGGTCCGTAGGAGCTCAGCCGGCCATGATAACGTCTCTCAACCTTTTGACAGATTCTTTGGCCTAACAAAAGTGACCTCAGCCACATATGATCAGTCGATCTTATGCTCACCTGCCTCCACAACTCCCATCGCTTCCAAAATATCATCATAAACGAAGAAAAAGGTAACCCACGCAGAAGCTAATTCTGCACGTTCCTCAGGAGCATTGGGGCACACTAGTACGCCCCATTGCTCTATATCCTGATTCGCGTAGGCTTCCTTCTCCTCAGAGGACGTCCACGGCCAGCGGTCTCTGTAATATCCCCGCACTCTCTCGACAACCCTCTCAAGATAAGGAGCGCTGTCGGGCGCGGGCCAGCAGAAGTAAAAACTGGTTTTATGATGAGGAAGTCTGAAGCTAGGCTGGACATTGTGGGTTAAGGGTAAAGCCCGGAGGCTTCAAGGTGAACGGTCGCTGGGTCCTATACCTTCGTGTCCTACTACACGTGGCAATTAAGCCAATAATGGTGTCGACCCTTGTGTTGTGTACAGAAATGCAGGACAGTTCCCCATTTCGGAGTGTAGTTCATTTCGTGTTTGTGGTCCGATCGAGCGTGATGTGGCAGTGGCGCCAAGGTGGCAGCGGTTCAGTATTGAAATAATGGTTTCTTGCTTTGGTTTACCGAGGGAAATTGAACGCGGGCCACGTCACAATAGCACGAACTCACACAACATTAACAGTCCAAACTCGATGTGACACTAGATACATCCTTGGATATTTTTTAGATAGATTCTTCGCTTGTTTCGGAAGCATCAAACATCAGGAATCGTCGGAGGTTTCTTCCTCCTGGAAGGAACGATGCTTTCCACTCTCTACATTTAATGTACAGTTGTCCCACATGCCCAAACAAATGTGTTCTAACAAAGGTCTACTCGGCCCCTTGCTGGATTATGTATCTACACATGTGCATGTCAAGTACAAAATTTGAATCGATTATTTATTTTGGTATCCAAATTATACATTGTACAGTGCTTTCCATCTATTGAGTCTTCACCTTATTCTCAGATACGCTATTGTACCGTCCGCAATAACCCGACCAAATAAAATTTCCCCCAATTACATCCGTGAGGGCATTGGAGAAGTTTTCGATGATTCTCAGATGCTCCAGCAAGTCACTATGATTGTCCTTCAACCTCTCCAACACCATCATATACAGCTCCTCCTGCTTCAGAATGCGCTCTTTTAGATTAGCCATTGCATCCAACAGGCTAATTTCGGACTTCTGCAAGAGAAATGAGAGGCTGTCATACATCGAAAAGCCTCCCTGTGTTTCCTCTGCCCGTTTTCTCTCAACACGGTACGAATATAAGTCATTGACCAAAACTCCGTGACCACCAGCTACATGGGTGAGGTTTTGAAATACTTCGTCGGCTGATAGCCAAGAGGGCATTACCAACCCTCGAGCCCAAAACGTGATTGCGAATGTCAAACTAATGTGCTAGTAAGAGCACTATTCGCTGACTAAATATGCTGATCACATACTCAGATCCTGCATCGTTACTTCGATATTTCAAAAATTCGTCAAAATCTAGGGATAGGCTCTTCATCCTTGCTTGTTTAGAACCTGCAGCTTTGAGATAGGTCATTGTATGTATTACGATTGACTGTCCCGTAACCCGCGAAGCTGGGTCGTTAGTAGTCATAACCTGGTCGACCAAGTTATATGCGAGGCTTTCGATAGGTGTCATCGCGCCGGCAACTTCGTCCCCCGAAATGACCTTCGCAAGTCGAGTAAAAGATTTCTTTGCCTGTAAACACGAATAGAAAGGGACTAATTAGCGTCGACGAATGAATGTGGGTAGAGATAGGATCACTTCTGTTCCATGCATCTCCTCCAACAAATCGTCATACAGGAAAAGGAACGTCAACAGTGCCACCCCGATCTCTGCGCGGTCTTCTGGAGCAGTAGGAAAACATAGTAATCCTAGGTCCTCGAGGTCCTTTTCAAGATAGCTTAGCTTCGCCTCTTCGGAGGTCCATGGCCACCTGTCGAGAAAGAGCCTCTGAACATTCGAAACTATCTTTTTTCTCTCGGGATGATGATGCGTGGCGAATCGAGAGACGAAAGCGGGCTTGCTGGCTAGGGGATCGAAAAGTGTATAGGTCATTTAAGTGACACTGTTGTGTATGCCTGAGAAGCCAGTCGGGGCTGACTTTTATACTAGAATAGCGTGGTTACATTCCATAACATCTTAATTATGGCCTGGATCATTTTCGCCTTCAGATCGTGGCGGTCAATATTCTCATCCCCAAAATTTTGATATTCTGGAATTAGAACACAGCGCACCCGAATTGCGCAAGGATACCTTGTGTACGTATGTGTTAAATGCTGGTTGTCTCCGATATGTAATACTGAGGGCTGTGAGCACCGGCATCTTTGTTGCATGAATTGTGTGCTACCGATAGGGTTGTGCAATTTTAGCAGATATTGGAGACGGCGGCTTCGTTCTGGAAGGTGGGGGTTGCAACGGCGCCCGATGATCATGAGTGGTCCATGACTCCATGAGAGGCACGACATGGTGATCGATCCACCCTTTCCACAGTTGTGGTTCTCTTCAGCATGCCTTCCGATATCTATTTCATGGCAGGGTGGCGGGGGCATAAGCACCCCCTCATCCGTTGGGTCGCAACTCCACCAGACGAAAGTCAGCCAGACGTTCTATTCGGGTTTTGCGGGATGTACGGAACTGTGCGGAATGTTGCTAAATACATAAGTACTGCGCAGGTAATCGGGGACGCCGACGGATATGGCCTTATTTACTCGGTGCACGGATGTGTCGCGCCCACATAATTTGACGGATCGAAAAGCCCGCGTGCCGACTAAAGAAAGATGATTGGTCCGACCTGAACAACCTGCGGGTTATAACATGGTAGTTTGGTTGTGGTTTAGACAGTGAGAACGGGCCGGAACAAAGGTGGAGCCCAGGGTCCTTGAGGACCTCCGTCGTCTATCTAATAGTCTGTTCGTTGACATCGCTTGCCTCGCCCCCAAGATGCCACGAGACGCGAAGTGACTCCGGCACGGAGAAAACCTTGAGCTCGAACCCCAATGCTAAGTAGGAGTCTCATCAGTATCCGCCTTCGAGGACTCTGGTGTTCTGGGAAATGATTGAGCCTCTGCATTGCATTTTCTGTATTCCTGGCGGCCGTAGGTTTCCTAAAAGATCCTTTGAGCATATTGTCTAGACATCTTGTCCCAATGGGGCGAATCTCCGTACACAAATCGCGCACTAATGGCCTTGATTACGTCCTCGGGAGTTCTACCATCATCAGAACTATCGAAGTATCCTTCTAGGTGCCAAAGAGCCAAGAACTGTTGAAAAGAAGCCATACAAAAATAATCGACCTAAGCAGAGGATTTCGGTTTCTAATGTGGAACACATTGGTCAGATTCCCTTGTAGAAAGTCCTCAACTGTCCTCAAAGTGGTTTGCTCGGAACCTTTGGACTTCGAAGGGACATCTGATCTTTATGGTTAGCAGCATGGCGACACAAGCCATATATCTCTGCATGGGGTAGGAAATTGACTTTCGCAACTGTAAGCGAGGAAGCGCCAGGACGGAGAGGTTCGGGTCAGAGTTTCAGCCCCAACTGGGGCGAACAATATAGCTCCGGCTTACTGCGTGGAGGAACAACATCTAAGGAATAATCATGAAGATATACCAACATACCTGTGGTCATGAGTCCAAGGAATGTTGGACATAGAAGAAAACGAATGAATTCCATGGGGCATTAAGGTTGAGGGTGAGCGAACGTGGCGAAGGCTGTGGTATCCATGAGACTCGTAGAGACTCATAACATTGATGTTGACTGACACAACGGAAAACGCATGCTACAAGTAGCGTGACGAGGTGTTGCGTTACAATTCCACACAGTACGACGGTAGCAAGAGGCCATGCGGCCCGGCTGGTGCAGTCGTAGGGACTGGCTGAGCGGAAAGAGTAGTTGATGGGATACAGCAATGGCAAATGCGCGCGATGGAGGGAGCAGCAGTGTGAAGGGGTGTGTCGAAAAGATGAATATCTGAAAGCCATGGCTAGATGAGGTACTCACGGATTAATTAGTTCAAATGTCAAGTTGACAGTTCCGTTGGCGAGGTCGATCAAACTTCATGATTCTCTGTACCAATTTTCTTTTACCGCGCTGAGGAGTGCACTCGACAAGATGGATTGCATATATTCCTTTCGTGCAACGTAGATGTGACAGGTCGAAGGACCGCGGGTGTTGTGGATTGATAGGATGGAGAGATCAGTGATCACGAGGCTTTGAACGGTATTGCTCGCGTATCCTCTTCATTCATGACTCCCCAAGCTACATCCTGGAATATGAGCAGGCTTCACTGGCCCAGTTCTCCGAGTTCATCGGCACCACCGGTCAAACGTTTGGTCTCCAATAGTTATGGGTCATTTGCGCGAAACATCAACGATATTCTCTGAGGTTACGACGTACAGTACTGGCTGCATTGAATGGCAGCATGGGAAAAGTGTGGGAAGTGCAAAGCTCCACCGCCGGGAGTTGTTGCCATTGCTGGGTGCAATCATGTTAACGTTATAGCGGGAGTTGTGAGGGTAGTAAGTACGTCGTAACTCGGGAAGAGGGCAATGATAAAACCAGGGTATCTGAAACCAGATATATTGTACATACCAGTGCTAGAATAATACCACCACAATGTGCCATGAATCAAATACCAGCTGGTTTCGGTAGTGGGTCATGTTCGCGACTTGCGAGGAGGTCAGGAATGGATTGAGAAAGAATCTGCTACCAGGACGGCAATTGCCGATATTGTTCTAACGTCTTCCCACGCCTTAGCCGACTCAGGCTCTCATCAGACCAAGCGGAAACTCGTTCTCTATGGAAGGCCGTTCGACGAACTAGCCATTCTTACCATATCCGCTTTACAGGTCCCGTTAAGGCCTTTCCTTCCGATACTAAGACTCGGCGGGGTTGGCAGCAACTACGAAGACCAACCTACTGCAAGCATAGTGCTATCTATGTCCAAATAGGTTTGAATAACAGCGAATTATACATATGACAAGGCTCACCTAAAATTCGGTATCGTTCGCTAATCATTTGTATTGAACAATCTATCAAGTATCTCCAAGAACCCGAGTATTGGAACCAAGTCAGTGAACTTATTCAATCGCAAAGCAAAGGTTTGAATGAGCTCAGACTGGAAATTTGACTTTTATTTACAGAACTAGACCTATTGAAATCGAGATGCCTACGAGATACAACAGTATGATATTGGACCGCAATACTATTCCACATCTCATCTACTCCCGACCCGTTCAAAGCAGCTGTGAGTAAACCATCAATCCAAGGACTCGAATGCACAGCGGAGACAAACTTACTCTTCATTTAAGAGACGGTGATGCTTGACCACCCGCTGCTCTGGTATCCCTCAGTCGCAACGATCTGGTAGTTGTGGCTGGACCCCAAGTTCATGCCGAATGAAGTCCAAGCCCTGAAGTGGCATCCAGTGTCGACCGTTCCGCTGATGGAGCCTCCGGGCTGCTTCTTGGGGTTGCGGACAGACCAGAATTGCTGGAAGGTCTGGGTGCCATCGATAGAGGGTGCGTTGTAGCGCCAGGTCGAAAGGACGTCATATGACGCTCCGTTGCAGTTAACGGTTCCCTTCCTCTGAGCAGCGGAGGAAGGGTTGTAGGAGCCGTACGACTCGACGACATAGTACTCGATGAGCGCGTTGCGGGTCCAGCCGTAGACGGCGAGGTAGCTGTTGCCGTTAGGCTGGTAGGTGCCGCTGTAGTTGATGACCCTAGGAGACGATCAGAAACCCATTACTTTTAGGGATGTAAAATATTCTTTACCTGCCATTGTATCCTGGGTTCCATCCCTTTCCACCAACAAGGTTGCCGTTGTTGCCAGACCACTGCAGGGAGTATTGGCCACCGTTCAAATTGGTGTAAGTGGCTTGGGCTGCGCCGTCCGTCCACCAGGAGTAGAAGTAGCCGCTGTGGGTACCCTGTGAGCTCGGGGTTCCACCACGGGCCTGTAGAAGCTCAAAGCCGGTAGAGTTCGTGGGGACAGCGAGGGTCCCGATAGCAGCAGTAAGTGTGACGAGGAGAGCAGAGAAAGAGACCATTCTGATAAATTTCGACAATGCGGAATTGTTGCTTCAATTGGTGGAAAACATCTCCCTTTTATATGTGGACAGCAAAAATATCGGCACTCGATACTCCTAAGCCCTTGTTATTGCCATAGTTCATCCTGCGTTTAGCCATATAGTTTTATCCGCTTGAATCGCTAAGGTCATCAGGCGTAGGTGACATAGGAATGCAACTGTCCATCGAATTTCGCCGAGAACCCTCGAATTGTTCATTTAAGTTCATAGGTATCTAGTCAATGATGTAATGTTTACTGACACGTTCCAGCGTTCGATGAGCGCGACGCTGAGTGAAATGCGGGACGAAGCCACGTTATTTGGATAAGTAAATGGGACTATCACATACTTTGTCCTACATGCAAAAATTTGAGAACGAACACGAGTGCGAGAAATGAGCGAGGTTTCCATTTCCTCGAAATCGGCACGCATACACTCCGGACCAAAACCGCCGACACGCGGGCACCCGAAATGTGCCAAGAGCGTGTCCCGAGTGACGCGAAGGCATCCAGTGATCACCTGACCGTATTGATTAGATGTACACTTGCATGGATAGTCGACGAATAGGGGCCGAGAGAATTAACACTTCGCGCACACCGTGTAGTAGTGTCGTGTATACGATTCATGTCGAATTTGTTAGCTCTGGAGGTGAACGGCACTAGGTAAGGGTTCCAATTCCAGAATTCTATCATGGATGGAAGGAGTCTTCTTGATTGCCAAGCAGTACTTACTTGACACATAGCATGGCCATGTGGTGCGAATGCGGAACCGTAGCGAAATGGTGCAAAACAATGGGTCTATTTCACGTCATGAGTGACAAGGACTAGCGTTGATTGGAGTGAAGTGTGTTGTCGTCTTGTTGACTTTGTGGGGTATGCAGGGTTCGGAATGTGACCCGTAGCAACCATGTGGGGTATGTACGCCAAGGAGGCACCGCGACAAACAAATGCACTCTAAGATTTCCTCCATTTATCAACCAAAGCTTTATTATACTCTGATCGAGCAACTGTATGAGGCGGGGAATTATGGGTGTTGGCATTCGGCGGTCCTGATATGTTAGGAGAAATAGAGTGTATAACTATTCCTGGACACATGTGTCTTGGGCTGGGGCGATTATGTAGTCTGTGAACGGACATATCATTGTTCGCTGTACGCCTGACGGTTCTTCGGTCCGCATATATTTGACTGTTGCGGACCCAAGTGTCGGCTCGCAAGGTGAGCTCCTAGGTCACGGCGGCCCATTTGTTGGGGGCCTGTATAAAAGTGTGTAGGGCTTGAGTGTATAAAAACTGGGGGAAGGGGCGGAAATATACACATACGACATTCCCATTCGTTCTTTACTTGTGGTAAGTCAGAGAATGAATCACAACTGATGACTGGGAAAGTATTCGCAGCAACTTGGGCTGAGAATTGTACATGTGTCATCGACATTGAAACTCTAAGAGATGTTGGATTCTGGGGTTGACGAAGGTTGGGTGTATCAATGTCGACAAGACCTGATAACTGGTTGGTATCGTGCTTAGAATTGTTATAGAGACGAGTCTTGTCTGGTTGGGGGAGCTCTGAGGAACGCCATTGCGATGCATTGTCTCCGACATGAAATCAAGAAGAACGAATTGCCTCCAACATATCCCTGTCCCTCGACGCTGGTGCGGAAAGCGAACTCAAGCCTGCGGCGGAGACGTGGTACTGGAGCTACGAAGAATACGTAATTAGCACAGAGCAGGTGCAGTTCATCCTATATCGACATTTATCTGTGCGTTCAGGTCTCTCATATCCGACATCCTCCTCTCTCGCCGCGAATTCCAGCTAATCGGTGCAGATTTCTTTACTGGGTGACATGGTTCCACCGATGCTCTTCTAGCTATACTTGGAGTTTTTCGATAGTCGTCGGGGACGTGGCTTAGGTTCTAGCCTTCCCAAAATTAACATGTACCGTTCCCGGCTTCCTACTTCTATATTCGCCTAGCTCGCCTGTTGCTGGCCAATCCCCCACGACTACAAGCTTGTTGGTGCCCCGCCCGCGGTTTCTCATGTTCGTGCTCATCAGTCCTGGGTCTTGGGAAGAGAAAATGTTGAAAAAGACTAGTAAAAGGGATGATCGAGAGGGAGCGAGTGCATGACGGAACAGTCTGCTGAAGTTGGTGTTGGCGAAGATAGATGTGGACAGTGAGCTGGGCTTACAGATCAGGGAGGCGATTTGTTGTTTTTGTTGTAGCTTCGTCCTCTTCCTCAAGCCCGTACAGTCTATATCGTTTCTCTCTATCCTTACCACCGGTACCGACTGGGCCACTTTGCTCGTCGGATAAGCTGTACAGACGCGCCATGCCCTGTCCAATCTACATTGGCGGCGGAACCGGGTTACAAAGGGCTTGTAGATAGAAATAGACGATAACACTAAGGCTTTGTAGTGATGGGGTGGTTGAGCAGTATGCATGGGTCATCCAGAGCTTGATGATCGAATGGCACTGCAAAGCGCACGACTATACTGCGATGTACCGTCAGGCTGTCATCGAGGTAGAACGTAAAAGGCGTTAACATTGTAACCGCGTCCAACAGCCAACGCTAACGAAATCAGAGCCGACGATATGCAGGCCAAATGTCATGGTTCTCTCAAAGTTTTCCGTGCGATCGTGACGACGGAACTCATCACAAACAATGTTTTGTTCAACAATTGTGCACGACGTCAAAGAGGTGTTCTACTTCCAGTGAGGATCTGAACTCCCGACAATATTGATCTTGAACGCAAACTAAAGACCTTAGAGGCGTACTAGGAAGGATCAGCCCAGTTGAGAAACGCACCACGATCATCGCTGGCCCTTGAGGAAACGTGGTTGGCTACCATTGCCATTGCAAGTTGTTCGTTGAGTGTCAACGCTTTCAAGTTTCGACAGACGATCAGCATGTTTAAGGCGAGTCAGTGATTGTGCTCGAGTTGGCGTATGGCTGTTGACGAGGCGCGGGAAACGCTTGACGACGCCATCACCAGCGACCGGGATTTGCCACTGTCTCTCCTCGCCATCCACCACCGTCTCCGAATCATGCTCGCTCCAAAGCTGAGGCCGAGTATGCTGCGCTCCCAGGTAGATGTATTTTACACTCCTGCCTTAATATTATATTACAAGGAGCTTGTGCGTAGCCAGTTATCCAGCGCCCCATCTGACGCTTCAACGACGCTTTTCCAGACAATTTAAGCACGTACCTAATAATCCAAGGCTATATAAGGTAATCCGAGAAGAGCAAATATCATTCTGCATTGACCTTTCACCTTCGAGTCTGGATGAGTTGTCAGTTTCGAATTGATGAACCCATTGGCTTGACGTATGTTGCCTCTTCTTCTGGCTATGCGAACGACATTCTCAGTCACGGATCCCAATGCAGGCTTGGAGCCCTGGAAAATTATTGTTACACCTTGGGCCTCATCACGAAAACTGATTTGGGACTGTTTTACACCCCTTACTAGCCATATCATCGCGCGCATGATCTGTACCCCTTCACGCCAGAGCTTTTGTTGTCTAGCAGGCGTCTGTTGCACACCGCTAGTACTCAAGATGCAATGGATGACATTCTGGGTGACGGCTTTGACAAAGGGAATGCCCAACTGAGACGCAGGCCACGTACCTTCAGATGAAAGAGTGAAGGTAGCTGGGAGGAGGCAACGGGGATAATTTATTACGAACAAGAGATTACCTTTTGGAAGCGTGTTCTGAAGAAGATGCTAGATTCACGTCCAGAATTCGGGACAGCGTCAAACAGCGGCGCCGTGAGACTCTAGAGCGGCTCCTTCGCCTTCCAGCCTCTTTTGTGACCTGCGAAGATCTTTGCGATGCATTATTACAGGAGCCCCATCATGATTGTGATTGTTCGACGACTCAAAGTGACGCAATACAACCGACACCATTGTATAGAAAAATGGTGTCGTGTTACGCCGTTCGAGGTACCTATGGACATAACAGTCATACAGGTACCTATTATTCGAATGTTCAGCAAGCCATTTTCAGGCTTGATGGTAACTAGATTTCACTAGGAAGACCCCGAGCAATATGGAGCGGGGGCTGCAAGGAATTTTGGCGGTATCCCCATGGAGTTATACGATCAATCCCCTTGCCTACCCAAGAGTTTCTGGATACCCAATGCTTGCTCTGTATATGACACATTTCCCCATGTTACCCGTGTGCGTACCCTGATCGGGGTAAGAATTCTCGGGGATGATGAAGCGGTAATCAGGGCTATACTGCTCCTCCCTTCTTTTCATCTCTCCTTCTCAGTTTCCGGGCGTAATGGCCGCCACAATGCGACCAATCGTAATCGATGATACGGACCCCGCAATACAATACTCAGGTGTGGGATGGTTTCAGGATAATGGAAGTCAGGATGGGGTTGGGAACTTTGGTCCAACGTATTTGAAGACACTGCATGGGACAAATGATAACGGCGGTTTGACATACACGTTTCAAGGTGGGCCCTCTTGTCCAATGTGTTCCACAGGCCACTCATTTGGTTGGTATCCCAGGGACATCTGTTCAGGTCTGGGGAACAACGAAGCTCGCGAAGACAGCAGAAGGGACGTTCGACCCATCCTGGGAATGCTTTGTTGACAAAATCAGCATCGGCGCCACCAAGCCATTTGAATTTGCTGAAAACAATTGGCTCCTGTGTGAAAAAAAGGACCTTGTGGATGGGCGACACGAAATCGCGGTTAATGTCAATACTGTCAATCACACATTTTGGTTCGACAGGATTCATTATACTCCTTCTCCCGGTATATCGCTAGAGACCGCTGTCGTCCTTGTTGACAATCACGACCCTGGAGTAGCCTTTGATTCGGGATGGCGGGCATTGGGGGGCTCTGCTAACATGACTCAGGCCACGGGTTCAACTGCGACATTTCTGTTCACAGGTATGTCCAATAATTGTCTCTGATTGTTTTTTCAATTCCTCATGCATCGCGGAGTCAGGTACGAGCGTCAGCTGGGTCGGGTTCATTCCTACTGAACTGCCTCACAACGCCTCGTCTGCGACATATTCTGTGGACGGAGGTCCCTCGATATTCTTTCCGCTAAAAGGTCTTCCACCGGGCTCTACGCCAACCGTATACAACCAGGTATTCTTCAAGACACCCGATCTTTCTCCCGGTCCCCATTCGTTGGTTGTTGTACACCAGGGAACAGGCCAACAAACACCACTCACGCTCGACTTTCTGTATGTTACCAACACTTCAACTCCAAACTCGCAGAGTACGAACTCAAATCCGAATCCTACGCCCACCACCGGGACGCCTTCCCCGCAACCAGACAAAGATAGCACCCCGGTTGGGGCTATCATCGGAGGTGTACTTGGTGGCCTCGCATTGATTTTTTTCGCCCTATTGATCCTCTGGTGGTACAAACGAGGGCAGCGTCGTGATGAGCATCGTCCAGAATCCAGTGCGCCCACTATACCCCCACACCTAGGGATGTCACCGTTCATCTACAATTCGTCGTCGGCGGGGTCAGGGTCATACATTCCTGAAATGGCTTACGGAACATCTACAAATCCCTCGTTGCAGAGCAATTTCCACCCTCAACGTGGCTTTCCGGACGTGACACCGTACAACCTCTCATTATCTCCTGCCACGCCAAGTGTACTCGAAAGTCAGTCCACTCTCTCGAGATCACGGCATACACCCTCCGCCAGTATGTCATCGGGCACCATGTCGGGGTACAATCTGGGCACTGTCACGGAAACGAGAGAAATGCACAAACAGCAAGAGCGGCGTCGACCGCCCGTGCGCCATCCTGTCATGCATGAAGATAGTGGTTTACGGTTGGGCAGAGGAAACGTGATAGATGTGCCTCCGACATATACCCCCTGAATAAGTGATCATTCCCCCCCGTGTACAATACCCATCTTTTGAATAAGAGCAATCTCAAATTCCTGTGTCGTGAATGGCTGGTCCTCGTTATCAGAAATTCAATGTTAATTGAGCTGTGCCTTGGACAATACATGTTTTTCAGGAATCGCAAACTAGGCTACATATTACGCTTTTGGCCGCTAGTCTTTCCGCAAGCATGGGGTCTTCGCGGAAGCTGCCAGCGTTCCCCTGCACAAATAACTCGCATCAGAATGGAAGCAAAAAGTGATGGTATGGATATGACGGACCAAAGAACGCCAGCCTTTTATTCTTTATAGTTTCGCAGTCCGAAACGTGTCTAGCGGACATTTTCGGTTATGAATTAGGAGAGATTGGAGATAGGTTCATGTAAATGTCTATACCACTTTTTTGGGCTGTCGAATATGATGAGAGGGCTGGAAATGACGGGACGGGTGGAAAAAGATGGGGCATGTATCGCGACCATCCGAATTAGATGGATATTGTCAATTTTCGTCCCATGAAACGTTGCATGTAGTACAGGTGGATACTAAGGACCGGGGTATACATTCAATATCGAAAATTTGTCTGATAGACCAAGGTGAACGAACGCTAATCCATGACCCAGCCCAAAGTCGCCCTTCCAACCCCCAAAACCACGAATAGTATGCATGCCCTGCCTGATACCCAACTCCATGTCCTCAACTACCCCTACACATGCATTCGAGGGTAGAAAAGAAAAGCGAAAACGTTGTCTAGAATAAATTTAATGACTTGTGGCAGTAAATACAAGGAAGACCTCACGAAGTCAATCTCATGCTAATTACGAGCATCAATGGCATTGATATAGCACAGCTGTGCCAAATACGTTAGACCTAACTGCTAACATTACCCCGAAGATCAGTACAAGAACGACCCAATGAACACCAGGACTCACATCGCTCGAGCAGGCACAACACTTCTTGTTCCACAACATGGGCTGATTGCTCCCTTTTTGCGCTCTTTCATCCTTGGAAAGAATGAGCCCTTCGTATAAAACAGCAACGCCAACACATCACATCACGCCAACCTGGGAATGCAGAACGCGAATTAGAATGATGATAATGGAGAAATGGCAAGGCTATAACCTCACAAAACTTTTACGAATATTTTAGCCCAAGGTAGCCCAACGATGTAATTCAATTATGATCGTCAGAACTTGGAAGGACAGATCAAGTAGGAAAATAGTTGTGATGAAAGGTTGAAAATCCTGATACAGATGAACTCGGAATCTTTCCGATCCTTCCGAACACAGTTAAAGGTGTTCGTTCGTGCTGGGTTGATGTTCGCTTTCGAGGTGAACAGGTTTCTCCTTCTGCTTCCACTGCTCGTATACTGATTCTGCACAATGCTGGCTACAACTTCCATGGATCAGGTTTTCTGACCATCCGACGCATCCGACGAATGTTGAGATCGTGAGACATCGTCATGTTATCAGGCGAGCCAACAGCCTCTACTCCAAGGATTCACACTACGTTTTGCATCATACTCTATCCTGGCGGGTGCCCTTCCTCCAGCTATCAGCCCATGAAGACCTCGGGAGAATGATGCATTCATCAAGAACGCAGCTGCGCCAACACCCGTCAGCTCATGCCCTCCTGTCCTGTACACCCCTCCGTTCTAGCTTCAGCCACGTAAAATTTTCGGAATCTGGAGAAGTCCAATTCAAGCGTTAGAACCTGGCAGGACCACAACATACTGTAGAGCGTCACTGAATGAGGCCATGATGTCAACCTCAACGGCATGTGTCCCCTGTATGTGGTGCCTCCCCAGCTATTCTCGCCGTGCACATATTTCCCGGCCAGCCTTGTACTAGCTGAATGAGAATTCTTCTTTCCTAACAGTTCCTCGTGTTTCAAGGCGGATGCTTCTCGTTGCCACATATCACTCCAAAAACTCTTGCTATTAGATTTCCTCCTAACATTGTGACTGTCTGGGAACTCGAGCAATTCTTTGTCTGGGTTATGAACTACTGCCTGTCGTGACAGCTTGTCCCAGACACTGCCGAGTCCAGCTTCTCGAATACGTTGGAATTCGTTGGGTACTCGTATACACTGGTCTGTTTCCTCTAATTTATATATTTGCAACTAATTCATTCTTCAGACGCTTTCCTTCACACTCAAGTATCCAGTTCAAGACTATTTCATCGGTTTCCTGTGGGCCAAATTATTAACGACTGCTATGTTGTGCATAATGCCTACACAGACCTTCGGGTGGGAAGCGCTCAGGAAATGCTGACCTCCATTTATCAGTTTCAGCGAGACGGACGAAGCGTTAGCGAGTAATTCTGCGTATCTAATCAAGCATATCACACCTCAGCAAGTGAATTGTACACGCTATCCTTCAACTCACTTTTTGGCGATATCAACACTGTAAACACAATCGTTTGTCCCGTCTAGAAAAAGCGGCTCAGTTACTGGCCTGATAAACAGGAATTTCAAAAGTACAGATACTCACGCAGAACAAGCACCGGACAAATGATCTCAGGCAGCCTGTATTCAAGGGAATCACGGTCGCCAAGACACGTTGTACCTATCCACGTCAGTCAGGCATGCTTTCCATAACGGTAAACACGGTTCACAACGTACACATGAGCATCTTCTTCCTCCCGGCGTCTCCCCTGTATGTATCGCGAATCGATTGCGTCCAGTATGCGTGCTGCTCCTTCGTCACCATGTCACCAAAACCGACGCCGATCAAGTCATCGGAGAAAAACAATGGGGCTTCGAAAGTGGGAGTAGGTTTGGGGGAATAAAGAATCTTGTACCACTAAGCGAATGTCAACCGAGTTGTATGCCGTGACCAGAAAAGAACCCTTACTGGTGGGAAAACCTCGAGTGTGTTCCAACAGCCGAGCTTGCGTGTGTCCTCTGTTTCTGCAAACATGGAGGAGCCGATTGGGACGATACCAAGCACCTTCTCTGGGCGCAATATGGCCATCCTGCTAACAATAAATCCACCTTGGGAGGTTCCCAGCGCGTAGACTTTCGAAATATCCAATGCGTCCTAGCGCGCACTTAGAGATGGTTGGGGTCTGCACCTGTTGGTATCACATACCGTTACGTCTAGAGCCATTTGTGCCGTGGTCCAGTACGACCTGGAGAGTGTACTGAGTACATATCCTAAGACATGCATCTGACATTGAGAAACATACCATCCCGTAGGGCCTTCGGTCTTCCCGTGGCCCTGAACTATGGATCAGCTCAGTCAACGACGAACCAAGTATGGGAGCTGGCGATTTCATCGATTCCAAGCAGATTGACTTTGTTCGTCAACTCCGTGTTATTGATTTGAGGTCCATACAACTCGAGTGTCGTCAAGAAACTGTGGAGGAGGACGAGGGTCGGGTTTGCTGGGTTCGGCTTGGGGGGTACCTGTCGATATGTAGCCGTGATACCAGAAGCTAACGAAATGAATTTAGTCTCCATGATTGAGTTTGTGGGGGTTGGTGATCGGTCCATTTATAAGAAAGCGTCATAGGTAGTGTGGGCGGTCACGAGGCTCCTATTTCCGCATGGGCATTGCATGGCTCCCTGCATCAGGGTATTCTCTCTTCCGCACATTTAATGCGTGTGGATGCCTTCTCACCTTCACAATAATGATGGAAGGACTATCTTCTGGGTCGAATGCAAGTCAACCAATTTGGCGGGGGGAAACCGGTTGTTCATATTAGTATTGCCACGAATTGAATTGAATTGACACGAAATGAACTGACGAGAGGACAGATAGAACCAATAGGATCAATTACTGAAAGGAGGCCCCCGGAAGCTCCCCTATATGTTCATATACTAGGACCAAGTTTTTTTTCGTGCCACTTGAGGATTGTGAATCTGGGCTCTGGATCTTTCTCAAACTGAAACAGACCAAACAAATGGGTGACCTATTACTTGAAAAAAATCCTGAAGGGAGGTCTGAAATCTGCTATACAGTAGGCAACAAAACTGTTTCAATGTTTTCACATTCTGTAAAGATGCATCCATATGTCAGAAAATAAAAATAGGAAAAATATGAAAAAATTACAGAAGCTGCATTGATGTCATATAATGTTGCTTACATAATGTCTTTGCACCACTTCCATTTTTGGTAGCAAAATCACATGATACATACAAAGCCATCATTGAAATGGTTTTGTTGCCCATCATTAAAAAGTAAGAAAGTGGTAAAACTAGTACTTGGTATATCCGCCTTTGGCCCTCAACACCGCAGCAATACGTCTAGGCATGCTCTCAATCAATCCTTGACAGACAGACTTATCTATTGCTTCCCACTCCTTCTCCACTCACTCCCAAAGCTCATGCTGGCTGTATGGAGGATTTTCATATTCATTGAGCTTCATTTTGAGGTGATGCCAAAGATGTTCAATAGGATTCATGTCAGGTGACTGTGCAGGCCACTTCATAACATTGAAACCATTGTCCTTGAACCAGCTTTGGGCCTTCTTGCTTGTGTGTTTGGGGTCATTGTCCTGCTGGAAGATGATTTTGGCAGGGGTTTTCCCATAGTGATGAAGGGAATCTTGAAGCTCATCCTCCATGATGGATACATAGAGGTCTGCATCCATCTTTCCCTCAATCCTGGCTGCATATCCAACCCCATCCCACCCCATGCAGCCCCATACCATCACATTACCACCTCCAAACTTCAGTGTCCCCTCTACAATCCTATCACTCAACTGCTCCCCTACCTCTTTCCAGATCCATTTCCTTCCATCTGACCTGAGATGGTTAATTTTGGTTTCATCAGACCATATAACCCTTTTCCAGTCCTCCAGAGTCCACTCCTTGTGCCTTTCTGCAAAGTCCAACCAATCCCTCCTATGATGGGTTTTGAGAAGAGGCCGTTTTTGTTTTACTGCAGGCTGTAAACCATGCTTTTTCAAGTTGCGACGAATAGTTTGGGAGGAAATGGATTGGTTGGTGACATCTTGAAGAGCTTTGGTGACTTGGACTGCATTATCAGCCTTGCCTATGTGAATGATGCACTTTGCATAGCTAATATTGGCAGAAGTGAGCTTGGAAGGATGGCCACCAAAGGACTTTGGGAGCTCAGAACAATACTGAGAACAGATCCTAGAGATAGTAGCAATGGAGAAGCCAGTGATCTTGTGGATCTGGTGGCCAGAAGTGCCTGCATCAAGCAGTGTGATGACATGAGAGCGCTGAGCAGGGGTAAGAGATTGCATAGTGTGTTTGGGGGCATTAGAGCACTTGAACACTCTGTATTTATACTAAAACATGAGCAAGTCATGTGACTACAGTTAAGATCTCAGCACTTTCTTATTTTTTTACAATGGGCAACAAAACTGTTTCAATGATGGCTTTGTATGTATCCTGTGATTTTGCTACCAAAAATGGAAGTGGTGCAAAGACATTATGTAAGCAACATTATATGACATCAATGCAGCTTCTGTAATCTTTTCATATTTTTCCAATTTTTATTTTCTGACATATGGATGCATCTTTACAGAATGTGAAAACATTGAAACAGTTTTGTTGCCTACTGTACGTATATAGGCTGAGGATTTTGCCAAAATTGCCTCAAATCTGCTATTTTGGGCTGGGAAAATCATCATTTTGGGAGTCTCAAATCCACAAAAATATTCTGAACATACCTGGGAGCTTCCAAATGCAAAAGGGGACTCAGGATGGTGGGGATACAGCTATGAACAAACAAAAACAATTACCTTGATCAATGATTTATTTGACAAGGTCAGACATCACAGAGGGCTTTTATTTAATAAAAAGAGCTATGGGTGTTCACAGGGAAAGGTTTTGCACAAGCTGGTTCCTTCTAAAATGAAATATATGGTCAACAGACCTCAAAACTGTGGCAAAAGGAAACTGTGGGAAAAATTTTGGAGTATGTGCAATTGATTCCTTTTGAAAAGCTTGTTGTAAGGGGCAGCATTGCCACAAGCAATACCAGAGGGAGGGCAATGTGCATGGCAAGGTCAACCATGTAGAGAAGGGGGCACTCAGGGCACAGGCAGCTTAGTTACAAGTTCTTTAGTTTACTAAAGATGAGTTCTTTATCAACCCAGTTTTCAGGCAAAAAGGTGATTCATTCATTCATTCATATTTCAACACTGCGGGAAAATATTTCCATAATGGGATTTTTCTGCTCTTATGGCTTTTTACAGCATTTCTCCACAAATACAAAGTATTGTGACATAATTTGCATGTATATGGGATGCTTACATAATGCCTTTGATGATGCCATCAAAATTATGCATATCTAATATTTCAAAGCATTGCGTTTCAAAATTTATTTTGTGATTTTCTCCATAACCAGTAAAGCTATTAACTTTGTTTTTATATGTTTGGAATGTACAAACATGGCTCTACAATTTCCTTGTTGAGCATATTTTTCCCACAGTCTATTTTGAGCAAAATATCAGAAATGTCCAGATTCAGCTAGTTTTGAAGGTCTGTGTGTTATGCCAGGGGTGAACAAACATCTTATAACAACAATGACCCTGACCAAACATGACCCTTGTGGGAAATTACACTAAACATTGGAATAATCAACAACTACTATTATATTTACCTGAAATACAAATTAAATTGATTTCTCTATTTATTGACACATGTCACATGATCTATTCCACCACATAAGTATACCAAATACATGACAACAATCTGAATGCTTATTTAGTGTACATGATCCTGGGAAAAGTTAGTTCTGATGGTTTTTGTGTTTTCTCCATAACCAGGCAAGCTATGGCATTGGGCTTTGTGCACAGGCATTGCTTGTTTACTTGGTAACATTTTCCCGTGGTCACATGACCTCTATAAACTATCATCTACATTGATTCTAGTCATTTTTACAACTTGCTGAAGGTGGAATGGACTTATTTCTCCTAAGAAAAGAAATAAAGAATGAGTACCTGCCACACAGTGTGTTGGCCCACTCCACCCAAGTCACACAAGAAGGACCTGGACCTAAGGTGTTGCAAAGGTGCAGACCCTGAAGGGTGAGCACCAGCTATATACAGTAGGTAAACTATGGAGATACTACAGAATGCAATATAGGCCCACTTGGGCATACAACAGTGCACTGGTAACACTGTGAAACTGAGAATAGATGAAATTCAACCCTGTGTTTCATCCTCTTAAATAAGAGAAATAATACATTAAAAATATGGAATTCATTCACTTAATAATCCTAAAATGTAAAGAATTTCATCTCAAAGATGTTTGAAAACACACCCCCTGTAAGGGGAAAAATGGAGGGAAAACCCCTCTTTAAGGTATAATTTGATGGATGAATTTCATGCAAAATTTGTCCATATTCATACCCCTCATAATTCACCCTCATAGGATGAATTTCTTACTATCAAGGGTGCTATACTAACCTTTCATAAAGGATGAATTTCATACTAATAAGGGCAAAAATACTGGCATTTTATGAGAGATGAAAATTATATGTTTGAATTCATCCCATTTTCCTCACTTAAATTCATCCTCTTTTTCATCATTTTACTGGATTGTTTTTGGATGAAAGTAGTACTAACTGCTCATCCATTGAAAGGTTGAAATGCACTCATTTTTATTTAGATATTTCATCCTCTTATAGATGTTTAAATTTGTGTGATTCAACATTTAACAATACTCTAATGATTAGTAGGCTTCTGATTCATTCCCTTCCTCATCCTCCTGGTCCTTATCCTCCTGGTCCTCACCCTCCTGGTCCCCATCCTCTTCCCCCTCATCACTACTATCTACTTCATCCTCATCATGCTCATTTAAGTCAATGTGACATCCATTTCCTCCTCACCATCATCATTCCTGCCCCCTACTGTATTTCCAGTCTCATTTGTATACCCACATTTACAAGCATAGGTGCATTTGTTCTTTAAATGTGACTTGATAAATTCTTGAGTGGCCCAGCCATTATGGAATTTTTTGAGGTATGTATGCCAACTTTTGGCCTGAAATAAATTATTTAAATGAGTAACAAAGCAGTGAAGAAAAGACTTACCATGTGGATGATTTGACTAATGATTACTGTAGGTTGCCTGTGCCAAACAACTGAGTAGTTGAGGCCTGCATCACCAACTAAACTACAAACACAGTGCTATTACTTGTAAGAAAAAAGATTGGAGCAAAGGGTTTTAAGAAGTAAAACTTATATGAATGGCCTTGTATAAATTGGAATCATCTTGGAGTTGCATTTCAGCCTGGAGATTGAATCCGTTCCCTGTGACACTGCACAGTGGGCATTGAAAGGGGGCTCCTGGGCTATAAGTGTGCTGATGCTATGTAATGTAATCTCTTACACACACACACACCAAACCTAACAATCAACTCATGAACAGTAGGAATTGCCTGTTTTGAGTTTGGGTTCAAGTGCTTGTAAGCACTAAGCTTTGAATAGTACTAGTCAAGGCTCTTTCCAATGATCTCTCAATGGGTTTGGTTCAGACAAAGCTTCAACACAAGTTTAAAACTTGCTAGGTATATTTGTAATATCTCTCAATCCAATAGACTGAGTACCAAGTGTATGTTCAATTATTAATGATCCCAAGCGGATTTATAAGTCCAAGCAACTTATTAAACAAACAGTGCCAAGTGCACTAAGGCCAAGTGCCTAGTAATTCCAATGGACAATGCGGTACTAAGTTCCAAGTGAACTAAGACTCTTCAATTCTGTGATCTCTTCAAACAATTCCAATCAAGACAACTTTGAAGCAATCTGAGCCTTAATTTGGGCACGCAATAGTGTTTTAACAAATGTGATTTGTATACTCTATAGTAGTGCAAAGTGGGGGCAAGATTCCTTGCCTTTGCACTACTCATCTACAGTCTATTTATAGTGTACAAACTAAATATCATACGGAATTGTAAATTTTATACAGAACCACGCTCCCCTGCACCAAGGATCTGTATTTAATGCTGACGCATCCTCTATGGCTTGGCGCGCATGCCATACATGCCAATTATGCCATTTATTGGTTACTTATCAAATATTGAAAGAGCTGGCTAAACTCTTATCAAGTCCCAACTGCGCGCTTTGTTATTTAAAACAGTGCGGCACTGTCATTTACTTCTCCTGATCGTCCCGGTTGTTATTCACAGTGTCCCGCCTCTTCTGATAGTTAACACCAAGTGCCCGTGACTAGGATCGGGTTGTGCAAGTCCTGAATTTACAATTACTTCTCCTATTAATGATGATCCCCGGACTAATGATATCATACTACAATGGTTACTTATGAATTAAGATACCAAGGTTGTAACTGGGCATGGTGAATAGGACTAATAATAGACCGTACTCATAGTCCTCTGTACTGATAGTGTATTATCCATTAGACTAGTTCACTCTGATTAGCTGTCTTGGAGCTCGACTCTAATCCTTTATTACTGTTTACTTGGTTATTAGAAATGATACTAATAGCCTTACTTGTTGACTTTATAAGTGCAAACAATTTTGGGCCCTATCAGCATGATATGACATTCTTTGGCTGTTCTTTAGCATGGGCAGCTTTCCAAAGGGCTATGAGTTCAGCTAGTTGAGTTAGTATGGTATAGAAAGTATGCAAAAAAAAGTAATACCTTTCATTTTCTTCATTTTTGCTTCCATTGCCATTGTCTCCAATGTATTTATCTGTGTACCTGGTGAAACAAAATGTAATAATAGGTAACATGTTTCCATTTGAAAACACAGTATCTACCTTTAACTCTCTGGGATGAGCCTGAAGACAATGCCACCTTGCAAGATTGCTTCACTTTTTGAGATGTGGTAGACTTAGCCATAGTTTTATGGAAAAGGGTGTGTTGGAGAAAGAGCTGGTGGCAAAGTTGAAGAAAGACAAGACTGAGCAAATGAGGAGATTCTGGGAGACACAGAGAAAGAGGGTTCTCTTAAATTTGAGGTGGAGCAAGTTCCATCCCTAAGGACAACAGAACTGAGCTCAAACAATTTGCACAGGGGATGAAAAAGAAAAAAAAATGGGTTCTGGGCTTTTGGGTTGGCAAAGGGATTTCTATAATCTGACTAGCTTTGGATTCCAGATCTTTAACTGTGCTTGGGTAGAACTGTTGGGGTTTGGGGCATGAGCACAAAATAAAACATATAAAGGACCTTGGAATTCAAAAAAATAATCATAACATAATGGCCACTGGCCTCACACCTAACCCTCCAGACACTTCCCCTACCCACTGTGCACTGCAGAATGATGATGTTTCTGGTGACAGTGACAAGTACAGTTGAGAACACATTTTAAATGTTTTTGACTATCTCTGATAGAAATTGAGAGGCTTTCAATTGGACGGCTGAAGACATTGCCGGACTCTAGTTGAGGAAGTTGATGGCTTGATAATGAAGCAGACAAAGACCAATGTAATTGAAACAACAGGCCACCAGGCAGGTGGTAGAATCAACATGTTATATGGTTTGCCAAATGACAACTCATGATATTGACAGCCTAAAGTATAAAGTACTTCAATAGACTCAAATTGAGGGATCATAAACACAAATCAAAGTTGATAGACTTAAATCAAGGTCAAGAGGACAAGTCAAGATCAAAGAGTGTGAGAAAAGAGTGGATGTGAATTGCTGTCCTAGATCTACATAACAGGGGCCTTTTATACATCAAAAACTGTACCTAAACTGGTAAATTTTATGACAGAGTCCATATTGCAAAAGTGAGGTGAAATAGGGGTATATCTGAAAGAGGTACCATATGATGGTATCTACAAGGGTCATCAATACTTTAAATTGAAGTCAGCCAGCCTGATTGGGCAGAGTTGGGTTTGTAATCCAAAATGGAGTCAAATCAACATGTGTTGGGTGTGATTGGTTGTTGAAATGTGCTGGTTGCACAATCTAGCAGCAGAGAGGCAAGATGAAAGGAAAAGAGAGAGAGGAATGGGATGTGACTAGAGGGGTATGAAGTTGTGATGAGTGTATAGACAAGTTGAAGAGTTGCCAGGATGATATCAAAGTTGAAGTTGCAGTCAAGGTCAAAGAAGAGGAGATGATATCATTGTTAAAGATATCAGTGTATGCACATAGCACAAGTGCAAGTGTGTCATCTCCCCCAGACTTGATTTTGACTTGCCCAGTCAAAATATTCAAAGTCAAAGTGCATATTGTCTTGTAGAAAGTAATGCATTTGGGTAGATTGATGTGGAGGCAAGTCGAACAGAGAGAGAGAGAAGTGACAAAGACCAAGGAGTGTGCTAGGGAAGGGGCTCAATAAATTTTAAAACAATGCCAGCAAGGTGGCAAAACATTGGGACATAGTGGCATGAAATTGTCAAGTCAATGTTGTAGCATGATACTGGTGGAGTTTGAACATATCTGATTACTTATTGGCAGATCACAGGAGATTCCCCCATCATTCTGATTAAGCATCTACCATGGCCAACCTCCCCCCCATTGTTGAAGCTAGCCATGTCCTCAATTTCCTCAAATCAGTCCAGGATCAGATCAGGCCAGGGGCAAACATGATGCCAGGGGACATGTGTGAGATTGCAGGACATGCAATGGTGACACAGGTAAGTCAATTAATAAATTGTTTGAAACAATGTGGGGTAAAGACAAATGGCAGGACCTATACATTGATCTGGCCAGTGCACTGACCAATGTTGTTACCGCCAGCATGCGGCATATGATGTTGTTGCTGGATGTGTTTATCTACAGGCATGTCAATGGAGCTTGGCGGGAGCTCAACTATCACAAGTACAATCATCTACTCAGCTTGGGACCAGCTTCAATCAAGGAGAAACTCCAGGAAGTTGAAGCTGAATTGGCCACTGGTCCACTAATGGAGTCAACAGGCTGTTCATAATGTCAGGCCAAAAGCGCGGCAAAGGTTGCTGGTGGGGATACCAGTATTGGTGGTGACTCAGATGATGAGGAGTTGCTGGCAGTTGTGAAGATGAAGGTTTTTGGTAGCAATGAAAGTGAGTCCACCAAAGAGCAGGTTCCTGTGTCTGTGCAGCCTGGGGCTCTTTTGACATTGTTGGCAATATTGAAGACCCTGCGGCTCCAGGTGGAGTTTGTGCTTACTTCTTGAAAGTCAATGGTAACAAATACAGATGAGGCAGGTGGCCAGTCAAAATGGAAAGCCAGTGGGGAGCAGCCCAAGGCAGTGGAGATGTTGGCAAAATGGGGTAAAGGAACATCAGGACCAGACTGGGTGTACCAGTGCTACTTGAAGTCACACCATTTTCCAATGACTCACGAGGTAAGCAGTCATGAACTGATGATGATCACAGCTCACCATATGATTGTTAGATGATCCAGCCATGCAACTACTGTCACAACATCAAGGGAGTTTGCAAATTCAAAGACTCCCTCATGTCATACAAGTGTATATGGTGTCAGGTGGGCAAACGGGTGTGTGACCCATTGGCAGCAGTGATGAAGGGATTGCCACAATGGGTGCAGGGTGAGATCACAAAGAATGTGAAGCTATTGAAACACCTTGTTGTTTTGACTACAGGTCTGGTTGGGCCTAGTGCCAGTACAGATGTTGGGATTAGCAGTGAGGAGGTTGCCAGTGACAGCAAAAGTTCACTGGAGCTCCCAGTTCCTCAGGGACATGTGAAGACCAACATTGGTTGCAGTGTGTGAGGCAGGGAGAGTTCAGCTGGCAGTGGTGTGCAAAGCTCAGCAGGGGCACGGCCCACATCATGGAACACAGGCAGCATCAAGGCGTGGCATGCAAAGGCGTTGGGAGTGCAGACTGGCAAGAGTTCAGGTGGGATCACAATGCCAGTTACACCTAGCTTGCCAATGGTCAATCTGAGGACTGGCCAGGTTGTTTGGACTATGAGGAGTTTGCTGTCAAGGGTGGTGATGAGCCAGACCATGCTGGCAATTGGGCTGTCTCCTACAGCCATGTCAGTTGACTTGGCACTCGTTCAAATAGAGATTGACGGTGTATCAGATCAACTTTGTCATCTGGAACAGGAGGCTTGCTGTGCAACCTTGAACCTCATGGCATTGCAAACATTCATTTTTTTGTACTTGTATTTCCAATAACTGTGAATAAATGAAATGGTTGGTTGCAATGTGTTTGGTGGTATATTGATGTAAGTTGGAGAAGTCATAAATAGGTCAGGAGGCACAACTATGCACCACAAAGGTAAACAGTATTGGTAGAGAGGGAGACAGCATCCCCTGGACTGAATTTGTTCTACCAGGGGGAGTTCAGGCTGAGAGGGTGTTTGGCAACAAAGCTGAAAGCGCAAAATAGAAGCTGAAAGCATGGAAACAATGATCAGCAGGGAACAGAAGTAAAGGATGATAAAAGATATGAAACAGTAAGAGAATGGAATGGCTCCCCCAGACTGAATTTGTTGTATCTGGGGTGCAATCTAGTCCAAAGTTGATATAAAATAAAGGAATCATGGAATAAGGAAGTGAGAAAGAAAATAAATGAAATGTGGATCAAGTCAATTGTGAATGTTAACACTCATTGTTGGTAATGACCATGTTGTCAGGGCCAAAATCTTCATTGGCATCTGACAAGGATTCTTGTGCATGAAGTTGTGTGGTGGAGATGTCCATGAAGTTGTTGATCAGTGGAAGAGGTATAGATGTGCACAAATAGTAGGGGATAACATGGAACACTCCAATTGGCTGGGTGAGAACAGTGCCATCAGGCTTGCAGAGGATATATGTGCCTCCTCAATCCTGTGAGATTATGATGTAGGGGCTGAGAAACCAAGGATGCATTTTTCTATTAAGGGATTTCTTGATTCGTGTGTTTTGGATGAGGACCAGTGCACCACATGAGAAGTTGAAGCCTTTGATGCTAGTGGTGTGGTTCTTTGAAAATCAATGCATGTGGTTAAGTTAGGCCTAGTAAATGTGTTGTCAAAGGGCTTTGACATTGGAATTGTTGTGCCTAATGAACAATCAAGTCTTCCATTGACAGAATGGAGTCTGGAGGTGGCATGAGGTATGTTGCTTCATCAATATTGAATGGGAGAATGGGGTGTAATCCATCAGCAGTGAAGTACAGCAAGTAACTGAGAGTGTGAGTCAGTGTTACATGTTCAGCCCAGAGAGCAGAATGGAAGCTGACATGCCATTTGTTCTCAATGCTATCCACAATCTTGTAGAGGGCTTGCCACAGGTTCCAATGTTTTTATTCAGCAATTCCATTGGCACATGAGCTGTAGCTGGATATGCAAATGTGATGGATCTTGTGTTGTTTGATGAGGAGGTCCATGGTGGCAATGAAGGCAGGGCCATTATCAGTCACAATCTCAGTGATTGCTCCCCACTGGCAAAGGATGTCCTGAAAAATAAATTTCAATAAGGCAGCAGCATTCTTGTTTTGTAACAGATGAGCTTTGGGATAAGAAGAAATGGAGCAACAGGCATGTATGACATATCAATAGCCACCTGCTGGCATCATCACCATAGTGTTGACATACACTTTATGAAATAGTGTGGCAGGAACAGCAATGATTGGTGGGATATTAATATGATGGACTTGTCAGGTCTGGCAGACGTGGCAAGAGTCTACAAACCATTTGACATCCAGCTTCATGTGTGGCCACCAGAACCATTCACAAAGATGGCTCTGAGTAGGGTAGAGACCCCAGTGGCTGACATGGTCATACAATTAGGAAATAAGAAGGAGATGACAAGAGGGAGGAATAAAGACTTTGTGACTACCTTCTGGTGACTTATGCCATAGTATGTTACTGTTACAAATTCCCTATTCACGTGTTCTACTCACTCTTTTCCTTTTACACATCATTGATTACACATGCTTAACAACATTGGCCAACTCTTATCTCTAAGGTTCCATATATACATTCCATTTCTCATGCTTACTCATACATGTACCCTTATCTATATAACCAATAGCACTAATCCCTCCTATCTATACAACCAATAGTGTAAACCACACTTATCTATGCTTATTGGACTCATACATATATATAGGGATATTCTAGCTTAGTTAGTTCTTTAGCTTGACCTAGCTGAATTCACCTTATTCATCTACCTTGACTCCTTGATGTGAACTTGATCCTACTTGCCTTACAAAGGGAGTAGTGTATCATTGAACAAACAATCTGACTTAGCCCTACTGATGGAGTCATTAGACATTGGACTTACAGAGTCAATGGTCTTAGAACAAACAAACAACAAACCAGATTTGATCTAGAGGATAAGGCCTAAACAGCCATAACAGTTACCTTTGAAGAAGAACTTGATGGTGTACCAGATAAGATTTTTTTTTTTTTTTTTTTTTGGTTCGACATTTTATATACCAACTGTACCTAATACATGTGCTGGTCACTACAAGTAGTAATTGGGGGAATGGGGAGGGGGGGCAGAGGACAAAGCGCTGCGGAGCTGGGATGCTTGCCTGACCAAGGTCAAGCTAGCGAATGGAGCTGGAGCTCATTGTACACAGGCCAGAAGGGCCAATCTATGCCAGGGGGTAGGCCCCCCACTGCGGTGCCCCACAGTGGGTGGTGGCTTTGAGTCCACCGATTATCCAGGTTTGCATGTTCGGGCAGGGAGCACCCTATAGCCATCACTTAGAACACTGAGTACCGCCCCTAGCCTGTTCAGGACTAGGAAACGTCAAAAGCAAAAGCGCTTTTGTTCTCTGAGAGGAAGTCAACCAGCCACGCATAGTGCAGCTGACAGCTGGGCTTGTCTTCCTGTCCATGTCGCGGACAGTCGTATAGGATGTGTTGTATGGTTTCCAGGGGAGCACTGCACCTACAGGAGACAGATTCTTCTTTGAAGAATTGTGATTGGAATACCCCAATTGGAGCGTGTCTGGTGATGCACCACACCACACATGTGGTCAGAGCATGGCTGTGACCAGTCTTGCACATCCACGGCCCATTGTTTACATGGGTCAGGGTGAGCGGGGTGTCCTTTTTTGCATAAAGCGTCAGGAAATTGGAGCCAATGTACTTCTTGGATTGGAAGAGAGACTTCCAGCCATCAAGCATGCATGTGACTGCTTTGTGTCATGCAAAGTCAGCAGGTATAACTGGTGCTCCACCTGCCTCAACGCAAGTCGAGACAGCGCTGATATGTGCCAGTTGGTGGTCTTCAATCTCCACTCCCTTTGTTGAAAAGACAGCCTCATGGTCGTGGTAGACCATGGCCTTACAAAGGGGGTAATTTCTATCCCTTGTACCAAAACAATTGACGCTTTAGGAACAGCAAATCTTTACCTGGAACACGTTTACAAAAGATTCGGATTACCTGACACCTTTTTATCTGATCGAGGTCCTCAATTCGCAGCCAAAGTCTTCAAAGAATTAGGAAAACTCCTCAGAATAAAGCTTGTAATGAGCACAGCGTATCATCCACAAACAGATGGGGAAACAGAAAGATTAAATCAAGAACTCGAAATCTACTTTTGCATGTTCTGTCAGAACAACCTGGTGATATGGAAAGATCTAAATCCAATAGCAGAATTTGCGCATAATCAAAGAACGCATTCTACAACAAAGAAATCCCCATTCTTCCTCATGATGGGATACGAACCACAAGCAATTTCATCAGCATTCCAGAAGACAAATGTTCCAAGTGTAGAACAACGGATGATTGAACTAAACAGAGCATGAGAGGAAGCAATAGCAGCACACGATCTAGCAAGAAGAAAAGTAGCGGAAAGAACAACATGAGGCTTCAATCCATTCAAACAAGGAGAACATGTTTGGTTAGAAGGAACAAATCTTCAAATTCCTTATCCCTCAAGGAAACTAGCACCAAAAAGAGAAGGACCTTTCGAAATTCAAGAAGTCCTCAGACCAGTGACATACAAATTGAAACTTCCATCTCAATGGAGAATTCACCCCATGTTTCATGCATCTCTTCTCACACCATATAAAGAAACCAATACTCACGGACCTAACTTCTTAGAACCCTCACCGGATCTTGTGAACCAAGAAGAAGAATACGAAGTAGAAGGGATTATAAATCACTGACAACGAGGCTGAGGCTTCCAATACCTCGTGAAGTGGAAAGATTACTCATCCGCACACAACATGTGGGAACCTGAAAAACACTTAAAAAGAGCTCAAACAATACTTCAATCTTACCAGAAGCTACATCGCCTCTAACCAGCTATCATCTTTCATCACTCTCAACAAGTTTCAAACCTTTCACAAACATGTCATCTCCTACTGTCAACAACTTTTACATTGCCACTGCTGCTCCTCTTACCACTCCTCCCAACTCCCCAATTGTAAACATCGCATCCCAAGAACGTCTTGAATTGGCCACGAAAATTATACGTCGACAGAAATTTTTATCGTGGTTCATGCACGAAGAACACCGTGAATGAAAGATTCAAACATTCAACAAACCACCTTACGATCAACTTATTAAACTAGTCGAAAAATATTTGGAGATCAGGAATATGCTGTATAATCAAACAGCAGACATCAGTCAGATTCTTGACCAAACCACCGAAGAACTAGTAGATACTCAAGAATTCCGAATCTTAGAAGATCTAATCCCACTAGTACAAGATGGAATTTGATTACCCACATTTACTCCTTCAACACCTACAGAATCCACCAAAAGAATTTATACAGTCGATGAAGAAACACAGACATCCCCTCCTAGAACTCCAACACCCTCGACTACAAACTCCCCTATTTATCAGACCAAACCGCTCCCAATCCCGCCCTTTTGCAAACCATCCCCTGCATCATTGGAACATTCCACTCCTGATCCAGTGGACATGGTTTCAAACAAAGAAGTATTTAAATATTTAAAAGGATGAAAAGCCACAAAGTCTGTCATCAAAAAGAAGAAATCACCCAAACCTATTAAATACACATTGAACCCGCTCAACTATGCCGGAAGTCGAGAAAACCCTATCAACCTCACTCAAGTCGAAAGAACACTCATGAACAAAAACGTATTATGTTCTAGATGCCTCAACTTTGGGCACTCATTGATACACTGCGAAAAACAATACTGTCCAATTTGTTTTCAACCAGCACCAGGACATTGTTGTGACCAATGTCCTCAAAGACCTCAAACTAGAACAGTAGGACATTATCAAATGTGGCGACAGTTTGGTGAAGAGTATGAAGAAGTAGATGACAGGATTGACAATCCTTTTGACTATCCAGAAGCCATTGCCAACATGACGGGAGAACCTATCGATTACTAAAGCTGGGACGCTTTAGAGATAGAGAGGGGGTAATGTTACAAATTCCCTTATCTGTTCAACCTATCACTTCTTTTCTTCTTCTTCTTACCTATTATTGATTATCAGATGCTTATCAATCTTATCCTTCAACATCTCCATATGCATTTCTTCTCTCATACTTACTCAGCTTTCTTACTCATCCTTTTCAATAGCTTACTCATCTTTATCTATAATGAATAGCGTAAATAATGCTTATCGGACTATTATGTATATATAGGGATACTTTAGCTTAGTTAGCTCTTTAGCTTGACCTAGCTGAATTCACCTTATTCATCTATCTTCTTGACGTGAACTCGATCCTATCTGCCTTATGAAGGGGGTAGTGCATCTTTGATCAGATAACTCGATAACTTGACTTTAGCCCTATTGAGGGAGTCAATAGATGTTGGACTTACAGAAGTCAATGGTCTAAGAACGAACGAACGATACATCGGATTGACTTAGAGGATAAGGCCTAAACAGCTGTAACACTATGAGCCTTAATTTGGTCTCTCCAGAGTTACTTATGGAGCTAACGCCCTGCTGATGACTAATGTCCTACAAGCGGCCATTGGGGAGGGCTATTACTGGTATTACCACACTCATAGGAGCCAGGTGTCCTGTCCCCTCTGCGCCGGGGTCGGAGTATTATAATCCCCATTCCTAATCTTACCATCCCCTATCCTTTTTGGGAGGTCTTTACACTAAGCCACATAACCTGTGCGGACTCCGTGCGGACACACGGACTCCACATGGACTCATTTGGCAGGATGCTCAGTCAGATGATAGTCTGTGTCAATCCGTGTGATTTCATGCAGACACACGGACAAGCACGGCTGGACAGCTGGTAGAGTCCACACGGCCAGATGCTGACTAATATTATTTCTAATCAGATTATTAATGTAATTTTTATTGACTCAAATTATGTAACTGAATGACCTAATATAACAGTGCTGAAAAATTTGCACCCAATGAGATTCAAACGTGCACAGGCAGAAGCATTACATAATATTTTTGACATTCATAACCGTTAGGCCAGACTGGCATTCATAGCTGAAAGATACACAGCCTCAAGTCTACGCGTTTCAGTCACATGATTACAGGCACATGCCACGGTCACATTACCATTGCCACGTCTTCGTTGATTATCTTCAACCACATCAACGACCACCAATGCACCAACCGCCAACGCACCCAACATCGCCCAACGCCGACCAATGAACCAATGCCCAATGCCGGTATGCCAGCAACGACACGCTCTACGGGATCCACCACGTGCAGCGGCTTATGCCACTCGTTGCCTCCTCCATCAAAATCTTGCAAGCGCACATTATCAAGCGCCAACAAAACCACTGCTGCAGCCAAGAAGACCAAAACAAAAGCAAAAGCCCCTCAAGCACCCGAAGCGCCTGGAGACGCACAAACGGCAAACAACAAGGTCGAGGGAAGTGGGGGAAATGGTGGAAAAGGACGTGGAACGAGGGGACAGTGTGGAAAGGGCGCCCCGAGGGGCGGAGGGAGGTTAGAGAATCTTGTTTCCTTACGCGCTCACCACACAGACTGTCCCCCCCTCCAGGAAAACGTCAGGAACCCGAAACGAGGAGGACGTGGCTGCCAACGCCCAAGGTGCCCCAGCGCACCTAACCGCGTGCGTTCAATTTTTATTATAATCGCATCCCCCTGTTACTAATTCTCCATCCCGGGACCAAATGTGCACTTGATGCAGGAACCGCCAGCATTGCGCCCCCACCTCATGCACAATTGGCCACCACACCCACGCTGCCAGTACAGGGCAAAGTCACCCGAATGACAACTGGGCATCTGCGACGCTTGGATATCAAGAGGCAACAACAACGACAAAGATAGCAGTGGCAACAGCGACAACAAGGCCAGTGGCAACAACGGCAACAGCAGCGGCAGCAACAACAACGGAGAAGCGGACGACAACAATGAAAACGAGGACAACGAGGACAACGACGAAAACGACAATGAAGGTGCAGACAAAGGTGCGGACAAAGGCAAACCACGCAACAACGGAGCACACAATGGCGATGACGAGGAGAAGGCCAGCAGCGAGCGAGCGCCACCCCACACCACCATGGCCAGTAACGACGACGGCAAGGCCTCCACCCCAATCCCTGACACTATTCAAGAAGCCACCCAGGACAATGCAGAAGGCTGGGGTGATGAGAAGGGTGAGGATGAAGGTACTGATGGTAGGCTATACCTACTCATTCCATACTATACATCTTTTACATCTACTTTACTAGCTATGGGACCCAACACAGATACAGGTAAACTTTGTATTTAGAAATTGAAAATAAAAATAATCATCGACTTTTATCAATATAAATAGGGGGAGATATCCATATGTCTAGCCCTCCAATTAGTCCACCCAAATTTTATGGTGCTTCTCGCACAACTGGGGGGATTATTAGGGGGAGAACACAAGGGAATGCCTTGAACCATGCAGACCTGCAGGAGCTTGGCTCTATGGACAATTTCCCAGTTATATCTCAACAAGGCCATGTTCAGGTCTATACCAACAGAGAAAGACAAGGTTTACCAACCTTTTTTAAACATGATGTAACCTCAACTCTTGGACCAGTTCTAGAGACCTTATCCAATCTTCTATCACCAGTTTGTAGTAAGTATATTCAATTTTAATAACCTAATTTCTTTTTGACCATATAGTAACAGAACAAAACCAACGCATTTTTATATTTGAAGAGACTAGCTAGGCTATAAAGGGAAGGTATAAAACAGCACTCAGAAAAAATGATGAAGCTGTCTGGGTGGCCAAAAATGGAAAACAAACTCTTGACTTTTATATTGTAAGTTTTTTATGCACTTGTTATATCATTTCCTAACTAACTAAACTTTATTTCTAATTACTCCATTCAGGAGTCTGATAATCCATCTACAAGTTGCCACTTGTCTACTCCATACTCTATTGCTTCTGATCCTCCAGGTTCTAGAACTGTTACACATGCTCCAAGCCCTGATCCATTCTCTAGTACTGTTAACTCTGGCTCTGGCTCTGGCTCTGGTTCTGGTTTTGCTTCTGGCTCTGACTCAGTAGATCCACTCAAGGCAGCTATCTTAACTAAGCTAGGGGTGTCTGCACATCTTGCTAGTTGTCAGGACTGGGGTCTTCATAGTTCTTTTGCTAAGTGGAAAGGCTATCTAGATGCCTGCTCCGCTTACAAGGAGTTTGTGGAGACTAAGAAATGGACTGGGCCAGTACTGACTGGAAGAGCTCTAATTGAGCTTTTTGTCTCTAAGTCCCACTTTCATGACCATTTTACTATGTTTGGGGATGTCATTCAATTCCCTGAAATGGTTGAGTGGCTGGAAAAGTCTGGAAGTGATTCAGTATTCAACAAAGAGGTCTGGGGCTATCACAAGGTGAACTACAACTTTAAAGATCTGGCTAAATGGTTGGACCTGGAAAAGAAGAGGCATTTGGAGGAGGAGAATTCTAAAAAGAAGTCTGAGAAGAAGAAGAAAGGCAAGGAGCAAGAGAAAGGGGAGGGGAGTTCTAAGAAAGGAGGAAAGGATTCAAAGGATAAGGGCTCAGGTGGAAAAAAGGGGGGAAAGAAATCTAAGCAAGTCAAGTAAATAAATGTGTATTAGAGTATTATTCTGACTATTCTGTTTTCTTGTTGGTTCTTTTTACAGTCTACAGCTGCTATCTGGAGTGTTCTTAAGAATGTTCTTATTTTTCTGGGACTTGGATCTGATTATCTGGCATTTCTCTGGAGTGTTCTTATTTTTTTGGAACTTGGCTCTTATTATCTGGAATCTTCCAATCTTACTCTGGCTAATTATGGGACTGGGTTATTTGCCATTGGCATCAGCTACATCTGAAAAAGTTCCATTTCCAGATGTCTCTTTTAAAGTGTTCAGTGATTTTATCCTAAACAACTTCAATCCAACAATATCACTGTCATCTGCTCTACTGGTCTTATTTACCATGACAGACAATACAGATGTTCTGAGCTTACATGCAAGACAAAAAAATCCTATATATAGTACAGAAATTAAATCTCCCATATCTGGATGGATTCGAGCCTTAGCTCGTGCACTGCATGAAAAGATGGGGAATGACAGTGATGAACTTTTCCAGACAACTGAGATCAGGTCAAGAAGATGCAGAACAACAGAACAAAATATTGTCACTGATATTGGAATGAAGCTGGATCAGCTTGCTATTGTGTTGACTCTATATCCATATAATAGCAAAGGCAAATATCTGGGAAAGCTGAAACCTATATCATATAAATCATTTGAATCAGCTCAAGTTATTTGTCCATATTCAGTTGTCTGTGAAACCACAACATGTGATCCTCGGTCACTTTTGCAAATCTCACGTTCTAGAGATATTCCAAGAGTCACATTAATAAAAGGAACAACTATTCATGAAAATGTCCAGGTCTTGACAGGGCAATGTCCACAATGTAAAACATTGTATCTTGCAGATCATGAGCAATCGCCACCTGACCATGAAAATGGAAAGTTTATGCAGATATACCTCAATTCAGCAAAGTTCATAAAAGTTGGTTCAAATCTCTGGGTGGATCACATATTCTTGGGTGGTGTTGTTAATGGCATGTATAGTTTTCATGCTTCATCATCAGCTTATGCAGAATACTGGAACAATAGCTTCTGGAGAGGTGCCTCAGTTAATGCAAATAAAGTATCACGCCATCAAATATGGGGATCATTTGTACAAGAGTCTATCAGATCTATTGCAGGTGCAGCTAATATGAATCTAGAGGTTCAGGAAGGCTTATCTACCAATGAACTCACAAAACAAGCATTTAAAGAACTAGGTGAAGATGGAATTATTGGAATTGCCAGTGATCATGCTTGTAGTGAATGTTCACAGCCATATAAAAAAGAACAGCAGAGCTAATTAATGGAGATGATGCTGCTGCCCTTGTTGGCATTGATCAGAATACTAGAGCAGTTCCAATGTTCACTGGAAATAGAGAACAGATACTCCCTGATCCTGATGCACCTGAACCTGGGCAAGCTGATAATACTATGAATATTGACTGTCTTGAGGTAAAACTAAGAGTTGTGGATGGGATGGTTACAGGCCCACAGAAATGTGCAATTGATGGCTGTACATCTGAAGTTGTTAATTTGCGAGGTGGGGTATTTTGTGCCACACATCTAGCAGAATATGGGGACAGATGTCATGTTCGGAATTGCCAAAACCCCAATGTCAATGGCACTCGTTGACTGGACCGAGTTCACTGGGAGTGTGTTAAGTCGTCGGACTTGTAACTCCGAGCGGGCCTCTAGTTGTAAAATAATAGAGGAATTCCTATGCAGAAAGAGCAAAGATCAGCGTAGCAAAGGCAATGGGAATATACCGGAGAAGGGTGTCAGACGGCAGGTGTGAAGGGGGTCGGAGATCGTCGGAGTCGGCGGTCACGACTTCAGAGGCGCATCGGTCGGCGACGCAGTACGACTGTACGGTGAACAGGACTCGGCGGTGCGATGTCCGAGCGTTCGGCGTAACGGGTTCGGTGTGGGATGCGACTTCGGTGCAAAGTTCGGACGCGTCTTATAAGAGAGCGAGAGCTCCGTAGAGAGAGAGAGAGGGAGAGAGAGAAGGTAGTTGATATCTGTTCCAAGTAAGTAAAATATAGAGGTATTTATACTAAAAGTTGTACCCTAGGCCAGAGTCTGTGTCTACAGATGTGACCAAGGAAACATGAAGGAGGAGATAGATAAATTAGATACAGGGTTGGTGTGGGAATGCGTCGTTATGTTTCATACTACAAGGCGGACTCTATACTTCGGTGTCTGTGCCCACCGGGCACGTCGGTGTGGCCATACCAACGATACGTACATGTTGAAGGAACATGAAGACGTGACTTTGGAGTCGGTGGTCGGCGGCGCGATCGACGAAGGGATATCCGGCGGCGGCGGCGGCGACGGAGCCACGGCGGGAATCGTTGAGGAAAGCGGTCGGCATGATGTTCGGTGAGAGTCAATACTTCGGCGGCGGCGAACTCGTGATATGGGACCGGCAGTGGTTATTCCGTATGATCTCGGCGGCGGCGCATGTTTACTCGGTAGTGGGGATTTCCTAGGTCATGGTGCAGTTAAGGAAAAGACCGTTTGACACGCATGGAGCGAGGCCATGCTTGTCATTGTGCATGTAGGGAACACCAGCACCTATGGGCCAGACATATTGCCAACCACAGTAGGCAGACATATGCTGGTGCAAGAAGGGCAATCAATAGGCCAGCTGAAAATCTACCTTGGCAGACTGCTGCAGTACCATTCAGACAAGCACATGATGAACATACTCCAGAAAGTGAAAGAAGTAACTACTTCACAGCATCACATTACTACTGTGTTGAAACAATTTGTGCTCCCTGTGGTGTTGTTGTTGCATGGACCAAATTTGATAAATCAGAGTCACCTACAAAAATCTTAGAATTTTTGGAGAAGGTTTATCCTACTGAAGAGTCAAGACCAGCATATATCTGCATTGATAAAGCTTGCCTTGTTCTCTGCACTGCTGTTGCAAATGGGAGCTGGGATGGGGTGTGGAAACCAACAACTTGTTTTATTGTTGATGCATACCACTATATAAACCATCGTGCTGAAGATTACTTATGCCGAAAGTGGTGTAACCCTGCTCCAAAAAATGGTTCTGCACCAAATTTAGTTGTAGTAGCCCATGATAAGGATGGAAATCCTTATTACAAGAGAGCCTTCAATACACAGGTATGTTAATGTGTGAGCTTTAAATGCAGTCATGCTTATTACAATATTACAGGCATGTGAACAATTAAATGCATGGTTAGGAGGCTTTGATTCAATTATCAGAAGAATGAAGCCTAGTAATTTTGACTGGTTCTTGCATGCCATGATGTTTTACCACACAAGATATGTGATTGAAAAGCAAGCAAGTAGAGATTCACCACCCCAGGTACAACAGGAGGAGCAGGAAGAAGATGAAGATGAAGAAACAGAAGTACAGCCAAACATTGATATGGCTGCAGAGGTTGTAGATGGGGATGTTGAATAAATATAGTTTTATGTGTAGTTACTAGTATTATATGTGTTAGTAGTATATAAATGAGTGGTTACTAGTATTGGTGTGTGTTAGTAGGACATAAATGGGCAAATTTATATAGAGTCCGCACGGAGTCCGCGCGGACTTGTATGGACTTTTGCAGTTTGTACTGATTTATATTATTTATATGGTGTCCGTGCGGAGTCCACACAGATTTTTGCAGTCTGCGTGGAGTCCACAAGGACACGTGGGGGACTGTAAAGTACAGCTTTTTGGCCCCAGGGTCACCACTTAAGGTATCGCCTTGGGGGTGTTGCCACTTGGGGTAGTCCAGTGACTGTCACATCACCAGTGGCCATAGAGCTCCAGATCAGGGGCTGGTATTTCCAGCTTTGAATATCCTTTACCAAGGGATTACCTAATCCAGATTTGATTCCCACACCAGGGAACTCATTAGCTGGTGCAGATCTTGGGTAATCTGCCTGAGCGGGAATTGAACCCTCAACCCTTAGGATGTTGCACAGCCACCATGATGGGAGCACAACTTTTTGCAGCAGTAACTGCTACTCCATTGTGCCCCCTACCAGATAAGATATTGGTATTGTTGATTGTCAATATCAGGAGGTCATTGGGGGTTTTGCAACATTTTGATGATGTTGTTGAGTCACAAATCAGCCCTCGTTTGGCGAGTGTTGCATGGTATAATGACTTTGTTTGAAGAAATTGTTGAAGGAGGTGTGAAGTCAAGGGAAAGGTGAACGGTGTCCATTAAAGATGATTGAGGGGGGTTGTCATGTTGGATAGATTGAGGAGTGGCAGGGTATAATAGTTTGCCATGAGTCAAAGGTGATGGGTGAAGTGTATAGAGTGAAACCAACAAAACAGGCATAGGAGGAGATGGGGAGGAGATCAGGTTAATGAAATGCATGAAGCCATATGCATGATTGATCCAGTCTTCATAGTCATTGGAGTTGTCAAGATCAATGTCATTGTCTGGCTGTGCTGGTCATTGAGAAAGGCCATCTGGGATGTGCAAGGCACCTGGTACATGGACTAGCTTGAAGTCAAACAGAAGGATGCTGGCAATCCAATGGTTGATCATTGCATTTGGTTGGATATCTGGGTTGTTAAGCATACCTTTGATATACTTGGCATCCACTTCAATGATGACGTTCTTCACACCAATGATGTAGAGTCAAGTCGCATGGAGTGAGTGAAATAGACTGTAGAGCTCAAGTTTTGGCTGAGAGTATTGTGATTTGCATTTGTTGAGAAGGATAGACCCAAGAAACGGGACACCATAAATAACAACTGGAATGATCAGGAGAAGTAAAAGACAGTGCCACACTGTTTTAAATAACCAAGTGCGCAGCTGGGCATTGATAAGAGTTTGGCCAGCTCTTTTGATATTGGCTAAGTAACAAGTAATGACATAATTGGCACATATGGTGTGTGCACCAAGTCATAGAGGACGAGTCAGCATTAAATACAAGACCCTTGGTGCAGGGGAGCATTGTTCTGTATAAAATTTACAATTCTTTATAATATTTAGTTTGTACACTATAAATAGACTGTAGATAAGTAGCACAAAGGCAAGGAATCTTGCCCCCCACTTTGTGCTATTATAGGATATACAAATCATATTTGTTGAAACACTATTGCATGCACAAATTAAGGATCAGATTGCTTCAAGTTGTCTTGATTAGAATTGTCTTGAAGCATTTGGTTAAAGAGATCACAGAATTGAAGAGTCCAGTTCATTTGGAACTTAGTACTTGCATTGTCCATTGGAATTACTAGGTGCTTGGCCTTTAGTGCACTTGGCACTGTCGTTTTAATAAAGTCACTTGGACTTACAGATCTGCTTGGGATTGTTAATAATTGAACATACACTTGGTACTCAGTCTATTGGATCAAAAGATATTATAAAAGTATACCTAGCAAGCCTTAAACTTGTGTTAGGGCTTTGTCTGGATCAAACCCATTGAGAGATCAGTGAGAAAGGCCTTGACTAGTACTATTAAAAACTTAGTGCTTTCAAGCACTTGAACCTGAACTCAAACAGGTGATTCCTACTGTTTGTGTGTTGATTATTAGATTTGGTGTGTGTGTGTGTAAGAGATTACATTTCATAGCATCAGCACACTTATAGCCCAGGAGCCCCCTTTCAGCAGCTTGTCTACCTTCATAACAGCACATGTGGTCAATGACGAGTGCCTCTGGAATGCAGAGGAAGGCCTTTGGACCAGACCAAGTACAGCCGACATACTTGATCCTCTGGACTATCTGGTTTAGGCTCTGGAAGTGTTCCCAGACAAATCAACGGATGCTGGGGTTTTTGGGAATAGTCTTGTAGGTACCATCAGGTAACTCATAGCATGTTGTTGGGCCTTTAACCAGTGCATTGTCAACAAAAGGGATAGTGACTTCCAGTATCTCTTCTTGTAAAGTGTATGTGACATCACTGTGGAAGATCAGCACTGAGTTTGCCCATCCCATTGGCATGCAAGTAAGTCAAAAGGTGCCAAGAGGTGTTTGAAAAGTGGTAAAGTCTCTTGAGTCTATTGCAAGACACCATTTGTCATAGCCAACAAACAAATTGAGTAGGCTGTAACAAGCTTGGCTGCCACACAACTCAGCCAGGTGTTTGGTGTATGGCGGCATACCAGAGTTGCAAATAGTGATGGTGTTCAGGGGTTGGAGGTTGTGAACAATATGAAGCTTACCCCTAGCTTTTCATAGAACAGTAAACCATCATGACCAGTAAGAGGAGTTTGATTGCTTGTAGACACTGGCAGCAATCTTCTCATGAACTATTGCAATGACTTTGTTGTAGATGCTGGGCAGTATTGGCATGTTTTTGAGAACCCAGGGGACATGCTTGACTACTGGCATGTGAACTGGGGGAAAGAAGTCTTTGCAAAACAATCCCTTCTGCAATTCCTTCCAGGTGAAGCCATTGATAGGGCCTGAAATTGTTTGCACTTATAAAGTCAACAAGTAAGGCTATTAGTATCATTTCTTTAGAGTCGAGCTCCAAGGCGGCTAATCAGAGTGAACTAGTCTAATGGATAATACACTATCAGTACAGAGGACTATGAGTATGGTCTATTATTAGTCCTATTCACCATGCCTGGTTACAACCTCAGTATCTTAATTCATAAGTAACTGTTGTAGTATGATATCATTAGTCTGGGGATCATCATTAATAGGAGAAGTAATTGTAAATTTGGGACTTGCACAACCCAATCCTAGTCAGGGGCACTTGGTGTTAACTACCGGAAAAGATGGGACATCATGAATAACAGCCAGGACAATCAGGAGAAGTAAATGACAGTGCTGTGCTGTTTTAAATAACAAAGTGCGTGGTCGGGACTGGATAAGAGTTTAGCCAGCTCTTTCAATATTTGATAAGTAACCAGTAAACGACATAATTGGCATGCATGGCATGCACACCAAGTCATAGAGGATGTGTCAGCATTAAATACAGATCCTTGGCACAGGGGAGTGCGGTTCTGTATAAACATTTATAATTCCATATGATATTTAGTTTGTACACTATAAATAGACTGTAGATGAGCAGCGCAAAGGCAAGGAATCTTGCCCCCACTTTGCACTACTATAGAGTATACAAATCACATTTGTTAAAACACTATTGCGTGCCCAAATTAAGGCTCAGATTGCTTCAAAGTTGTCTTGATTGGAATTGTTTGAAGAGATCACAGAATTGAAGAGTCTTAGTTCACTTGGAACTTAGTACTGCATTGTCTGTTGGAATTACTAAGCACTTGACCTTAGTGCACTTGGCACTGTTTGTTTAATAAGTCACTTGGACTTATAGATCCGCTTGGGATCATTAATAATTGAACGTACACTTGGTACTCAGTCTATTGGATTGAGAGATATTATAAATATACCTAGCAAGCTTTAAACTTGTGTTGAAGCTTTGTCTGAATCAAACCCATTGAGAGATCATTGGAAAGAGCCTTGACTAGTACTATTCAAAGCTTAGTGCTTCTAAGCACTTGAACCCAAACTCAAAACAGGCAATTCCTACTGTTTGTGTGTTGATTGTGTAAGAGATTACATTTCATAGCATCAGCACACTTATAGCCCAGGAGCCCCCTTTCACCGTCTTGGTGCACCATCATGAAATGATGCATGAGCTTTTGTTTGTTGCTGGTCAGGAATCCTGGTGGGTGATTCTTTTCTATTATATCATAGGTGGCCTGATTGTATTGGCCAGTAGGTTTGAAGCCAGGGGGGGGTTGTTGATAGAGTGGGTAGGTCCTCAAGTGGATTGCCAGTGATATTTTGGACTACATGGAATTCTTCAGGTAGAGTCTTGCCTATTGGTTTAATCTTGCAATCAACAGGTTTGTATTTCTTCTTTCCAGCAAAAACGGCCCATGGAATGGACAAAGTATTTGTGTGTGCCTCAGTTGGAGGCAATGTCATAGGGTATGTCAATTGGATTGTTGTGGGTTTGATGTGACCAGCTCTGGGTGATTGCATCATTGGAGGACAGATGGAAGGGAATGTTGAAGTGTTTGGTGGTTTGGAGGAAGTCAATGCCAAAAGTCAAGAGTAGATCAGAGTAGTAACAATTAAGTTGTCAAAGGCCACTGTTGGCCATTGTTGTGGTAGTCTTAGGTAAATTTGACAAGTAGTGAGGAACTAAATTGATTGAGGTATGTTGTTCAACACTAAAGGGAGTACTGGTAGTAGTGGGGGAGAGAACCAATGAACTATCCCTTGGGTGGAGTAAGGCAATGTGATGGTCTAAAAAATATGATGAGCAAGCAAGCACATGAACAAAATCAGAGGCTTGCATGTGGGTAACTTGATATCCTGGGCATGAGAGGGGGGGAGAGTCACACAAATTTTCTCATGCAAGTCATAGAGGAGGGTTATGTGCTTCAGCTGTGCACAGGTGGTAACATACTTGTTGATATTTGCATAGGGGAATCATCAACTTTTGATGTGACAGAGTATGTCACCACAGTAGCACTCTGTTGTGGAAAGGCCCAGTAGGCCCACAATGGACCCATATACCTGATTGTTGGTGCAATGTGCAAGAGTGCATGAATGGTGAGGGGACACATAACTACCTGCTGTGGATCATATTGGTAGTATAGCCTGTAGTTCATCAGACAGCATCTTGTCAGCAATGAGAATGACTTACTGTTTGTACTCCTCAACCCAATTCTGGAAACCTCTCTCAAGTTTGTCAACTTGTTTGCAGGTGATTTCAAATTCTAAGCAAATTGTTAATAGGTGAACTGATTGAATAAAGTGCTTATAGTATCAAGTATGTAGAAACCATCCTTCAAGGAGGGTGGGTGCAATATACAATGTCCAGATTGAATGTGTTTCAGTGATCATCTGTGCCCTCTTGGATGCAATATTTGGAACCCTAGATCCAAATGATGCTGGTATTGTCCCTCCTGCATTTTTGGTAGCCTCTCCAATAGCCTCCCATACTGTTGGCAACAACACATAGCCTTCACCATTGTGGGGAAGGTCCTTGAACTTCCCAGTCCAAAGGTGAATCAGATTTGGAATGAGGTTAGACCAGATAAGATGCATGAAATTATAAGGGAATGAACCAGGAAAAGAGAGCAAGCTTAGAGTGCTGAGCAGTTTGCATCATGGCACAATGGAATATAGTGCATTGTTAACCATGAGGATGGGATGTGGACTCCTTTGATTGTGCACATCTGACATGGTGAAATCACATTATGGCCTTTCATGCGCATGACCATTGAGATCATGAGTTATGAGTTCTTTATCAACCCAGTTTTCAGGCAAAAAGTTGATTCATTCATTCATTCATTCATTCATATTTCAACACCGTGGGAAAATTCAACTTCTTTAGTTTACTAAAGACAAGTTCTTTATCAACCCAGTTTTTGGGCAGAAAGGTGACTTGGGTGGAGTGGGCCAACACATTGTGTGGCAGGTACTCATTCTTTATTTCTTTTCTTAGGAGAAATAAGTCCATTCCACATTCTATAGAGGTCATGTGACCATGGGAAAATGTTACCAAGTAAACAAGCAATGCCTGTGCACAAAACCCAATGCCATAGCTTGCCTAGTTATGGAGAAAACACAAAAACCATCAGAACTAACTTTTTTCCAGGATCATGGACACTAAATGAGCATTCAGATTGTTGTCATGTATTTGGTATGCTTATGTGATGGAATAGATCATGTGACATATGTCAATAAATAGAGAATTCAATCCTCTTTGTATTTCAGGTAAATATAGTAGTAGTTGTTGATTTTTCCAATGTTTAGGATAATTTCCCACAAGGGACACACTGTGCGCCTGGTGGGGGAGGTTTTTCCCCCACTTAATGGATGAAAGCAGCATTTCCTAAGTTTAGTGGATGAATCTAAAGGGTATGAAATTGGGATGAAACTTCATCCCAGATATTTCATCCCTTGAGAGAATGAATTTCTGCTCTGATAATTTCAGAAATTTTCATCCCTTAGTGGTGTGAACTTTCATCCCATTAGAGGTGAATTATATGGGACAATTTTAATCCAGTGAAAAAGAGGGGAATTTCATCCTATAATGGGTGGGTTTTATTAGATCATTTTAATCTATTAGGCCCCTTTTGGAAACACGAGTAGGGTAGAAGTAGAGCCAAGTAGAGTAGGATTTCTACTTTTCTACTTGAGGCGCTAAAGCGCTCCCACGTTAGTCACAAACTGTCACAATTATAAGACAACAGAAAATCTCGAGCTGATCAATCATAGATTGATCTTGACTCAACGCTCAGATACCAGCATGGTTGTGAGCTGCTCGACTCAAGGCTCACAGCATGTATCCATCCACGAAACACGCAGGAAGAGCCACAAGAGGCTATCTGTTCTTGCTGTGCTTGGTGGAGCTGCATCATTGGCTGCCTATGGTTCCCATTATCTCAATAAGACACCCATCCATACATCAAAGTTAACGGGTGAAGAATGGTTGGAGGAGTTGATGACAGGTAGTGATTTCCCCAATCTTTAATATTTTAGCTCTTCACACCCCATATCTAGGCCATCCAACGCAATTCCGACGCCAGTTCGGCATGGAACGTTTTGTTTTTCGTTATCTCCTCCGGGAACTCCAATGCCGTTGTGGGCTTACCCCTACAAGACATGTATCAGCACGAGAACAGCTTGCGATTTTTCTTCGAATTGCGCGCACTGGACAAGGAAACATGGAGATGCAGGAACAATTCCAGCGAAGTGGCGACACAATTTCCAAGTATGCTCCTTCCATGTCTGATTGACCCACTGGATCATGATTTGGATTAGAGCATTCCATCGCATTTTAAACATGCTTGTTTCTAAACAATTCTATGGAGCCTATGTAAAACTACCCCCTAATGATGTGGTTCCGGAAGAGATCATCCAATATAGCCGGTTCTATCCTTTCTTCAAGAATTGTCGTGGTGCTGTCGATGGTTCGCTGCTTGATGCCTTTGTGTCTGCAGCAGATATGGCACGCTACCGTAGCCGTAAGGGTCGTATATCGACTAATTTGTTGGCTGCATGCCGATTTTCTCTCTTATTTTGTTATATCCTGAGTGGATGGGAGGGCAGCGCTGCCGACAGCCGGGTTTTCGACAATGCACGGCGAACCGATTTTCCGATAGCTCCGGGTACATATTACCTTGGAGATGCGGGCTTTCCACTTTGTGATGCCCTCTTGGTGCCATACCGTGGCGTTCGATATCACTTGAAGGAATGGTCTCAAAGTGGTCAGAGGTTGTGTCCTATCCCTTTATTCTATGTTTCAAATGTTGTTGACATTTTTGTAGGCCAGCAAATTATAAGGAGTTGTTCAACCTTCGCCATGCTTCCCTTCGGAATGCTATTGAGCGAATTTTCGGAGTATGCAAGCGTTGATTCAAGCTAATGGTTGCATCACCAGAGTATAGTCTGCGGACCCAGTCAAAAATCCCTCTCGCACTTGCTGCTCTTCATAATTTCATCCGTATTATTGACCTGGATGATGAAGCAGAAATGGATGGAGATTACGAGATGGGAGATACAACAGCTGATGCGTACACAGCACCGATAAATCCGGATCACCTAACATCCCATATTTCGCAAGCTGAAAAGGATCGAGCAAGCAGAATGAGAGATAACATTGCAATAGAAATGTGGGATGACTATCAACAATGGCGGGCAGAATGAGGGGAGTAATTAAAGGAGCGGATGAGAGTTATAGTGAATGGTATAAAGAGTGGCTAATATGTATATCGAATCGGAGCGGTGATAGGGCCCGAAATTGTTTGCACTTATAAAGTCAACAAGTAAGGCTATTAGTGTCATTTCTAATAACCAAGTAAGCAGTAATAAAGGATTAGAGTCGAGCTCCGAGACGGCTAATCAGAGTGAACTAGTCTAATGGATAATACACTATCAGTACAGAGGACTATGAGTACGGTCTATTATTAGTCCTATTCACCATGCCCGGTTACAACCTCGGTGTCTTAGTTCATAAGTAACCGTTGTAGTATGATATCATTAGTCCGGGGATCATCATTAATAGGAGAAGTAATTGTAAATTCGGGACTTGCACAACCCGATCCTAGTCAGGGGTACTTGGTGTTAACTACCGGAAGTGACGGGACACCGTGAATAGCAACCAGGACAATCAGGAGGAGTAAACGACAGTGCCGCGCTGTTTTAAATAACAGAGCGCGCGGTCGGGACTTGATAAGAGTTTAGCCAGCTCTTTCAATATTTGATAAGTAACCAGTAAACGACATAATTGGCACGCATGGCGCGCGCGCCAAGTTGTAGTAGACGCGTCAGTATTGAATACAGATTCTTGGCGCGCGGGAGCGCGGTTCCGTGTAAAATTTACAATTCCATATGATATTTAGTTTGTACATTATAAATAGACTGTAGATGAGTAGCGCTAAGGCAAGGAATCTTGCCCCCACTTCGCGCTACTATAGAGTATACAAATCACATTTGTTAAAAACACTATTGCGTGCCCGAATTAAGGATCAGATTGCTTCAACGTGTCTTGATTGGAATTGATTGAAGAACTACAGAATTAAAGAGACTTAGTTCACTTGGAACTTAGTATCGTATTGTCCGTTGGAATTACTAGGCACTTGGCCTTAGTGCACTTGGCACTGTATTGTTTGATAAGTCGCTTGGACTTACAGATCCGTTTGGGATCATTAATAATTGAACGTACACTTGGTACCCAGTCTATTGGATCGAGAAATATTATAAATATACCTAGCAGGTTTATAAACCTGTGTTGAAGCTTTTGTCTGAATCAAACCCGTTGGGAGATCATTGAAAAGGGCTTTGGCTAGTACTATTCAAAGCTTAGTGCTTCTAAGCACTTGAACCCGAACTCAAAACAGGCGATTCCTACTGTTCGTGTGTTGATTGTTAAGTTTGGTGTGTGTGTGTAAGGGATTACATTTCATAGCATCAGCGCACTTATAGCCCAGGAGCCCCCTTTCATCTGGAGCCCACCGCGAGGGTTCAGAGTTTTGAATAGTCTAAAGAGAGCATCTTTCTTTGAAAAATATTATACCAAGACGAGTAACGTCGTCTACAAATTGAAGTAGAGCGGAGAAAGTTTAGTCAATCTGTCTCAAGAGCCGTGCCCACAAGCCAGCTCGTCAAACAGACTAACTAATCAGCCACTTGCAAGACAAGTAGCTACAAAAACGCGGAAGACTAAAAATTCGCAAAACGCTGGAGCAACAGAGTCGTTACCACCTCCTAGGCGAGCGCGCACACAAGGATCTTCACAACCAGCCTTTGGATCTTCAGGACCAAGGCAAGTATTTAGAACCCCAGAGCCCTTAGGAAACATATCGACTACTAGTAGACCAGTAGCGCGCGGAAGATCGTCCGTAGTAAACCCAGTAGCAAACCCGAACTCGTTAGCTACTCAGAACCGTTCAGTAATCATGACTGAACCCCCTCGTAAATATATGCCCCAACCAGGCGTCCGTGATGCACCAGTATTCAAAGGAAAAGAGCCCACGGGTTTAATCCGGTTTCTGGAGCGAATGGAGGTCCTATGGAAGGAGTGTAACATTACAAATGATGAAGAAAAGAAGTTAATGTTGGGAAAATACGCAGACCTACAATCAGAGAATGAGTGGAGGGCATTAGACCACTATAAGACAGGCACTTGGACGGATTTCAAGACAGAGTTGATCTCTAGTTATCCGGAAGCACTCGATCAAGTAGAAGGATCAGTAGCCAAGTTAGAGGCAGTGTGTCGCGCCAACCCACGTATTGGAGTAACCGATGAGGCCGCGCTGAAAAAGCTGAAGCGTGAATTCAAAGCAGAATCTATTAAACTCTTGGGAGTTAGGCCACCTATTATCTCTAACCGTGAATTAGTTACCAAGTTCTTGGGATGTCTAGACGAAGTCTTCAGATCCCAAGTACAAGGAAGGCTAACCCTGCTAGGGAATAATCAGTCTAATGCTACACAGGCAGGACAAGCCGTTGCTACAAACAACCGAGCAGATCCTAATACTATTGCCGAAGCCGCCGCGCTCGCGCGACGAAAAGGGGATCAGTACAATCTGGAGGAAGTTATAGCAACTGCAATCAGCATTTCTGAAGGTGTAGCCAACATGAATATTCCAGACACAAATAGATCGTTTATAACGTCCGTAACAGCAACAGCAGCGCCCAAAATCAAAGTAGAGATGGATGAAATAAAACAACAAATAGTTAATTTGTTAGACCGTCTCCAAGTAAATGAGAAGAATACGAGGAGTGGATTTGAGGATGTAATGAAAGCGCTTCAACAAGCAACTGTTCAGAACCATGCCACGAATAGCGCACCCCAGCAGCATCAGTATCAGAATCAGTACGGAAAGCCTAAAGAAGGACAACCGCAAAGACCAAATGCGTATAAATGTCACTACTGTTTTACACCCGGACACTTCATAATGGCCTGTCCCGAGAAACAGAAACATTTTGAGGAAGGGAAAATAAAAACCAACGCAAATGGAGGAGTATGCTTACCAGACGGATCATATATTCCAAGAGAACCAGAAACGGTATCATTGAAAGATAAAGTGGAACACTTCCATTCAAAGAAGGTAGCGGCCCTTTATTACGGAGATGTCACAGAAGGACCCGCTCCAGGAGTATTGTCCGTTATGCAGTCACATAATGCAGTAGACAATAGTAACGACATTGGAACCTTGAAAGCCATAATGGCACAAATGGCACAATTTCAAGCGCAACAAATGTTAGGACAACAGAGCGCGCAAACCGCGCTGCCAGTAGCGCCTCAGATGCAGAAACAGGAATATATAAATAATAACTATAATCCTACGGCAAAGAGCGTGCCGAACCCTGACATAGTAGCCTTACAAGCACAAATGAGTACTTTATTAGGGCAGGTAGCAGAACTCAATAACCAAAACAAGGTTAAAGAGTCGGGTTTCAATTAGGTCCGATGAAGGAGGCTAAGGAACACGCTAGACCTACGACTAGGTCGCGTTCCAAGAGACAGCCAGAGGACCGAAGTAAAAATAGAAATAGTCGTCAAGAAAGTAACAATTCAGAGAGTAGTCAGGATAGTAGTGAAGAGGAGTTGGTAGCGCCGTCTCCTAGTAAAAAGAAAGTAAAATTTGTTGAACCATCAGTAAAGTCCCCAGTACGAAAAGAATTACCCTACATCGATGTGCCCGTGGTACCCTACATACCCCGGAGAACGGAACGCAACCCTGAACCAGTTGATCCGCTACCTAATTTTAACACTAAGCGCGGTCCGACTTATGAAACTAAGTCCCCGATAGAAGTAAAATTAAAAGGTGGCGATATAATTGCTAAAGTGTTAGACAACCCTATCACATTGACCACGGGAGAGTTAATGGGCTCGTCAAAAACCATTAGAGATGGAATAAAGAATATTGTAACTGCCAGACGTAAGTCCCTTACCCAAAGGGACGCTAACTTGCAAATAAACGGAATAGATGAGGAAGACGTCTTACCCTTTGGAGGGGACTGGGAACTTGATGATAACTACTTACGGCATGACGCGCTACCAGTAGAGTCAATCCCATTCCAGTCTTTCTTCATCTCAGAGTATGACCGCGGCGGAATACCTAAGGGATCTATAATATGCGGGGACCCAGTCCTACAGTATTTAGAATCTTTACCAGCCGGGGAAGAGCCCAAACAGTTGTATGTAGCAAAAGAATCGGCCTCTTTGCGCGCAGTATATCCAGTAATAAATGGGGTAGGAACGGAGGAATCTTTATTAGATGGGGGATCCCAAATAGTATCAATGGCTAAACAAACGGCTTTAGACTTGGATATTTCATGGGATCCGGACGTTGTCATACACATGCAGAGTGCTAATAAACAAGTGGAGAAAACAGCGGGATTAGCGCGCAATGTCCCTTTCTTGTTTAATGACATGGCCATCTACCTCCAAGTACATATTATAAATTCACCCGCATACAAAGTATTGCTCGGGAGACCGTTTGATACGCTCACGGAAAGTCAGATCAAAAATGCTCGGGACGGGGGACAAGTAGTCACTATCACGGACCCGAACACGGGACGAAGGTGTACTATTCCTACCCATGCAAAGGGATCACCGCCTAAGCTGTTGAAAAGACAACCGGAGCAGGATTTTCGGCCTTCGATGAATTAATCCAAAGTGATCAAGGAGAGCTAGCCGTAGAAATTGCTGAAGATGAGGACGGGAACTTTATTATAACGGGTTATAGACACCCTACTGATAAGCGGAATTTTGGTCACAAAGAACTTAGAGATGTCTTTTTGTCTAGAAGTGATGTAAACATGAATAGTACAGTACCTGAACGCGAATTACTAGCCACGTACTTGGCTTCCGTAGATGAGCGCGATGGACCAGTAATAAACTACGAGCAGAACAGTAGGGACCCAGCAAGCACACCCACTAGACCGCTGACATACGCTCAAGAACAGCCCATGATCAATAAAGCTTTAAGTAAATTAAAGCAGTGGCAAATTGGCACAAACGAGCGCGGTCTTGGAACGGCAACAAGTGAAAAGTGTAATATTGAGACCATGGATCAGCTAGTAGGAAAGAAGTATAAACCAGTACATTTGAAAACAAAACCAACACTGGCGGACCTGCCTGATAAATTTAGAATTATCAGAGATATAAAGGGCGACCCTTTAGCAGCCCTACCAGTTCTAACGCCTAACCCACCTCCGTTTAAACCAACTGGGAGGTACACTGAGGAAAGGCGCGCGGAATTCCAAAGAGTACACGAAGAAGAAAGCTTCTTAAAACCTAAAGAGATGGATATAATCCACGACTTTATGTGCAAACATAATGATGGTTTTGCTTGGAATGATAGTGAGCGCGGTAGTTTTAAGAAGGAATATTTTCCTCCCGTCGAAATACCAGTAGTCCCACATACGCCGTGGACAGAGAGGAACATTAGAATCCCACCAGGAATCTATGAAGATGTTTGTAAAATCATCAAGACAAAAATTGATGCAGGAGTCTATGAGAGATCCAATTCATCATACAGGTCTAGATGGTTTACCGTATTAAAGAAAGGCCCAGGAAAGAAGCTTAGAATTGTACATAGTCTAGAACCACTGAATGCAGTCACAATAGCGCACTCGGGTCTACCACCCGCTACCGAAGAACTAGCAGAACACTTCGCAGGGCGCGCTTGTGGCGGAATGATGGATCTATATGTAGGATACGATGAGAGGCCTTTAGCAGAAACCTCGCGCGATCTAACCACGTTCCAAACACCATTTGGCGCGCTGAGATTAGTAACACTCCCTATGGGATGGACGAATTCTGTTCCAATATTTCATGACGATGTCACGTACATCCTACAGGATGAGGTACCACATGTCACAATACCCTATATTGATGATGTACCCGTGCGCGGTCCAGCAACGCGCTACGAACTACCGGACGGAACAGAAGAAGAGCTACCTGGTGCTCCAGGTGTTAGGCGCTTCTTCTGGGAACATATGCAAAATGTAAATCGCGTCGTACAGAGAATGAAGTATTCTGGAGGAACATTTTCAGGATATAAGTCTATGTTATGCGCAAGTGAAATTCTAGTGGTAGGACATAGATGTACATATGAAGGACGGAAACCTACTACAGATAGAATCGGTGTAGTTGAAAGATGGGGACCATGCAAAGATGTCAGTGAAGTACGCGCTTACATGGGAACTATTGGTGTATGCAGGAATTTCATTAAAGACTTCGCCCGTATAGGTCAACCAATTCAAAAGTTAACTAGGAGTAGTGAACCTTGGATATGGGGGCCTGAGCAAGAAGAAGCGCAGCAGCTATTATTAGACGCACTTAAAAATAGCCCCGCGCTCCGTCCAATTAATTACACCTGGAATACGCCAGTAGTACTGTCAGTAGATACGTCATGGAAAGCCGTAGGCTACTATATCTACCAGGAAGACCCTGATATACCTGGAAGAAAGCACTATGCTAGATTTGACTCGATAACTCTGAATGAGCGCGAAGCGCGCTTCTCACAACCCAAACGAGAGCTATTCGGATTAATGAGAGTTCTAATGGCATGTTATTATTGGTTTATTGGAGTACGAAATTTGGTAGTGGAAACGGATGCAAAGTACATTAAGGGGATGTTATCAAACCCAAGTTTAGGACCTAATGCAACGGTAAATAGGTGGATCGATAGGATACTTATGTTCCACTTTACTTTGGTTCATAAAGCTGGTAAAGGCTTTGGCCCAGACGGTCTGTCAAGACGCGACGCGCGGCTAGGGGATCCTGTCTACCCGGACCCAGACGATGGTTACGACGAACCCTCAGGTCCTTTAAGGTTTATCAACCCAACGGAAGGATTGGATGACCCTTTGGAACTGTCAGACTTTAAAGAGGAGATCGACACGCGCGGCGGATATCTATTCCAACTTGCAAAGGAAATCTCTGATTTTGAAGTGGAAGTAAACAATGCCTGGGCTGGTGAAGCAGCATTTATCGGAGAAGTAAAACAGCACTTAGGTTTAGGACGGTTCGGTATTCAAAGAGAAGCTTATCTAAAGCAACTTGTAAATACTACTGTCATACCCAATGAAAAGTTTAAATACGACCCTAATGTAAGGGAAGTATATGATGAGTCTAAACGGACACCTACGGCACAGGAACAGGATAAAAACCTACCTTTAATAAAAGAATGGTTAAAAAGACCACAAAAGAGACCAAAAGGAATGACAGATCGCGCCTACCTAAAGTTTGCAAGGCAGGCATCTAATTTCTTTTTGGATCCAGAAGGCAGGATGTATAGGAAAAATATCGATAGCGCGCACCAGCTTGTTGTTGATAAAAATCACTGAACATATATGATGAAGGCATCTCACGATTCTGTTGGACATAGGGGTTTCTATGCAACAAAATCTTTAATAGATAAAAGATTTTGGTGGCCAGAAATGGAACGCGATGTATCATGGTATGTGAAGTCATGTCACATCTGTCAGACAAGGCTTTTAACTTTGTTGAGAATCCCTCCTGTTATAACCCACACACCGTCTATATTCCAAGTATTGCATGCGGACACCATGTATATGAGCCCATCGTCTAACGGTTATAAATACATTGTCCAAGGAAGATGTGCGCTGTCTTCATGGATGGAAGGCGCGCCCCTCAAATCTGAGGACGGCAAGACCTTGGGAAGGTGGCTGTTCGAAGAAGTAATTTGTAGATGGGGTTCTCTAACGGAAATTGTAACGGATAATGGTCCTGCCTTTGTCGCAGCCAAAGCGTGGCTGGAATCCAAGTATGGTATTACAGGAATAAGTATATCACCATACAATTCCAAAGGAAATGGGATCGCCGAGCGCGCACATTGGGATGTGCGTCAAGCTGTCTTCAAAGCTACAGGTGGTGATGTAAAGAAGTGGTACTACTTCTTCCACCATGTAATGTGGGCTGACAGGATTACTATACGGAGAGGGACGGGTTGCTCCCCCTATTTTATGATTACGGGCGCGCACCCAACCTTACCGTTAGATATCATTGAAGCCACTTGGTTAGTAAAGTTACCAGGAAAAATATTGACTACAGAGGAACTCATTGGGTTTAGAGCGCAGGCTCTAGCTAAGCACGTCCAGCATGTGGCCGATATGAGGAAACGTATCAATATAGAAAAACGAAGGAGACTATTACAGTATGAGAAGGATCACAGCGCGACCATCAGAGACTATGATTTCAAACCAGGAAGTTTAGTACTAGTTAGAAATACCGAGGTCGAAAGTTCGCTCGATAAAAAGCTGAAGCCACGGTACCTGGGACCAATGATAGTCCTGAGACGAAACCGCGGGGGAGCCTATATTGTTTGTGAAATGGATGGATCGGTGTGGCAACATAAAGTGGGGGCGTTTAGGGTTATTCCCTATTTTGCTAGGAGTACAATTGAACTGCCGGATAATCTGCAAGATCTAATAGACATCTCTAGCGAAACATTAAATGCTTTAGTGGAATCGAAAGATCCCGCTAATAGACAAGTTTATAAGGAGCGTGACTATACCTTTGACAGAGTCCAATTGGATCAGTCCGATTCAGAGTCAAGCTCTAGTGAAAACACTGAAGAGGGGATAGCGCCGGCGCTACCACAAACTACTATGTCACACCGGAAGTTGCATAAGTGATAAATCAGTATGAAAACAGAAGCAGTAAAGACAGTGTAAGCAACGAAGCTAAGTAGTAAGGACAGTGTTAAACCGAGTAAAGACAGTAATACAAAGGAGCGTGGGGAGGGACACCATAACTAAGGAGGAAGTTAATTGGACTACCCTCAAGCAGATATGAAGTCGTCTTCAACCTCGGGCAAGGGCACATCAGCCGGAGCTACCTCCTCTTTATCATTGTCATCCTGGTCATGGACTTCGGTAGCGCTTGCAGTGGCAGCCTCGTCAGAGCCTCCCTCCAGAGCGGCCTTGTTCATTAGACCGTTGAGGCGAGTAACCTCGTCCATAGTGGCGTCACGACGCTTCAATAAGAAGGACACTGTATGACTGATCTCCTCCAACTCAGCGCGGTAGTTTAAAAGCATCCTACCGAGGGCTTGCTTGGTGTGTGACAAGGGATCGCCCGCGTCAGCAATCAAGCGCGCCCGCGCTAAGACTACATCGTGCTCCTTGGAGGGACGGAAGTCAATAAAGACATGAGTATCTGATACACAGTCAGTATAAAAATAGAACCATCTATTATTAGAAAACGTACCCTCAGCAGATGCCTTTGGATCTTCATCCGGGGTGTCCTGCCTCGTACGCTTTTTGGGACGAAGAGTGCTGCCGCGGTTGAGCTCGGAACGCTTACCGTCCTGTAGGAATAAGAAACAAAGTAATAGACAGAGCAAAAACAAGAATGGGTACCTTGATGGCAGCCTTTTCAGCCTTAGTCCTTTTGACACGGGGAACCTTAATGTTCTCCTTCTCCTTGCGACTACGGGTGATTGGTCCTTCACTAAGGAGACGACTAGTCACTGGCCCAGAGACAGTAGCGCTAGCCGTAGCGCCGGAATCAATGACCATATTCTTGAGTAAAGAAGAGACGCCATTGAGTATGTCGCGCACTGACAGCACGGTAGCTAAAAAGAAACATACCGAGTCAGTACCAGACATTTCAATGTCACCGTCATATTCACCGCCAGCAATGACCTCGCCTGGAATAGCGGGACTATCCGCATCACCACCAGTAGCAGGGACCTAGTACCAGAAAACCATGGTTTAAGAACAGTACAGTGCAAGATAAGGTAAAAAGCGCGCACCGCGGTTTGAGACAGGTGCTCGGTGCGGACCTTTTCACGGTGACGGTGAATAGCGGCAGTAAGAGTCACAATGTTGCGGTAGACGGGCTCTTGAAGTAACTCGGGGTATACATGTTGTAGTCCCTGGAATGCTTTACGGACGCCAAAGATAACATTCTGCCAGGACCGCTCCGTCAAAACCATTTTGGACTCAGTCAGGAGTAGCTGTAAATTGTAAAAGTTGTTACGATAACGGCGTATATAAGTTAATTGGTAAAAAGTGTACCGCGGTTTCGCCTAACTTCCGGACGCTGACCCTTTGTTCAACAAGGGTGTCCATCGATAAACGAGCTTGAAAGGTGTGCCACTGAGCTTGGACCATCTTGAAGTTCTCGATGTCTTGATAGTTGGGGGGGCTAGTCATAATGATGCAGAGGAAATTGATTCTTCGAACCAGAACGTTGTAAAGAGAGTATAATAGAGTTGGGCGATGTCTTGGGACAAAAAGCACAGCCAGTGCCCTTTTTATACCTCTACGACTAGAGAAGTGCTACCCAGTCTCTCATTCGTTGCGCGCGTTCTATCCCCAGAAAAATCTATACATTTCAACTGAACAGGTCCGAGACGCGTGCCTAATTGAAATGCTGGGCCCAATTGAAAAAGGAGCTCCGTAAAAATTCATGTGGAGCGCGGCAGTGTCCGCATGACAACTGGGACAGTTGTTATCAGTGTTGAGGGGGAGATGGGTATAAGCAAAATCGAATTGGAAAAACCTTACCAAGGTTACAAGGATTGAAATAGATTGTCTATAAAAAGTCAGTGATCGCGCCACGGTTTTTAATGATCGAGAGAATTGCACCAGAATTAAACCGTACTATTTATAACTTAAGTAGCCGGGGCAAGGGCGGAAGCTTTCTTATGAAGACAATAGAACCACAGCCAAATCAATAGCATTGTTTATAGTCCGAGGGACTGTATGTAAGACAAAGTGTTGGACTTCAATTAATAAAATTGAAGCCCAACGAAAGGCGGGGGAATAAGTGATATGTAAGGGCACTAGGGCCCGGGAAAACACATATAGAAAGAAAACGTAGGTGGGGGGGGGGCGCGGCGCGGCTACTCCTCCTCGCTGTCAGGCACGGACGCAGAAGATCTTGACGACGAAGAACTGTCATCAACCTCTACTTCTTCTTCCAAGGGCGGCCAAGGGAGATTCTGGAAGTCCGCGTAGAAGAGGAGGGCGCTCTCCGTGGCTGGCGTAGTCAGCAAGAGGTTTTGAAGGCCCTCCAGGCCTTCCTCCTCGTACAACCTACCAATGGTGCCAACTATGCGCGCCAACAAGGAGTCGCGCATTTCAAGCGTGCGGTTAGCGGCCTGAATGACCTCCGCGGCAAGGGTGTCCGCGTCGCCGAGCTGAGCATAGGCTTCAGCAACCGCTAGTAGAATAAGTAAAATCAGTAGTAAACAAAAAGACGGAAAGAAGATGGCTTACTAGAAATGCCCGCACCAAGCATGGGCCCCAGATCCTCACGGAGCCTAGCGCGCTTCTGGGGAGTGAGGCTGAAGCTGCACTTCCCCTTCTTGGCAGTGGCGCATTCCACGCACGGTTTACCCCAACCGTTGAAGGTGCACTCAATGTCGCCGCGGGTGGCGCACATCATGCAAGGATAGCCCACCTAGTAAAAATGATCAGTAACAAGAAATAAAGTAGTAATAAACATACGGAAGAGCGCCGCGGCGCAAGGTCAGCCAGCAGGGAGGTAATGGGGGACTGTAGCGGCGTCAGCTCCCGGTTGGGAACCAGCGCGTGCTTGCGGCGTGTCGCCTGTGCCCTATCCCTAGAGCGAGTGGTCTTACGCGACCGACGAGGAGAAGGGGCCGCGGGAGGCAACAACTCCGCGAACCCCTCTTGAGCCAACTGGCGGGCGATCTCATCATCGAAGAGCCGAAGTTCAGGGACTTCAACCTTCACCAGCGGCTGCCCAGAGGACTAAGGAGATAAAGATGAGTAAAAGTAAATGACTTCAAGAGAGAAAAGAGACATACCGGGCCTGCTTCCGAGGGACGCGGCGCGGAAGCACTGCCAGTCCCCTGGGCGCGCGACATGTCGGACTAGAATTTTGAAATCAAGTCAGCAATAATGTGAAACTCGTAAAGTAAAGGATATACCTGGGGAACCGCACGGCCTTTGCCCTTGGACCCAGCTGTACGCTTCCGCTTGAGGGGCTATTAAAATAAGTCAACTACCGAAGAAAAGTAATAAAAAGCAGTAATAAACGAACCGCGGGTACCAAGACCGGGGAGCGCGCCGGCAAGGGCGCGGCGGACCAACTGTCCCGGTACTGATGGTAATGGCGCGGTGCACCAACCATGCGAGGAGGGACGAGGAAAGTATCCTGAAAGATACTTTCACCATTGTCGCGCTCGAAGCACGACCCCACCTGGTCCAGGACTTGCTCCACAGTGGGAGCCTGGCCCTAAAGTAAAAGGTAGTCAGCTTGACAAGGGCAGGCAGAGTAAAGAAGTAAACAAGTCACTTACCAGAAGAATGGAATTGTGGCCCAGGTCAGTCGATATGACCGTGCACCAGGAAGACCACGAAGCCTCGCGCGCGTCGACTGGGATGCGCATCACTTGAAGGTGAAGCGCGCGCAGGAGGAGAATAGCCGGATATGGCAGCGAAAAACGCGCGCCACGGACCACGCCAGTGATGGCATCCTGAGACCAGTAAATAAGTAAAAGGTTTTAATAAGTAAAAGATGGGCATACGATGAGCATGGAGCAGTGATCGACGAAGTCAATCAACTCGTCGAGGTCAAGGGGGCCCTGATGGTCCATACGGGGCGCGAGTTCCTCGGCCATAATAATCCACCCTTGCTCCATGGCGACAAAGACATCGCCCTCGGCATCTTCAAGGAGGTCGGAAAATGAGGGGACCGGCTGGTCCACATAGACCATAGTGGGGGAACGGCCCTCAGTCGGTAGAATCGCGGCAGAGAGCGAGAGAGACAGCGCGGAAGGCGAGCGCAGAGCACGAGCCATGGCGGAAGTAGAAGTGGAAGACATTTCTGTTTGAAAAGGTTGGAGCGTTTGAGCGATGCAGATAGCAAAGAGATTTAGAAATGGGCTATAAAGTCCAAATTGTCTAAAACTTAGCAAGGACGCGAGCTTTTTAAAACGCACAACCCTGCATTGCGAAGCTCTAAAGAACAAACAGGAGTACCGATCTCTTGCTGAAGTGTCAGAAACATAACGAGAAAAATGTCCAGATGACTGAAATATCTGTAAAGCGATGTCCAAATGTCAAGTACTCTCTCAGGAGACGTATATAACTGTCACGATCCTGATGGGAAGTAAACCTCTGGGCTCGATCCCAACATCGCGCGCCTACCTGTCTAAAAGCGGAACCGTTGTAACATTGTACTGAAAGATTAGACGCGTGCAGACCCGAAGTATTGGACCAACCTGCCGGCAAAGAGAGACTGAGGACAGTCTACATTTGTGGTATGGGGGAGATGATAGGGCCCGAAATTGTTTGCACTTATAAAGTCAACAAGTAAGGCTATTAGTGTCATTTCTAATAACCAAGTAAGCAGTAATAAAGGATTAGAGTCGAGCTCCGAGACGGCTAATCAGAGTGAACTAGTCTAATGGATAATACACTATCAGTACAGAGGACTATGAGTACGGTCTATTATTAGTCCTATTCACCATGCCCGGTTACAACCTCGGTGTCTTAGTTCATAAGTAACCGTTGTAGTATGATATCATTAGTCCGGGGATCATCATTAATAGGAGAAGTAATTGTAAATTCGGGACTTGCACAACCCGATCCTAGTCAGGGGTACTTGGTGTTAACTACCGGAAGTGACGGGACACCGTGAATAGCAACCAGGACAATCAGGAGGAGTAAACGACAGTGCCGCGCTGTTTTAAATAACAGAGCGCGCGGTCGGGACTTGATAAGAGTTTAGCCAGCTCTTTCAATATTTGATAAGTAACCAGTAAACGACATAATTGGCACGCATGGCGCGCGCGCCAAGTTGTAGTAGACGCGTCAGTATTGAATACAGATTCTTGGCGCGCGGGAGCGCGGTTCCGTGTAAAATTTACAATTCCATATGATATTTAGTTTGTACATTATAAATAGACTGTAGATGAGTAGCGCTAAGGCAAGGAATCTTGCCCCCACTTCGCGCTACTATAGAGTATACAAATCACATTTGTTAAAAACACTATTGCGTGCCCGAATTAAGGATCAGATTGCTTCAACGTGTCTTGATTGGAATTGATTGAAGAACTACAGAATTAAAGAGACTTAGTTCACTTGGAACTTAGTATCGTATTGTCCGTTGGAATTACTAGGCACTTGGCCTTAGTGCACTTGGCACTGTATTGTTTGATAAGTCGCTTGGACTTACAGATCCGTTTGGGATCATTAATAATTGAACGTACACTTGGTACCCAGTCTATTGGATCGAGAAATATTATAAATATACCTAGCAGGTTTATAAACCTGTGTTGAAGCTTTTGTCTGAATCAAACCCGTTGGGAGATCATTGAAAAGGGCTTTGGCTAGTACTATTCAAAGCTTAGTGCTTCTAAGCACTTGAACCCGAACTCAAAACAGGCGATTCCTACTGTTCGTGTGTTGATTGTTAAGTTTGGTGTGTGTGTGTAAGGGATTACATTTCATAGCATCAGCGCACTTATAGCCCAGGAGCCCCCTTTCAGCGGATTACACGAGGTTAGGGGTATAAAAGCACTGGAAGGGGATGATCATAAACTAATCCTCAGCCTCGCCGTAAAGTTCAGCCTTGATGAAGCGGGTACGGGCAGTTTTTTTGCGGATAGCGAGGATCGTGTCAGCAAATCCTGTATCACGGCGTATGATCTTGAAAACCCTGAGTTGTTCGTCGTCAGAAAGATCGCCATCATCCTCGATTGTGTGAATAGCAGACCGCTTGCGGGCAGGAGATGGTATGACAGTATCTGCAGCAAAGGCCTCAGCAAGTCGACTGATTGAAGATGCCATGCCTTCGATAGCCTGGCTACCAGTCTTGCGATGGTTCCTGGAACGTTTACTGGCACATGCCACAGTATCAGTCGTGGTAGACAGCATAGGTGCAGTAGCAGTGGGAGGAGGAGATGCAGGAGTAATTAGGGATGCAGATGTAGTATCGTTGGATGGAGGAGTTGAAGTTGGAATAGGCTGGGATGGATCGGGATCAGTGGAATCCTCCTCGCCTTCACTAGAGTCACTATTAGGCTCGCCGGGGCGGAAGACACCTTTACCCGTGGCATAAGTGCCTTCTATAAGATCAGCCATATCGTCGAAGTGTGGAAAGGAGGTTTTGCGCCACTTTTTCTGCTTGGGATGAGCCTGACAATATCAATCAATGGAAATAGAATAATGAACAGATTACAACGAAATACCTTGATGTAATTGTCCCATATGTTGTCTCCTGCAACAGCTAAATTCTTATCGGCATCCCATCCAAACCCAGAGAGTTCGCGGATCTGTTTGACATCCTTGTACTCTTTTTTGAGCTGGTAAAAAAACATTTGTTGTCAGATAACATTGATGCTTAATTAAACAAGACATACCGTGGACCAGCGGGTCCGGCAGCTTTGGGCCGTCTTTGGACTACCACCAGTATGCGCCTCAGTCCCAGCAAGCGCGGTTTCAGCAGCGTTCCATGCAGATGTGTGCCAGCCAGCATTGTCAGCTTGTCGGCCTTCTTGACGCTCCTTGAACAGCGTGTCAAGCAAGATTGCATCGCAATCACTGGTCCAGATAGCACGAGCACGAGTCATGGTAATAGAGACAATAAGAAAGATGGAAATTTGAGAGTAGAGACTGTATGTGTACAATAAAAAGTGTACTGGATTGGGCTGAAGAAAAATCGGACATCTTTTATAGTGTTGTGAAAGCCAAAAGAAAAAAATATTGTCCAAGGACATGCACCTTCCATGTTCAGGCCGCAGACAACTTTGACTCGGTGAAAAGTAGAAACAAGGAATGTGACTGCCTGGAGGCTGTTTATGAACCGAAAATTCAAATAAGTTGACATACAGACGTAACTTACCTGTGTTTCAGATCCTAGCCTCATTGTAGGGTTCTCCAGTGTGAATGGGGAAGCAGACATTAGTAGTCACATTACAGACCATCATTGCAAGGATTGACAAAGTATGCTGTATACTACAGTTGAATAGTATGCGGCGAGATGAGAAGAGGCAAGGACTGATCTTAATCTAACACATTGTGATTAGATCTTCGTGTAATCAGCGTGACACCAATTCTACTCTACCCTACCCAGCCGCGCCAAAAGTAGGACCCTTAATCCGGTAAACAAACCCTACCCTGCCCTACTCCTACCCTACCCGTGTTTCCAAAAGGGGCCTTAGAGAGTGAACTTTCATCCCATAAAAGGTGGAATATGTGGGATGATTTAAGTTCAGTATAGAAGGTATTTCATCCCACAAATAGTGGGTTTATGGGATGACTTTACTGCCTTAGATGAATTATTTAGAAAAGAAGAAATTGAGATTTTGGTTAGATTAGAATGAAGTGTTATATGTAGTATAAAATGACTGTGTTAATTGATCTATATATATATATGTGACCAGTACTATTGGTCCATACTATGTACTTGAGTCAATAATTGGCTTTGGTCAATAAGTGCTCATTTGCCATGGTCTTTAATCCAACCAATTAAACATTGTACTTGATCAATATCAACAAATTCTGTTGCCCCCAAATCTTTGTAATAGATGATTTTATGATGGGTATTAGTAGCTATGTCTACAGTGGCTCAAAAAACTGCCCCAATGTTTGTACATTTTTGAAAGATCAATATGGTATGAAGTGCTGACATAAGCAGGGGACCTGGGGTAATTATGTAAGATACTATGACATCGTGGCTTTCCAATGGACCCTGGATCATGTGATTTGGATCAAAACCCATTAAGCTATAGGCCAAACAAAATGATTACTCATTGGGGCAGTTTTTTGACCCTCTATCAATTTTCTATCTAATACTTTGTATGACCACCTTTTGCCTTTATAACTGCTTGTATCCGCCTGGGCATACTTTCTATCAGGTTTTGGCATACCTCTGGTGGAATTTCACCCCACTCTTCAGCCAATCTATCCCACAACTCATGTACTCCTTTGGGTGGTGTCGGATATTCTTTAAGACGGCGCTTGAGATGTTCCCAAAGGTGTTCTATTGGATTCATGTCAGGGGATTGGGCAGGCCAGCCAAGGACTTGAATGTTGTTGTCTTCAAACCACTGTGTGGCCAGTCCAGATGTGTGTTTGGGGTCGTTATCTTGCTGAAAGTAGCGCTCGCCATCCACCATTTCCAACTTCTCAAAACTTTCCTGAACTCCACTCTCCAAAATTTCACAGTATTGAACCTTGTCCATGTTCCCCTGCACCTCTATGAGCTTTCCCACTCCATTCCACCCCATACAACCCCATACCATGAGGTTTCCTCCTCCTCCATGTTTGACAGTAGGTGATGTTGTTCTATCAGATGGTGGTTCTCCCCTTTGTTTCCAGACATAAACCTTTCCATCTGACCCAATCCTATTGATTTTGGTCTCATCTGTCCATAGAACCCTTTTCCAGTCCTCCACAGTCCAGCTTTCATGATATTTTGCAAACTGGAGACGCCGGATGCGATGGGCTCATTTGAGAAGAGGAGCTTTCCTCTTTGTAGCAGCATAAAATTGATTTTCCTTGAGTGCATTTCTGACTGTCTGGGGTGTGACAGGATTGGGGATGATGCCATTGATGAATTGGGTAGCCTGAACTGCATTATCAAGCTTCCCTGACTTGATTTGACGAATAATTGACTGTTTGTCACGAACAGACAGCTTGGAGGGGCGGCCACCAAGGTTGTTTTCTTTGTTTCCATCCACATCTTTGCTGATCCTACTGATGGTACCCTTCCCTAGACCAGTTTTCTCCTTGATTTGACGCTGAGAATAGCCCTCATTGAGGAGAGAAACAACAGTATTGTGCTGAGCAGTAGAAATGGCTTTCATGATGGTGGTAAGAGGTCAAGAAGATGATTGAACCAATTCCAACATGTCAAATTGATACAAATAAAGTCACATGACATTGTTTATTCTTCCCACAGTCCATAATGTTCTTGCATTGGATCATAAATGCCAGAATAATGGAAAATAAGATAAGGGTCAAAAAACTGCCCCAATAAGTAACCATTTTGTTTGGCTTATAGCTTAATGGATATTGATCCAAATCACATGATCCAGGGTCCATTGGAAAGCCACGATGTCATAGTATCTTACATAATTACCCCAGGTCCCCTGCTTATGTCAGCACTTCATACCATATTGATCTTTCAAAAATGTACAAACATTGGGGCAGTTTTTTGAGCCACTGTAATAGTTTGGCCTGTTTGATACTTGCATAGACAAATGAACCTGCTTCAATACCATTTTTAGGAGATGCAGGAACTGTAACTATAAGCAGGCAAAGGACTTGTCCATAGAAGTCTTGAAGCTCAAACACAGGTGTTCGATGTCTCTGATGAGCAAACTTATCAACTTCAAGCTGGTACTAAGATAAGTTAGCAATATGCATTGAGCATTTTAGAAAGAAACCTACCTGGACATATGACATATCCCGGCTGTCTGATCTAAGTGGAATAATTTTATGTGCTTGTATTGTATCACCTCCTTCTAGATGATGCATCTAGCCATATTGGATGAATTTGGTATCCTGAGGTATAAGTTTCCTGATAAGTGATGCAGGTTTACTGAATCAAGTAGCTAGTGTTGCTGTGAGTACTTTCCACAGGGGAGTGGGGAGATATATTAGTCCCTTGGGTGGGGTGAAAATACGTAATGGGTCTAAATCAAGCTAATGAGTATATAAGTACTTGATTATGACGGGAAACATACATAGGGGAAAACTGATGTTCCTCTCATCAGATTTAGGGGGGAGGAGGTCAAGCTTTCCATGCAAGTCATAGAGGAGAGTTATTTGTGTTAAATGAGCACAAGAAGTAACATAGCTATTGATGTTTGGATAGGGGAACCTTCAACTTTTAATATGGCAGAGGAGGTCACCACAATAATGTTCCATTGGAAATGCCCAATATGCCCAGACTGGCCCCATAGCCCTAATAGTTGGTGCAATATGTAGAAGGGCATGGATGGTTAGAGGACATGTAGATACCCACATTGGATCATGGTTATAGTACAACCTGGAAAATCATCAGATCATGTTCAAAATTAAATATATATCAAAATACTTGCTCATCATATTTCTCAACCCAGCTATTAAAACCCCTTTCAAGTTCATCAACTTGATCCTGAGTAATCTCAAATTGAAGGCAAAGGTTTAATAACCTAACTAATTTAATAAAGTGTGTATAATATTGCGGACTTGTAAATCATCCTTTAAGGAGAGTTGGTGCAATATATAAAGTCCAGATTGAATAGGTTTCAGCAATCATCTGTGCCTTTTCTGATGCAATATTTGGGACCCTTGAACCAAATGCTGCAGGAATTGTATCCCCAGCCTTTGCTGTGGCCTGACCAATAGCTTCCCATACAGTTGGTGCTAACACATAGCCTGCACCATCATGGGAAAGATCTTTGTAATTTCCAGTCCACAGGGAAATCAGATTTGGAATGAGATTGGACCATATAAGGTGCATAAAGTCATAGGGAAATGAGACTGGAAAAGAGAGGGAACTCAAAGTACTGAGTAGTGGAATGCCTTTGACACCATATTTAGTAGCAAGGCATTCAGATTCTGCAGTGTTCGAGGCATATTGGACCTTCTTTGCTTGTCTTGGGAATGTTGCATGGTCTTGTAGTGGAAGTGTGGATGCATGATATTGTTGTTGAGGGTCTGGAAAGCCATTTTGTTGCAATGGAATGTAGTGTGTTGTTTTTTGTGAAAAGGGAATGGAAACTCCCCAAATAGTACACATTTGGCATGGATATATTGCATTGTGGCCCTTCATGTGCATGAGCATTGACATTGCAGGAATATTGCCAAAGACAATGATGAGGTGAGCATGAAGTAGGAAGATTTCTTTGCTGATTCCATTGAAGGCTGAAACCCCAATCTTGAGCTGCAGAAGCTCCTGAACTATGGGCCAAAAAAATGAATCTGCGTCGTCAGGCTTTTTGGGCCCTGGAATAGTCCCTAGACGAATTATGTTATCCTTGAGAAAGTGTTCCTCAGGAGGGAGGTTATAATTAAACATGATTATAGGCCATGCTGTCTTGGTACGGCGCTTGAAAGGACCAAAGCCATCTGTAGATAACCCAAGTGCAATATCACAAGGATCAGAAAAAAACCACTCTGGAAGTTCTTTGTCACCAATTGTAACAAATGTCTTCTGGAGTAGTTGATAATGGGTGCTGTCAAAGATATCTGTCATTTTTCTTGGGTCATGTTTGTGATTGGATTGATACTGCATTTTTTGAGCATACAAGAAATTTCCAAGCATTGCACGGAGTCGGGGAATAATAGGGAGATACTCTAGATATGAATAGGGTGTTGTCCCATCAGATTTATAGTGGTCAGAATTACATTTAGGGCATTGTTTGAGGGCTTTGTATGGGCCAGTGTAGCAGACACAAGATGAACAACAGCAGTCATAGCATACAGGCTGAAAACCAGAGAGAAACTGAATACATTTCTGTGTATTCTTCAGTGATTCTGTTGAAGTTATTTAGCGGATTTTCTGGAACGTTCTATCCGTTAGGCCATCTTGAACTTTCAGGGCAAAGAACTGGATGAGCTTCATATCACTCATATCTAGCATTTGGTCTGTAAACTAGTTAATATGATGCACATAATGATAACATAATGTACATACCTAGTTGTGAGACTTCCTTCATAAATCCCTCCCCAAGGAGATCCCATACTGAGATTCCTGCCTGGCTTGCCTCCGCAATTGGTGTTTCAAATTCATCACTGTCTTCCCCAAAGTCTTTGTTGGAACCATTGAAGTCCCCCCCCATATCATCATTGCCTTTGTCTTCTCCAGATCCAATCTCATCATCATTGCTATCCCCATCATCCTCATCAACAGTAAATCATTGTGTTGAATTAAGCCCACACCATTGCTGGCTGAGCTGATTGATATGTCCTGCAATGCGAGAAGAGCAGCATAAGTTGGACAAGCTGTATTTGTTTGAGCAATCCTTCAATGGAGGTAAGGATGGCGCCAATGGTGGATCAGGAGAGCTGTCATGAAATCCAGATGGTCCTGCCTTGCCTGTCAAATTATCAATAATTTCTTCTGCATTATTTTGAGAGCTGAAAGAGGTGTTGCCCTTTGTAGAACTAGGGGCCAGTTTCTTTGCTAGTTGGGCTTGTGGGTGGGGGGTGGATCCAATAACTTTATGCTTGGGATGGGGACAGGATGATGTTTTCTGTTGGGGCTGATCTTCCTGGTTGAGGCTCTGGATAAGAGACTGGTTCTGTGATAGGAATTTTGATGTGAGGTGAGAGTGCCCTTTCCCTGTCAAGTGCTGGCTCTCAGTCCTGGAGTTGACCCTTTTGGCACAGCCACATGCACAAAGCACTGTCTTACCACCCATAATGCGTGTTCACCTGGAGAGTGAAAGATATAAGTTGGTATGTAAACGAGGCAAATGTGTATGCACCAGGTCTCAAGGCCCCTAGAAAGCCGCAATGACCTCCTCAGTCTTATGAAACGTGGGGCGTTGCGCACATTGTGCCTGTGGCAACAGTCCTAGTTCACCTATTTACAATGGATCATTAGCTTCTTTATTTTTAGCTCAGGTTGTGAGATCTTATATTGTATTCAATATTGAGTACTTATAACAAACATACTGACTACATTTGTATAGAACTACTATATACTATATACTAAAAAATGTCTTTTACTTACCAAAATACTGAGGAGGGAGGCTGGGGAAGGGGCCAGGAGGCTGGGCAGAAGTTGCAGCGGGTGATGGTTGTGGTATGGGAGCAAAGGGGAAAGCGTGTGAAAGCAGGCTGCCAGCACATGATACGGCTCGGAATGTTTGGCCATCGGGCATCTCAGGGATCAGGCCTTTACAGCTAAATCATTACCTGAGAAATCCAAGTCACATTGTATAAGAGTGATATAACTGAGATGCCCAATGGCTGAACATTCCAAGCTGTATCATGTGTTGGCAGCCTGCTTTTGCATGCTTTGCCTCTTGCTCTCGTACCACAACCATCACCCGTTGGCCCCCTCCCCCTCATTGTAAGTACTTTTTCTTGATAGATTACAATTAGTATAGTAGAATTTGTAGTAGTTAATTGAATTCCAATACAAAACTATGAGACTTCGTTAAGAACATTAATAAAAGCTAATAATGATCCTACAGGAAACCTAAGGACATCACTGGTATGCAGGACAAGACTTGGGTGGAGTGGGCCAACACACTGTGTGGCAGGTACTTGTTCTTTATTTCTTTTCTTAGGAGAAATAAGTCCATTCCACATTCAGGAAGTTGTAAATGACTAGAAACAATGTAGGTGATAGTTTATGGAGGTCATGTGACCATGGGAAAATGTTACCAAGCAAACAAGCAATGCCTGTGCACAAAAACCATCAGAACTTACTTTTCCCAGGATCATGGACACTAAATGAGCATTCAGATTGTTGTCATGTATTTGGTATGCTTATGTGATGGAATAGATCATGTGACATATGTCAATAAATAGAGAATTCAATCCTCTTTGTATTTCAGGTAAATATAGTAGTAGTTGTTGATTTTTCCAATGTTTAGCATAATTTCCCACAAGGGTCATGTTTGGTAAGGGTCATTGTTGTTATAAGATGTTTGTTCATCTTTGGTATAATACACAGACCTTCAAAACTAGCTGAATCTGGACATTTTTAATATTTCACTCAAAATAGACCATGGGAAAAATGTGCTCAACAAGGAAATTGTAGAGCCATGTTTGTACATTCCAAACATATAAAAACAAAGTTAATGGCTTTACTGGTTATGGAGAAAATCACAAAATAAATTTTGAAACGCAACGCTTTGAAATATTAGATATGCATAATTTTGATGACATCATCAAAAGCATTATGTAAGCATCCCAAATACATGCAAATTATGTCACAATACTTTGTATTTGTGGAGAAATGCTGTAAAAAGCTGTAAGAGAAGAAAAATCCCATTATGGAAAATAAGTATACCAAATACATGACAACAATCTGAATGCTTATTTAGTATCCATGATCCTGGGAAAAGTAAGTTCTGATGGTTTTTGTGTTTTCTCCATAACCAGGCAAGCTATGGCATTGGGCTTTGTGCACAGGCATTGCTTGTTTAATATTTTCCCACAATGTTGAAATATGAATCAATGAATGAATCAATGAATCAATAGGCACTTGGCCTTTGGTGCACTTGGCACTCTTTTTCTAAAAGTCACTTGGACTTATTGGTCCATTTGGGATCATTAATAATTGAAAATACACTTGGTGCTCAGTCTATTGGATTAAAAGATATTATAAAAATATACCTAAGGTCTAAACACTTGTGTTAAGACTTTGTCCAAATCAAACCTGTCAAGAGATCAGTGAAAAAGGCCTTGACTAGTACTATTAAAAACTTAGTGCTTTCATGCACTCAAAGCCAAACTCAAATCAGGCAATTCCTACTGTTTGTGTGTTGATTGTTTAGATTTGGTGTGTGTGTAAGAGATTGCAGTGCATAGCATCAGCACACTTATAGCCCAGGAGCCCTTTCACTGTCTATCCCCTTTGTCTGACTCACATACACACTTTGTTCCCTGCCCTGTTTCTTCTTGTTGAAAATTGAAGTTGAATGTTGGGTTTATCAGGTGTCCACCCTGAATATGGATGTGGATTGTAATATTCTTCTAGCCACAAATGCACAATGAGGAGTACAATCTATAACATGTCTTGTAAGCATTACCACATACCTTTTCTCCAGCTGGATGGACAATGCTGACTTCTGCATCTGCCTTGCTATTGTCAAGGACCAGGTTACCACCTTCTGCATGCAATATCAGCTTTAGCATGAACCCCAATTCAAACTGACACTCACCTGTTTCCCTGGACACATTGGCTCTCTGACTTGAGACATCAGAATGGCAAGTTAGCCAATCCCTATTCTCCAGTAAACCAAGTTGATTCTCTGGTGAACAAAATTCCATGGAATTGTTGGTGCTTTTCTGGTCAGACTCTGTTTTGGATTCTGTTGCACTTGCCCCATGATTGCTTGCAGTACAAGACAGAATATTAGAGGTAACAGTAAAGCTGGACTTGAGGTTTGTGTTCATAGTAGTCTGAATTTCCTGACTTGTATTGTGATTTATATATTATGATTTTCACTAGTCTACTGGAGTCTCTACCCATGCTCAGTCAAAGGTCCAAAATTTAGAGCAGTGAGATCCCTTCAGCTCCACAAATTTCCCATTCTAATTTCTATGCTAGTAAACTTATTTTACATGAACCCTTCCATCACAAGATCCATGGTCAGGAAGAAAAGTTCCAGAGCTTATGGTAGTAAAATTTGCTGGTGGTCCGTTCCTGTGTCAAAAGCCCCACTGACAGATCTTAACCTCTATTGAGTCTTTAAAAATACAACTCATTGTTCTTCCTTCCAGTACATTTTTTTCAATGGCAAAAACCAAAGTTTTTAAAACCACAGTGTCCAAAACCATGGTGTCCAAGACATCAAAGCAAAGCAGCAAGGCCAAACCACCTTCAATGTCCTCAAAAAAGAACACAATAACAGGTAACCATTCCTGAATCATCAGGACACTATCACTTATTGCATTTTACTTGAATTAGGGACACAAACAAATGCTCTTGAGGTGAATTTGAACAAAATGAAAGGTATTGTCATTGTTTCTTATTCTTTATTTTATACTTTAACATTTTCAGCTGAGAACCATGCCTTGTGCAAAGCTGTAGCTGCAAAGGATGAATCAAAGAAGACAATACCACAGCCGCTATGTGGCTCCACCAGACATGGGTTCAACTTGCAATGTGAGATGGGCCTAGAGGATGACAGGGAACTGTACAAGACACTCTGTGTATAATCAATGTTCTGATGATAAATAGTGCTGTGTCCAGAACTTAATCAATATGGCAGGGCTTGACTGCTCTATTGTATGGCACTGCCAGCCCAAGCCTGTTATTGCTCACATTATTGCAGCAGTAAGATCTCACCCCTTCAATCCCTTCACACTAATGGCACCTTGCAGGCCTGGGAGCGCCACAACTACTTCAAATTATTTCCCCATGGCTGGGCAATGAAGGAGTTCATCAAATCAAACTTGAAGAACAAGCGTGCCTATGCATGTAAACACAGTTCCCTACAAACAATCACTGGCTTTGACAACATGCAAACTGGGAGCAATAACAAAGATAGTGAAGACAAGGAGAACACTGAGGATGAGAATTCCAAGGATGAGGACAGAAAGGACAAGGATGAGGACAAGGACAGAGAGGATGAGAATGAAGAGGAAGGGGAATTTGACTGGGATGGATTGGAAGACACCACAGAGTGAGATCCTTCACAAGTAGAAAAATAATTAGATGAAGGTAGTACACAGTACAAAATACTTTTGGTTTTGGATGCAAAGAGAATGATGTGGGTGAATGAAGATGCATCAAAGTCAGCTTTAGGTGTGTGGAATGTAAGGTCATTCTTGCTCATTTTAGATGTGCAGAACATAAGGTCAATGTAAGGGCATATTCTTACTTGTTTTAGGTGTGTGGACCATAATATTGTATCCTTGTTTGTTTTAGGTGCATGGACCATAATGTTGTATCCTTGCTCAGTTTAGGTGTGCAGAATGTATGGTTGTATCCTTGTTGAAATGTGGGGGTCTTGGCTTTAGGCTGTCGAGGGGATGCTGCATAAATACAGCTCTCCAATACTAGTACTATAATATATGAATTTTTGCATATCAAATTGGATGCTTTTCAGCATTATGTGGGGGAATTCTCCATTGAGAGACAGGTGCATTTCAAGCTCACAACAGACAAAATTTCATTACTAGCTATAGAGGTCTGAAGATGAATGACAAAATTACTATACTGATTGAATGATGAATGGTTGATGGAAAACATCTGGATCACAGATAAATTCAATCTCAGTAAATGGGATGACTACAAAGCAGTATGAACCTGGTGCAAAATTCATCCATTACATTAATAATTTACCTTCACTTTTTGTTGCTCTCAGGCCTCTGGGAACTTCATGAAATTCACACTGAGGAGACTGTTGTTATTTTTGCCATTAAATATATGAAAAACATCATGCAGAATAAATCATAGGGGTATGAAGTGGGACATATTTTGTGAGGTTTTCATCCATCTTATACATACCTTATGAAGGGGAAAAGCCTCCTTTCTCCACCCTATTTAGTGGTTGATTTTTATATCAAATCCTGATGAAAATAATCCCATTTCAGGGGGAACCAGATGATGGAAATTCTACACTATTTGTATTACTTCCAGCTACTTAAGTCATAGGAAATGAGGTAGAATTTCCCACCTTAAGGGTTCCATAGTGCTCACTGTTACATTTATCATTCTGACACACACTGCCTTAACCCCTTGATAGATAGTAATTTACTCTGGACTGACATATCATAGATGGACTGTTGCATCAGTAGAGTTACTGATATCAGATTCTGTTGTTACTTGAGGCATAGCCACAATATAAGGTGCGTCTTCCTCTCCATGGAACCGTGCCTTTGCAATAGACTTGGATTGGATTCTCTCTTCATGATCAAGCCTTTAGTGCTCTATGCTCATCCCTTTCCTGCATAGTTGTTCATACTGTGTATACTGCTCCCTGCCTGAGCCTCTTGGTAATATGGCTCTTTACACAAACCCCTGGTGCACCATGTGGCACGGCTGCATGTCAAGGCTATGCCACATCCATTTACTTGGCTTGTTCTGGGTAATCTAACCATACACAATGCTTTGTTTTCTGCACAATGTGACTCTCAGTTTTTTCCCCTAACCATGTTGCGTCTGTGTTAGTTTACCACAGTACATAAAATATTGAGGAGAGAAAAAAGATTTAAAAGAGTAGTCCCTGGTTCAGCTTCTGTAGTGCCATATGGGACCAACTTTCTGGCACATCTCCAGGTACACTATTCCCAGAGTCAATATTTTGCCTCACCATACTGCTTAACCTGTTTTGGGTGATTTTGAGGTTGTTAGAGTTGCCCACATATATGTGTTGATTCTACTAAGGCCCCTTTCGGAAACACGGGTAGGGTAGGAGTAGGGCAGGGTAGGGTTTGTTTACCGGATTAAGGGTCCTACTTTTGGCGCGGCTGGGTAGGGTAGAGTAGAATTGGTGTCACGCTGATTACACGAAGATCTAATCACAATGTGTTAGATTAAGATCAGTCCTTGCCTCTTCTCATCTCGCCGCATACTATTCAACTGTAGTATACAGCATACTTTGTCAATCCTTGCAATGATGGTCTGTAATGTGACTACTAATGTCTGCTTCCCCATTCACACTGGAGAACCCTACAATGAGGCTAGGATCTGAAACACAGGTAAGTTACGTCTGTATGTCAACTTATTTGAATTTTCGGTTCATAAACAGCCTCCAGGCAGTCACATTCCTTGTTTCTACTTTTCACCGAGTCAAAGTTGTCTGCGGCCTGAACATGGAAGGTGCATGTCCTTGGACAATATTTTTTTCTTTTGGCTTTCACAACACTATAAAAGATGTCCGATTTTTCTTCAGCCCAATCCAGTACACTTTTTATTGTACACATACAGTCTCTACTCTCAAATTTCCATCTTTCTTATTGTCTCTATTACCATGACTCGTGCTCGTGCTATCTGGACCAGTGATTGCGATGCAATCTTGCTTGACACGCTGTTCAAGGAGCGTCAAGAAGGCCGACAAGCTGACAATGCTGGCTGGCACACATCTGCATGGAACGCTGCTGAAACCGCGCTTGCTGGGACTGAGGCGCATACTGGTGGTAGTCCAAAGACGGCCCAAAGCTGCCGGACCCGCTGGTCCACGGTATGTCTTGTTTAATTAAGCATCAATGTTATCTGACAACAAATGTTTTTTTACCAGCTCAAAAAAGAGTACAAGGATGTCAAACAGATCCGCGAACTCTCTGGGTTTGGATGGGATGCCGATAAGAATTTAGCTGTTGCAGGAGACAACATATGGGACAATTACATCAAGGTATTTCGTTGTAATCTGTTCATTATTCTATTTCCATTGATTGATATTGTCAGGCTCATCCCAAGCAGAAAAAGTGGCGCAAAACCTCCTTTCCACACTTCGACGATATGGCTGATCTTATAGAAGGCACTTATGCCACGGGTAAAGGTGTCTTCCGCCCCGGCGAGCCTAATAGTGACTCTAGTGAAGGCGAGGAGGATTCCACTGATCCCGATCCATCCCAGCCTATTCCAACTTCAACTCCTCCATCCAACGATACTACATCTGCATCCCTAATTACTCCTGCATCTCCTCCTCCCACTGCTACTGCACCTATGCTGTCTACCACGACTGATACTGTGGCATGTGCCAGTAAACGTTCCAGGAACCATCGCAAGACTGGTAGCCAGGCTATCGAAGGCATGGCATCTTCAATCAGTCGACTTGCTGAGGCCTTTGCTGCAGATACTGTCATACCATCTCCTGCCCGCAAGCGGTCTGCTATTCACACAATCGAGGATGATGGCGATCTTTCTGACGACGAACAACTCAGGGTTTTCAAGATCATACGCCGTGATACAGGATTTGCTGACACGATCCTCGCTATCCGCAAAAAAACTGCCCGTACCCGCTTCATCAAGGCTGAACTTTACGGCGAGGCTGAGGATTAGTTTATGATCATCCCCTTCCAGTGCTTTTATACCCCTAACCTCGTGTAATCCGCTCCGATTCGATATACATATTAGCCACTCTTTATACCATTCACTATAACTCTCATCCGCTCCTTTAATTACTCCCCTCATTCTGCCCGCCATTGTTGATAGTCATCCCACATTTCTATTGCAATGTTATCTCTCATTCTGCTTGCTCGATCCTTTTCAGCTTGCGAAATATGGGATGTTAGGTGATCCGGATTTATCGGTGCTGTGTACGCATCAGCTGTTGTATCTCCCATCTCGTAATCTCCATCCATTTCTGCTTCATCATCCAGGTCAATAATACGGATGAAATTATGAAGAGCAGCAAGTGCGAGAGGGATTTTTGACTGGGTCCGCAGACTATACTCTGGTGATGCAACCATTAGCTTGAATCAACGCTTGCATACTCCGAAAATTCGCTCAATAGCATTCCGAAGGGAAGCATGGCGAAGGTTGAACAACTCCTTATAATTTGCTGGCCTACAAAAATGTCAACAACATTTGAAACATAGAATAAAGGGATAGGACACAACCTCTGACCACTTTGAGACCATTCCTTCAAGTGATATCGAACGCCACGGTATGGCACCAAGAGGGCATCACAAAGTGGAAAGCCCGCATCTCCAAGGTAATATGTACCCGGAGCTATCGGAAAATCGGTTCGCCGTGCATTGTCGAAAACCCGGCTGTCGGCAGCGCTGCCCTCCCATCCACTCAGGATATAACAAAATAAGAGAGAAAATCGGCATGCAGCCAACAAATTAGTCGATATACGACCCTTACGGCTACGGTAGCGTGCCATATCTGCTGCAGACACAAAGGCATCAAGCAGCGAACCATCGACAGCACCACGACAATTCTTGAAGAAAGGATAGAACCGGCTATATTGGATGATCTCTTCCGGAACCACATCATTAGGGGGTAGTTTTACATAGGCTCCATAGAATTGTTTAGAAACAAGCATGTTTAAAATGCGATGGAATGCTCTAATCCAAATCATGATCCAGTGGGTCAATCAGACATGGAAGGAGCATACTTGGAAATTGTGTCGCCACTTCGCTGGAATTGTTCCTGCATCTCCATGTTTCCTTGTCCAGTGCGCGCAATTCGAAGAAAAATCGCAAGCTGTTCTCGTGCTGATACATGTCTTGTAGGGGTAAGCCCACAACGGCATTGGAGTTCCCGGAGGAGATAACGAAAAACAAAACGTTCCATGCCGAACTGGCGTCGGAATTGCGTTGGATGGCCTAGATATGGGGTGTGAAGAGCTAAAATATTAAAGATTGGGGAAATCACTACCTGTCATCAACTCCTCCAACCATTCTTCACCCGTTAACTTTGATGTATGGATGGGTGTCTTATTGAGATAATGGGAACCATAGGCAGCCAATGATGCAGCTCCACCAAGCACAGCAAGAACAGATAGCCTCTTGTGGCTCTTCCTGCGTGTTTCGTGGATGGATACATGCTGTGAGCCTTGAGTCGAGCAGCTCACAACCATGCTGGTATCTGAGCGTTGAGTCAAGATCAATCTATGATTGATCAGCTCGAGATTTTCTGTTGTCTTATAATTGTGACAGTTTGTGACTAACGTGGGAGCGCTTTAGCGCCTCAAGTAGAAAAGTAGAAATCCTACTCTACTTGGCTCTACTTCTACCCTACTCGTGTTTCCAAAAGGGGCCTAAGACTTTACAGAGTTTACCTAGACTTTACTTTGACTTCCAGGAGAATAGGATCCAGTCAATTAGTTTTCTAAAGTCTACATGGGATCTACAGTAAGTAGATCCTACAAAGTCTTCAGAATTCTAGAGAGGTTGACAAGCTCTCTATTGCTTGGTGTGCAGCATGCCTAGGTCCCTGTAAGGGAGCCCCATATATGCTCCATGTCTGAATGTGCTTTGTGCTATTGTATATACATCCATATGCCATCATATGCCTCAAGACTATGTATCTCAGCATAATACTACCTACCTTGTGATACAATCCTGACCCCCTTTTGCAGACATTACTTTACTCCTTACTAATGCTTTACCCTGTACCATTTGTACAGCCCTAGTAGGCTGATATAGGCTCCTGACTTACCTCTGTAGTATTTATCCAATGTACCTATATAGATGGGGCTGTCTGATTGTGGAAGGCACCTTTGCAATATACTAGGCCCACATCTCCTTCTTGCAACAAAGCCCATTTAGTCCCTTGGTGCCCCCTACCCTGTATGGCTGATATTGCCACTCATATTGCCCTCCTCTTTGAACACTTACTGTGATACAGCCCCTTACAGTTCCAATCTGAAAATAAATAAAGACTATTCAATACTAATTTCATTTTTACATGAATGTGAGGGTTTCTAAAAGCAATAGACTATCAACCAATTCCAAACACAATTTACCAAACAATAGAAACATCAAAACAGGATAGTTTTTGAGCAGCCATTTGGTTGCATCAAATTCAGAAATAGAACTAATAACCTGGGCATTAAATTCCAAGGTGGATAAATGGCATCCACTGGTGAAGAGGGGCACCTTCCCTTCTAAGATTCTGAACAGCAAGGTGTAACCCTTCTGCAGCATTCCTCACATTTGGAGTATTGACATCTCCAAGAATCTTCTTGTATACAACTTCTGCAACTTTAGGTCCATATGCATCAGGTATACTCCAGAGAGTTCCAATAGCACCTTGAAATCCAGCAGCAAGAAATCCTCCAGCCAGATGCATGGCCTCATTCATCAGTTTGGAATCCCCCATTGCAGTTTCACAAGCAGATAAATAAACAAACTTGGCATTTGGTAAGTTGATATCCAGAATGTTCCCAAGTTCAAGCTTTCCATCATATAAGATCAGACCACTTCTTAATGGATCTGCTAAATCCTGATGGCCATGACAGGCAAGATGAAGCCAGGATGAGGATTGGATCTTTTCCAATACATTTTTAATAGTGGCTTGTGAATTTTTCAGCTGTTGGGCCTTGTTTCCAAATATCACAGTAACATCATCAAGCTCTTTTTGAACATATGGTAATGTAGCCCAGATTCCCAGATCAGCTGAGGCTTCCACAATGCCTACAGCTGTTAAGGTGTCATTTGCAAACATGTGTTGCAGGTTTGCCTGAATAAGAGACTGAAGTGTTGGTGTATATGACTGAATAAATGTGCTTTCTATAGGTGCAGCAGCATGAAGTGGAAAATAGGTGAATGGCCCAGATGGGCACCACCACAGCCGTCCAGCATGAATTCCATTCTACAAAGCTTTTAGTTACATCAGAACTGTAGGCAAATTAAAAAGCTTACATCATTGAGCAAACAGAAAACAGGTTGTACAATAACTTTCCAAAGCCATGAAGTCACAGACCTAAGGGGATCATCTGACAACAATTTGTCAATCTTGTGAGGCCTTCCAGTTCTAATATTTCTTGAGTGAGTGAAAAAATGATCCCAAGACTTCTTGAGCTTCTTTGTATAATCTGCAATAGCTGCCTCTGAGACACCAGATAGGGAAAGATGGACAGGGGGTACAGATGGAGACAGAATAACTACAGCATTGGATTGACCAGAACTATGATTTAACATAATTACAGGTCCATTGGCAGCTGCAGAGGAGAGATATGAATACTGTGGTGGTAACAGAAAGGTCTCAAATCCAGAATGTTGGTGAATTTGGGAAAGCAGATCCATTCTTTCATGAGCCAAGATATGATAGTTAATAGCAGGATCAGATGTGTGAGAGGAACCTTGCAACTGAACTGAAACTTGATGAAATTTCTGTGAGAGTATTGGTAATTGTATTTGAAGGTGAGCAAATTTATCTTTCAACTGCAGCTTTTGCTTGTGTGTGGTTGAGAGGCCTTGTTCAAAAAATTCTATAGCTAGGGCGGGGTGGGAAGACTGGAGAGCAAAGGAAACTGCTTTAGAAACAAAACTAGATATATCATATTTAATCAATGTATTGTGTCTATTGCTGAGTGAACTCCCCAACCAAAGAAGAGAAGGGAAAATATTGAAAGCAGCAGCATAGGCTGTCAATATATCCTGTGTTGGGAAAAGTAGATGTTCCTGAGTATATTCCATGGATGCAATCAATATGTCTTGTGGTACAGCAGTAGAGAGTGGCTGTAATGCAAGTTTATGCAAATTGTTTGCTTTATCAAGGTCTTCTATATTGCCCATGCTTTTGTATCTGTTAGTATAGGACTGGGCCAACATTGACTGTCTAGTTGTGAAATGAGGATGGCCTTCTGGGGTTAAAGCTACAGCAGATTGGTTGTAGTTTAGTGCAGCCTCAAGATCCTCTAGACTTTTGGTCTTTCTATATCTGTGTTTGTAGGATATAGCTAAATGTTGGTATCTGCCAGCCAAGTCAGGATGGTCTTTTGGAGTCAAATCCAGGGCTAATAAGCCATGCTTGAGTGCAGTCTCAAGGTCCCCCAGTTCACCAGTCTTTCTATACCTATCCCTGAAGGATATAGATAAATCCGCATGTCTTCCAGCTAATTGAGGATGATCTACTGGAGTTAATGACACAGTTAATAAGGCATGCTTAAGTCCATTCTCAATATCCTTGAGATGACCAGTCCTTCTGTACTCATCTCCATAGGATGCAGCCATATTTTGGTGCCTGCCAGCCAAGTCAGGATGATTATCTGGAGTCAAGGCCAAAGCTGATAAGCAATATTTGAGTGAAGCCTCAAGGTCTGGTTGATCACCAATTCTCCTGTACCTATCTCTATAGAATGTTGCCAAGTCTGAATGCCTGCCAGACAACTCAGGATGGTTCTCTGGAGCTAGAGCTAGAGCTGACAGGCAATGTGTAAGCCCAGCCTCAAGGTCCTTCAGATTTCCTGTCCTTTTGTACTTGTCACTATATAATGCAGACAAACTATGGTACCTGCCAGCCAAGGTAGAGTGGCCTTCTGGAGTTAAGTCCAGAACCAACTGATCATGTTTAAGTGCAGCCTCTAGATCATTTAAGTCTCCTGCTCTTCTGTATCTGTCCCTGTAGAATACAGCCAAGGTGGCATATCTTCCAGCCAATTCAGGGTGCCCATCTGGGGTTAAATCTATAGCTGTCAGGCTATGTTTAAGACCAGCCTCAAGATCCCTCAGATCACCAATCCTCTTATGTTTGTCATTGTAAGATTCAGCCAAACTCTGGTGTCTGGAAGCCAAGTCAGGATGATTTTTTGGAGTTAACTTTAGAGCCAACAGTCCATACTCAAATGCAGTTTCAAGGTCTACTAGATTTCCAGATCTTTTGTATTTGCTTCTATAGTATAGAGCAACATCTGCATGTCTCTCAGCTGATTTGGTGTGATTCTTTGGAGTTGAATTCAGAGCAGATTGGCCATGTTTGAGTGCAGCCTCCAGGTCCTCCAGGTCTCCAGCCCTTATGTATCTGTCCCAGTAGTATTTAGCCAAGTCTGCAAACATTCCAGGCAATGCATAATGTCCTTCTGGAGTTAATGTTGTAGCTAGCAGGCCATGCTTAAGTGCAGCCTCAAGATCATTCAGCTCTGCAGTTCTTATATACCTGGCCCTATAGGAAGCAGCCAGATCCTGGTGCCTGGTACCCACATGAGGATGGCCTTCATGAGTTGAGTCTAAAGCCAATAAGCCATGCTTGAGTGCTTCCTCAAGGTCCTCCAGGTTTCCAGTCCTTCTATGCATATCCCTATAGAACACAGCCAAGTCTGTATATCTACCAGACAAATCTGGATGATCTTCTGGGGTTGTAGCCACAGCTGACAAGATCTGTTCAAGACCAGCCTCAAGGTCCTTCAGGTTACCAGTCCTTCTATACCTGTCACTGTAGGTTGCAGCCAAACTTTGGTGTATCCCAGCTAAAGTAAAATGGCCTTTTGGAGTTAACTCCAGACCCAACAAGCCATGCTTCAGTGCAGCTTCAGTATCTGCCAAATCTCCAGCCCTTCTGTACCTATCCATGTAGAACCAGGATATATCTCCATGAAAAGTAGCCAACCCAGAATGATCCTTTGGAGTTAAAGTCAAAGCTAACATCCCATGCTCAAGTGCAGCCTCAAGGTCTGCTGGATTGCCAGCCCTTCTGTACCTATTATGATAGGTCACACCCAAGTTATGATGCCTCCCAGCCAACTCAGGATGACCTTCTGGAGTCAAAGCCACAGCTAACATATCATGCTTCACCGCAGCCTCCAGACTTTTCTCATCACCATTCAGTCTGTACCTGTACCTGTAGGAAATAGCCAAACTCTGGTGTCGGCCAGCCAAGCCTAGATCATCCTCTGCAGTCAGTGAGACAGCTAGTCGCCCAAATTCGATTGCAATATCGATGTCCTCCAGCTTTCGTGTTCTCCAATACCTCTTAGCGTAAAGTCTCGCGCGGTTCTCATGCGTCTCGGCCGAGAGGCTAGGCTCCCCCCCCATATCCGCAGCTATGAATGGTGCGAGTTAACCCTGTTCCGACTTTACTGTCTTGATGCTCACCGCTACTCAAGTCTTCCTTCGCATCTGCAGCGTGTGTTGCCATGATTGTGGTTCGTGTTGAAGCTCCGTGAACGAGATGCTGTGTCATCCGTATCGATGTGGCAGTGCGATCAACCACCGACGCACGTGGTTCCTTGTTTTCTACATTCAACTTGCTGACGTGTATGTTCTGGGTCCTCTGGGACGCGGTCAGCATTTCTTATGCAGATCAAGGTAAGTAGCGTATATATCTGGTGCTACAGTATGACATATATCCCTCCATCACGTTTTCGACATCAATCCTTTCATGCCGTTGCGAATCTGTTCTACCAACACGAAGACACACAGTTCGGTAATCCAGGAACAAGAAGGAAATGACAAGACACACAATGACATGGTATCTGTTAATCACGCCCGCTTCTCTCCAGCCCTTCGACGTGGCCTTCACGAACTGGGGGCATGCTGCGCCATGATCGATGGTGTGAATCTGACGCCGGCTCAATCTTCTGGGCCGCGATTCAAGGTGTTTGACAACTACTCTGTGTGAACGGGACATGCGAAAAGCGATGTATGCTCTCAAAGCGGAGACGTACTTACGGTAACCAATACGTGAGCATCGTCATCTATATATATTCCAATATCACCCCTCTCCGACCTTGTCTACTCCCGGACTTCGTCGGGAGGGGATACATCGGTGGAGAGTCATAGTGATGGGGCGGCGCGGCTTCGTATAGCAGGGAGAACCATCGCCCGTCTTCATGGTGGTTAACTGGTCGCAACATTCATCCCCAGCCGGGCATTGCGTCCGTGGTAATTCCTGGTGGTCCTTGACCGCGTCGAAGCCCGCCCTATCTCGTCCCAACCCCGTTATTTCTCCGCCCATAGGCTGGGGCCGGGCAAAGCGTGCTGATCAATCGAGAAAGCGACCAGAATAGTGCGACTAGGAGTTGTACATTCAAGCCACCTCAGACATCCCGCTATGTCTTGAAGAGCGTAGGTTGGATATTCGGTTGTGGTGGTGATGCGAATTCGAATGTTGGTGAGGACGATGAGGATTGCCTGAAGGAGGAGCGGAAAGGTCTTTAGGACTCAGGGTGACCGTTCTATTCCCTATGGCCATGAGCACAGAACGTTGATCCAAACGAGGACCCTGGGGATGTACTGGCCTATTGAGATGTCCTGTTGATCGAAAAAGCGTTGGAAAGTTGTTGCGTCCTAGAACGGTTTCAGTATGTTTGCCTCCAAATCAGTCAATCAGTCAATTTGCATAAACTGGATTGGACGCACCCTATAACACCCGTCGTGCCCTCGGATCTCCCAGTATATTGCTTCCAGTTCATCCTCACCCAAATTCTCTATTGAAGGATGGCCAGGCGGGTCGGATGACATATTTGATGGAAGATCTTGCACAGTCTCGGGTTCTTCGATGCGTTCAAAAGCGTAGCCTCGTGTGAGTGCTTCTCCTTTTCGTTTCAATTGTGACATTGCCTTAGGAACCCAGTCGGGAGCTAGTTTGCCAGTTGGTGAGATCGCAATTTGGTGTGGCGAAAGCGGGGATCGGTGGAGGCGAGCTCATAGTTCAGTAGCGTTGCAATTGCGTAAAGGTCCAGAATACACACGACTTCCCTCATATGTCCCGATATTTATCACAGCAGCTTTGCAGCAATAGCTTTGCGCGAAGTGCAGCACCAAGATGGACCCTGATAGTCGTCGTATATACGATGACGAGAAGTGATGGAATGTTAGCTGGGGTTGGGGGCGCAGCTTCGGGGTTTATGGAAAGGACGACGACGATGGGATGGAGAAGGACGTGGGACGAAGGCTTGAGAGAGCTCGAAAGGCCCGTTCGACACACGATAAGCCCATCACGCCTGTGATCACGACACTATCATGCTGAGCGCATATTGGCGAAGGCGGAAAAGGTGGGAAGTGGTGGTCGTATGTTACGGTGTATAACTATACGTTAGCTAGGGAATAGGTGAGAAGCTGGACGCTGGTGCTGAAGATACCCTCGAACTCACGAGGCCGGGCAGGAGGGCTGGTCAAGCTCGGGGGCTTGGTGGCCTCACTGCTCCCTTGAAATCTTGTTATTAGCGGCGATTTTAACATGGTATGAGCTGCAACGCCTGGCTTGACGGCTGGCGCTTTGAGATATCGAAATATTTCGTTGCAAAGGCAGGCATCGCGGCCCAAGTTGGCGACGGCAACGCCAACGACATTGAATTTGGTTGAGAGAAGTGTTAACGAGCGTGGGCGTGGGAAATGGTGTGATGGATGTTCCCAACGCCCTAGTTGACGCGATTGTCGCGACGAGGATGACGTTGACCAAGACTAGTACTTATAGCGACCTCATAAATGTTCAACATCCAACGTTTCTATCCATGAATTTCGAACATATCGTTATCGACCAGCATCGTAAGTTCGTCCGCATTATACCCAGCTGTCTACATCTCACCAATTCTGCCCACCCAGCATCTCCTTCCGAGTCCACTGCAAGACAGCTTGTGATGGGGTAGATGGCTTCGTGCATCTTAACAACAGCACCAGTGACCACCCTCTTGTTTCGGTGCAAACACCGACCCACGTATACAATGTGACGCCCGTTCGCCCTAATCTCATCCCAACAATCACCCATCTTGCGTATCAGTATCACCAGGCCCCGGCGTCATGGAACATCAAGGCAGACGAAGGATTGGGCTTTATTTTCCTGTAGAGGAATAATCACGAAGAGTCAATTAGTGGATCGGTGCGCCCTCTCGCCTTTGATCGTTTTACCGCGCTCAATTTTGCCTGCTGCACATTAGCCGGCCTCCATTTTTCGAACCCAGCGCACCTGGACTTAAATAGCCCGCTGGCATCTTAAGGCTTCGCTGGTTCACGCACGGCCGGGTGTTAGTGGCATCACTATGTCTGCTTTGCGTTTGTTCTGGACCATATTCATGAGAGCTCCCCATCCATTGCTTTTGTCCTTGTCTCACCCCCGAGAGTTCTTACCTTTCCATCTCATCTATCTATAAGGTATCCAAAAGGTTTCCTATGTCTGCTCTCACGCCTATACTGAGCTGATTCAATACCCACAGAAACGTTGATGCGCAGAACCGTACACCCAGAATCTGGTTCGCGAGTCAATGCCGCTTTAAGTGAACAAAACTCATTTTCTCCCCTTCGTGAATCTTGCACCCACGGTGCGACCCCACTTCAAATCGTAAGCAATGAATGTAACCTGTGCTGTGAGCCGTACTTCCGGAACGTTTGGATCTTCCTCGGGAATGTCGCACCATTCCCCATTGTTACTCAAACAAGCCCCGTGGATCAAAACATGCCTATGTAGAGGATCACCTCTCACGATGCCTAGAAACATTTGAAAACAATGGGAGACGCCGTGAAAAGAAAAAAACAGGGTGCCGCACTACGAAAGACATCAACAACCTGGACTCCCGTTTACGATGGACGTACAAATAACTTGACGTCTTTCCTAGATGGATTGATGGTTTTGGATTGGGTGGCGTGAACGTAGCTTCGAGATCATTATATGGGCCAGTTTGGATTTGATATTCATGGCGCCAACCCTGGAATAAAATCATATTCGGAACCTTTCGTCATGCCGTTCCGAAGTTATCTCACTCGATCAAGCAATGATGCGTCCATCAACATGGACTGCGGTCATTCCTTCTAACCACATCGGCAGATTACTCGTCAGGAAATACCTTAATCACCAGTAACCAACAACAATGTCCTCCAACATTCCAACATTCAAGCTGAGCATGGGAGCGGCTATTCCAGCAATCGGCATTGGGTAAGCCCAGTTGCGTCAGTGTGAAAACATGTATTCTTAGCGTGGCTGCACGACTGCAGTTGTTGGATGGGCGAAGTTGGTGAGAGTCAGCGTGTGGTAGATATGGTGAAGTCGGCATTGGGTATGGGGTATCGTCACATTGACACTGTACGTGTCGATTGTCTAAGTTTGTTCTGCATGCCTGGTGACCGTCCTCTCTCGCCAGGCTTCAAACTATGGTAAAAGATATTGTGCACATCCCTGGTTGTAGACTGTTCATCCTGCTTGCTCGATAGGGAATGAAGAGTCAGTGGGCCGAGCCATAAAGGAATCGACAGTACCTCGCGAAGATATATTCCTTACGACGAAGCTTGCGTTTGTCCTTTCATTCCTTACTTTCGTACCTTCCTGAAGATTTGTAGGGGAGAGGACCACGGCCGTGTAGAAGAGGCCCTTGATCGCAGCCTAAAAAAGCTAGGAGTGCAATACGTAGACCTCTTCCTTGTTCACTGGCCTCAAGCAGTTCTCGACAATGGTATGCATTTCACCCTGCTTGTTCCTCTGCTGATGTCCGGATGATGATGCAGGGGAGGCTTTACCTCCAGACAGAAGTCCGACCATTCAAGAGACATGGCGAAATATGGAGAAAGTCCTTGATTCTGGTGAGATCTCACATCGTCTAGTGGTAACAATTCTGATATTTCCACCCCTAGGGAAAGCAAGGGCAATTGGAGTCTCGAATTTCAGTATCAAAACTCTGACCAAGCTTCTCGAGCACGCTCGCGTAGTACCCATGGTGAATCAGGTGGAGACCCATCCGTGTCTACCACAAGTCAAATTGCTAGATTATTGTCGCACTAATCGCATACTGGTGACCGCTTACTCGCCCGTTGGCAAGCATAAATACGCCAGCGACCCAACTATCACGCAAATCGCGACCAGAAAACGTGCATCAGAGGCCCAAATCCTACTTAGCTGGGCGGTCGCGAGAGGGACAGCTGCCATTCCCAAGAGCGAAAAGATAGAACACCTTGAACGGAACATAGCGGTCAGCGTGATCAGCACTCCTCTCGTACAGCTCTCTAAATGATACAATACAGTTGGTTCAGCTGACACCCGAGGAGATGCACGCGTTGAACACGCTTCACGAAAAGCCTGGGATGCACAGGAGCGTGTGCGGCTTCCATTCGTCAGCCCTTGGCGGATCTTGTTTTGGATGGACGTACGATTTGTTGGGGTGGGATATGATTGAGGGTGGGATTGTGCCCACCCATTGAGGGCAAGCGCTTTTACTCGTGTTTGGACCTCGAAACTGAGTAAGGGTATTTTCC